>CM061483.1:11734739-12934739 GCA_030770085.1 Oryza coarctata | reverse complement strand
TCTTTAGGGAATTAAGATATAAATAAGTTGATGAGACGGCACTGCTCTCTATTCTTTTCCGATAACATTAGATCAGGTATAAATACACGATATGTTAGGATTTTTCTTAAACATCATTTTTAACATATCACCACCTGTATTAAATATGTGCGAGGGAATAGGGGCAATTAATACTTATATATTGTTATATACATATGCTGTTATATAGCTCTCCAACCTCTATTTAACAGCCACCCCTTTGCGACTTTGGTTGCAAGATCATATAGGTTAGAAGGCTTTTCCATTACTCATATCTATCCTTTATTCCTAAACCCTATATTTCATCCCTATCTTTTATACCATTTCTTTTGCATGCTATTCTGCATGGAGTTCCATCTCTCCTCTTTTTCATTTTCTTTTCTCTCAATACTTTGGAAAATCTCTTTTGGATATTAGAAAGAATCATCTGGTTGACAAAATCATATATACATACTCATCAAGGTTTCCCTCCACTAGTGCCAAGTATTTTAGGATTGTAGGTTAATCTTGTGTCCTTCTCGATATAAAATACATTATTTTGAAGAAATTAGACCCTCTTCTCATTTCAGCTTTGTCAATGTTGTATGCCCAATTTTACTTGAATATAACATATGACACCCAGACCAATGCAACCACAGTCAGTCTCATCGTTTTTCAATAGTAGACCAATGCTGCATATTTGTGCCATATGGAAATCAAGTTTCTAGTAAAGTATGATATTGTACCGTGGCTATTAAGCTGGAGACTAGCAGATGATTTAAGGCATTTTTAAGCTTCTTGCTCGTATTTTTTATTTTCCCCTAGTTTAGAAGTATTTTTTTTCCATTTGAACTAACCAAAATATCATAGTACGTATATCCTTCTTTATGCTTATATTGGAAAAATATATATCCTTCTTTATGCTTATATTGGAAAAATATCTAGACGCACACAGACACACCTGAGTTCTTTCTTGAAACTAACGAGGGACAAAAAAAAGATCAAACATCATTTGTTGGTCAAACAAAGGTTTCAATTCACTGATGTAAGGTATCCAGCCACAAAAGTATCAATTCATTACTGAAAGATATGAATTTGAACACTAAAAGATGCAATAAGTAATGCAAACCTCATGCATATATTTCCTCCAATAAATTAGTAGCAAATATTGTAATACAACAAATACCCGCCTATTATATCACTAACATTAATACATAGAAATGAAAATACCAAGTATAGACACCAAGGAAAACTTTTGTAGCTCTAAATTCATTGATGGTTGGAGATGTAACCTAGCAAATACCCACCAGCTACATATCTCCAACGTTAATACATAAATACAAAATCACACAGTTTTATTACATACATCTCTTAAACGTATAGTCAAAGCTACATACAGCGAAATACAAATCAAATATATCTCTAACATTTAATTTACCTATATATCTTATACGTATAGTATACAAGCATATCTTCAACATTAATAGATATACGCGATATTATTATATCTCCAACATTAATAGATGGATCCTACTAATGCACATCTCTCATGTGTGTGCACGCATCTTTATTGTTGGTAGTAGTATGGTTTTGGGTTTAGGCTAAAACTGTGGTTAAATCACTGGTATAAAAAGGGGTATAGGGTGGCCTTCCCATCACCACCTCCTCCCTCTCATCTTCCCCTTCTCTCTCACCTCTTCACAGTTGGAATTTGCCAGTAGAATACAAAAACAGCAGGTGAGAAGAGAGAAAAAACCAAGTATTTCTCTCTCTTCTCTCTCTGCTTCCAATCTGCAGCGCGAGTCGGAGGCCGGAGGAGGTGGTGGTGGCCGCCGGCGAGATGGGCCCGTAGGCGCGGTGTGGGCGGCCTCCTGTACTCGCCGTCCCCGCCCTAACCGCCTTCCCCCCTCCCACCTGCGCAGTGGCCCTCGCCGCCTCGGCGCGACACTGCCGGCAAGAAGGCTTTTTTTATGGAGGTGTGTAGAAGCTCCCAGATTAATCTTGGTTCGAATCGAATGAAAGATGGTGTTTTTATGAGAAATTTGGGGGCTCGAGATGAACGCTCGTGCCCCGCGAGCTAGGTCCGGTCGGTCCCCCCCCCCCCCCCCCCCCTCTGCTTCTCGGGAGCGGACAGATTTTCTTTTTGTTGGCTATATTTGATGCAGGAATTGGATTGCGTAGATCTTGTTTCTGAAACGCTTGCAGTTTTTTCTGCGGTTTTTGTTTTGGTGCTGATCGTCGTGTGCTCTTGTTGCAGATTGAATCCTTAATTTAGGGGGGAAAAGAGGGGGAGTTTGCAAGAAGAATCCTACTATTTGGGTTGTTTCTTGCTGCTGGAAGATCCATCGAGTATTTAGGTTTGTTTGCTGTTGGTGAGGAGTTTGAAGGCTTGGCTAGTCATGTTGGGGGACCAGCGCATGGAATTCTTGCTAGAGTCAGCAAGCTCATCAAGCTCCGCACCGGCCTCAGCACCATCTGAAGAGGTTGTTTCCAGAAGCCGGAAGCTTGCAGTTGAGAGTTTGGCGGCGGTGGGTGTGCAGAAGGGAGAACAGGTGGAGGAGGAACTCTTGCGCCATCAAAGGAAGAAGAATAAGGTTGCCGGTGCTTCTGGGAATTCCGGAACTGAAGTTTGGGACTCAGAAATGCAGGATGCTGATCAGAATGGTGATGCCAACACAAGTGAGCTCATAGGTGCGATCGGGCAGGAGCTGGCCATTACCTGCCTGCTCCATACTCCCCGGTCTTACTATGGTATGATAGCATGTCTTAACCGGTCCTTCTGCTCCCTTATGAGGTCCGGGCAGCTGTATAGATTGCGGCGGGATGCTCGCATTGTTGAGCATATGATCTACTGCTCATGCAATGTGCTTGAGTGGGATGGCTTTGATCCATGCCGCCAACGGTGGTTCAACATCCCTTCCATGCCTCCCATAGAGTGCTTCACGCTTGCCGATAAAGAGTCCCTTGCTGTGGGCACCAATATCCTTGTTTTTGGGAAGAAGGTGGAGGCTCATGTTGTACTGAAGTATAGCCTCCTGAGTAACTCTTGGACAACAGGAGACATGATGAACTCGCCCAGGTGCTTGTTTGGCTCAGCAAGCTTTGGTGAGAAGGCGATTGTTGCTGGTGGCATCGGTGATAACGGTACATTGAGCTCTGCTGAGCTCTATGATTCTGAAGCGCAGACCTGGACCACTCTTCCAAGCATGAATAAGGCACGGAATATGTGTTCTGGTTTCTTCATGGATGACAAATTTTATGTTATTGGCGGGAAAGCTGACAACCATAATGAGATCCTTAATTGTGGTGAGGAGTTTGATTTGGAGAAGGGCACCTGGCAGTTGATCCCAGATATGGCATCTGGTCTTAATGGCGGCAGTGGTGCTCCACCACTTGTTGCTGTTGTGAATAATGAGCTTTATGCTGCTGATTATGCAGAGAAGGAGGTGAGGAGGTACAACAAGGTTAATAATGCTTGGATCACTCTTGGATCATTGCCTGAGAAGTATACATCAGTTAATGGCTGGGGTTTGGCGTTTCGTGGTTGTGGAGATAAGCTCATTGTGATTGGTGGAATGAGTGCACCTGGTGGTGGAGTAATTGAAATTTGTTCATGGGTACCCAATAATGGACAGCCAGACTGGAAAATTATAGGCAGCCGCCGTTCTGGAAGCTTTGTGTACAATTGTGCTGTGATGGGCTGTTGACATACTAGGGCTATTATATTATTGACTGTACATCTTGGCTAAAAGGAAGGATAAAAGAGGCAAATTCTTCTGAGCTTGTTGAGTGATTCTGCTCGATGGGTAATTTCTGCCTTTCTGGCATTTAGGGGTGTGCTGAAGATTGGGTAGAATTTTCTAATGTAGCTTCTTACTTGCTTATGTCTAATCTCTTCATTTTAATTTCATTTGGAGGGGCTGCAAATGATTTCCAGAAAGTGGGACATGCAGCGTAGCATTAGATTAATAATTTGGTGCAACCTCAAACATTTTGATCTACCTTGGATACCTTCATGAAAGTTTTTTAGCTCCAGAGAGTAGCCTTACATTGGCAAACCATTTGCCCATAGATTGTAAGAAATAAAGGAAGAAGGAAAAATGTCCTTGTTGGTAATTATTGCCTTGTTTTCTTTGTCTCTTATTGGTTAGCTGTGACTAACAACCATTGTGATTTTATTTGTTTATTTATGAATTTTTTTGTTAGATATATTGAGTGATAATTGCCCATTGACTGTCTAATTATGGTGTTTGAGTTGTTGATTCTTTTTGAGAATTGCTTGTTGTGGCGAGAAGACCTTCATTGGTCTTTTTGTGACCTAACATTCTAATTTTGGAAGACAAATGCATGAGAGATTAAATTAACATTCTGAACTTGTTCAATAGACTTATTTTCTGTGTAGTACTTATTACATGGTGCCTGTTGTTAACATGCTTGAGTTTGGAATCCAGTGTATTTCCTGTTCACTAACATTTTGTCATGTTTGGCTTTCAATACTTTGTAGATATGAAATTGTCAACAGCATTTATTTGTTCCATGTTAAGACTTTATTCAATGTCTAGCATAGCAATGACAGAACTAGCATGTGTTTAGGGTTTCACTGTACAAAAGGACAGTGGATACTCTTGTGGAGCTCACAGAAATGATTATGGGCACCGCCTTATAATCACATCAATGTTACTTCATTAGGCAGGAGGGGGGGGGGTGCTTCTTTTAGTCTCATGGAAATTTAAGCATCATTTATCACTGTGTATAGAGGGTGTATGAACTGATATCTTTTTAACCAAATATTCAATTTTTATATGTGATCAATTTAAGAAAATTTCTTTAGTTATGAGCAAAATAACAGGAATGAGCATTGTTGAGTTAATGCATAAAATGGGGATTAAACCTTAGCGTCTGCTTCAGCTCATTTGAGCTACAAGTTGAGGCTAGGACTAATATGCAGCTTATCTTGAACTAATTGAATAAGCTCCTGGATAATCTTAAGCTGGTGAGGAGGTGTCTGGTTGACAAGCAGAAGGCCTTATACACTTGCACATTGGAGAAACTTCATAGGGCTACATGTTAGGTGTTTTCTCATTTGAAAAAAAAAAGTATAATGCTTGCAGTATGCATATTTTTTCTCACTTGTTCAAATCACACGAAATGTGTTAGGTTGACATTTTTATTATCTAATGAGTTCCCAGATGACCAGATTCTTTTTACATGGAGTCTTATGGCACACCAGTCTTTTGAAGCACATCAGCTTGAGTATGATAACACAGCTACTCTTCCAAATGGGCTTGACATTACATGTTGGAGCACTGAGCAGAAATAATAATTGGTTTACTGTAACAACTGACCAAATCAGTTCCTGTTCATTTTTTATTAATAATGATCTTACAGTCTTTTGCCTATTGAAAACAGTAAGTATGTTAATCTCCCTGTGCTGCCAATGGGTGTTAAAAAAATAAAGCTTACAATTTCTTTTTCAACAGTTGGTCTTTGCAGGACACTTTTATTTAGAGGATAGATAATCTTCATTAAGCTTGTGTATTTAGTTGGCATACTTGCTTGAAATAACTACCACATTTGGCATTATCTGCGATCTTTATTTTGTCCTTTTTGTTCATTCATATATACCATGGGCATTTTGTGATAGTCATTGAGAGATTCTTTTGTGTAATGACATTAGGGAATAAATTCTTCATGTCTGCTTGGCTAATTTTCTTGTTATTCCTTTTCCTTTATATTTCTAGGGACCAATTATTTAGGTCATTAACCACGCAGCAGGTATTTATAAAATTTAACATCTGTGTGCAACAGCCTGCTTAAATGCAAGTTTGCCCAATTTTTTCTCAGTACTCATGCTCATGGAAAACCTTTGTAATGCTCAAAAGTACATATCTAATACTTTAGGCTATCTAAGAGAGACGTCATATGTGGAGCATGTTATGAGTGAGTAGGTAGTTTGCGGTATGCAGTATTCAATGTAACTAAGTTAGCAGAAGGATTTATTCCAAATGTTATGGCATAATCTTGACTAACAAACAAGGTTTGCATGTATAGATGAAGAAAGGAATATAGTTATCTTTTTTATTGATTCATTTTATGCTCTGCGTCACTCTGATGTTTTGTAGGGAATACAGATGATACACAGTTGACAGTTATTTTAGTGGATGTCATGCAGTTGCCATGTTGTTTGTCTACACAGTTATCCTGCTATAAATTCTTGGTTCTATCCTGTCAGAAGCATTTTGCATATCTTGAAGTTATAATTTCCTCTTTAGTGTACTTATATTCTTAGATAACATTAAAACTTCATATTGACTTCACTATGCTCAACTGAGGTGCATCGCAGTTTTCAGTTGCTAACTTGATATATCTCAACCATTACAGTAAGTTACTCCTATTTGGAGCTCAAATATCACCCCTTTCCTTGTTTATCTTTTCATGCCTTCTACAGCATATGTTGAGTTAAAATTCCAACGTTTGCATGGTGTTTTTCTGGTTGTCTGGCATGACTAAGTCAGTATATGATTACCACTTAACCTAATAACATTTATCTTTGTTTATGTTTATGCTCCAGAGATCCTGCTACAAATATTTTTAAATTATCCCTGCATGGTGTGGATGGCATTGTTTCATCACATTTCTTTAATTATTAATCCATGTCAATAATAAACCACTTGATCCTCTCTTGTGATGTTTGGTATCATTCTTGCCACCTTTCGAGTTTACATTGCCCATCAAGGCTGTTAACAAATGTTCATTTTCTGTTGGATGGATCAAAATATTGTTGGCAATCAGATTTAAGTATCTCTAACCATTTAGCGGGTCAGTAGTTCGTAAACATACAGATAGGCACGAGCTTCATGGCTTTCAGCCTGTCTTGAATTGTGATATTTAATTTATATTTTTGTGGATAAGCCATTTCTAGTAGCATAGTTGCTTGGGAGTTGGAAGCAAGGTGTAAAATGTTCAATAAGTAAGTAGTGCTAATTGAATAGCAATGGTATTATACCTGAACTTATAGTTTGTCTTGGCATTTTTGGAGTCATTATTAATACTTAATTGAATATGACTGGTTTGGAATTTTTAATGTTCATACTTCATAAAACTTAATCACAATATCTTGATATTAGGTTAGGAAATCAGAATCATAATATAAGACATTTTCGTGCACTTTGTGGAAATCAGGGTGTTGGTTTCATTTGGTTTTGGCTACGTGTACAATAAATTTATCCCTTCCCCAGAACTATATTTGCTTTTGGGCCTTTGGCTATTTATCTGGTTGGTGTGAGAGTTTCTTGAAGTGGTTTGTCTAGTAAAACAGACACGATATGATTATATAAAATTTAAATCAAAATATAAATGGAATTATTGTACAGTTCATCATGTTAGCTCTTATAGTAGAGAGAATAGGTCATTTCTATAGTAGTATTTCTCTGCATCATTACTACAAGGGAAGTTTTTTTTTCATATAGAACAATGGAAAACACTTGGTTGTTCAAAGCAGTTCAGAATAAAGCTTGGATCAGCTAGGGTATTGCATTGCTTTGGAGACAATAGTTCCTTGTTTGCTTGAGTTAAGTCATGGAGCTCAAACTAGATCCCTATATCTGTAGAATTTTACTAGTAATCGTTCAAGCATATACTTACAAATCACTGCTTATATTTTATGATTATTTTTATATATCATTCACTTCTGTGGCTACTTGTGCCTTGTGGCTTGCAATCCTAAAATATCCTTCTAGTTCCAAGATATTCTAGAGTCCAAGAATTTTGCACCTTTTTAGTTATGGGCATGGAGTAAGGTATTTTATGTCCATACTCAGAAAACAGCATAGGACCTGCTTGCTTTTTGTAATTTGCAGACTTGCTGGCCAATACATGAATTACTGTTTGCCATACTCTTGTATCTCTGGTGGGGAGTTATTCTGCTGTGACCAAGCTATTATGCCATTAAAGGTGTAAATGCCTACTTTGAAGTATGAGTCATAGTTATAGGAAACGGGGTTGATGGCAATATTCCTCGACCCGGGAACTTCGTCCCCGTCCCAAAAACGTGAGGTCATTTTTGTCCCATCTTATAAAAACCTCTCGTAAGTAGACCATATTTCTCGACTCTGTTCATCGATCCCATCAACCCTAAAACTTTGTGACTATGAGTAAGTATTTTTGTATTCTCAAAATAACAGCTTGGTCTTATACTCTTGTATTATTTGCCAAAATTATTCTTCTGAGCTACCAGCAGTTTTGAAAACCATCATTAGTAACTTAAGTTGCCTATTTGTTCACAACTGCACATAGTTGCTTTCTACCTAATGGCATGTGTCTTTTTCCTTTTGATGCCTCGTAACATAATTTTCATTTGCTTTTGGTATATGTATATGCTACTCAGCTATTGTAGTATTCTTTTTTTGTTAGATACTATCAAATAACAGAGCTACACCATTCTTCAAAGAAGTATTTCTGAAGTGTTTGGTTTTCATCTCTGTTCAATTACCAAAGCAACTTCTAGAATGTCAAGTTGGTCTTGGTGTTCTTGCATTGGGGGTAATATTTCACTGTTTTGATCTTTTCATTCATGAACAAGTGCCTTCTCTACTAGGGATAATTTCAGTGGAGAACAAATTAAAGCATGGAATAAGCATAGGAATTGTGCTTGGAAGACTTGGTGCTTCACCTGGAGAACCAAGAAAAACAGAAGCAGAAAGGACAAGCAATGAAACAAATGGTGTTACTCAGAAGCGCAACAAGCCTCTGAAAGTAGAATCAAGTTATTTCCCATTAATGGAGATTTTTTCAATTGTAATACATTTTTAATTATAAATAATATTTGTTAAAGCCAGAGAATCCTCACTTCCCTTGATGTGTGCTGCAGGGTTTGATTTGGTAGAATCTCCAACAGAACAACTCCATTAGGCACATTTGTCTTGGTGGCTACATGATGAAAATTCCAATATCCAAGATCAAAATTTCAACTCTGTAAACTATCTATGCATGGAGATCGAATGGCGGCATGTAAAAGCTTCTTGTTTACTTGATGGATTGAAAACCAATTCAGATATAGTTCCATGATGTAACTATGCCATGTGGCATTTTAGAAATTCCCTCCAAAGGAAGCTGGGAGCATAAAGTTGTTGCTATGGAATTTGTCCTTCCCTATATTGTTCTTGATACACACCTACTTGGAGCATAAAGGTGCTAATGTCACTGCTTTATGGGCATGATGTGTCTATATTTTGTTGGTATGAAGTCCAATGATGTGTTTTTTTCCTGTCAATTTACACAGATTTCAACCCACAAGATTAGATGCAACACACTCAGATGGACTAGTCAATTGTTTTTATGTGGACGTTGCACTACCTCTTGAGAGGACATACCATTACCGAACATGTCAATCCCAACTGAACTATATGCAAGTGAATGTGCCTCAGGCTTGTCTCAACGCTACAGATTTCTTCGCTCCACTTGTCAATTACAGAGTTCTTTTTGAGGCTTACTACTTTCTTGGTGCTGTCATGTCTAGAAAATGCATACTGTTACCAAACGTTAGCTGTTGGGAAAATGGTGCCTTTTGCACTAGCACTAATCACAAGTTGACAGGATCATAGCATCTTCTGTTTTTTTTTTCAGTTCCCTCGCTTGCGGTCCATAATAGAGTGCTCAATTCGCTTGCAAACTTGTAAAGTATATGGTCTGGTATACCCTGTGATTATTCAGGTGCCCCTTTGCGTTTGTAGTTCTTTTTTTCCCCTTTTGAGAGTCCTATGTCTTCATAGCTGTGTTTTTGTTCATTTCTATGTAGCAAATTTAAATGACGCCATCTTAACGGCAATCGCTAGATTAATCTTACATATTCTTCTAGCTTCCGTAAGTTCATTTTAAGACTTGCACATACCACATAGATCGAGAATTCGAGATAGGTTTTTCTCCTTTTGCCCTATAAATGCCATGTTATCTTTCCTTTGATGACCTTGGCATGCTCCAATTCCTCCTGCAGTCCAACTTGCTCCACCTATTTAAAGAATTCGTTGTGGAAGACCTTCCAATCTTGATACTCCTCGTTTCCATCTGTTGATCCAATATTCCTGAAACATGGTTCTGGTTTTTAATAGTCGGGATACTTTTTTTTTTACTCAAAGAGCACTCTGGCCAATGTGACATTGTTGCCATTTCTCATATATATGTTTGGCCCACAGCCTAATATATACCCACTTGTCTTGAAAGAATTGTAATTTTCAAGTCTGGAAGATGCCAGCCTATATATAATATAATGCCCATCCAGATCTTTTTTAGGAGCCTATGGGGTATAATGCTTATTCATTTAACAACAATTGATATAGGTGATTATTTTAGATGAAGATGGTGACAGCGGCAACACCACAATTTCATGATATATAGTTTCAGCAAGTCCAATGCTACAAAAAAGCTACAAACAGTTCTATGTGGTGTTTAAGGAGGACACAATTTTATTGCCTACTTCATGCTACCTCCTTTTTTTTCGAATAGTTGACACATAAAACATTGATTCTTCTATTCAAAAATTGGGAAGTAATGGTTTCTATATTCTTATGTTTTGTAGGTTAAAATTTATATTATTAAGATTCATTCCGCATCATAATTTAATATTAGAGGGAGTTCCAAGTAATCCTAAATTCATTATTGAAAAAAAATAGTGACCAAAGTGTATATACTTTTGGTAATATTGAACACTAGTGTTTCCAAACATGCTATGTGAAGAAATTTATCGATTTAAAGACCAACTGACCAAGTTTAAATTATTGAACATGGACAACATATTTTTGCCAAGTTAATGGTGTTTACTCATAGCATTACCCTGAGCAAGATTTTGCTCGGAGGCTTCCGCAAAAAGACAAACTATTCCTCACTTCATTTTGTTTGCTAGGGGAAAAGGGGGGAAACAAGGAGATGCCAACGTGGGCAGGAGTTCTGTGAGATGTACCATCTCACCTGTGATGTCCTGTCCACGAAAGAAGAAGAAAAGGGGTAAGGGGAGAAGAAAAACGGACGATCATGAGGCAGTCCATGTCATGAGAATCACAACAAGTAGGATCACCAAACTTTTCCTGTTGGAAAATGATATATGCTTCAGCAGCATTGACAGTGGATGTGAAGCCAAGTTGGCAAATGGCCAGCATTGTGGCGTCCTAGGCAGTTATACCCGAATTTTGTATCTTTATTTTTCCCAGGATACACAAATTGAATCATTGTTGTTTACTGATGTAGAAATGCAAAAAAAAAGAGGAAAAATTGCTACTTGTAATTTTGAATCATTTCTTCCCGGGATGCAAAATAAAGGAAAAATTACTGGTAATTTTGTATCTTTTCTTCGCGGGATGCAAAATAGGAGGAAAAATCACTTGCTGTAGTTTCGCATCTTTTCTTCCCAGGAAGCACAAAATGAATCGTTGTTTACGGACGTTGAAATGCAAAAAAAAAAGGAAAAATGTTCTGAACACGTTAAACTCGTTGACAGTAAAAATGCCGAGACAAGTTTGTACTTTGTACATGTACATGCGTCTGATCCCATCAGGATAATTGGATTAGGGTCATTTGATCTAAACATACATTGAACAAGCAAGAATAAGCTGAGATTTACTAGTTCAAGCACATTTGTACGAGTGAGGATTACTATGAGATAAATCCATAAAACAGCATTAACGACAAGTCTATGCCGAAGGCAAAAACATATAAACACCACACCAAAATTAAACATATCCAGGCATCTTTAATTTGAGCTACCTAACATGATGCCAAATACTAACATAAACCAGCATCTGAAGGACACCCTGCTGAAATTCTGAAACCCTCAAAGGCCGGCCGCAAGCTGCAGACTTTGGGCTCAGCTACTCAGCACAGAAAGTTTTATGGTGATTACATATAAGGAAACAACTAGTTGCAACTTGTTTTCTCATTCCTCATCTTCTTCCTCACCGTCGCCACCACCACCACCGCTTGCCTTCTTCTGGTTCTTCCTCTTCACCCTACCAGGGGGGCCTCCGCCGAATGGGCTTGTCAGTGAGAAGTCAATGTGCTTCTCAGACTCAACCCTCACCATGAATGATGGGATGTTGACGATTTGCCTGCCAACCCTGCACAGTGATTTCAAAAGTTTGATGAATGATCTTCAGGAAAGCTATCAACTTGGCAACATCAAATATTAATAATAGCAAACATCATGTTTCACTTATGGTCGACATGTCCTCTAAAACAGTTTTTCTAGAGCGCATCAAAGAATGTTATTGTAGCAGTAGTTAGCCACATGTTCTCTTCATCACTGTAGCCAATTCAACCTAAAAAACTACTCCAGAATTACAGTACTGCAGCAAGTAACTACCGAACTACAGCAACAGCAAGTGGAGTATATGAAATTGCCTGTTCAAAGTATAAATATCACAGGTAAAGTGTGTACATGTGAAAAGAGTAACACTTGTACTCAGGGAACATTGAAGCATGTTTAGCGAACTGTTGTGCATTGTCAACAATTCACCAACAAGACTGAGTTCCACATACTCAAACATGACATTCACAAGCCAACATGGCAACATGAGTATCAAATGCATGAAGAAGAGAACCTAAAAACATCCGCACACTCAAATGAGGGGCAGTTAACAGGATCAATACTAATATACTATGACCTTCAGCATTAGGCTGATGATGTATTTTGTGCCTCCAACTCTACCTACACACTGCTAAATCAAGAGAAATGATGGATAAACACAGTGAAGGATTACTATGGGAGAATGATACAGCTGCTATGCTGCTACGGTACAAGAATCCATAAGGACACATACTTGGGAATTGGAACTAAAGACAGAACATATTGAGCCATGGAAATTATAACATAAAATTTAGAGCTTCAGATTTACATGACAAGAGATACAACATAGTAGTTAAAGCATCATACCTGATGTGGCGTTGCCTGATCAGGACACGAGCATGGTGGATGGACTTGGCCATGCCAGCCTTGAAGACAAGAGTCTGAAGACGCCTTGCGAGGAAGTTCTCCACAGTAAGGGCAAGGACATAATCAAGCTTGTTCTGGCCATCAGCAAGGAGCCCATAACGGTTCATGCGGCGAAGCAGTGCTTCACCCTCAAAGATGCGGCGTGGATTCTTCTCATCAAGTGTAAGCAGGTGCCTTGCATTGTTACGGATACGGCTCAAAGCATACTGAACACGCCACAGCTCACGCTTGCACCTCAATCCATACTCGCCCACTAACTTCAGCTCTGCATCAAGACGCTCCTTCTCATAAGGGCGCCGTGGTTTCTTGAATGTCTTACCATCTGCAATGGGAAGAATTATAGATAAAATTGTTCAGAAGAAACAAGTCACTACATTGAAGTTGTTTATGAGGAAACAAACGACAACATAAAAAAGAAGCCTTCTAGTGCCAAATTCCTTATATCCTCACCCCTAAATACAGAAAGCAGCTGCAAACAACCAAGAAAGACAGGCGGTAAAACAATACAAACAAAAAAAATTGGGGTAAATGTTGAGATTATGTACAATAATATCAGGGATCAATACAAATAAATAGTAGGGACCTTGTGTAAGACTTCAAATTTACAACCAAATTTACCAAGGATTTCTAAAACAGTTCATAATATTGCGTCCGATTAACCCATAAACAACTTACATGGCAGATTCAGTTTTGCTGTGTTATCCCTGGTTGCCCCTATCATACACACCTAAATTATTTGTCCTACTGTTAAAATAAATTGAAATTTATGGGCTAAAGTACAGTGGTTCAAAGATCTCATCTGGAACTATCATCTAATATTTAAGAAAAGAACATAGAACTCCGGCTAAACAAACAAATAGTGTATTGGCACCTCATACATAGAAAAATTTAAAAACTTAACCACCACAGCACCCTATATTCAGAGCAGGGATTCATTTTCATGATAAAATTCATGCACGCATATGCATAATTTCATTCCAACAAAATGAGTGACCGAACACATAATACTTAAGAACAAAAACACTCTAGTTAATATCTACACGTTGAGGACACTCCTGGAACCATGAAGGCATGAATGAAGTATTAAGTGCAAAAACAGGTAAATCATTAAATTTTCTACCATATCAGAAACAATCATTTCAAGCTCCATAGTACCAAATGCCACAAAAGAATAGACCTGGCCACATTCCTAAGTATTACTCAACATCAATTAGCAGTATAGTGCCCAAACATCCCAAATAATCTACATGCCTCCGAATTAATTCAGCACCACGCAAGTTTCAACTAGAGAATGCGTAATCAGTTGAAATTAGGTTCCATAGCTACGGACTCGAGATCGACGAACCAATCTTTCAACAGGCACTGAAACGAACTAATCGGCATAGCGTTGATACGAATCCAACGTAGTACAACGAGGATATGAACCGGTACAGTGGAACAGACCGCGTCGAGGCGAATCTTGATCCAGATCATATTGCCAAGCGAACCAACCGTCGCATCATCGCCACGCCGCGCGCATGCCAATCAACTAACACACATCCTCTCGCCGCGCCGAATCGCACTACGGGCAAGCATCAATCAAGACGACGACGACGAACTAATTAAAGCGCGGTTCTTTGAAGAGAGGAAAAGGGTGAGGGAGACGGGAGCTACGTACAGTTGCGGTAGAAGCTGACGTGGACCATCGTCGCCGCACCACCTCTCCCGCGCCGCCGCCGCCGATTGCTGAAGCTTCGCTCACGCGAGGGGAGGACAGAGGAATGCGGCGGCGAGGAGTGAAGAGGAGAGCGCTTTTTATATGGCAGCGGTGAGAGGAAACCCTACCTCTAGGGCTCGTTCGAATGGCCCGAAAATTTCCCGGTCCATAAACTAGGATGGGCCGAAAATTAGGCTCGTATAACGAGATCGTAATGGGCCTAAATGAAGGGGTTAGTAGGCCGGGCCGCATTTACACCGCTCCAATAATCGTGCAAGCCCTTCGTGCATTGTGGCCAACCCACACCATCTTTTTTTTTCTCTCGTTTTTTTGAGGATTTCTCTTTTTTAAAAAAAATACAATAAAATCAGGACATGCATGATGTATCATCAATGCATGAGAAAACAAGATCCATATAATCAACTAGAGAAGATTAGGATTAGGATGCAATGCTAATTGATACCATCTGGAATTCTACCTAAATGGTAGGTTTCTACTTCACCATATGGTTTACAGCTTCAAACAGCATCACCACTTCAGCATCAACCCAAATGGCACATTTCTACATTACTCATCTACTGGATCTACTGGTGTATATTGGAGAAATATGTTACATGATGACAAGTCAGAACGATCGACAGAGGACAATTCAGGACAGGAGGTGAGATGAAATGGCTCCAAGCAGACTGCTACCTAATCGAGGACTCTATGCCGAGCTGCATTTTGGCCTATACAAGAAAAATGCAATGAACAAGTTAGTTGACATGATCAAGATAAAGATAAAATGGATGAGGTGAGTTCAGGGCTTACAGGTCTAGAGAGCACTAGTTCCAGTAACTATTCTCATCCTCGAAGATCATGAAGCTGCTGCTCCATGAGTTATGATCTGGATACGCACTTTGATAATCTGTGGTTGGATGCCAGTCACTGTTGGAGGCCTTCAGCTCCTTATCAGGCTCCACCTCAGCGAATGTCACACGTTTGTTGCTCATTGGTTTAAGTTCATTTGAATCTTTTTGCGACCCCTGTTCTTTGGAGTCTTTCTGTGCCTTCTTCAGTTCTTTTGAGTCTTTCAGTGCCTTCTTCTGTTCTTTCAAATCCTTCATTGCCTTCTTATCTTCCTTCGAATCCTTCAGTGGCTTTGACTGTTTTGAAACTTTTGGTGGCTTGGGTAGTTTTGAATCTTTTGATGGTTTTGGTTCCTTGGGTTCCTTTGATGACTTCGAATCTTTCGACTCCTTTGATGACTTTGAATCTTTCGATGATTTGCTAGACGGTATAGATGACTTCCCAGACTGCAATACACCAGGGCCAACAATGAGCTTATCTCTTAGAAATAGCAATGTTCTGGACTGTGAAATTTTCACAAGCAACATGTTCAAGGTAAACACTCAAACTTGAGGTCGAAAAAAGCATTGCTTGACTACTAGTTAGTAAAATATAGGCTATAATGTGTCATGGCCTCAGCCCCACCCATGACCACAAGAGGTCAATGAGGCCCTAACAAAATACAAAATGTAATCATCAAACTGCATCCTTAGGACAAAGGCAAGCATGCTCAAATATCAAAATGCTGTCATCATATGGATACTGAGAACACCATGACTTCAGGATCATACCAATAACCCAATAAGATCGAAAATAAACTATCACACAGAGTAGTGTGAAGTTCAAAGTGGAGCATTTTCCACAATTATTTAGTGTATGAAATGGGTAAATATGTAACTAAATTTAGACCCATGTACCTTGTTAGTCAGTTTCTTGAGAGCTTCATGTCCATTTAGTTCAATAAACTTATCAAGTGCTGTGAGGAAGTCATCAGATTTACTGAGAAGGCCCTTTTTCTGAGGGACATACCAAATGTTAACCATCTGGTTCTTCACAAACATAGGTCTCACATAATTTTGGTACACATAGGCTGCACCATTGAAGTATGGCAAGACAAGCCAGCAAATAAAGATCAATTTCATAGATGGCCAAAAAGGAAGCCTGTAAACACAAAATATGGGAAGACAATGGGATAAAGATTCAGTGCACCATGATGACCAATTGTAAATTTGTGCAAGCCAAGGGAAAAGATAGAGAGAGATTAGACCAAGTACGAATTAATAGGTCTTTCTTCCTTAGCATTATGTTGTAATAACCATCCAAACAAAGCATCAATGAAAAAAAACATAGATGCACCACACTGCAAGGGCAGGGATATAACCATAGAACCGTGGAACATTAGTAATGATCCCTTTTTTACTTTCTGAAGAGGGACACTTACGAGTGAAAGTAGATCACTAGCCAATTCTATGTAGATTGTAGAATGGTATTGGATATAGTTTCTACTGCTATATTTTGTTTTCAAGATCGATCAATCATTGATGTGTGAAGCCCTGATTTAAGGAACATTATGTGTCTTTACCTGCCCTGAAATGGAATGCTCTGTGTTTGTATCCTGTTAACTAAACAAAGCACACAAGTAACCCGGAGCATGGAACTATGCCGCATTCCTTGTCCCAGAAGCGTTGTTCCCATCCCAGGAACACAGTGAATCTCATCCCTACCTTGTTAAAACCTTTCAAAAGTAACAGCCCACATTCCTTGATCCCGTTCCTCAACCCATGGACCCGAGAACTTGGTTGACATAGGCACACATCTTGCTTCAAGGATTGGAACAATGTTGATACTACATAATTTGATACAGTTATGCAGGGATGCACATCCCACTAGTTCAAAAGATCAGGGGTCTGTCTCCAATAGTTCAGACTAGAACAATAAAAAAACTCTAAAATTACTACAAAGCTGTTTTTACATTAAAAAGACCATAAATATTACAAAAGTACTTACCACTGAATAATGGATGCAAATGTAAGCTCAAACAGTGTTATTAATGAGTAGATCACCCAGTATGTGAGCCATTGTTGATCATCCACAGGGGATTTGGTTTCTATTGCCTTAACTGAAGCATACCTATAATAGCACCGAATTACATTTGTGTTTACCATTACCAATTAACTTTTAAAAAACACATGAATTCGTTGAAATAAAATAAAAGCAACAGACAACTTACAAAGGATAAACTAGAGCAACCAAAGGCCTGCATGAGAGATAAAAAAAAAGAGTTAAACTGAAGGCAAAGCCAAATCATTAACAACATATTTCTTATATTACTTTTACAAATTACATGGTAGCTAAAGAAAGTCCATATTTTGTAATCCAACGTAGCATACTAAAAAACATGATATCGATGTGAAAGTGGCATTAGTTCCATGAATTAGAGAAAGGTAGTGTGCCTTACTACAGCATGCATTGGTCCACACTTCGAATTAAGAAATCGCAGTGCCAAAAACTGGCAATTGTTTCTTTATGCAACATGTTCGCTACAAGACAAACTATCATCTACCAAATAATAAGAAACTGCAGCAGATTATTCAGACCCACTCTTCTGCATGTGACCTTACATACTGCATATAAAAAGGAATGTGAACCAGCTCATGAAAAGATAGATTAGACAAAGAAAACAGACTAGTATTGAATGTGGAAATGCCGAAAGGTCCAACTACCCTACAATTACTCCACTACCACTAGCAAAACTACAAATCGAAAAGCAAAAGATTTTTCTAAAAGACTGTGAAGAGGTCAGGCTGTGGAGAGATGCACTGCATTGGCACGATGAAGTGAAAAAACTCCACATATGATCTACATATTCAGATTCCGGACTTGGTGATCTACAGCACAGCCAGCACGTGCATCACAGGCAAAATTTACGAGAATTTGACAAGCGTTAGCATTCAGAAAAGGTGGGGGTAGCAATGTCAGCATCAACAGATATGTTCAGATGTTCTTCTGTCAAGAATGGGATAAGAAATGGACGTTCCAAAGTCAATAAACACAGGCAAAATTTACGAGAATTTGACAAGCGTTAGCATTCAGAAAAGGTGGGGGTAGCAATGTCAGCATCAACAGATATGTTCAGATGTTCTTCTGTCAAGAATGGGATAAGAAATGGACGTTCAAAAGTCAATAAACACACCCAACAACATAAAAATCTACAAAAGCGAGGATTGGGAGACAGATAATCGAAAAATAAAACGCCTTTCCCCAACAAAATAAGTAAATAAGAGGCAATCCTTTCTTGGAAGACTCCATCAAAACAACAGTAGAGGATCGATTCTTTCAGGAAAACAAGACTTCGCAGGTTATAAAAAATGTAGTCCTACCACGAAGCAAGACTCTTATTTTGGAAAATTGCAGCAAGAGAGCATTGTACAAGTCTATATTATTTTGGAAAAAGAAATCGGCCATTACATTAGGGGAAGCAAGAACATTCCCGATCCTGAAATATCCACTGAAAAAAAAATAGAGCCTTGTACCACTCTGTAACCAACATTAGTCGATTCCAAGTGTCAACTAGTGGAACACACCCTCAGCATCTCTCGGACCACAACAATCAAGAACTGCTACTGCAACGCTAAACCAACACATTGAACCATTCACGCGGCCACCAACAATTCAGCCGCCATTGCTGCTAATCAGCACCATTTCAGCACCAAAGAAAAAAAGAACAAGATGGGAAAGAAATCCACAATGAAATGAACCAAGAAAAAAAAAGAAGGGGGAGCAGAGGCAGAGGCGGGGTCACCTACCCAGCAAGAACATCGAAGTTCTTGGCGAGAACCTTGAGCAAAGATCCGGAGCCCATCTCTCTCTCCCTCCCCCCCAGCAAAAGATCCACTGGTCGAGCAAAGAGCCCTGAGCACTCCGAATCGGCGCCTCGTGGAATCCGGTGGGGGGGGGAGGGGCGCTTTGGAGCCCTTGAAACCTCGCCTCCTGCTTTGCTGCTTGCTCCTTTCGGTGCTTTTGGGGGCCTCGAGGGGAGCAAAAACGGGAGAGGAAAGCGTAGCGTGGTGGTGGTGGTGGTGGTGGAGCAGACGAGAACGAGACGAGACAACGGGTTGGAAATGACGAAACGGAACGGGAAGCAGACAAGCAGAGCAGGCGGAAGCGGGGGCACGCCGCACGAGTACAGAAGAGGGTTTTATGCGGTTAAACCCCTCAGATTCTACGAATTCAGTTACTAGTCCACCGCTGGAGCAGGGTAGTGGTGTGTGTCAGGCTGTCACTGGCTCACTGTCACTGCAGTGATTGTGAAGCTACCGTTACTTGGGTTGTACTGAACAGTTACCAACTTTTTTTTACTTTCCTCTAATGTAAGTTGTGCATATAAACATGTATTAACTAGCGTCTCTTTCTCTTCTAAATTTAATTTATTTTAAATCTTTCACATCAAGCCTCTCAATCAAATTGCATACATACGTATATGTATCTATGATGGGTGGTTCACGTCCATTGTTCTTTGAAGGAAACATGTTAAAATCTTTCACCATCAAGCATCTCAATCAATCATATTGCATACATAGCGTATATGTATCTACGATGGGTGTTCCATTGTTCTTTGAAGGAATCATGTTAAAATCTTTCATCATCAAGCCTCTCAATCATATTGCATACATATATCTACCATGGGTAAAATCTTTCACCATCAAGCATCTCGTATACATACGTATAGGTATCTATATAATATAGTGTATGGTCCATTGTTCTTCGAAGGAAACATGGAAAGCTCTATATTACACTCTTAAATAAAAGCGGCATGATAAATTTATCATCTCACTTAATCATTTACTCGAATTAATTTAGAGCAAGTTTAATACTATAGTTTTAAAAATTATTATATTATTTATCGTTAATCTAATAGCTTATTAATAGTCATATATAAATATATACTATACTCCTCATACATATATCTTTCTAAAGCCTGTGCTATACTGTTTATAAATTTATATCTATTTTTTCTTCTTTCTTTTCCATCTAATCACAGATCTGTTGTTGATCTTAATTTACATTACTTATGGTCTCTAAGGCTTAGTTTTAAAATAATGTTGGAATTGGCTAGTTAGCCACATGTAAAACAAATAAGTCATAACCACATAATTAGTTAAATACTAATTATTATAAAAGTAATTTTTATGTGAAAAGTTTTTTGCAAAATATATTATTTAATAGTGTAAAAAACGTGCTAATAAATAACAAGAAAAAACTATATTAATAACTGTCCTAACGACAGCATAACACATATCATAAATCTTTACCCTTTCTCATCATGAAAATGTAAAAAATTTGGCACCAACTATTCAAAGCAACTATAGAACTAATCAAAGATCGAATTTTTAAGCTGCGAATCCAGACCCCACCGGAGAGAGGTGACGAAGAAGCAACGTTCGTTCCCATCCCCATCGCGATCCCAATCCAGCGGGAGGGTAGCTTCTCCTTTTCCTCTCCATTAACGAAAATTCCTGTGGGACCAATGACGACGATGGGTTCATAGATTCTGTTAGTTTGTATTATTTTTATTATTGTATGATCGGTAATCTCTTCTAATGTCTTCGATATTATTACTGTAAATCGGCTGAACAGTTATGAAAAGTTTCAACTATAAATAATATGCTTCTCGTGATCAATCTATTATCTCGTTAAGTATTCTCCATATCTCTTACTTAAATGCTTTCACGTTATCAAATTTATCAGATCCTACTCTTCCACTTTTCTTCACCTTCTCTCACCAACGGTGACAGCTCTTATGGATGCGCCTATCGACTTCTCTGCGTTGCCCGCAAGGACTATCAAAGTCGCTGGTGCAGTCGCGGCCACTTGTGTGGCTATCCTCTCCTCTATGGACACTGCGGCCTTCAATGCTACTCTCGTCGATGCCACCGCTTGCACGATCGTCTTCTTCTCTATGGGCATTGTGGCCTCCAACGCCACTCTTACCGATGCCGCTACTATTGTGGCTGGTACCGCCACTCATGCAGCCGTCCTTTCCTCCATGGGTGATGTGCCCTCTGATGCCACACTTGCCAATGCCATCACTGTAGCCACCACGGATGCCGTGTGCGCTGCCCTCACCTTTCTACCTGCAGTGGATGCCATGCACACCGCTCTTGCCTCTCTACCTGTGATAACTTCATCGTCCATGACGCCGTCCGTGGATGCCACACCTCTGGAGGACAACTCCACGACCTCCCTTTACATCGTGGCCATCATCGTTCTCAGCATCAAGACTTTGGTGCTCATCACCCTCGACCTCGCTTCCTCTAACTATAACAAGTGGCGTGGGTTGTTCCTCGTCATCCTCAGGAAGTATGCACTTATCCACCACGTCCTCTCCGACGAATTTTTCCTGGAACGACCAGATTGGGTCCGAATGGACTGCGTTGTCCTTGCATGGCTCTACGGCTTCATCTCGACCAAGCTCCTGGAGATTGTCATGATGTCTTCTTCCACTGCTCGTCTCGTGTGGCATGGCCTCGAACACCAATTCTTGGGGAACCGCGAGCAACGAGCCCTCAATCTATTGGTGTAGTTTCACTCCTTCACTCAAGACAACCTCTCCGTCATAGACTACTGTCGTTGCCTCAAGATGATGGCCAACGGGCTTGCTGATCTCGGCGAGCCGCTCACAAGCCATACACTTATTCTTACCATCCTCAAAGGTTTAAATAAAAAGTACCATCACTTGTAAAACAATTCTTCCCCTACAGAAGTCTTTCTCTCACATTTGTGGAAGCACGCTTGCAACTTCTCCTTGAGGAAATAACACGTGGCAGTTGCCCCACTGGCGATTCAATGGCTGTGGCTCGATTTCTAGGGGCGCTTTGGCTCCCAATCCTACCCATGCCACTAGATTCGACTTTGGTAGCACTAGCGGCGGTGGCCGCAACTCTTGCAACAACTATCGCTGACGTGGCGATAGAGGTAGGGGTCATGGTTCTGGCAACACCGCTCCACAACAATCCCCTCTCGGTCAACAGCAGCAGGCGGCTCCTACTTCCTAACCCAGCCCATATAATCTATAGGCTGGAACGATCCACATGTGGCCTGGTCTCTTGGGCCATGGTGTTCTTCGGCCACAACCAATTGGTCCACTTGGTGCAGGATATTTTGCTATGGCCACCTTTGTCGGTCTTCCTATCGCGCTGCTTGGTCACCCTGGCCTTGGCGCTGGGCTGCTCATGATTGCTTCCTCCACTACATCGGCTACACCGACACATTAGAACAGTGCGGCTAGCACCTCGTCATCGGTGTGGGATCAATACACTGATGAATACCTTCAACACCATCTCTTTGACAATGCCTTCCTCAGGTGCTTATGATTAGTACATGGATATGGGTGCTACATCTCACATGGCCTCTAATAACGGTATCCTTTCTTTTTCCCACCTCCTTCTACATATGCTCCCTCTAGTATTGTTATTGGTAATGGCTTTATTCTACCTATTACATCCATTGGTTCCACACGTCTGGATGGCGGTTCTACCTCATTCTGCCTTAATAATGTTTTTGTCTCACCTCAAATAATCAAGAATTTAATTTCTATTGTTTTCAATAACAATTGCACCGTTGGGTTTAATCCTCTTGGCTTCTATGTGAAGGATCTTAATTCTAGTACCATGATCGTCAGGTGCAATAGTTCCAGTGACATCTATCCTTTTTGTCAGTTGTCGCCCGCTGGTGCCTTCACCGTTGACTCTACTACTCTCTGGCACCGGTGTCTCAGACATCCTAGTCATAAAAATCCTCACTCGTCTCGCTCATTCATCGGTCGTTCCTCCTAGAATCTCCACCACCCTTTATCATGCATGCCAATTTGGGTGTCATACTCGTTTTTCTTTTACTAGTTCCACTAGTCGTACTACTTTTGCCATTGAGTTAATATATTGTAACTTATGGACCTCCCCTAATGCTAGTGTTTCGGGCTACAAATAATATCTTATGATTCTTGATGATTTTTCACACTATGTTTGTACTTTTCCTCTTCGCCTCAAATTTGACACATTTGCTACTTTGTCACACTTTTTTGCTTATGTGCTTACACTACTACCATTCCCAGTATTCAATGCGACAATGGGTGGGAATTTGATAATTTTTCTGCTCATAATTTTTTCCTAACAAAGGGCGTCACTATGTATATGTCTTATTCACATATCTCACCTCAAAATGGGAAAGCCAAACACATGTTTCGCTCCTTGAACAACATTGTGCGGTCTATTCTTTTTCAGGCTAGTTTTCCATATTCCTTCTGGGTTGAAACTCTTCAAACCACCACTCATATTATCAACCAACACCTACAAAAAAAACTCTTAACCATGCCACACCTTATTTTGCAATCTATGGTACCCACCCCTCTTACAGCCATCTTCATGTTTTTGGCTGCACCTGCTACCCAAACCTTCCTACCACATCTCCTAACAAACTATCACCTTTGTCTGTTCGGTGCATCTTCTTTGGCTATCCCTTAGAGCATGAAGAGTACCATTGCTTTGACCTCGTGTCGAACTGGGTCATCATCTCCCATCATATTACCTTTGATGAGTACTCATTCCCTTATGAGGTGTCTGCCAATGAAGCATGCGCTATTGACTTGAGCTTTTTGGAGGATTTTTCTTCTAATTCGTAGGTTCCCATCTGTCGGGTCACCATGCAATGACTGGACGCATGTGGCACTGGAGCTCATCTATTGGATGTGCCGCCTGGCTCCATGACACGGGTTATTGCGGTGGCCCTCACACTACCTGGAGTAGCGGCTGCTGGGATGGCCCCTTAGTTGGCCTCCTCCATTACCGGGGCATCAATTGGCTTGACCGCTAGGCTAGCTCCTTGTGCGCCAACTAGGCCAATCGTTGGTTCAGCCGCTTGGCAAGCTACTGGGCTGGTTGTGCCAGATGGTTCTCCTACTACCGTTCCACCTGTCTTTTTTACTAGGCCATCTATCGCCGCGGCTATTCTACTTCCCCGTCGCTCAGCGTTGATGTGATACCGATGTGTGCTCGTAGCGCACGTATGCCTAGCATTTGCCAACCACCGACCACTCTTGGCGCCTATCTGATGCCTCTTGTTATCAATGCTCACTTGATGGTAACCCGTGGCAAAGATGGCATCCGGCAGCCTAAGCACAGAGAGAGCTGTCATGTTATTACTTTGTCTCCGATCCTTTAGACATATCGGGCAGCATTGGTAGATCCTCACTGGCGTGCCGCCATAAAGGATGAGTTTGCGGCCTTGAAAGCAAACAATACCTGGGATTTGGTAGTGTGCCCTCCTAGCGCCAGTGTCGTCACCGAAAAATGGATCTTCCGCCACAAGTTCAAGGTTAACGGCTCTCTTGATCGGTACAAGGCCAAATAGGTCTTTCGGGGTTTTACTCAGCGTTCTGGGATTGACCTTGATGAGACCTTTAGTCCAGTGGTAAAGCCTACTACTATCCGCATAGTTTTAGATTTGGCTAATTGGCTAATTCATCAGCTAGATGTCAAGAATGCCTTCATCTATGGTACTCTTGAGAAGATAGTACTGCATTCAATCATCTGCTTTTATTGACACCTCTCATCCAGATATGATGTGCTGTCTCAACAAGTCTCTCTACGGCCTCAAGCAAACCCCCCGTGCATGGTACAACACCTTTGTCAGCTTTCTCGCCTCTCTTGGATTCCATGAAGCCAAGTCTGACACCTCGCTTTTTATCTATTGACATGGCGCTGACTGTGTGTACCTCCTGCTCTATGTTGATGACATTGTTTTGCCGGCTTCCTCCTCGGCTTTGCTCCGTTGGGCGATCTCGGCACTTCAATCCGAGTTCTCTATGAAGTACATGGGTGATCTTCATCACTTTCTCGGTATCAGCATCATTCGGCAATCCTCATGCCTCTTTCTCAGTCAGCGTCAGTACAGCCTTGAGCTACTCAAGCGTGACAGCATAAGTGATTGCAAGGCCTGCTCTACAGCAGTAAACACTTGCTGGAAGCTCTTCTCCTTCGAGGAGGTTTCTATTTCAGATCCAACTGACTACCAAAGTTTAACTGGCGCTTTGCAGTAGTAGTACCTTACCTTCACCAGACCTAATATTATCAATGTTGTTCAGCAGGTGTGACTTCACATGAATGATCCCCAAGAGCCTTACCTTGCCGTCTTGAAGTGGATTCTTCGCTATGTTCGTGACATTGTATATCATGGTCTAGTCATTTGATGATCTCCTACACATGATTTGGTTGCTTACTCCGATGCTGATTGGGCCGGTTGTCTTGATACTCGGAAGTCTACTTCGGGCTATGTCGTTTTTCTTGGTGATAACTTAGTCTCCTGATTCTTTAAGCGTCAAATCATAGTATCATGTTTCAGCATAGAGGTAGAGTATAAGGCTATTGTTAATGCAGTGGCTGAGACCTGTTGGCTGCGCTAACTTTTAAATAAGCTCCATGCTCTCTCGACTCAGGCTACGCTGGTTTATTGTGATAATGCCAGTGTGATCTATCTCTCGACGAACCCGGTACAACATCGACACACTAAACACATTGAGATCGATTTACATTTTGTCCGAGAGAATATCGCTCTTTGGACAGTCCATATTTTTCATATTCTTATAACATCGTAACATTTTGACATCTTCACTAAAGGTTCTTCGACTTTATCTAGCTTCAACGTCTACTTATTCAATATTGTGACTGGGAAGATATGTTAGCCTTTATTTTTATTTTTGGTATGTATTATTTTTGGTATTATATTAGCCTTTATTTTTGGCATGTATTATTTTTTATTATATCGTTGCTAATCTCTTCAAATCCTAGTTAAGAAAGAGTTTAGCTATATATAATATATAATATGTTTTCGATGATCAACTCTATTATCGCGTTGAGTTTCTCCGTACCTACGCTTTCAGATTCGTCGTCGTCGCCGCCATGTGTCAGCGCGCTGGCGTCCGGATCACACAAGTGTGCGGGTGGGTGGCCGCCACACGCTCGCTGCGTGCTCGCCTCGCCTCCCCCCTGCCCACCTTCCCCTCCACCCTCCCTCCCACTCGGTCGGCCGAGGGCGTCATCGTCTCCCTCCTCCACCGGTCGCCTCCACCCTCTCCGTTCCGAATCTGCAGCGCGAGTTGGTGGTGATAGGCGGCGTCGCTTCCTGACGCGCGCGCCGTCGTGTGGACCAGCCTGGCCCTGTGCGGCGGACGGCAAATCGGCGAGCAGGTTTGGAGAGGCGGCGAGGCGGCTGACTTCCCCTTCCGCCTGCTGGATCGGGTAGCTTTTTGCAGCTCAATAAATATTTGGGGATTCAGGTGAACCCCCATGCCCCAAGTGAGGTCAGTACCTCCCTGGTACTACTAATCATGCTGGCTGCTTGTTCTTGATGCTGATTCAGATGTTTCTGTTGTTGAGTTAGGCTTCTCAAGTGGAAGCTCGTTTCTTGATGCTACTGTTTCTTGCAAAAAGAACCCATCTTGCTATGATTCTTCTATGTTCATAGATCACAACTCGTTTCTTGTGGAGTAAAAAGCGTAGCTTTTGATGTTGATGTGAGTTTTGATGCTTCTATATTATCATTTCCTGCAAAGGTTGGGTTTTTGAATGGACTGAACCTGATCTTCATATAATTTGATGTTTATGGTAGTTCTTTTCAATTTGGTTTTGAGCCTTTTCTCTTTGGTTCTCCAGTAGACCTTTGTGTGATGCAGGAACCAGAATCTGGGCATGGCGGCTGACACGGAGAGCCTAGGGTCACTGGGTTGCAGTTCAAATGCTGCTTCCGAGAAGGCTGTTGATGGGTTGGTATTTAATTGTTACCGTCTTTTATCCACTTCCCATTTATTAAGCTTCATAACAATTACCAATGTCACTTTATTGCTATGGAAAATTAGGCTACTGTTATTCTTTCAGAAAAAAGTAGGCTGCTGTTGTTGAGTTAGATTATATTTATGTTCTAATTTTGTCTTACTTGCTTACGTTTCTAATTTCTAACATCTTCCCATAAATTCTGGAATCCGAATACATTTGCATTCTGCACTTCACTACTTGTTTTGGGCAATTGTTGTAAAACTACATCCTTTTTATCTTCATTTAATCTACCAGCAGGCAGCAGTAATAACAAATGATTGTAGAGGTTTGGTTTCCACATGGAAACTGGCTGTTGTACAAAAGTGTAACTTGGCCAGTAGTTCAAGTGCAGAAACTTGCCTTAGTCTTGATCAACCACCTAAGTAAAATGCTACACATATACAAAAAAACATGTTACAAACTTTTTACAAATACAGATGCGATACACTATGATTGAATCTTGGTTTTCTATAACTTCCAACTAATTAAATCAAACGGTTAAGAACTTTTTTGGTAAGAATTTTTTTAGTACAAATAGCACTACTCACCATCTAATTTATCTTAGTTCTCCTCTTCATGCGTTGTATTGTTTTGCTAACCATAACATGGCATGCTTGGCTCTTGTTCTCTGAAGTCACAATAAGCTTTGAAAGAGAAAGGCTATATACAAAGCACAAATGGACAAATCCAAGACGTTAGAGTTTCCTCTATTAGAAACATAGAGGAGAAGAAACCTTCTTGAGACTTGAGATAGAGACTGTTTAGGAATTATGACAAGAGTAACCACTAAACACAGGGTCGTGCAGTTGGGTCCCTTCTCCTTTATCCTGTTGTATGACTGGGGAGCAGGCTCTCCATAGATTTGTAGTTATTTACATGTTATATGTACTGTAATGGTTTTTGCATAAAGAGTAGATATTAAGATTTATTGCCCATAGTAAGTTGCTAAAAGAGGGGTAATATTCAAAACTTCAGTTTAGTTGACAACTTCAATGAAATAGGTATACCATTTAAGAGCTTACATTACATGCTATTTGATAATCGAAAGATTTATGATGCTAGTTTCATATTCAGATTTCTACCATGATTCAGAATTGATTAGCCTCTTAAGCTTATCAGTGAGTTAAAATCAACCTATTTTTTACATGTACACTTTCCGATTATTCTGAAACTTGTTGCTGTCCATGCTTTCCACATGTTTATTACCCATAGCAGTCTATTTCCTACCATGATCTACTTCTTCTATTTTCGCGATGCTTATTTTTGTTTTGTGCAGGTCTCTTGACAAAAGATCTCAGGAAAAGGCTCCAAAGAAAACTCATAAAGCTGAACGAGAGAAACTTAAGCGTGACCAGTTGAATGACCTTTTTGTTGAGCTCAGCAGTATGCTTGGTTAGCACAGTCCCATCATCAATCAATGTTATATCTTTATAATATATTTACTATGCTCTTTTGGGAATAAAATTCAGTACCAGCCCTTGAATTCCATTACTTGAATCCATCTGTGCTTTGATTACTATGCATGTAACTCAATGTAAACTGCTGATAATGCAAATTCAAAACTTAAATTAGGTTATGTTTTAGCAGTTCGCAGGTACCTGATGTAAGTATATGTGTATCATTTAGAGTCTGAAATTATGAATACAACACCTAAGTGGACATACGTTAGCTCCTGAATTCAATTATTTGCTATTGTCCCCTAGTCCTTCTTTTGTCTCTCTCTTTTGGGGCTTCCATTGTCAGATTTTGTCATTCCTATCCTGCCTCCTTCTATGAACCCAAAAGAATGGGTCCTACCCTGTTCAATTTGTTAAATATCCCCATGTGAAGTGCTGACTTTCCTGCTTTATTCGAAACCCCCCTTTTGAGTGGTCCACCTCATGTTGCTCTGAGCTTCTGAGAACAGAATTCCAAGAGAACTTTATCAACTTGTTATTTGGTCCCTACAAAAGATTGCTGTAATATGCTATTATTTATTGTGAATATGAAATCCAAGATTTCTATTATTTGCATTATCTTTAAATGGCCACATATTATTCAAGTATGGAATCTGAATAAACTGTGCTTTTATCCACAATTTTGTTTTGAGTAAAAAAATCCACAATTTGTGTTTATTATCCATTGGCATCTTCCATGCTAACTTTATCTGATATGGAGTAATGATAAATCTGTAGCAGCCTGTTCATGGATGAAGATGCTAATTTCTCAAAACAACACAATGCTAACTTTGATACATTTTTTGTACTCCATAATTAGATATATATGCAAGGCCGATATGGTGCATATTGATAAACAGTTAGGAAAAGCTGTCTGCTGATTGGTGCATATAAATTTTAGTGCATTGCATTGTCTGGATATAATAGTAATAGTAAATTTATTGTTATGTTTTCTTCAATTCTTCTCGTGGTTTTGGAGAGCCTTCCCTTGATCTGCATGTTTGCTGCTGTTGGTTTTACTTCAAATATCTGCTTCACATACCTTTTCTGATCAACACACTTCTGCTATTACAGATCTCGAACGACAAAATAGTGGAAAGGCTACCGTGCTAGGTGATGCTGCACGAGTTCTGAGAGATCTTGTTTCTCAAGTAGACTCTCTCAGAAAGGAACAATCTGCTCTTCTAACTGAATGCCAATACGTGAGTTATTTAAATTGGTGTGATTTATAATAAGAATTTAAGCAATTTGCATATAGCAATGTAGTATGATTATTTGTCCTTCTCAAACATACATGACAAATTTTAGATCAAAGAGCTGAAGGATCTCAATGCAGTTCCATTCCCCCTACAACCTTCCCTTGTTTAATATAAGGATGATATTTAGTATGAGTTTAGTTTGCGTGTAACAGTAGCACATAGGTGCACTTGCAGTAGAAATGCCTTCACTGAAACTGCAAATATGGAATTAGCGGACATCACTATTTATTCTCATATTTCCAGCAGGTTAATTTGACTGTCTGCTTGATTTATTACTTGCCAATAGTTGTTTTTAGGTTACTTTTCTTCATTGTCTTCACAGCTAATGCTAAACTGAACATATTAACAGGTCGATTCAGAGAAGAATGAGCTGCAAGAAGAGAATATCATGCTCAGAGCCCAAATATTAGAACTGCATAACGAGCTTCGTGCAGGGATGGGAAACAATAACCTCAATATAAGAAATCTTGCGATGTCATGGCCAGTAGCCAACAATGGCAGTAACTCAGCAACTCAACCCGTTCCACATCAGATATGGGCCAACAGTCCGAATTTAAGTAATCTAGCTATGGCGCACCCAACAAACACATTGTCTCCATTGCACAGTCAGCACCTTCGGTCTGCTGGTGTCAGCCAGGTTCACGCGTCACAGCCTCAGGAGCTGCAGCTTTTTCCTGGGACCTCAGTATCAACAGAGCGAGAACGATCCCGAGCTGGAAGCACCCCAGCTACTTCTTCAGGCCTGACAGATTCTTTGCCAGGGCAGCTTCGCCTCAGCCTCCCGCAATCTTCTCAAGAAGAAAGCAGCAGTGGCAGCAAAAAAGGTCGAAAAAAGGGCTAGCCAGTTGACACTTGACAAAAATTAATACTTGGTAAAATGGTGATAGTTACTCTCTTGTAAATACTGTGAAGGCGAAGCGCTTACTGATACAGACCTACTGTGATAGTTGCTCTCTACGTTAATTTGTATTTGTAGTGCTTGCTCCAAAACTTAGATCACGTTTCACTTGTAAGCTAGCATTTCCAGTCTTTTTAAGGATATATGTTGCCATATTACAGAGTTATTTACCTGGAAGGGAAAGAAACGCTGACTTATGATGATGATATGATCCCTGTCACCAAGTCATGAGAAATCTGATCTTGCATGTTCATCCACAACTTGTTTCAGTATTACAAGTTGAACAAACATTTTGTATACCCTGTTGCAAACATTTCGTTTATAGCTATAAAAAGATTAACAAGCACAGATGAAACCATAATAAGATTGCAAGTATGCTTCTTAAATCTACAAAAATGCTAAATCCTTCTACTGAATATCAAAATTTTCATCGGAAGACAACCAAATGGAAAGAACACTACTCCTGATCTCCCTAATCACACTAAAATGAACTCCCAAGAACTGAAAATAATCACATGCCACAGGCTGTCTGCATCCTATCTGGTCTGTCCGAACCACCTGCACCAGCTCACTGCTCACTGAATTTTTACTCCTCTGAACCCTTCTCTTCTGAAGAACTTGCCGTCTTCTCCTCCTGCTCCTCCGACGATGAGCTCTTATCTTCTGAAGAAATTGCTGTCTTCACCTCCGGCTTCGAGCTTTCGTCGCCGGCAGACCAGTACCTCCTCTCTTCTGAAGAGCTTGCTGTCTTTTTCTTCACCTCCGGCTCCGAGCTCTCGTCGCCGGCGGTCCAGTACCGCTTGACGGCGTAGAGCACCTTCTCCGGTATGTGCGGGCTGTCCTCGTGGTTCGCCATGATCATCTTCCACCGCATCCCGCTCGCGATCCTCTGCACCTTCAGGAGGATCTCCACGTCGTCCCGGAGGATCACCGTGCCCTCCGGCCGCAGGATCCTGTCCATCTCCAGTAGGATGTCCTCCATCTTGCATCTTCTTCACATCCAACCACCAAATTGTTAGACACAAAACTTAATCAAAACTGCACAAATTCACATCTCTGCAGACATCACCAAAGGAGAGTAGCAGCATGCATCTAAGTTACTACATTTGTTCTCAAAAGGATGATGCTTTAGATATCTAACATAGTCTTCAATGTATACTTAGTTACATGTCCATGCGGTGCAACGGAATCGAGAGATGGAACAGATTCAATTTGTTTCTATGCCGGTTTTTCACAATGGGTTGAGTTTTGGGAGGGTTTTGGAGAGAAGTAGGACGATTGTGTTTTTAAGTAGTTAAGATTACCATATTCTATTATTACTGTCTTAAACTATATAGTTATAAAAAATAAAAAAACCCTTATGAAAGAGTTTTTATGACAAATCTGTTAATATAATTTTTAACATTTTTAAATCTGGAGATATTTTTGTTACTATTAATGATTTAAGATTTTGAGATTTGACTCTACGTATTATTGTAGGGCGCCATTCTTTTGAGAATGGAAGAAGCAAGTATCTAATCAAAAAACATATATGAAAAGATTGTGACTCACTTGTCCTTGTAGAGGGTGAAGACACCATTGCCATGTATGAGGTCATAGGTTCTTGGGTAAGTGGAGAATGCCTCACACCTGAAGAAGAAATAATGAAATCAAGAGACAATTACATGTTCATGGTTGATGATATTCAGGTCATGGAAGGCAAGAAATCAATGGAAGTGCAGCTGCTGCAAATCGAATTATTACCAGTCGTGGTAAATGCCGATGAGGCCCCTCTCGAAGACGACGCCGAGGGTAGAGAGCTCGGCGACGGTGGGCACGACGTTCATGACCCACGACTTGGGGGAGAAGACGGCGGCGGCAAACCCGCCCACGCCGGCGTTCATGTCCATGATGTTCCGGTACCGGCCGGCGTCGAGCCTGTAGTTCACCTTCTTGTACGCCCTCACGTGCTTCTCCCACCGCTGGTTCTCCTCCGCGTACGAATCGGCGGTGAGCCCCGGGACATCGCCGGAGGACACCCGCGGCGGCACGGCCGTCAGCCGCGCCGGGAACGGCAGCAGCTCGCTTGCGCCCGGAGCGGGGGCGGACGCCGCCGGCGTGATGCACGTCTCCATGTTCTTGTACCAGACGTCGTCGGGGTTGACGGCGGCGTCGCACGTCCGCACCGCCGGCGGCGTGGCCGTGGCCGTGGCCGGGCAGGAGGTGGCGTTCTGCCGCTTGCGCCAGATGGCAATCTCGTGGATCTCGGCGAGCTTCTCCCAGCAGAGCATCTGGGCGTACTCCTCGATGCGCTGCTGCTCGGCTGCGAGGTCGGCTTCCGTGCGTTCCCACGCCTTGTGGTTCGTCTTCCAGTTGATCGGCGGGCCGGAGAGCACCCAGTAGCCGCCCGGCCGGAGCACCCGGTCAATCTCCATCATGTACATCCCACCTGCGACGCCGCAACGCATGCATCAAGGTTCGTGCTTGCTACATATGATGGCTCATGCGCATGAGAAGTCGTGTTCGTCGCCGGCGGCGAGGTGGGTTGGGTGGGGCGGCTTACCGTTGCCGGACCAGGGGATGAGGCAGCGGGAGCAGTGGGCCATGTCGAAGGAGCGCGGAGGGAAGGGGAGCTTGACGGAGCCGAGGACGCCGATGAAGGCCGGCACGCCACGCTCCAGCGCGAACTGCACCTGCGCCTCGTGCGAGTCGCGCGGTGCGAACGACATGGCGATCACGCCCAGCGCGTCCAGGTACGCGCCCAGGCTCGCCACCTGCACCGCCATGCACGCACGGACGCCGAGGTGAGAAGAGATGACATGACCCATCAAGCTATGGATCAATGGCGGCGGCGTGTCGATGTATACTTACGCCGCAGCCGGTGTCGAGGACGGTGCGAACGGAGCCGTCGGCGAAGGGGACAACGGGGGCGAGCTGGTCGATGTACTTGTCGGCGCCCTGGGGGAACTGCGTGCCGCCGCCGGGGAAGCGGAAGACGCTACCCTCGAACTGCACCCAGTTCTGCACGGCCTTCTCGACGGTGAGGCTCTTGTACGGCGCGTTGGCGAACGGCACGTAGTCGCGGCTCCTCGGCCACGGGAACGGCGTCTTGTACCCCGGCGGCGCGGGGACGAGGCACCGCAGCCGCTCGCCGTCGATCGGGCAGTGCCGCTCCCGGTACACCATGTTCTTGCGCGGGAACTTCATGGCGCGGTCCTGGTCGTGGCACGGCGTGTGGTCTGCCAAGGCAGCCGCGCACGGCGCGAACTCCGGCGCCCGCACAGTCTCGTTGTCCTCGCCGCCGCCGCCGCCGCTGCTGTGGTGCGTCTCGAAGCTGAGCCCCACCGCCGCCACGCCATCGCCGCCGCCGTCCCCGCAGGCCGCCGTCTGCCGGTTCACCGCCATCGCGATGCTGTCGCCCTTGCCGTAGCCGCTGCGCTGCCACGCGCCGAGCACGTAGAAGAAGCAGCACAGCCCGACGGTGACCACCATGCCGAGCGGGCTCCGCCCCCCTGACCCGCTCTTGATCGCCATGGATCCACCTCAAATCTGCAACACATCAAGAAACGATCAATGGCAACTCATCAAATGCAATGCACAAACAGATCGATCCATAGATCACAGTGGTGACACAAACCTTGATTAATTAGATAAACTAGAACAGTGTATTGATTATTGCAACTGATTGATCTTAAGAATTGGTCAAGAAAGATGAGGAATTGGAGAGGTGGAAGGGGATATGGTTGGTGATGAGAGCGCAGAGCAACAGAAGGAGAAAGAAGCGGATCTTGGATACGAAGAGAGAAGACGACGGCCTAAGAAATAGGGAGAGCTAGCTTAGGTCGAGAAAATTAGGAGAGATTGCAAATGCAATTCAAGAAGTAATAAAAAATAACAAAAAAATTTAAAAATGTTGTGGTGATTTTTTAGAACTGTATTTATAGTTTTTTTCAAGGAAGAATTGCAACATTTAGTTTAACTATGTTTTAGGTTGGACCAATGTACATACAGTTTACCGTGCTTATGTTTTGGATTCGACCAATAACATATTATCGATCTTGCCAATTAACCACATATCTATGACTTTCCAGTAAGCATATTCGGAAAAAGATCCTTACAATATTGTAATGGAAATGAATTCTAATCTCCTTGAGAAAATGTTCCCTTATATAACTTTTTCTTCCAAATTCTATGTAAATGATTGTAAAAAAATGGTGACATCTATCAATACTTGAAAAATAAAATTTAAAATTGACCTACACATTGCGAAAAAAGATAAATTCGGATGTAAATAGCACTATATGTTCATACGTTAGCTTTCGCTTTTTTCCTTATTTCTCAATGTGTGAGTTGAATATAGACTTAATCTTATCAAATGGTATATATATAATGTATAAATATTATCAATTTTTTTAAAGATTTTTAATAATTATTAGGATGGTGTTTGAGCACACGAGTAGACATCTCTCAAGGCATTAAAAGAGTGCTCAGTTTTGTTAGATTACATTTTGTTAATTGAATGTGAATACTGCAAATCGATTTTTGCAGTTGCGTTTAGGAGCCACTATAGGCGGCTATGCCCTTATCCAAAAACAATACCTTGTTTTGTTTATGTTTTTTTCCCTTCCATTACAAAACCAACATGTATATACCCACGAGTACATCCCTACCACAGAACTTAACAAAAAATCCCAATATCACTAAGCATATTTATATGTACGTCTATAATTTAAATCTTGATGAGTCTACTTATGCATTTATTATTTTACCAACACATTATATGTGCTCCCTAAACCATGTTCTTGTTTTTTTAATCTAGGAGCAACTTGGAGGTGTATATTAAAACGCCAAGAAAACCTTGACAACTTCGTTATTCATAAAACTTTTGATTATGATAGTACTTATCTATTGTCTCACAATTTTTCAATTACCAGTAACAATGACTGTAAATTGCATTTGGATGAGATGGGTTGGGAGATCTAGAATAAACTTTCTTCATCAACCAACCGCTTCATATTTTTCTAATTTTCTTGGTACACGATTTTTTGCGTGCTTCTAGAGACATGAGAAGGAGTGGAATGATGACTCCGCTTTTAAATAGTCACACAAGATAAACTTTATTGTATTTGTTGTTTTTTTCTTTCTACAAACACGTTACAGTTTAAGCACAACACTTTACATGCAAACTAATTAACAATTTTGTTGGCCTTTAGTTCTTAGAATAATCTATCTGAATTCTCATCTAGTGCCTGTTTCTCCAATGACCCATGAAAAATTTGGTTGGAATTCCATTTCAACAACATGACTTCACTACTTAGGAACTTTGATTTTCTCAAATAATCTCCAAATTTCATTTGAATGCCCTTATATGGCCAAATGATTTTATAGGTGATGTAGATGCATGCATTTCACATGATAAAAAGGATTAGCATGTACTGCAAGAAAACATTTTTCCACTCATTGTTCTAACATATTTGCATACTCCCGCTCTCATGCTCAAGCATGCATATATTGCTTTTTCATGTCAAGTTTGTTCAACATGGGTGTGATATTGACATCCATAGATGCAAAACCAAAAGTGTAGCTCACACAACTATTTCAGTTACAAACACATCATTTGCATTAAAACTTTTCCACAAGAGCTCCATATCATGTCATGTGGTTATCAAAAGTTAACGAGAAAGGTAAGTACTATTAGAACACCATGGGTTCCCTAGAGTTCTATATGTTTTCTAGAGCTGTTGAAACATCCCAAGAGAAACAAAATATCCCAAGGGTGCATTTTGTAAACCCAAGTGATATAAATGTTTCTGACTAGAGTTTGACTATATTTCTAGAGAAGCTCTTGTGAAAAGGACACACAGTTGTGCCATGTCGTTAAAGGTGGACAAATTTCCCAAAGTTTTTGTCAGATTTGTTTATATGGGATGATACATCGACACATCTTGTTTTATGTGTTTATAAGAGGAATAGTTAGCCCATTCTCGGCTTGTTATTAGGTGAAAACCATCAAATAAGTAAAAACCCGTGAAAATTGGCCGGCCAGCTCTGCCACACACGGCGCAAATTCCAGTGCCGCATGCCGCCGGCGGTCGTTGCCCCGGCCGCTGCATGCCTCCATGACACCATGACATTGCCGCCGTCAGCGCAGGCGGTCGTCTGCGGGTCCAACGCCATCGCGATGCTGGTGCTGTAGCCGCTGCGCTGCCACGCGACGAGGACGTAGAAGAAGCAGCACAGGCCGACGGCGACCACCACCATGCCGAGCAGGCTCCGCGCTCTGTGCTCCCTGAATCGCCCATCGCAATTGATCCAATCCACCTCAAACCTGCAAGGCTGCAACATATCAAGAAACCATCGGTGGCAATAAAAAGTAGTAAAGATTTTTTTCTGAAAAAAATGTTGTGGTTATCTTTTTTAGAATTGTTTTGATGGTTGGTTTCAAAACGAAGCATTACAGCATTTTGATTTACTTTATCAGTGTATCACCAAAGAGTAAATCGTATGCTATGCATATATTTGCATTATCATCAGACATGCATCAGATATTCAATTTAAATTATTATAACCCTCTAACACCTTGAGTATTCTATATAGCAAATAACATAGCTCGTAATAAAAGATAGTGCCTAGGATTTGAGACAAATCCAATATAGTAAATACTATAGCTCATAGCAAATAAGATGTCCAACCTTATCGTGGTAGCTCAGGATGTAAGCGAACCAATGATCTGAGATTATCTCAATTGATTTATTGTCATCCTTCGATATTTCCTTAATAACACACTCGGATCATGTGTTGTTGGAGAAGGTTTGTAATCATCATAGCTAAAGCGGCTTAGAATGTTTTTCACATAGTAAGATTGTATTAGAGTAATCTCACCATCATCAGTCATATTTAGCTTGATATTTAAAATAAATATTAGCTACTCCTAGATCTTTTATCTCAAAGTTTTGAGATAAAAATTCTTTGACTTACTTAATCATGTTAAGATTAGTCCCAAAGATTAGTATGCTATCGACATATAAGCACATAATAACTCCTTCGTTCTCACCATAACGATAATACACACATTTATTAGTTTTATTCACAACAAAGCCTACAGATGTTAAAATTTTATCGAACATCTTATGGCACTACTTAGTTGATTGCTTTAGACCATACAAAGATTTTAATAACTTGTAAATCTTTCCTTCTTGACCTTTTAGTATAAATTCATCTGGTTGTTCCATATAAATTTTCTCATCCATTCTCCATTAAGAAAAGCTATTTTAACGTCTATCTGATGAACGAGAAGACTGTATGAGGTAGTCAACAACAGAAGTACCTAAACTGTGGTCAATATGGTAACATGTGAATAAGTATCAAAAAACTTTTCGCCTTCTTTGGGTATAACTCTTAGCCACAAGCTATGTTTTATACTTTTCAATAGTTCCATTAGACCTAACTTTTTCTTGAACTTGTATCTAATAGGTTTACACCCATAAGTATGATTAGTGATTTACTAAATTCTATAGAAATAATGGAATCCATTTCACTCTAAACAACTCCCTTCCAATAGTCATCATCCCGAGATGAAAGATCTTAAAGATAGTACTTGGAATATCATCAAGGCACATAATGAAATCATCATTAAAAGACTTTACGGTCATTTGTCTCTAACTCTTTCAAATATTTTTATTGTCATTCTTCTTAGGATTTTTCTTAAATGGTTGCTCAAAATGTTCATGAGTTACAATAGATGGTTGACTAGATGCCCTAGGATCTCGCTCATCGAAAATATATCCTAAAAAAAGTAGCATCTATATACTCCATGATTATACCAACATGCTAGTTAGGTACTATAGATTCCATTATTAAAAATCTATATCTAACGCTATGAAAGGTATAACCTAAAAAGATGCAATCCATAGTTTTTGTCTAAGTTTACGTTTCTTGAGAATTGACACATTCACCTTTGTGAAACAACCCCAAGTCTATAAATATGAGAGTGTTAATTTTTCTTCTCCTATTGTTCAAATATAGTTACTTCTTTATTCTTTATGGAAGTCCAATTTAGGACATAACATGAAGTCAATATATCCTCACCCCACCATTCCTTAGAAATACCTGCTGTTCTAATGTGGCTTTAACCATCTTAGTTATAGTGTGGTTTTTTTCTTTCAGCAACCACATTTGACTGAGCCGAATCGAGATACATCCTCTCATGAATTATACCATGTTTCTCATAGAATAAAGTGAATTCATTAGAAAAATACTCTGCACCATGTTTAGACCTAACTCTTTTAATAATTCTCTTACTTCAGCTTTATATATTTTAAAATAGTGTGAAGCCTTGTCCTTTGATTTTAAGAGATACACATAGCAATATCTAGTAGTAGCATTAATCAACATAATTAAGTATCTATTTTCATCTTTTGTTAACTACCATTTATCTCATAAAAATCAGAATGTATGAGTTCTAGTGGTGTCAAGTCCATTTCCTCCGTAGCCTTGTGAGGCTTGCAGGGCTGCTTTGCTCGTGCACAAATTTAACACTTAGAGACTTTGACAATAGTGAATTTCAAGAGTAAACTCATACCGGATAAGCGCATGACACAACCAAGTTTAGGACAAAGTTGTAAATGCAAAAAATTAGACACACTCTCATTGCATACATGTTTAACAAATTTATTACACAATTATGTCAAATATAGGAAGAACAAGCCTTCGCACTCATAACCATTTCCAATCAAAAGTCCACGCTTAGACACCACAACATTATTGGACTCAAAAACCAACTTATAATCATCTCGAAATAGCAAAGAGCAGCTAACTAGATTATTTTTGATGGAGAGGACATGCTGCATATTTCTCAGCATGACCATACCAACACTATGAACAGTAGCATAATAGTCATTCCCTATCAACATGATGGAATTCCATGTGACCTGATAGGAGAAAAAAAAGAAAATATCAACACTCTTGTCAATCCATCAATCGATTATTCTTTTTCATATGGGATTGAAAATTCTTTTTCTGTACCAAATTGGCACTTAAATTCCCTCATTAATTTTATCTTGCGTGTCTTTTGCCCTCATCTTCTCCTCAAAATTAAGAGACCTAATGAGATTCTCAACTGAGAACTCTTGTCTCTTGTGTTTTAGAGAAGTGGCACAATTCCTCCACATAGGATAAAGCTTGACAATAATGCACCTAGCAATGAACTTATTAGGCAACACACTAGTAAAATTTTTAAGATCTTTGACAATAGATTGTATCTCATAGCTTGCTAAACCAAAGAGCTGTCATAAACCATTTTCTAGTAATAAAATTGTAACATGACATACAACTCACGAGACCTCAAATTTGGCCTTAAGCACATCCCACATCTAATTGCCAATAAGTAGTGTATGCATGCAACAACTAGGGTTTCACCAAGAACACTAGTCATAGCACCTCTAAAGAGGTTATTGGCAGCCTCGAATGTGTTCTCCTCTCCAGAAGTCATCGTTCGTTTAGGCTTGCCCTTTATCACATGAACAACATTCATGGCCGTTAACCATAGCACAATCTTGTCATGCCACCTCTTGTAATTCGAACCATTGAACACAATGAGTTTGAGAGCAATAGCAAAACTAGTAGTAGAAAATTACCGATCATCAGGTTTTTGGATTGTTGGAAATATTAGCAATTTTCCATTCAATTTAATCTAGAAATATGTAAGATAAAACATGATGATATTCCAAATAAACGTAATTGATAGAATAAGCAAACTAGACATGTAGTTGAAAACAATAGAAAGACTACCATGTCAATCGCATTTGCATATAGGAACAAAATTATCAGAACTTCAAACAACGTAGCAAAGAGAACATATAGGACCAGTGTTGTAATAGTAGCAGAAACAAAACCATTGCCATTGGCATCTCCTAGTGTAAAATCAGGAAGGCGGAGGTTCTGGAGCCCTACTCTCCTAGCATCCATGCACACAAATGTCAAGATGGAAAACCGAGTAGCAATAGAGTGGAATGTATAGAATTGTGTTTCATCATGTGTTCTCACATGGGAGATCTAGTGCCTTTTATTGGACTAGGGGAAGAGGAACATTGGTTACCATTTTAAATTAACTCTCACAAATGTTTCATTAATCAATCTATAGGATTAATTCTCATAAACATTCTGTTAATTATCCTTGGATTTATTCTTAGAAATGTTTTGCTCATTAATTCTAGATTAATTCTCAAACGCTTCATTAATAAATCTTCTGAATTAATATTCAGAAAGGGTTCACATTTCTCTCCATTACCCATGAGGTATTGAATACAAGTAACTCTTAGCATATAAAGTTCTTTGGGATTTATTTTATTTAAATGTTTTAAATGGGCTAAATACCCAAAATATAATTGGACCATCTTGCTCTCTTTAATTGTGTTTTATATGCATGTTACATCCTTAATATTAGAGGGCTGCTACACAATGTCATACTGTTCCAAGCAGTGGAACAATATGCACCACTCCTCGATAGTTATCAAGCTTGTGCATGGCAAGCACCTGTGCGCGTGCCGCCTAGCAAACATGTACGATGAGAATACTTGCATGTGTACGAGAAATGCTTGGACTCTAGACTTAGCCTTCATGGGCCTAACTGGTCGACCTAGGTTATAGCTAGATGGATTTATACCGATGTTGTCTAACAGGCCCAAAAAGCATGTTACTATAAGCACCCTGAAGACCCATAAAGCATGTTACTATGAGTACCATGAAGTATAGCTCAGCAGCCAATATGCTACAGTCTAGTTATACCAATCTGTTAATTTCATTCAATCACGATATTCGAAGATATTATACCTAGATACATTGGAGTACATAGATGCTAACTAAATTTGATAGATATACTAAATCCAAAGATATTCCTAGATATTAGATCTGAAACTTATGCATATGAGGTGTGGTATCTATATGTACTAAACATGATGCCTAGATACTAGACATGATACATGCAAGATACCAAGTCTTATATCTACTAGGAATCAGGTCAGATATATATGGATAATACTTAGTAAGTACCATGTCTAATATATATACCAGATATAATATATAGATACTGGGCATCGTATATATGGGTATTAAATCTAATACCTATTAGATACTAGGTTTGATACCTATTGGATACCAAACATGATAAATAAATATTATGCATGGTACACATGGATACCAAGTCTAATACCTATCAGGTATCAAATTTGCTACTTATGGATCTAATAACATGTCATTAAGGTACTAATTGTATTTTATATCTATCTAGTAAAATTTCATTAGAATACTTAAAAGCTCTTCTTTCTTTCTTGATTGGTGCAGTAGCCCTTTGAACATGTCTCTACCAGAGTTCACCTGCGATTATGGCACCAACCACATCCTATGATAAGCTACGTGACAAACCGTGAAAAAATAGATAAAATTTATTAAAATTTTAAATTTATTAAAATTTGATAGGGTTATCAGTTATCGTTACTGTACGTTCGTTGACAGTAAACACATTTACCACGATAACGCATGCTAGGCCCCAAAGCTAGTACTAACTCATGTAGACAGTAGACTTATGGACAGGAGAGCACGCGGCTCATGTGAGCCTAGGCCTATGCATCCTAGCACTGTAGCACACGCTTTATTTAGAAAATACGAACGAAGACGAAGGACCCACACCTACAACATGCGCGGAGACACGGAGTAGATACGGAAGGTCTCAGATGCACGATATGTGCGCTATTGCGCCTTCAACGATTGGACGATACCGTCTCATGCGCCCGCAAGGGATTATGTTCTACAACATTCTCCTAAAATTAAGGTCCAGTTCGGTGAGCTCACTAGGAAATATGTGTTTGACTCTTTTAAACTTGTTTTTACATGCACGTTACAACCTTAAAATTAACCTCTAATTCGGTCCTAAAATTGAGCTCACCGGGAAATACCTGTTAGTTTGCCTCCAAACAAACACTTGTCCCTGCCTTCGGTAGTACAGTTACTGCCAAAAACAAACACTTAAGCAATCAGCAGCACCTCATTCCACAGTTTAGTCAACGTCACGGCGTTTGCCTAATTACATATCTTCCAGTTCTTTTAAGAATCGCATGTGATATATCATATCATCGCAGTTTTTGCTGACCAAAGACGCTTGGGACCGCCATACTAGAAAAGCCGGACCAGGCCGGCGTGCAGCTTCAGCACCGTCCCCGTCCCACGTGCGATTTAAAGGGTCTACACTCCAAAGTTCTACTTCTACGCCCTATTTCAACGTATATCAATTTGCTTAAAATCTACTAAAATGTAATATGTTTAAACCGACGAACCACGAACCAGCACCATGGCCGGTTCATCCACCGGTCTGATTGTTTTTTACTACACAGACAACCCCTTTTACTATAGGGAAAGGTTAATTTTATCATATACAAGGTGAGTTCTAGTCTTATCAGCGGCAGAGCCAATAGTATTGTGCGGCGCCTAGGCAGGGGTCTCAAATTTATTTTCCTGCAATATATACTAATATATGTTCTAGTACCGAAATAAAAACTCACTATTTACACCTAAGGTGTTGCTTGGTTAAAAAGTTGTAAATTTCCATGCAAAACTGGAAACGGAAATGTGACCAAAAAGAAAAGGGTTTGTTTGGTTGATATGGGTAATATATACTAGAAATTTTATGGTATAATATACTAGTAGTATATACTACCAGTATAAACGATTCAAGAGTGTAGATTGGTTTGATTTTTCACTTAATTGGATTGTAATATAGAATTTTTCACTTTATCTTTTTTTTATGTTATTCTCTCATATTTTTTTTTTGTAAATTCACATAGGGTAGTATTGGACGTGCTACCACCATGCATGCCTTCGTCTCTTGGATCGATTTCATGTTAGGTGTTTTGGAGTAGGATTGATTTCACGATTGAAATTAAGTTGAATCATAAAATTGCTAAAATATCCTCCTTTTAATTTTGTGCCAAATTTTAAACATATCCTTGTTTATCTTGTACTGTAAAGTTCTCTACTGAACGGAACAAATGGTTGAAGAATTCTGCACACAAGAGATCACATGTAGAAACTTTTGAAGAAGTCGAGTAATTAATTGCAGGGAAGGACAGACGGGCAAGACGTACAGAGTGATTACAAGTGTCTGATTTTGTCGTTGGCTCGTTGCCGGCGAGAGGGAAGAAGAAGAAAAATGAGAAGCGGCGTACGACTGTCTAACGCGTCAAAGATCTATGCTGATAGGGGTGATGACGATTGACGACGTGCCGCTGCCGGGTGCTGGAAGACAAACTCCCGCCCGCTGCTGCTGAAGCAGAGGCTTAGAGCTCTAGCTAGCTGGTTCTTGTTTTCCGGCGGCCGGTGTCCATGATCATCATAGTCCTTCTCCTTCTCGTCGTCCTCGGCTATGATCCGGTCGCCGCCTCCGCAGCCGATCCTGGCGTGTGGTTCCACTGCGGCACCACCAACTACACGGCCAAAAGCGCCTACCAATCCAACCTTGAGCTCCTGACCGCCGCGCTGTCCAAGAAGGCATCAACGGCCACCCTCTTCGGCAAGGACTCCGTCGGCGCCGCCCCCGACACCGTATACGGCGTGGCGCTCTGCCGCGGGGACTCCAACGCTTCCGCATGCGGCACCTGCGTTGCCGGCGCGTTCCGGCAGGCGCAGCGGCAGTGCCCGCTCACCAAGGGCGTGTTCATCGCCGACGACGCCGGCTGCCAACTCTGCTTCTCCGACAAGGACATCCTTAACCGCGGCAGCAACTCCACTACTGTCACAGACGCCGCGAACGTCATGATCCTCATGAACACGGAGAACTTCACGCAGCCGATGCTACCCGGCTAGCACGCCGGAAATGCCGACAGCGTCGCGATCATCACCAAAATCATCAAGGTGCTGGTGCAGGAGACGGCCAGGACGGCGGCGTACAACTCGACGCCGACAGCGATGTACTACGCGACCGGCCGCATGGACGTCAGCACCACGTTCCCGACGCTCTACTCCTTGGCGCAGTGCACGCCGGACCTTCAGCCGAACGACTGCTGGGGCTGCCTGCAGCATATCAGCAACATGACGACGACCTACTTCGCCGGCCGGCGAGGCGGGCGGATACTTGCGCTGTGGTGCAAATTCAGGTACGAGACGTATCCCTTCTACCAGGGCCAGCCGATGCGGCGCATCGGCTCGTCGGGCACGGTTGCTCCGACGCCGAACGCCACCTCGCCGCCGCCGCCGGTTGTGCCGCCCGGCAACAAGCGGAAGAGCAGCAGCAAAGTAGTCTTGGTCATTGCCACGGTTGTCCCACTGCTTGGATCATTTTTCTGCTTCATCTTTTTCTTCGGATTGGTCAGAAAGTACAAGAAAGGTAAGCTACTGTATGATTGAAGAAAATTTAAACTGTAATCTAGCCCAGCGCAATTGCTCAAGAAAATTAAACGGCATCATGTTTTACTGAAAGGATTATTTCAATCCTGAATTTAGGCAAAGTGAGCTTGCAGGGAAATATGAATATGCAGACGGTTGAAGAAGCATTAGCCTGGGGAGTAGAAGCAAGTTCAGAGTTCACATTCTTTGACTTGTCACAAGTGTTAGATGCTACAAATAACTTTTCAGAAGAAAACGAGCTTGGAAAAGGAGGATTTGGCCCTGTATACAAAGTAAGAGCAACATGCTAATCAGAGTACATAAACCAATCATCACTGATAAACCTCTCACACCGATGAACCTATTTTGAAATTTTCTTTTCCTAGGGACTGTTTGGTGATGGGTCAGAGATAGCAGTTAAGAGGCTTGCTTCACATTCAGGGCAAGGTTTGACAGAGTTCAGAAATGAAATCCAACTCATAGCCAAGCTTCAGCACACCAATCTGATTAGGCTATTGGGATGTTGCTATCAAGGAGAGGAGAAAATACTGGTCTATGAATATTTACCAAATAAAAGCTTGGACTTCTTTATTTTTGGTATTACTTCTCACAATATCCCAGTGCAAAATCAGAGCTACATCTGGCTGTTGAAGTTATTTTAATTTTCTACTTATGTTTTATCCATATGCAGATGAACAAAGAAGAGCGACACTAAATTGGAATAATCGCCTAGCAATAATTAACGGGATAGCGCAAGGACTTCTTTATTTGCATAAGCACTCTCGGCTGCGAGTCATACATAGAGATCTTAAAGCAAGCAACATTCTTTTGGACTTTGAAATGAATCCTAAAATTTCAGATTTTGGGCTCGCAAGAATATTCAGCTCGAAGGATACAGAAGAAAACACAAAAAGGATTGTCGGGACATAGTGAGTTTTTCTTACAAATTAGCCCATCCAAATTATATCATGAACTGAAAAAACACAAACTTCACATATAATTTTTTTTCTTACATATGATATTTTATCTACATTATTTCAGTGGTTATATGGCTCCGGAGTATGCTTCGGAGGGACTCTTCTCAGTCAAATCTGATGTATTCAGTTTTGGTGTCCTAATTATTGAGATTGTTAGTGGGAAAAGGAACTCTGGTTTTCATCATTGCGGAGAGTTCTTCACCCTACTTGGATATGTGAGTTTTTTTTTCTATATTTAAGCACACAGTATTGTTTTGTCATGTAGTAATCAACCTCTATTTATTGTGACCAAATTACTTGAAGGCATGGCAGTTATGGAAAGAAGAAAGATGGCTTGAACTCGTGGATGCTTCAATGGCTACCGACTTACATGCATTTCAAATGATGAGGAGCATTAACATTGCATTGCTGTGTGTACAAGAGAATGCGGCTGACCGGCCCACCATGTCAGATGTGGTTGTGATGCTAAGCAGCGAGAATATGACATTATCTGAACCCAAACATCCAGCATATTTTAACATAAAGGTAACAAAGGAAGAGGCGTCCACAACTGTGCCATCTTCTAGTCTTAATAATATGACAGTGTCTATCCTATGTGGCAGATAGTACTTTGTTGTTTTGTCTCAGAGAATTTTTTGTGCTATTGCTATGTTCGAATGGGGTTCTTTGTGTAATTTCTAGCAATATTTGTCAATTATAGACTTGAAATGTCAATGACAGGCCGGCTTAGTTCCTGCAAGACACTTACATGTCTTTATATGAGCTTTTTCCACTTTTTTGTTCTTTGGTAAGGAGAAAAGATGTAACATGACAAAACTTGGTCAGATGAAAGTTTCTATCTATGGCTATATTGAGATCCAACCGACAAGTAAGTACACATATATGTAATATTAATCCCTCTAGTCACACTCTATACTAAGTTAACTCTCTTTACTCTTCCCCAGGGCAAGTGTGGCCACAAGATTAATTTTCATCTAGACACCTCAACCATTTTAGGTTGAAACCAATTGTCTTAACATCTACTTAGAACTGTTCTTGACTCCATCTTCAGTCCCACTCACCCCTCAAAGCTAAGAGAGGTGAGTTCAGTTACATTCCTCCTCAACTATAGATCACCCCAAATGTTGTTTTGGACTTCTGTTTTTTCTGGCCCAATGATTGCGTTAGTCCGATGGAGAAGTCGTCTTCAAGGAAATCGACCACAGGAGCACCATCAATAGAGGAAATCGACCAGAGTGGTGCATGGTTTACAATCTAACATACCTGCACGCTCAAGGATGTAGAGACAGTATTGGCGCTGACTGAGTAGAAGATCACTGAGCTGCCGTGAGACATGAACAAAGTTCCGAGCTCATTTTGGGTGATGGCGGCGCTTAATTTTATTGGGATTCTTTCTACAAACAGTAGTTTTATTCTAAGCATTTCACAAGCATAAATATTCCAATTCTAAATATATATTGACTAAATATTTTTAATAACAAACCACTTGGTAGCTAGGTGTTATGATGTTCAATGCCTTGTGTCATGATGTTCAATGTCTTAATAATTCAGACACATTAATCATTGGCACTTAATGTGCTCCCCTACTATTTCAACGGAGCCCTATCATCCCATAAAAATTAGGACTTCAGCTCTCACCAACATCTTTAAATTGTCACTGTTCTTTTACTTTCTACCTCAGTCCTCATAATAATTCGTATAAATTATGATCCGCATATGGTTTGGCAATGATCAGTGGGAACGTGGCTAGACTAATATTTTAGGATCGTGATCAATCTCTCAATTAGAAATTTTGATTTTCTCAAAGAATCTCATTTTTTTCACTTGGATGCCCTTATATTGCCAACTGATTTTGTAGATGATCAACATGGGCTTTTTCGGTGTGTTTACTCTAGGGAACTGGGGGAATGAAAACGAAGCATTGGTAGATCTCATTAGGGCCTTCCTGAAGACAGAAATCCTAGATAAGTAGGGAAATAGTAGCACGTGCACAGAGTGTAGTTTAGTGAAAAGAAAAGTAGAGAATAAAAAAAATATTAATAAACTAAATGCAACAAAGCTAAGACCACTGAGACCCAACCCCTTATAGAGTTAGGGTCTTAACCTGTACATTACATTCCTATATGGTATCAGAGCAGGTCTAGATATTCTCGGCGTGCTAGCATTCTCTTGTCGACGAACTGACGCTTTCTTCCCGTCGCAGACCTTCTTCTCCAATATTCCTCTTCTGACTTCTCGTCTCGACTCTCTCCTCCTCGTCTCCTCCACAGACAGTTTTCTCCTCCTCCACCGCCCTCTCCCTTTCCTTTTCCACCACATGACAAGGTGACGATCTCCATCTGTCTCCTCGTCTCGTTTCAGACTCGCCTTAGCTCTTTCCTTGTTTTAGCGCACCTTCCCCTCCTTCGACGCCGGCGTAACTCTGCGCTCGTCGTCTCCATCGGCTGGACCCGTTCGCCCTCTATCAGCTGGACTCGTCCGTCCTCCATAGGCTAGAACTCTCTCGGTTCCCGCTTTTTCGACACGCTCACCTGCTCCTAGACACGAAACTTCTCCACTCGCGTTCGAGCCACTCCAACGTGTCTATGTGTCCACGGACACGAATTTCTGTCTCCCAGACGCGAACCTCCTTTCTTCACGTCCGCGCCTTCTCTGATTTTTCACGTCTGCTCCACTCTATTGCATCCACGAGTCCACGGATATAAAACTTCTCTTCACGGACGCGAACCTTCTCACGCCCGTGACCCACCTACTTTCTCCCACCCGTGACCTACCTACTCTGCCACCCACTCCTCACTAAACTACTTTGATGCCTACTCCCATCAGCCAACCACTCTTCTTATCGGTCTACTCCCATCGGCCACCTATTCCTCATCGGCTTATTGCGCCCGTTATCCTCTCGTCATGACTACCGAGTCGGCTCTTAGCTTCGACACTCTTCCAGTCGTCGAATCTCTTCCAGCCATCGACACTCCTGACCATACCTCGGGCATCACTTCGCCGATCTTCTCACCACCTTACGCCGCCGTCAACGTAAAATCTCACGTTCCAATCTCTCTTGACCTCAATACCAACTATTCCAAGTGGGTATTTTTTTAAATCCCTATGTAGAAAGTTCGGCCTCCATTCCCATATCGATGGCTCCACTCCACCTCGACCCGATGATCCCTAGTGGAATATCGCCAAGTGCTGCGTGCGCAGCTAGCTGCTTAGCTCGATCGATGACTTCGTCCTCGACCTTGCAATGGATGACACCGACCCCACCGCTAGGGATCTCTGGGTGGCCATTGAGCGGATCTTCCTTACCAACAAACAGTCGCGTGCTATCTTCCTCCTAAATGAATTCCACTCCATGGTACTAGGAGACTTATCTGTCTCATCGTACTGCCAATGCCTAAAGGTCAAGGCTACCGCTCTTTGTGATGTCGGTTACCCTGTGGCCGACTCACAACTCGTTCTCGCCCTCCTGCGAGAACTTAACCCCCGCTTTTCCAACACCGCCGATGACATCGCCAACTCCACACCTCTTTACTCATTCGCCCGGGCCCACGACATGCTAGTTCTCAAATAACTATGTGTGGCCAACGATGAGAAGACTGTAGCCTACACCGCTCTCCTCGCCGCAGCCGATCATGGCTGCTCCAACCCGATCGGCTGCTGACCACCGTGTGCTGCTGTCACCTTTCGCGGCTCTGGTAGCCATGGCTTTAACCATGGCAACAAAGCCTGCATCGGTGGCAACGGTAAAGGCAAGGACAAGAAATGGAGCGGTCCGATACAACCGCGCCCTGCTCTAATCCCTACCCCGTCTACCAGTCCCATGGGTCCGTGGCTTTGCTACAACCCCTGAGCACCCCAGCCCCAACTACGCAATTCCATCGGCTGGCAACCAGGGGTTCTCAGCGCCCATCCTTAGGCCTACCTGGCATCGGCTCCCACCCTACCGCCTCAGCCGATCCTACCGCCACCACCCACCTAGTCGGTTCCCTCGTGGAACCAGGCTAGCCTCATCGCTGCCCTCAATCAGATGACGCTCTAACCCTAGCATCCTTGGGTGTTGGACTCTGGTGTGTCATCCCATATGGTGTCATCGGTCGGTATACTACTCTCTCGTCATCCCTCCTCCTCCTCTTTCGTCACCATCGACAATAATCACTCTCTCTCTATCTAATGCCGTGGTGACTCCTTTTTGTCTACACCCACAATTAATTTTTCACTTTGAAATATTCTTATCGTCCCTTTCCTTATCCACAATCTAGTATCTGTTCGCCAATTCATAAGAGATAACAATTGTTTAATTGAATTTGACGCTTCTGGTTTCTCTATGAAGGATATCTCGACCCGGCGTCAAATACTTCGATGCAATAGTGACGATAATCTTTACACCATCTTCACCGCGCCGTCCACTCCACATACCAGCATCACTCTCTCCACTAACCTATAGCATCTTCGCCTTAGTCATCCTAGCCCCGACGCTATCGCCAATCTACGTCGCAGCGCGTCTATCACATGTAACCACAACAGCTCCATTATTTACCACTCTTATCAACTTGGCAAACACGTACGGCTGTCTTTCTTAAATTCTATGTCTTGTACATCGTGAACTTTTGAGTTAATATACTGTGATGTATGGACTTCTCCAATTAAGAGTGATTTTTAATCAGTAACTGAAGAATCATAATAGATAAAGACTAAAAGTTTTATTAAAAATCACTTAAAATATATTGTATGCTAAAATTCGAATAATATATCTAACATGTAGCAGTGTACTAGATTTTATCGCTGTACTAGATTTTATTGGTTCGGAGATTTAGGATTGCCACTGGATATTTATTACTCATATCCATACCTATACATATATTATTTGGAGAGGGTATGGATAGAAAAATTATTTATTTAAGTTTTGGGTATGGAAAGGGTGGTATTGTCTATTCAGTTAAAAAGTCACATCATTTGAGTTAAGTTTTCTACAGGAGCATATGTGCAGTCCGATAGCTCATTACGGAATCATGCATGGTCACCACAAAACGGCACCGAAGTCCTCAGGCATGCATGACCCGAAATATTCTGTCACATACATTGATCTGCTTTTCTTTAGATGCTCAGCTGCTCATTTTGACCCATGGATAAAGCGAGACGCTGGAACCAATGATAAAGCACAAGCCTTGATAAACAAATAGGCTCAGTTTTCAAAAAAAAAAAAAAACCGATCGGCTCACGACGGTCGAATCCGCATAGTGGGCCACGTACGGGCTCAGATATGATTGGGCTTGTCCACGGAGAGTTTGAGCGGCCTGGAGCGGGATCGTGTGCAGGTACGTGCGTAGCATCACCTCCAAATGGGCCGGATCTACTGCACGGCTTAATTGGGCCGACCCGGCTGTGGCCTGCGAATTTTTAGTAAGGGGCTCTCATGGGCTTTGGCGATGTTGGGCCGTTGTTTGTTAGGAGGAATGGGATTGCAGGGCCCGTTTATGGGCTAAAACATTTGATGGGCTGTCCCTGGGTTGATGAGGCTCTAAATTTCTCTCGTGAGTCTCCGCATCACGACGACATCAGACTGCATGGACTGATTTTTTTTTTTGTTGTTGTTGTTGGCTTTTACCACTCCATCACCGGCTAAGCAGGTACGCAATTACGCATAGGATGATTATACAAACGGCAATATTGCTGTCACTGGTGCAAGTCAATGAATGATAAACACAAGTGTGATGTGCACTCTTCTCACCCTTTGTTTGTGATAACATTATGATTTTCATACGCCCGTTAATTGTCACGCTCTGATGCTCAAGCATGCATATTTTGCTTTTTCATGCCAAGTTCTTAAATATGGGTTTGACATTAGCATCCATAGCCGCCAGACCAAAAGTATAGCTCACACGATTATTTCAGTTAAAAACACATCATTTATGTGAAAAACTTTTCTACAGGAGCTTTCCTATATGTCTTCCGCTTTCTCACTGCGGATGCACTGTCACCGTAAAATATGGCAGCCAGCAAGCCATCGAGGAAGCATGATCCAAAATATTCGTCCACCCTTGTTGCTCTTCAACTTCATATCTGTTGTCTGCAGTGCGAACAGATTCTTATGCATATATATTTCTTTTCGCACAGATCAAGCAGGTGTGACTAGCTGAGCATGATTCCACTTTCCATGCGTTCGCCCGTAGAAAGAAATTTACAAATATACTGTACACATTTTGCAGTAATATACTCTATATATTTACAATATTTTACAAATATATAACGGTGTCGCATTCCGTCCGTGCGATACCGACGCGAACGCCCGACGCACGCCAACTGGCCACAGGTTATGAGCACCGTGGTGGTCTCTCACGTAAAGAGGCGAACTCAGGGGGCTCATAGGTATTCAGCTAAATATCCATATTTTCATGAAATAGCTATCAATCTAAGCATAAAACTCTAAGTGCTTTACTCTATAGTACAAATTTTTGAATACCTATCGTTGTCACTGATTCACCGTTGTCGCACATTCTTCTATCGATACTCAAGTTGCCACACTTGCGACACCGGTATAGTTTGAAAAAAAAAGTTTAAAAAACAATAAATTAATGAAAAATATTACGGGAGAAATATATTTTGAATTTTTTTCTTACCTGTAAAGCATTACATCACAAAATTGACACTGAAATCTTGGTATATAGATGCCAAACTCATGCAGAGCAAAGAGACGATATATGTGGTCACATTTTCAAAGAGAAATCCCCTAGTTCTTGTTTCAGAATGTTGATACATTCAGCTCATCACTTTTTAGAGAAAAGTCACGGGCTGCAAGTTGCTACGCTGTATCTGCGCCGATATATTTCTCTAGGTGCTGTGCGTTAAGAAGCTCAGCACATGCTGGAAGTGCAATTCTTTGGATTCGCGCCATCCGCACCGGCTGCAGAGACGCAGGGGCTCCTCACCGAACAACATGGCTACACGAGTCGTATGAGTGGTGGCCACAATACTCCAATTTTTGTATACCCGCTAATTGACATCAAACCTTCAACCTAACGGATGGACATGTTAACAAGAAATAATATTTTAGTCATGTATGTTGATATAAACATGGTATAATGCCATACATGCGCGAAAATAAGAAGACACATAAGGACTATCACTTTGACTTTGACTTTGATGGATTAAGGCATAAAAATGTTTCTTTCAACATTTGAAGTAGTTATTGTTTCAAACCAATAGATCGATGCCCTGTTGACTAGTTTGAAGTAGTTATTGTTTCAAAACAATAGATGGATGCCTTGTTTCTACATAAGATGTGGATTTTCTTAATGTTTTAAATTTTGGATTTAATCTAGGTATTAATACTCTCCTATGTCAATTCCTACCAATATTTCCATTCCAGTTCCCACCAACGTCTCACCATCCTGTCGTTATTCTTCCATGCATGCCTTACTATTGTGTGTCTACCTTCCAAAATTTTTGCTGCCACAAACATGTCACCCATCTCTGTGATTCGTCCATAGATTGGTAACAAAACTGCGGTCAAAGTAACCCCGATTTTATATACATCCAAAGCTCAGCCGAATTAAAAAAGAAAAAATAATAATGTTTTAGTTATACATATGAACAATGGGACAGGGCACTGCTTCTGTTTTCGTAGTGATGTTTCTACTAATTTTCAGCTGATCCAAACTTTCAGGGGGCATATGTTTATATACATAAACAAACCCATTGTTTTTTTCCATTTGTTCAAGGAACAACATGTTTTTGGCATGTACTGTTACTTGAGAAAAACATAAGCAGAATAGCATTTTTCACCGCATCATCAGTAAGGCGCCTGGTCAAACGGGTTAAAATTTGTTCCTATGGCACCGGGAATGTGCAGGTAGAGGTGCAAACATGGCACGCGGACCTCATCTGTCATCGTAAGGCCATGATCGCTTTGCCATGCTCATGATCATAGTATAGCTAAATAGAACACATTTGGTGTGGTGATACAGGAATGAAGGCACTGTTAATAAAGAAATGAACAGTGCTACCGTACCGGTAGTTATGCTGAGGAGAAATTAGCATATGATTACTTTCGATTGTTTTTAAGCGAAAAAACTTTTTACTAACACTGACTGTATGAACCAATCATCTGATCCTCTTCTGGATTAACATTTTGCAACTGCAAATTCTATGTGCATGGATAACCTGTATATACTTTTTCAATAGAACACACCCTGCTGGTTTATTTTTTTGCATGCATATAAGCTATAAGAGAGATGTTTCAATCCTCTCTATTGCTATCAATAATAACAAGAAATTTACCGAATATTTCAATTTGACCGACACATCCTCCTCTCTCTATATGTTGTCATCCTCCTCCCTTACACGGTTATTCATAAGTTAGATGAAAACAACTAATGATCATAGAAATAATAAAAAAACTACTCAACCTAGTTTGGACACATCATGCGATTGGATTTATTTTCTGCACAATTATTACTTTTACAAAATTATTTTCCCACCATGTAAGTTCATTAGTATGAAAGCATGTAAACATTCTTGCTGGTTCAATGACTTAATTAATGTTCTATGGCTTCAATAATAGCATTCTATTTCAGCTCCCACCAACATCTTACTGAGTTTTGGTCACTTGTGTGAATCTCTCCAATACAATATATGCATATTAGATGTCAATCTCTATACAATTGTTTACATATCGAACTCAACAAAACTACATAAACAGAAATAAGGGGAGCATGCTTTAGCTCCCAAACAATCCGAAACAAGAACGCGTAAAATCTCCCATCAAAATGCCTGCGTTGCTTCTGTTGTATTTGAACAATCCGACGACGTTGCATTGGCTTAATCCCACAGGGACATATGTTTATAGGAAAAAGTCCAAATACTCCTTAAACTTTGACTAAAAGTATCATCCTGAATTTTAAAAATGGTATTCTAACCCTCTAAAATTTATAATACTATTTATATAATTCCCTAAGATGACTTTACAAAGTGGCTTTTATCTAATTTATACAGACGTTGGATGAATTTGATTACTATGACATATACATTTCATATATATGTTTAAATCACCACTTAAATCTTTTTTTACCTCTTGTTCACTGTCACTTATAAATAAATACTAATATATAATACTAGTATGACATCATAAATTGAGGACTAAGCATAGATGATATGTAAACATGCTATATTAGTTATTTAATAGCATCTGTTTATGCTTGAAATAATGTAAAACTACCGTCTAAAATTATTTTGGATATCCATTTTAGTTTTAAAGTTTAAGGTGCTAGGCGGACTTTTATCCAAATTTGGAAGATTATTTGGATTTTTTTCTATGCTTATATATAAATGAGGTGGCAACGACGGTAGAGTGATGGCCTTATTGACGCCCCACTACCGCCGCTCATCAAGGACAGAGTATCTCGGTAGAGGAAGAAGAAGGGCTTCTAGGCGGTGGTGAGCAGAGGGCTTGGTGGGTGACCGTCATGAAATCCTCGTCAATTTGACATATCCCTCTTCAGCTCTTCTCTCCACACTGTGCCTCCCTTCTCCCCTCATCCAATGTGACTTCTCCAGCAATGAGCTTAAGTTTGCACGATGTGAAATTGTGAGTCATCGGTGATGTCTATACTATATTCCTTTCTAACATTTGTTTTCACAGATTTAGTGATGTCTATATATATTGGATTAGCCATAATAGCATTCCATAAAACCTTTGTAGGTCATTTAATTTGCACACATAATTCTGTGGATCCAGCAGCCTCCAGTTACTAGATAACTTCCTCCCTGTTCAGTTACTATATCAATTTATTTGGATTTGTTTTTTCTTTCAAATAGAAGAACTTACTTTGAACTGTACTTAATTCATTATATCTCCCATTGCATTATGTGCTCTTATCTCTGTCAGTTTATTTTTGGATTGTCTTATAAAATGTGGTGCTATATTGTGTGCTCGGTAGAGATTATTACCCTTCAATTATGCTACTTCAATTTGATTTCCGAAATCCCTGCTATAACTTCAGTTTTTTATTATTGTACATGGTAATGTCTGCTACACTGAAATAACATATCCTCTGTCTTAGATATCAATTTCAATCTACAAAATACCACAACAACAATATATCATTTAGTTAATTTATAAGTATCGAGTGGTAGAAGGGATGGAAAATTATACTCGATAATTCCATTATTCCCGGTAAGATGGTATTGAGTAGATGGAGATGCACTATAATTACCAACTTAATCACAATAACAAATTAAGAATCTCACTAGGGAAGCAATATGTGGTCAGCTTTGTCCAACATCTCACATTTTCTTATCTAAACGCTGAGGACACAAATTAAAACTTTGTTTCATTCGTTCTTCTCTTCCTGTACCTTTTATAGCGAAGACATCCTACTGCTACCGCAACATATTTTAGGTGACCTCCACAAGTTTTCGCGTGCGGCTTTCACTCTCGCTGGTTGGTACTGTACATTGTTCAAAACGCATGAGTAACTCCAAATTAACCTCCCTAATTGGTCTCTGTCACAATGGTGTGTTGCAGCCAACGAGGACTACATGATTGTATTAAGTGGCGGTTTGTAACATAATTAATTTAATTGTTGTAAAATCCCTATAAAATTAATTTATTTGAAAACAACCATTTAATGGGCTTTTAATTTATTGCGTTCCATCTCGGATTATATAACATTGGTATGTTGGTAAAAACAATATTAAGAAAGAAATGACCCTCTGTTTTAGAGACTTACTCACAAGGCTCTAGACTTTAGAAGATGTTGAATTGCTAAGAAAGTATTGGTCTCTATTTTTTTACCGCTATTTTTTCATTCTAACATGTCATTATTTATTTTACTAATTTTTCCTTTTGCAATTTTTGCAATTATGCAGTTTAGGACAATCAATCCAACAAATGCCAGTTTGTTATGCTTAATCTATTAGAATGTTCGGAAAAACAATATCAGCGATAATTTGTAACCATGATAAAAATAAATAGAGAGGAAGTCAATTTTATTCCTGGCTTCTATCGGCCTACATGGTGGTGAACTCATCTTGCGCCGAGTACGTAGTGCGGACTGTGTGCATAGTTCTTGCGCTTCTGGGCTTTTGTCTGCTACAGTTAGCCTGGGCTTCCAGTGGCCCGAATATGGAGTGTGCCACGCTTGTGAGTTGTGAGCTGTCATGATTGAGCTTTCCTCTACTGCAATGGGTCATGATTGTAGGCTTTTTGCAGAACTCTCCGTTTGTGCTGCCACTGTGGTTGAGGTCGAGATCGAGAGACGAGGTAGGAAGAGAGGAGAGGTAGAGGAGGAATGGAGAAAGGAGGAGAGAGGTTTGATAAATGGTCGTATTACAATTGTTTGATTTTTTTTAAGAGACTCATGTGGGCATCTCATATTTTTAATATCTTTTTTTATTTTTTTTGTTATATTGCCATGTAACCATCACATAGCCTCCACATCAACTGAACACTAGGCCAATGTGCTATGTAGATGTTACTTGGAACAAAACTGCTTTCTAAACCATAGAGGGACTAGGTTTGTACTAGTTTTAATAGTTAGGGAATGCCCTATACCCATATTTGTGGTTGAGGGATATGAATTAAACTCAATCTATATAGTTGAAGAACATAAAATGAACTTTTTTTTACTAAACAAGCATGGTATAGGATTGCATGCTATGCGCGGAGTTTTCATTCTGTTCTCCGTTGAGAATTAACACTTGTGTTATTGTGTATAATAGATACTCAAGGCATGAGTGGATACATTCTGATCAAGCAAATCGCACCTGCCATCCTAAAGATCTAGTAATAGGAGTTTTAGATTGTAATAATTTGCTTGCTGGTATATACATGGGTAGAAGCCTAATTAAAATCGTGGGAAGATAATTTTTAAGAGGTATATAAGTTAAATTCCTTATTAGCATAGTTAATGCATTTCATCATTAAAAAATAAAGAAAATCATGGTTGTTCACATGAGATTTTTTACTTTGTCAATATGCATGCTGAAAAGTGTGTCATATATCAAACTGTTATTATTCGTTATATACTCAACTTAAAATAATGAAGCTCTCAACAATATTATTGCTCCACTCAATAAACCAGTAAGTACGCTATAAGGAGGGAGCGATCCGATCTACTCCTATGAGCAACCATACTCCTATGAGCGACCAACAAAAAAGTAGGAAAACAATTTAAGTAGGTAAAGATGTTTATGCAGTTCGCACTAGTGAAAATTATGGGTGGAAAGCTTACCAAGTAGTAAGTGGTTAGTTAGCTTCAAAGAGTCGTCACTGCCAAGTAGAAATGGGAACCAATGGTTCATGAAGTAAATTCATTCATTGTCCCGTTTCCTTCTAAGATTGAGTTGCAAAAAGCTATTGCTTATGGTGAAGCCGATGTAAAAGAAAGGGTGATATTTACTGGAGTATGCTACAATTCGAGGAGTGGCATGAAAAGGAGGGACTTCTTTTACCAAAGGTTTGGGTGAGAGTTTATGGTTTGAGGAGTTTGAGGGAGTCTTGAACCTTTCGGCAGTTGGATCTTTATTGGGAGCAACATAAATGATGGATATGAAAACTACTAGGAATAGTAATTTTGGAAGAGTGTTCATGGCTATCCTAAACCTGAAGCTTGTCCCACAAGATAATGATGTGGTTATTGGGCATCATTACTTTGAGCAGAAATTTGAGATAGAGAGAATGGATTTAGATGAGAATGGAGAGGAAGTTGAGTTTGAGCACATTGAGGGCAATGGTAATGGGTTGGAAGAGAAGGAAGAGGCAAAAAATGATTTAGGAGATAGGAGGGGGTCAAAGAAAGACAAAAATGATGATATGGCAGTGGATGAGAAGAACAAAGGAGCAGCTGATTTGAATGAGAAGCAAGACCAAGTTAAACAAAGAGAGAATAAAACTAAGGAGGTGGCTTTGGATATCTTGCATATGGTAGTTGGCAAGATAGTTGAGGAAGCTTTGAAAAAAATTAGAGGAGGGCATAGGGGGTAATAATGGTGGTGACGTGAAGCATAGGGAAGGTTTTCAGCGAGCAAGTAGTGCAAGCGGCTAGCATCAAGGAGGTTTTAGTGACACCAACAAGAGCTAGTGCAAGATTGGCAAGTAATGGTAGTGATCATTCTTTGGAGAAAGCTGAAAAAAGGAAGGAACAGAAGAATCTTGAGCTACAATTAGGTAACAAGTTTAGCAATTCGTTTGTGTCCTTTTCCAATTCTTCCATTATGTATGATCTTCGAAACATAGGAGTTAATCTAGGAAGTAGTAATGAGATAATTTTAGATTCTATTTTTTCTCTAAGAAGACAAAGGTAGAGAGACGAAATAGGGGGTAGTGGTATAACATGAGAATATAGACTTGTTAGTTAATGAATCGGGTTTAGAGGATGATGAGGACTTAAATAACTTGGTCCTTGGTCACTTATGTGGTGATATAATGGATGAAGTTATGGATGAGGAGCTCCATCACCTAAGTTGTTATATATGTAAGAGCTCCCAAGGATACAAGTCAAGTTTAGATTTTAAAAGAAAAGGGAAAAGAAGGGTTGAAGTGGCTAAAAACCTATTATGAAAGGACTTTTTTTAATAGCAGAGGTCTTAGTGACTTGGCTAAATTTAGATTTCTTTTTGACACTACTAAGTAGCAAAAGCTAGACTTCATAGCTCTTTTAGAGACAGGTAGGAATGACTTTTCTAACTCTTGTCTTAAGAATATTTGTGGCGAAAATGATTTCATGTGGCATTGGACTAGACCGAAAGGGAGATCAGGTGGTATTCTACTAAGAGTTTGGAGGTTTTGATGTGGCTAGCATAGATGAAGGGAATTTTTATGTCAAGTTATGCAAAACAAGGTAGATGCCTTCCAATGGATCCTTATAGCAATTTATGGGCTGACTAGGAGGAATATAAGGAGGATTTCCTTTTGGAGCTACTGAACTCTTATAGCAGAGAGCATTTTTCCATGTTGATAGGAGGGGATTTTAATATTACTAGGAGTCCTAATGAAAACAACAACAACAGGTACAATGATTAGCTTAGACTTAGAGAGAGTTAGAGCACAAACTCTTTGCATGTGCCAACTTTTGAGAAATTGGATAGGGTGCTTTGTTTTACTGATTGGGTATAGAAATTCCTATTGGCTATGGTCAGGGCTATGAATAAAGATCTATTGGATCATACACCTTTGTTACTTGATATGAGAGCAGGAACTTATGCAACCAAACAATCTATGTTCAAGTTTGAGCCTGGATGGTTGTTAAGGAAAGGATTCCAAGAGTTAGTAGCTGAAATATGGAGAAGGGAGAGTAAGGGTTCCACTATGTTTGAAAGATGACAAAATAAGATTTGGAGATTATGGCAATTCTTAAGAGGTTGGGCAAAAAGTACAACTGGAACATATAGGAAAAATAAGGCTAAGTTAAGTTCAAAAGAGGATGAGTTGGATAAGAAAGCAGAGGTACAATTATTGACTAGACATGAGCTAGACCTCAAGAACTACTTGAAAAATAGATTAGCCCAGTTGTTACGAGAGGAGGAAATTAAATGGTATCAAAGGGCAAATACAAAATGCATAATGGAAGGAGATCAAAAAACTAAATATTACCATTTGATTGCAAATGGCAAGCATAGACAAACTAAAATCTTTCAGTTAGAGCAAGATGAGGGTGTAATTAAAGGTGATGACATTTTAAAAAGTACATCACTAACTACTACAATAATCTTTTTGATCGGAGGAAAATAATTTTTCCACAGTAGAATCATAGAAAGAGGACACTGCTTAGTTATCGGATCTAGAAAACGAGATGCTAACTAAAGAATTGGTAAAGAGGAAGTAAAATAGTCAATTCTCCAAATGGAACACAGTAAGGCTCTAGGACCTGATACCAGCGGAGTTCTATTGAGTATTTTGGAAGGTAATTAAAGAGGATTTAATGGCTATTTTTAGAGAGTTCCATAGAGGAAGAATGCCTCTTCACAGCTTGAATTTTGTTATCATCACACTGCTAGCAAATGAGAAGGAAGTCAGACAAATTCAGCAATATAGACCTATATGTCTGTTGAATATTAACTTTAAAATCTTCACAAAGGTAATGGTTAATCGTGTAACACTAGTAGCTCAGAAAGTAATTAGTCCTTTATAGATGGCTTTCTTTCTAGGAAGAAATATTCAACAAGGGGTGTTAATTTTATATGAAACAATCCATGAGATGCATAAAAAAAAGAGAAGTGGTTTCATTCTAAAATTGGACTTTGAGAAAGCATCCAATAAGGTGGACTGGAATTTGTTACAACACACCTTGGAAATGGAAGGCTTCTCTCTGACATGGTGTAAGTGGATTGATCAAATTATAAGGGGAGAAAGTGTGGCTATTAAGGTCAATGATGACATTGTGAGTTTTTTTTCCAAACAAGGAGATCCACTAGCACCGATATTGTTTAATTTAGTGGCATATGTGCTAGCTATTTTAATACAAAGGGCAAAAGACCAAGGGAAATTTCATGGGGGTCATACAACATCTAAATGACAATGGTCTCTCAATTTTACAATATGATGATGATACCATTATCTTTATAGAACATAATCTTGAAGAAGCAAAAAACCTCAAATTTGTACTAAGTGCATTTGAGAAATTGGCTAGCTTAAAGATTAGCTTTTATGAAAGTGAATTGTTTTGATTTTGATTTTGAAAGGAAAATGCCTTTCAGTAGGAAGAAGGTTAATGTTGAGTAGCTTAGCCATGTTTATACTATCCTTCTTTAAGATACCTAAAGGTATACTCAAGAAGCTAGATTACTATAGATCTAGATTCTTTTGGCAAGGTGATGGATAAAAGAGAAAAAAGCAGATTGGCTAAATGGAGTGTGATATGTACACTTGTAGAATGTGGAGGTCTTGGAATATAGAATTTGGAAGGACAAAACAAATGCTTGCTTAGTAAATGGTTGTATAAGCTTATTTATGAGGATGGGGTTTGGCAAAGGCTACTAAGAAAGAAGTTCTTAGCTAGAAAAACAATTACATTTATGGAAAAACACGGACTCTTATTTTTGGGCAAGTCTTATGGTGGTTAAGAGGGCTTTTCTTTCATGTGGTTCTTTTCAAGTGGGTAATGGCACACAATTAAGATTTTGGGAGAATTGTTGAACTAGTGATACCTCTTTTGACTTTTGACTTAATGTATCCTTCGTTATATAACTTAGTTAAAAGAAAAATGTAATTGTGGCCACAATCTTGAAAAATGGGTGCCCTTAACTATCTCTTTTAGAAGGGAACATGGTGGCTTCATATATCTTGATTTCAAAAGTTATAGCAATTGATCTTGTAGAAGAAAACCAATAAGAAGGGGATATTTACTAATTTCAAGGAAAACTTTTCTTTGGAAGCTTAGACTTCTGTTAAAGATTAAAATTTTCTTGTGCTACTTAAAGAAAGGGATTACTCTCACAAAAAAAAATCTGGCAAAAAGAAAGTGGAAAGGTAGCACTAAGTGTTGTTTCTATGATGCTAACGAATCAATTCAACATCTTGTTTTCGATTGCCATTTTGTGAGATTCATTTGGAATGTTGTGGTTATAACCTTTGGGATCTAGCCGCTGACTAGCATTGACAATCTTTTTGGTAATTGGATAAATGGTGTTCAACCTAGACTTAAATATTAATTTTTCTTTGGCGTTGTAACTTTATGTTGGGCAGTGTGGCTTGCTAGGAATGATGTTTTTAATGGCTCCAAAACCAACTTCTTTTTCAGTAATATTCAAGGGGACATATTGGGTACAATAATGGCCTTTGTTACTGAGGATAGCAAAAAGGTGAAAGATGGTTGCATTTTGTTAAAAGGAAGAGTCTTGGAATTCTTCTCCAAACATGGTTGGAACTTGAGGCGACAATTGGAAGCATAGTTGGTTGTCTTTTGTTTGGTGTTTTTTTTGGTTGTTTGCTATCTCCTGTGAGGAGTTTGAGTCTAAATGGTCGTATGGTGGTGTTGGTTGTATCATGTTATATCTTGTTTTGGTTTGTGATCCCTTGTTAAGGTGTCGGAGTCTAAGAAATCATATATTGTTGTTGGCTTTGTACATCTAAGTTGGATGTAAAGGCCGGGTTTATCCTATTTTCTAAAAAAAATGCATGTGTTGTGTCCATTTGGTACATTATTCACTATGCATAAGTCATAACTACGGCATCACTGTCGTCACAATTTATCGCTGTCACCAGGACTCAAGGAGGACGAGAGATGCGCTTGCTAGTGCAATGGAAAATTAAAGGTCACATGGTTTCAACATGTTGATCTGATTTCGATTCTCCAACACATATAGAGCAAGATGAATGAGATATAGATCATTCTTGACCAATATTTTGTTTACGAGGAGAATGAGATACGGCCATTCTTGATTTCTCATATATAGAGCAAGATACGCGAAAGATATAGACCATTCTTTCGGCATGGTGGATGCCGAGGTGCTCGAACGTTGGTTCTCCCTTGCCATGAGCAGAGCCAGAGCGTGGAAGAACTCTGCTTTGGGCATTGGATTCTGCAAGCTGTTGGGAAGCCTTGACCACAAAATGTTAGTATGCATGTGTCGTTGTCGTTGCCTCGTTGAGACGTTAGGGAAAACCAAATGTGCTTCCATGCAATCCATGTATTACATCAAAATAGCGCCGATGTTAATATAATAGAGAGAGACTCAATTGTGCTTTCAAGGAATCCGTGCTACGTGATAATATCATAATAGCACGCATGATACATGAGTAGATGAAATCTAATGGGTTAGGTTTTATAAAAATGATTATGGTTAAATTTATGACAAGAAAAAACTTTTTGTAAGGCATTTATGAATGGACTTATTACATAATTGAAAAACCATTGAGTCATTATTGTCTTGCGATCTCTCACACTATACAATCCCAGCCATCTTAGCAATTATGCATGTCTTTTGCCATGCAACTAGTCTTATAAACAAAACCATTAAGTCATTCTCTTGTGATCTCTCACACTATATAATCTCAGCCATCTTAGCTCTCTTTTGCCACGCAATTAATCTTATAACAAGATGTATTCTTGCCCGTTGAGTCCATTAACAATTTATATGTGTATGCTTTGTTTGACATGAATATCAATAATCTAGTCCATCGCCCTTCGCAATCAAATTTCTCGATTTCCTCCTATATCTCTCACTTCCACATACATTTTTTTTTCTTTCACAGTAGAATACATAACGTCTCATCTACACATGTTAGCCACATATATATTTCTTTCTCACGACAGCATACATAAAGTCTCATCTTCCAGTGTTACCCAAACATCCAAAACCAAGATGCTGCACTCTGATTCATTTACTTCCCCTCAACTCCTCTTATACGCAAAGCCAAGACGACGTCTGAAATCTGAATACCGCAATAGTTTTCAGGTGAGCCCTTTGCAAACTTATGTGCCCAGCTGCTCTCCTTCACTCTTCATTCGTACGGGCTGTGCATGCTCTCGCCCGTTGGTACAATGTGCAGTAGTAGGTACTAGAATGTACGTACATTCTTCACACCTCACATTAAGTAGTAACTCCAACCCTCCTGTTTCAATTTAGCTACGTAGCTACTACGTACTGCACACTATGCTGTCAAAACAAAGATAGCATTCTTTTTTTTATACTGAATGATTTATGATAATAATTCGAGTGCAGAAACAAATAAATTAATTTATATAAGGTTTAGAAATTAATTTACATAAATATTATAAGATATATATATATATTAAAAAAACATATCTACTAGAAGTTCAGGAAACTTGCCCATTGATTCATTCATCCTCATCAATTCATGAGAGACGAACACACCAGGCACGTCAGGCAGAGGCTATCAGTCAACATTGTGGTTGCTGAGTTGCTCGTTTGTTCTCCTTGCCCACGAGCAGAGCAGGCAACTCTGCTTGGATCGTCGATTCTGCAGCTGTCATGCAGCATAAACATAATATAGCACCTTAAACCGGCCTGCATGAAACAGCAGGTAGCGAGAGACAAGTGGTTCTCGGCGGCAGCCGACGACGACGACATGATCCCATCAAGACGAGTAACCTAATTCATCGGAACTACAAAGCAGTGAAGCTGCTGCACACGCATGTATACATGCAAATGCGTGTTGAACTTCATATCACCAAATAAAATCATTTTTCTTGTTTTATATTTTTCTTGTATACATGCAAATGCGTGTCTCGTGTTAGTTATAGGAAGTAATTCGTATATTAAATGCCTAGTGTAATCATTGCTTAGATTAACAGGATAAGAATTATGGGTTTAAATTCTCTCTCCTCTCCCTTTATGAAAAATAGAGTCGTGTGTAAAATCTTAATAGCATTTTTGCTGTTACCTAAGATTACTAATGGTTTACTGTGCTTTAGTTGAATGCAATTATGCAGCTAATTAAGCACTAAAATAAAGTATTAAAGCTGTCGCATGCTGTAGTAAGAAACGCCAATTTTGTATGTATGAAATGGCTATTAAAGTAAGATTCATACGTCCGTTTTTGCAAGCATAATGGCTGTTGAAAAGTGCTCGGTGGAGGCATATATTTGACGGTTTTGCAAAGCAAAATTGAACGGCAATTAACAGACTTAATGGTGATGGTTTCACATGCCTTCTCATATGTGTTTCACGTCAAATATGTAAGCACATACCTAAAGCTTCAGAAACAGATACAACAACAGAAAGAAACATACCCATTAAATTAATAACTTTGTTCTCTTATCATTAAGGAACGGTAAGAAGGGAAAGAGGAGAAGAAAGAAATTTAGTTATATAAGATGTTGGCATGGCACAAGATTGTTATATATTGATTTTATCAGTTAAATTACATCATGCTAACGTGACTCCAGTGCCAAGTTTTTGCTTACATCAGAGCACTCACAAATTCACTTCCTAGTTACCTCCACCTTTCACCGGATTCTTTCGGAGTCATTTGAGCGGCGAACACGACGCGACGTAGGTGCATAGCTGCACCGGACGCGGCTCGCCCGGGGCTTGTTCTCTGGACTTTCCTTGTGGGATGCGAGCTACTTCTTGTTCTCTTCTCCGTCGAGACTCAAGACCGGTGCATGATCGATCAGGCGTTGTTGTTCCTTCTGTCTCTCACAGTTGTTTACGAGTGTTCACGTTCTGGTTAGGTAAACACACCTACCGTATCCTACACATCTGCTATTGGAGAGACGGTCTTGTCGTCTCTTTTAATGGGCAAGCTTGAGATTGTGTACCATTTTGAGTAAATGTCATAAAACTGTAATTGTTTTGTGAAAACTACTATTTGCTACAATTTATATATCGCACGAGGAGCAATTATGAGCCATGGCCAAGCCCCATTGCCCAGGTCGAACTCAATGTCATTCGTATTGAGTGCTTCAGCCACGCTAGCGAGAAGTTATCACTTAAAAAATCAGTAAAGTATAGTTAATATTGTCGATTTGTCATTGGCCATGTGTTCATTGGTGGTACGTACCTTGCCATGCGCAGAGTGAATCTTTTGCATTAGCTTCTATAGGCCTAGGTGATGCGGAACTCATCGTAGGCCCTACCATTGTTTGGGCTTTTCTTTGCAGCTATTGGCCTGGGCTTCTTGTGGCCCCAGTATGGAGTGGGCCATACTTGTGAGCTATCATGATTGGGCTTTACTCCAGAGCTAGCAAGAAGCCTACTACATGAATGTGCTTAGTTCTTGCCCTCGTCTCCATCAAGACTAAAACCTTGTGTATGATCCATCACAGGAGATGAGTGTCCACGTTCCGATCGGTCGAGCCACACCTGCCGTCCTGCACAGCTGCTACCAGACAGCCAGTTTGCGGTGGTCGGTTATGATATACGAGTATATATATATATATATATATATAGGACTGTACAAATGTTTTGACTGCAGCAACTCATGCATGTTGCAGTGCAGGCCAATTGATCTTGCAGAGATTCACTGATTTACTGTATGAGGTTCTGTACTAATCTATATTAAATTGAAAACATTCTTTGGGTTTTGTTTGGATGTCGTTGTTTCTTCAATCGATCAACGGAGCGGTTGTGAATTGATAATTATGATCGAGCTTGCACTTAGAAAAAACAACATTTGATTTTGAAGGGCATTTTTTAGCTATATTTATCACCCGAGTGTTTTATTAGATAATCTAAAAGTCTAACCAAATTAAGCATATGCAAATATCTATTGCTTATGATTTGTAGTGTATAACACCATAATTGTGTGTGTACATATATATATAGAAATTAAAATGATAGAACTTTATATTTGGTTAGTCTTATCTCATTACCAAACTTGAAGAATTGTTGACATGTATCATTATTCCTACTGATCCTATCCTACAATTAAATACATACTCCACCCATCAAGTCAGGCTATTGTTTTACAGCACCATTACGTGACCAGCTTACTAATCCTTATTCATACTTTGTCAATATTTTGCGTTACCCATTTGCGTTATATATAATAACTGCACTAATATTCATGCTAAAAACATATGTATATAATAACCTAAGTCATCAGAAAGACGAGGTTAAATTAAAGCTAACATGGGATTGCGGGGTAGGTGCCTGTCCACTAAGCTAATATGGCCCGAATTCCTCCTGACATTTGCCGGCTCGATCTCAAGTAGACCAGTAGGCTCCGTTTGTTCTCCCAACGCGTCGATCAGCCGTCGGCTATGGCGCCCTATCCATGAAAAAACGATCAACGCATCCAATATTTCGTTGATGTAACCAAAGAAATATAACAGTATCATTTATTTGTGCTTGATTAATTCTTAATGTTTCTTCTTGCATGTGCGAGTAAGCTTGATTGATTAGTTGCTATAACCGCTCATCATGCATTTGCAGTATTGCTATTGACTAGTGCTTTTCTTGTAAGGAAGTAATATGCCTGTGTATACAATGGTCAGTCTCATAAGATTAAAAATAGTCTGGGTGGGTAGATTATAAAACACTAGATTTTATTGTGGTTATAGTTACACACGGATATGAAAAGAAGCGGATGGACACATTGTACGTGAGACAAAGAGAGACGTAGACGGACAACTTCGCTTTCGCTTTTTAGTAGTTTAGATAGTATAATTTTGTACGACCAGTGGCAGAGCCAAGGCCTGCTGAATGGACACGCGATTACGCAACTAGATTATCTGGGCAAACTAGCAAAGCAATACAGACCAAATAGCACATTTCATATATTAGCATAGATCATTAATTAACAATACACAACTATCATCCAATTCCTCTCCTAAACCATAACTTGGTAGTGCCAATTTTGTTTGCATTACTGATAAAATGGTTTGTAGAGTTTTACGTATTTGTGTGTGTTCATCCAAGGATCAAAGGAATCTCAGTAGTTATTCTATTCTATATCCGAAGCTTCAAAAGCAAACATCAATTCTCACATATACATGAATGAATAATTGAAACTAGAAGTTCATCTACACATTTCATTGGATACCAGCGTACTGAAAAAAAATAAATTACATATCCGAAAAAAATAAAAAGGATTAAGGTATGAAAGAGAGATTTATCTCCATTTGCGTATACACTATGATAGCTTAACTAGCTACTTTATGGGATAAATGAAAGGAAGACAGCAAGGCACCTCTTTCCTACAGAAAGAGTGGATTACTCTCGCAATAACACTTAACCATTGCAGATTTGCAGGATTAACGATGTCAGCTGAAGAATCTGCTGTTCACCCCAGCTCTGTACAGCTGCATGCTCCCTGGACCAGAACCAAGGATCCTCACCTCGGTGTGCGCCGGCACAAAGAAAACATCACCTTCCTTTGCCTTTCCTTCATCAAGCATGGATTCTGCCTTGATCTCGCCTTCCCCTGTCATGACAAGGAAGATGGATGGGCCAGGTACCGGTGACATGGTGACCGATTCACCTGGGGGTAGCAGGCAGCGATCGACTTCAAACTCCTCGGATGAGGGTGTGTAGCGTGTTACATGTGCTTCTATAGAAACTCCTCGCAGAATTTCTGGGTAGTTCTGCATAACAAAGATCACATGTTGATTACAATAAGGAACAGAGAGCATAATATTATTAGAGTATTTCAACATTATTGCCTTGCTTAATTATGAAGTGAACAAGCAATTCTACCACTTATAATCAATGAGGATTAACATAGGATCAGAAGAGTCATAAAGATTAATTGTCAATAGACAATAATCAGGAAAGCAATCGTGGCCGATATGTCAAATAAAAAAGATGCACACCACATAACGGCAAATATCAACAGAACATAGGTGGTGCTTATAAATAATAAATGAGAAAACAAACCTGCTTGTATGTCAGCATCGAGCAAAGAGTTTGGACGTCTCTGTACTTAGGGGTCAGACCAGCACGAACTACATTGTCTGATGTGGCCATACATTCCACGCACTCTCCTGAGAGATATGCATGTGGTTCATTAGCACCAATATAAAGTGCTTCGCCTGGGTTGAGCTTGACATAGTTGAAGAAAAATGCTGCTAAAACACCAACATCTTCTGGGTACTGAATCTCCAGTGATAACACTAGCTGCTCCTTCTTTGTCAAGGTTCTAACCTGAACAGAACATTGTCAGCACAAACAGTTGAATTACAGAATATCAGGTTTACCATGCATATTTATGAACCTCTTTCCATCAAACAGAGCAATCTAGTAGACTATTAGTAGTCGTAAGGCAATAGTTTTGTGTAAGCATGCAACATGGTATTGAACTGCTGATCCTGCCTCAGATACAAGGCAAGCATATCTGGATATCATGCTAGCTAAAAACTGGGTTTCAATAAGCAGAAATATCAGCTAGCTCTCAGTCAGATCCATTGTTTATCGTTTTTTTATATATTAATATTTCACATTTTATCATATTGTAACTTACCTAACCAACCTAATGCTACCAGAATCATTTTAGGTTGTCATACAAGGTGCTGCAATGGCTATAAGTTCCAGAGGTAGGATCCTAGACACAATGTCCAACCACATACACTTGTAGCCTAAGTACATGTAGTCAAATCACACCCCATTTTAACCACACGATTGGCATACGTGAAACTAAATTAGGCAGTGATCAACTATGACTTTTCCTAAATCCCCTTCGTTTCCATCATCATTTAGAAATGAAGACAAAATGAAGCTCAAACAGATTTCAATACGTAGTGTTCTAAGAAGGAACACAGTGGCATTGACATGCCAGCTGACACAGATTATAGATAAGTAAGCTTAAAAAATGTATACGTCAAGAATAATTTACCTTACTCTCATTATTCAGACGACTCTTTAGCTTTGAAACTGCTTCAGAAACTGTTTCTTTGCTTGCTGTCATTAACTTAGTAAAAGCTGACTGAAGATATGGCCTAACTCCAATGCCTCCATCATGCTCTTGGGCACCCATAAGCTTTACAGCCTCTTCTTTGCCAACTAACTCTCGAACCTCAGGTACAGTGCTCAAAACATCCTTGAGCTCCTGGGTCATAGTATAATAGGTCAGTACTTAATTCTACAAGACTAATTCTTAGAGTTCTAAAAGATCCAAGGTACTATGTAGCCATATTTTTAACAATGAGCATACAACATGCATAATCTTTTTGCGAAAAATGGAAATATTTAAAGAAAAAAATGTTATTTTAAGTGTAGTCTACAATCATAAAAGTTAAACATATCCTGTAAAATTAGATACTAGATACTATATACATACAATGCATTTGATAAAAATCTTCATTGTACCTTGCTTCCTACAAAAGAAACATCAATCACTCAATGCATCTAGCTAAGCATCACACAAATAAGCTGGAACGCATCTTAAAGAACTATAAGCCACATGCTAACTAACCAGAATCTGAATTTCAGTGTGAACATTGTACAAGAACCCACCAAATATGGTCATATTACCCCTTTGTTTTTCTGTCCATTGTGATACATATGTGACTCAAATATTACTGAAACATATAAGGTTCAGAATAATAAGCAGTTGGCTACGGCCTTTGAACATCCGTTTTTGCTATCCACGAAATGGCTCCCACCTACCTAAGCAGCCACACTTGTTTCTTTCAAAAGAAAAGAAAAGCAGCCATACTTGTAAACGCATCCCTGGATGTGATTTGGACATATACATGGGGCCAACATTAAAAGGATGCCTTTGGCGTGGGGGGATAATCCATAGCAGCCTGTTGGATGCTTGGAAAGCATCAGCTGTTTGTGGAGCACTGGACCACAGTACCTCATGAAAGGCGTGAGATTGTCTAACCTCATCTTCTCCCATTTTCCTTAAAAACTATAAACTGTTCGAAGGTATATAAACAATAAAAAGTTCGACGGTATATACTACTATAGATGACGAAATTTTAACAAAGGATTAACAGGTTGTTGAGCTGTCATTAAGAACTTGCCCCTTCGATAATTACAGATCCTATTAATCATTAGTTCGTTGCCAAATTCATCAGCAACCAGATCCCCACTTGACGTTTGGACATAGTCAACTCCGCCCCCCACGCACCTACCCATTAGGAATCATCCATGGAAACTGCTGGCAACATCCGATAAACAATTCAACCAACTAATTCATGGGTAGCAACATCAGCCGATGCCATCATCTAAAATCGATCTCAATTCAATAGCCACCGCGGATTCGCGGGTGGAAGAAGAAATTAAGAAAAAAAAGTCAATCAATCAAAGAAATGCAGCAGGAAGACGCGCTCACGCACGCACGCACCTGAACGCCGACGAAGCCGCAGAGGGCGCGGAACTCGGTGACGGCGACGGCCATCTCGGGCTTGTGGTTGTCGTCCCGGTACGTGGATGGCCGCAGCGCGTGGAGCGCCATGGCGAGCTCCCTGTCCGGGTGGGCCTGGATGGAGAGCGCCTTGGCGACGGACAGCACCTTGAACAGGAACGGGAGGTCGCCGCCCCACCGCGCCGCGACGCCACGGCCGAGGAGCGCCGCGGGGCCCCGCCGCGCCAGCCACTCCCGCAGCGACTCCCCCGACGCCGCCAGCGACGACGGCGCCGACGGGTGCGTCCCCATCCACAGCTCCGCGTAGGGCCTGTTATCCTCCCCGCCGCCGGCGAGGCGCGCGACGAGGGAGCCCTCGTCACCGCGTCGGCCCCACTCGTAGTGCTGCACGGCGCCGGTGAGCCTGAGGACGGCACGCGCCACGTCCGTATCCAACTCGCGCTCCTCCGCGGCGGCGTCGGTGGGGACGAGGAGACCGAGGCCGATGGCGTTCCCGAGGCCAATCCCTAACCCGAGCCCCATTTGGGAGGAGGCGGTGGTGGAGGAGGCCATTTCGATCGTCCCCCTCTCCTCTCCTGCTGCTGCGGCGGCGGAGGTGGCGATCGAGGGGAGAAAGAGGGGTTTGGGTGGCGGTGGCGGCCGTTGCGCGGGGGTGGAGCGGTTGGGTTTTTATGGCGGGGAAGGCGGAGGAGGGAGATGGCGACGCGGGGGTCGGAGATGATGGGCGTTTCACGGTTCGGTTGGTTTGGTTGGCTCCGTGGTGATGGGGAGGGGTGGGGCCGATGTGTCAGTCACGACGGATGTGGGTTGTGACGTGAAGGTGGGGCCGGGTTTGGCGTTTTTGCGTTGGAGACCTCGGGAGATTCGTTATTTTGTTTACCTACCCTTGCAATACAACGGAATGCTGCTGATTGGTCAGGTGTACGCGTACCCCGATCCTGGTTTTGCTTGGGAGTCTGAGCACCAGGATCCTCTAACGTACTCACGTCACGTTGAGTCATTAATATGCTATGGATTCATCTCACTATGAATTTTTATGTCCGTGAAGTCTGTCAGAGGGTCTGACTGCAATACCATTCCAGATGGATCAATCATCACTCACTCGGACACCTTCTTCTTGTGTTTCATCACTCTTCATAACTAAACGGCACTGCAGATTGATAATCAAGCGAAGACGCAGGCTCTCCTCGGTTATCCCACATTCCCAGCCGATGCAAAACTGCAGAGCTTTCCCCCTCCACCTGAATTCACGCGAGAAAACTCGCGAACCAAAAAAAAAATGATTCGCAAGAAAGCCACGGTGAACAAGATCCAAGAAACTAGGGGGGGCTCGTCCGTAACTACACCACGCATGACGCACCCCACGCCCCTATTTTCTCCAGTCGCCTGGCCGAACTCGCGGCAGGGCGGCAGCCACGCATGCCGCACGCGAGTCGCCGAGACTGCACGAGCGGCCACGGAGCCACGGAGGCCAAGAAAATTTGTTTCTTTTAGAACTTTCGCGTCCCACTCCATCCGTCCCACGATATATTATGAAATTTTGTTTTATACTAGGAGCATCACTAATAAAATGGCTAGGATTTTATTCCCTAAATCACGTCTTAGAAATCTTTAATAAAAATTTAGATATTAAATGATATACTTCTCTTTAAAAAAATAATCTAAATTTCGTTTCTTTGCTCACCTCTCCTCTCTGCTCGCGTGTGGGAACGACCAGTTAGAGCCAGCGCTCTTCTCCACAAGTGAAGAGTGAAATTTAAATTTTTTAGTAGATGATTAGAAAAATTGTTGGAGCCAACTTTTTAAGAAAATTCTAAAAATATTTTTAGATTAAGAACATCTATTGGTGATGATTTTGTCATCCCGAGACTCTACGTACTTTTCATCTATCAATTTTTTATTAGTTTATTTTTTTAACTTATCACATTAATCAACTTCGAAGTTACTTTTACTGATTTCTCAGTTTTCTTAGGAAAAAAAGGCATAATTTTATAGTATTATAGGACAGAGGAAGTACGAACACAAACTAGAAATTGCGGAGGTCAAATGGGCATAGCGTGCACGTGGACGCCCGCGATGCGACGGGGCGACGCGGGCGGGGCCCGCCCATGCGCACGCGTCGGAGAGCGAGACGCACCGCGCAAAGCGCAAAGCGGGCCATGGAGGAGGGGTCGACGGGGGAGCACGTAGCCAACGTCGGTGGGTTGGGTGGGGGGAAACGTGCGGCTTTTCGGACCCCAGATCCCAATCCCTTGCCGGCCACGACGACGCCTTTGATCCTTGTGGCGAAAACATGCGGCCGTAGGTACGTTGACTACCCACCTCTACGTACAGCCACATTTCGATTACGGCCTACTGTTTCAAAGAGTTACAGGAATTAGGAGATGGGATTATAATCAGCCCAACAGGATCAATTTAACCGATGAAAACATTTTTTAAGCATTAGAATAAGTTAACCCACCGCCCAGTGACCCGTCCAAATTAATAGGCTAATTAGTAAATAATTCATTACATATTAGCTACCGGTTTAAAAAATGTGTTATAGAAACTGAGAAGAGTTGTTTTCTTCGTACCATGGAACTTCGAACGGAGCCTTAGTTCCCAAATGCAAAATCTGGATTTTGCTAAACCACCTTGCTTTCGGTCAGCTAATCTACGCCAATTTGGGCGATGGAGATTTCAAAGTTGGGCTGACAAGCTTACCTAGGGGCTTCCCAACAGTATCTTAGGCTCTCAACAAGCGTAGCCTAACACTTTGATCTTGCCTTGAAAGATAATTCACCCATGTAACTGTACATGACAGCATAACATACTAGGCCTGGGTTTTGCAAAGTAACAGTTAAAAATGCATTTTACAAGGTTTTTACCTGGCCACACAAGGCGAGGCCAGGTTCTTAGCGACCCTGGGCCAGTAGCGACAGGAAACAACAAAACAGCCGGGCGTCCGAACCCAGCTGAGGTATCCTCTTCTTCTGGATGTGCGGTCAGTAGTTGAGAGACGCTGCTGAAGTAATTAGCTATTGCTGCTGCTGCGCCTGTGGCTCATGCTGTGGTGTGGCGGGGGAATCGGGAGCGATGGTGAACTGAAGGGCATTGCCCTGGGCTGATTGCAGGATGAACGCCACCTCCGCTGCAGCCAGTGCAGCCGCTTCCTGCCAAGAATGCAAGCACCCAAGGGTTTAGATGCTGCGTCGATGATTGTTATAGTGCCGTACACAGTAGAGTGATTACAGCAAGTAAAACTTCCGTTTGATAAATTAAATCGTACTACAAGTTGGATAAGGGATCATCACGTGATTTTGGTGGCATGGTCTCATTCTTCGTTTTTCTGCTAACCATGACAATGACAAACCAACACATTCCATTCGTCAAACCAAACAGGTGGTTATGTTTGGAGTTAGGATCGGATGGTCCACTCACCATTTCATTCCTCCAAAAGAATAGCCAAAGAATGATTTTAAAAAAAAACAATTAGATCCATACAGAATTAAGAGTACCTGTCTTTGTCGCCGGCGATGCAAAATACTGAATATCCAAGCCATGATATAGCATGGCAACAAAAATCCAGCAGCTCGAAGTAGAAAGAGCTGTTTACATTGAATGTTAAAAGGCTTGAAATCAACACAACGCTCAGCCTGAACCAATAATATCAAAAGGTGGGGAAGGAACACAAGGCTAACCGAGAACATGGCAGAAGCATCATCATCTCCTTCATTGTCTGAGATAGACAATGCATGCCTCAATAGTAACAGGGCCATTAGCTGCAAAAGCACCAAGGATTTTAGAATGTTCAATCTTGAGAATTCCAGAAATCTGATACAAGCCATTTGGCCAACTAAAAATATCATTCTTCCATTTATTAAACAGAACTGTCAGAGAAATGAAAGATATCTGAAAGCATGGTTCTTCAATTACAAAACAGAACGATAGGGAGAAAGGTTATATTGATGACTGGACTAATTGTCTGGACCCGGGAAGTAGCAATCCATGAATTAGCTCAGCTTATTAAGGACAACAAGACCTGGAATTGTTTTGTTGTTTAGTACTTACTATAAGTGCAGCAGAACGACAGAATGCAGCACCACTATCATCGGTACCAGCATATTCATCGTACTCAGTTTCAAGAAGACGCCGCTGTGCAGCTGCTACAGCAATAATTCTTGGGTCATGTGCCCAATCACCACTGAAGGTCAACAGTTCAATCAGAAATGTTCTAAATTTTCAAATTTCTAAGGCACTTTAACAGAATATAATCAAATAGCCAAATTGGTCAATTTCAGCAAAAATAAGTATACAGAAATGACTTACTCGATGTCTATGATGGTATCATCTGGTTCAGCATGAGGTAGAGCTATGTATCCAGGCTTATATTGCTGCAGAAGAAAAACCAAGCCTCAAAGAAATTAATACACGGAAATGGGAAGGCACTGGAAAATCTACAGAAGACCGAAAGAAGCTACATGTATTCTACGAGTATAAACATATCTGAAACATAAATCAATCAGAAAAAACATGTAATGTACCAGCAGGTTAGGGCTCTCCCCTACGTTCTCCTGAAACTAAATGCTAGTTTTAAGCTCATGAAAAGAAAAGACCTAACAAACACTAGGGGATATGTGAATCAGAACATTACACTTACAACTCTATTTTATCAAAATTGGAAGGCCACACCTAAGCACCCATGGAAAAACTCAAATTTACCCAATTTATTACAACATGCCCACATCATTCAGATTACCTCAAATCAACTAATCTTGATTAAATTTTTTTTAAAAAAGCTACTCTAGCTCTCGCTCCCAAAGCAACTGCAAATGGTCACGGTGTACTGGCAGATACAAGTACAAGGCTGTCACACAAAAGCTATGATTCTCCATGGAGTGAGGCCTATGTGAAAGCATAATAGCAAGCAGCACACATCAAGAAAAAAGTGCATATGGCGTTAAAGGGGAATTCAGCTGTCACAACAGCAATATAACAGTATTGATGAGGCTGCAATGAGGGCAAGACAAACCCTCAGGTCATGGTCAGAGCATTTGATAAAGGAAGTCCTACGCAGAAACAAATAGATTGCAATTTGGATGCAGACATCAAAATATGTGCTATCTTAACCTTTAGATGAATACTAGAAAGCAACGCATAGGAATGGAATAGAGAAGAAATCTTACTGACCTCATGGCAGATTTCACATGTAATGTCTCCTTTCTCATTGCACCAGCGTTGCACACAAGCTCTATGAGCATACTGTACATGAAGAACGTAAAATTGTCAATTTCAGATTACAAAATAATTAAACAGATAAAATATACAAGTACTTTACAGTACACACATACAAGCCAAGGACAACACACATTATGAGTTAATTGAGTACATAGAAGTGGCCTATATGATCATGTCAATGCACAGTATATCCGAAGAATAGCTATGGCTTAAGACTTAATTAAAAGCTAAAATAAACAAAGAAGATAAAGTAGTGACCACTCTCATAAAATTGCTTGTTTAATATCCAGTTTGTCAGACAAAATGGACTGGGCTAATGGATTATAAGATTAAGGATCCTTAATCATCTCATGAGCTTCTGTCAGAAATATGGAAGAAATGTAATGCATTGAAATAACAATACATAACTCAAGACTTAATATTTCAATGCTCTAAAAGATGAAAGCACAACTGTGCTAGCAGAGGGCCATGCAGATGTCAATAGACAGTATACTATGATAACTCATAGATATAGTTGGGGACAGATGGTTTAAGATACCTTGATATGTTCCCCGAAGAGTATTAAGTGAAAAAAATGCATTTTTATTTGTTATATAAAACTTGGTACCACTACTATATTCTACTATTGGTGGTTGCTTTACTGTGGGTTTGCGTTATTTATTGCAATTGGTAATTAACATTATGTAAGACTGTCCAACCATTGCGGTACATTGCTGTTGAAATTCCGTGGCCAAGGTAGAATCATGGCACAAAGTAGCATAGTGGTGACCCAACTATTGCCTCAAAAAACACTGGTAAGTCTTATCCCATGAAGGTTGTAAAATGGAATTCATAGCTTCTTTGTTTAATGGTATGCTGACTCAACTTCTCTTTGCTAAGTGTTTTCCACAAGGGATTGTGATAGGCGCATGTATCCAATATCCATCACTACCCTATGAGATCAAAGGTTGATTCTTCATAAAAAAGTATATGAGAACCATTCAACTTGACCATTTGCAGCTAGATTTAAGGGAAAGTGAGGGCATGAAGTCACATGGGCATGCTTAAAGGAAACATATATGCCATGCCAATACTGCATAGTTATTCGATAAATCAGTTTTTTGGTACATAACATTGTAAAAGTTAGCATCCTCTACAGGTGTACAGATAACTTTCAAGTAAACTATTGCTGCCATAAGGGTGAACAAATTTATCACCATCATATGACAATGATACTATCCTAAAACAACAAGGCAATTAAGCAACTATATCACCAAGAACATATCAGGGAACCTAACATGATGATTTGACTTTATCTAACATGCTAAATCAATTGATGTGCAAGAGAAATATCAACTTATCTAGCATGATAAAAATACCACATGTAAACAAAAATGAAAAACCATATTAAAGCCAACATGGAAACTAGAAAGACACCTCCACACTCCCCATTCCCCAACTACCCTTTTCTTAGCCCCAGGAACTACATGCACTTCATAAACAACAAGCTGGCTACAATATCTTCAGGAGTATTCAAGCTGGAAATAGCATCAAAAGAGGAGCTGGACCTTGAGGCTTCCACTACAAGCACATGGCTTCTCAAGGTTCTTGACGCTATCCTCCTCCTGGCATATGCGGCACTCCGCTGCCTGGATAAGTGGCTCCTCCTCCCCACCACCCTCCTCAACCGTATCAATAGCCATAGACAATGACGCAGATGCAACACCTGAGCTGTTCACGGCCTCAGATGGCTTCTCCGCAGCCCCTTCATCGTTTCCCAAACCTTCCACATTCACCACCACATGATCGCCCATCCCAAAAATTTTTCCCCTGACACGTTAATTCCCCAGAAGAATCAAACTCCTGCAAGAAACCAACAAGACAAGCATGAAGCACATCACAGCCACTGGTCAATATGGCATAAAATCGTAAAAGAGGATGGCTAGTCACAAGTGCCAAAAACGGACCCTATTCGAAGCGGATAGTAAAGCAACACCTGAAAAAAAAAACTACTGCGTTTCTGTATTTAACTACCATAAGACTACAGAACCCGGCCCCGACCGAAACCCTAGCTACGGCCGACACCCAATTCCCAGTGAAAAATTTCCCCTTCTTAATGGATCATACTATTCCAGTCGAACCAGCACCATACCAACCCAAAGTTCTTTCCAGATTGGACCGCAGAGAAGCAACCACAGCGCACAACCGCCACCCCCCCCCCCCCAAATCGCCGGCGGCAAACCCACCCAACGTCGCCGCACTCAGTGCAGAGGCCCCCACACTACCCCCCAGAGCACATCCCCCGACTCCCCGCCGCACCACGCCGCCCCGCGGCAGCAGACTCCGCACCAGAGAAGTGAAAGGGATCGCACGCACCTTGCCGGCAGCGGCGGAACACGCGCTGGTTGGTCTCCTCTCCTCTCGCTTCCCCTCCCGACGACAATCCGCTCTCCTCCTATTGCCCGATTAGTTAGGCTTTTGGTCGTCTCGTCTGTATAAAAACGCGGCGATTTTTTTTCCTCTTTGGTTCGGTCGTTGGGGGAGGAGAAGAAGGCGTGTGTGCTCGTTCGTGGAAGAGTAAAGCCGAGCAGCTGCTGGTAAATAAAAAAACTAAAAATTAAATCCATGGATTATTAAATATATAAAATAAATCGAAAGCCGACGCGGTGAGATTGAGAATGCTCTCGCAAGTCGCAACGGTCACAAGCACGGCGGCGCTCCCCACACCCCCCACCGGCGCCGTCACGTCGCCGTCAGTCTTTCTCGTCCTGCTGCTGTAGATGGGGAGCGGGCCGGGAGCCGTCCGATCTCGATCGGACGGAGCGCGTATGGTCGCGGGGTCTCGGCGTCACCGTTGACGGCGTTGCTCCCCGCTCGTGGTTTCACCGCCGGCAACGGGCGGATTCCGCGTGACACGTAAGCTCACACGCTCTCTCTGTTTGCTCTGGAAGATTTATTTTGTTTGCTCTTTTGAAGTGAATTGTAACTTAGGTCTCCTTGGGTTGAATCATTTTTTTTAATAAATTGTATGGGATTTAAATTAATTCACATGAAAATCCAATAAACTTCTTTCGTTTCAAATAAGCTGGTCATTTTACCAAACCGCTTCATAATACATCATGTTTCTTGAGGTTTTATTTAGGTCGTAAAACTTATGTTGACACACTTTATTTCTCATCGGAGTAAATTTATGTTCTAAACGAGTTAAAAGTGAAACAGGTGATGCAACGTACAATCAATTATCTTTTAAAAAATATACTTAACTCATATTATCTCAGCTACTCTGATGAACAGGTGACGAATGATAGTTTCTGATAGATATTTTTCTCGTTTTTTATTAACGCGCTTATTTAAAAAATCAAATAAACTCAATTATTATATGTTAATACCTCTCTCATTTTACGCACCGAAGATAATCTCCATATAGCAGCAGAAACGAACGCAGCCACAAGCTAGCTTTGTAAGAGAAGAGAACATCATTCGTCAGTCTGAACTTCGGCACAGGTCAGGCCACGCTGTCTTAACACGAAATCTTCGCCTACTCTCCTCCAATAAACCGCAATCAACAAGCTGGCAAATTGCTCTAGATGAGATGCTACTAATATTTGATCCTTTACCACACGCAACACAGAATTGAATCGATCAAAGAAAGAATCAGATGTTACCTAAGAAATGAAAAAAAAAACAAGCCTACAAAAAATAAATTAAACAGGTAACAACTGACTAAAAGAAAATTAAACAGGTAATAGTGTTATAATATATTAATATTATAGTGCCGGCGATTGATCAGTCGCTAATTATCTCCCAAATCTTCTCTTGCTTATAAGCATCTCACATGTTACACGGGGTGTAGTAACAGTGTGTAAATAACCACTGAAGCACGCAAATGTTACAATACAGGTACAGGCTATGGTACAGATACAGTCTGAACTTTCTCTCTGAAAAAGTGGCCATGGATGAATGGGGCTGATGATTCTGCTGCTGCTGCTGCTGCTCAGTTTCTCCTCTCCTGCCCCCATGGCGAATGACGGTCGTTGGCGCCGGAGCCCGGGTAGTCAGTCAGCTCCAGCTCCATCCGGCCGTTGACGTCGCCGGCCTCCGCTTCTCCGGCGAAGACGGCGGCCTTGTTGATCATGTCAAGAGATTCAGCAGACAGTTGCATCAAAACAAAACATGTTCTGAAAATTTTTATCTGAAAACCATCTACTGCTTGAAAACATGGTGAAAACTTGAACAGCACCTCACTTGAATAGGTCCTAAAAGAAGTGTAACTGAATCTCTTTTCTTTTCACAAAAAGAACATGATTAATCAATAATTTTAATTGAGATGGACGAGAGCTGAACCGATTCACCTGATCATCAGCTCCACTGGAAACTGGAGTTGCTTCAAACTCCTCCATCACCCCAAGGGCTGGTTGTAACTCAAAATCTCAATATTCAGTCAGAATGATCAAATCTGAGTTTCCAATCAAGGTTGAATACAGGGAGGCCCGGCGAAAAAATGGTTGAATACAGGTAGGCAAGAAACTGAGAAGATTACCAGGTGGAAGTGGAATTTCAGCACATGATGCATGGATGAGGCAGCAGAAGGCAAGAAGGACAACTGCCAGATGAACTGCAGGCGATCTCTCCATCTCTCGCAGGCCTCTTCTTGAAGTCCTTTTCTAAACTATTCTTCTGCATCCATGAGGGGTCATACGGAGCATCTCAATTGAGCTATTTTATAGCTCATTTGCCATGCAGTCCATGGTGTCATAGAGCCTTCTGAAACATCCTCCACAATCATGTTTTAGATAGCTGTAGCTCATCTTAATTGATATACAAAAAAATGAACTTTTGAAGTGCTTCATTAGCTCATAGGATGGGTTGTTTTTTTATATCTATAAAGTAGGTGAGCATTTAATAGGCAGTGGAGCTAAAGTTCTTGTAATGAATTCAGCAATGGCCAATCAACCTGTATGTGCCCTTTCTTGGCAGGTATCTAGGGCATAGATCGAATTCCTCAAACCGAATTGCTCGTCGCGAGAATTAAAAAGAAGATGCAGCAAGATACATATCAAAAAGAAAAGATGAGCAAATAAGGAATCAAGGGTCACATATAATAGGCAAAGAAATGACAAGTTTTGAAATAAAGCAGGAAAAGATCAAGACCTAAGAGGATGGTGTGCCATACAATTGGTTGCAGATTGGGTGGTGACATGGTGCAGATGATGCTGGCAATTTTTTCTGCTTGAGGACTGTGCAACAGCTTGGTCACCAACCATACCGGCTTTTCTTATCCTGAATGCAGACAATGTGGGCTTCAAACTTCAGGTAAACTAAAGTTAGTCCCTTTAAGCATATAGTGGATTCGGCACTTCGGTCAGATAGTTTGTTGGTCTCCACTATGCTAATTTATATCTTATCTGATGAAGTAAACAGTAGTTAACAAGTTAGTTCTCCCCAATCGAAGCTTGACAGCTGTGCGAAAGACATTCCTACATCAAAATTTGTTTGTGGTGAGAAAAAAGATCACAGCAAGCGTTAGATCACACATGAATGTAAACATTTTTTTTTGTGAAAAATATGAGAGGCTTGAAATAAGTGCCAATGGTATATAGGTTATCAGTGAATTCCAGAACCTCGGTGAGTCTCAGCCAGTCAGGCACTACCATCACATCACGTTGGCATCCAAAAGCACAAAAGAGTTCTTTCTCATTTTTTCAGGCAATGTCCATGAAATGAACTTGACATTTCTTTGAAAAGGATGAGCTGATAAAGAAATTTGTGATTGCGACATGTAAACAAGACGTGCAAACTTTGTGACACCCACACGCTTTGTTGCACGAAATTGCAATATATGCAGAAATGCATAGCAAAAGCTTTAGAGGGAAGAAAAAGGAAAACGTAAGATGACGGTGACAACTCAAAAATTACTTTGTTAACTTATAGTTTCTTGACTTATTCAGTCATTTGCAGGACAGTTTTACCTTGTCAAGTTCTTCAAGAAACAGATTATTTATTTGATAATTAGATACATATCATTCACTAAAAAAATTAGATGCACATGTCACATGTGTGTGCTATTAATCCCAAGTTTTGAGCAAAGAACAAGTCTTTATCAAACCCATAATCAAAATTGACACTATGAACTTTCATTGGAACTGTAACAGTACGACTGACATTAAACAAAGGAAGAAGTATTTAAACAAAAGATATGAATGATTTAGTTTGCTTTGTTCTACACTTCCTCTCAAGTCTTGAGTCTTATTGAAAAACCATACCAGGTCATCAGTCTTGTTCTTTTTCCAATGACAAATAGAGTTCCCTGAAATTTCGGTGCAACTGCCATGAATATTCTACATGAAAAAAAATAGTCAGAGGCAGATTCTCCTATTTGGAACCTAATAAAAGATCAGATTAACATATACATGACCTAAAATAAATGGATTGCCAGCCTTTGCCTGGCCCATGATGAGTCCATTTAAATTCTAGAGCATCCCTAGCCTATTTTCACCCAAAGTGTTAGACCGTTAAACCGCTAGACTTGTATATATATAGACCCGATCCTTCTTATAGAAAACGGAATCTTAGTCTCACTGTATACTACACTTCTACATGGTATTAGAGCAGATTTAGACATTTTCAGCGCACTAACAACCTTCTTGCCATCGAGCCGACGCCTCATCTCCGTCACAGACCTTCTCCTCTGGTATTCTTCCTTTACTTCTTTGCCTCGGTTCTTATCCCCATCGTCTCTTCCGTAGACGGTCTTCTCCTCCTCCACCATTTACTCGCCACTTCCACCACGTGACAAGGAGACGACCTTTAATCACCTCCTCGTCTCGTCTAGACCCACCTTTGCTTTTCCTAGCATCGATGCACCTTCCCTTCTTCTTACGCCAGCGCATCTCTGCGCCCGCGCCCTCCATCGACTGGACCCATCCGCCCTCCATCGGTTGGGACACTCTTCGGGTTCCTGCTCTTCCTAACACGCTCACTTGCCCCCCGGACACAAAATTTCTCCCCTCAAATCCACGCCACTCCGACGCACCCACGTGTCCATGGACGCGAACTTCTGTTTCCCGGACGTGAACTTTCCTTTCTTCGCACCTGCGACTTCTCCCGTTTTTCGGGTCCATCCCACTCAGTTGCGTCCACATGTCCACGGACGTGAAACCCCACATCCCGGACGTGAACCCTCTCGCGCTCGTGACCTACCTACTCTCATCGGCCACACACTGATCCCCATCGCCCCTACGCCCGCCCCTATCGGCTTAACACTCACACCTTCCCATCAGCTTATCACACCCTACTACTCTTTCGCCCTCTTCCACGTCTGACAATGACCACCGAATCGGCTCTTGGTTTTGGCACTCTCCTAGTCGTTGGATCCCTTCCGACCATTAGCGCTCGCGACAATACCTCGTTAACATGAAATCTCACGTTCCCATTTCTCTCGATCTCAATGCAAACTATTCTAAGTAAGTTTTCTTCTTCAAATCCTTATGTGGAAAGTTTGGTCTTCGCTCCCATATCGACGGCTCTGCTCCACCTTGCCCCGATGATCCCAGTGGGACATCGCCGAGTGCTACATGCGAAGCTGGCTGCTCGGCTCGGTCGATGACTCTGTTCTCGATCTTGTCATGGACGACACCGATCCCACCGCCAACGATCTTTGGATGGCCATCGAGCGGCTCTTCCAAACAAACAAGTAGCCGCGCGCTATCTTCCCCCTCAACGAGTTTTATTCCATATTACAAGGGACTCCTCTGTCTCCTCATACTGCCAACGTCTCAAGGTCAAGGCCACCGCCCTCCGTGATGTTGGCCACCCTGTGGCCAACTCACAACTCGTCCTTGCCCTCTTACGAGGATTCAACCCTCGCTTCTCCAATACCGTCGATGATATTGCCAACTCCATCCCTCTTCCCACATTTGCCCGGGCTCATGATATGCTGGTTCTCAAGGAACTTCGTTTAGCCAACGATGAGAAGACTGTAGCCCACACTGTTCTCCTTGCCGCAGCCGATCATGGCTGCAACAACCCCATCGGCTATCACCCACCGTGTGTTGCTACCTCCTCTCGCGGCTCTGGCAGTCATGGCTTCGGCCATGGCAACAAAGCCCACACCGGTGGTAACGGCAAAGGCAAAGGAAAGAGCAAGGGCAAGAGCTAGAGTGGTCCGATGCAACTGCGCCCTGCTCTTGTCCCTACCCCGTCCGCTAATCCCATGGGTCCGTGGCTCTGCTACAACCCTTGGGCACCTCAACCCCAGCTACGCAGCCCCATTAGCTAGCAGCCTAGGGTTCTTGGCACACACTCCTAGGCCCACCTGGCGTCCGCTCCCGTACAACCACCTCAGCCGATCACACCCTAGCCAGCCACCTAGTCGGCTCCCTTGTGAAACTAGGCTGGCCTCATCGTCGCCCTCAACCAGATAACGCCCCAACCCTAGCACTCCTAGGTGCTAGACTCCGATGCGTCATCCCACATGGTTTAATCGGACGGTATACTACTCTCTTACCATCCTTCCTCCTCACCCTTCGTCACCGTCAGCAATGGGCACTCTCTTCCTGTCATATGTCATAGTGACTCCATCCTACCTACACCTACATCCAACTTTCCACTCCACAATGTCTTAATTGTTCCTTCCCTCGTCCACAATCTGCTTTCTGTCTGCCAATTCACCAGAGATAATAATTGCACCATTGAATTTGATGCTTCTGATTTCTCTGTGAAGAATATCTCAACCCAACGTGAGATGCTTTGATGCAATAGTAGCGGTGACCTCTACACCATCCCTACTGCGCTGTTCACTCCTCAGACCAGCCCTGCCATCTCCACCAACTTGTGGCATTTTCGTCTCGGTCACCTCAGCCTTGACGCTGTCGCCACTCTCAGTCACAGCGCCTTCATCCAGTGCAACAACCACAGTCTCACTGTCTGCCACTCCTGTCAACTTGTCAAACATATGCGGCTGCCTTTCTTCCTCTCTATCTCTTGTACCTCTAGACCTTTTGAACTAATTCACTGTGATGTATGGACTTTTTCAGTTAAAAGTGTTTCGGGCTATCAGTACTATCTTGCTTTAATTGATGATTATATATACTACTACCAGACTTTCCCCCACACAAGCATACCTCCCATCTCATCAATTTTACCAATTATGTTTCAACTCAATTTAACCTCTCTATCCAAGTCATACAGGCTGACAATGGCATGAAGTTTGTAAACTGTACCATCCAAGCCTTTCTCACCTCCCGTGGCATTCACCTTCGTCTCTCCTGCCCTTACACCTCCCCCAAAACGACAAGACCGAACGCCTCCTTCGTACCCTAAACAACATCAGTCGTACTATGCTTCTTCACGCCCATCTACCTACAACCTACTGGGCTGAAGCACTCACCACTGCGACCTATCTGCTAAATTGGCACCCTTGTTCTTCTATTCGTCACAACATTTCCTACACTCTTCTGTATCATAAGACACCCGACTACTCTCACTTATGTGTTTTTGGGTGTCTTTGCTACCCCAATCTGACAATCACCACCTCTCATAAACTAGCACCACGCTCTACCACCTGCATCTTCCTTGGCTATCCCTCTTTCCACAAGGGATACCACTGTCTTGATCTCTGCACCCGTTATATCATCATTTCCCGACATGTTGTTTTTGACAAGTCCTGCTTCCTATTCGAGTTACTCCACCGTGGACCTTCGTCTGGAGACCTCGACTTCCTTTTTACCCACACTGTACCATCCCGACATTTACCAGAAACCACACCTCCGCAAGCCTACACCGGTCGTTCCTAAGGATCCCCTGAACGACTACCCCACTCCTCTTCGTTTCCCTGTCATACCGATCGGACCTCCATCGGCTCTACAATCTCCATCGACTCCACAACCGTCATCGGCTAGCCACCCTCCATCGACTCTACCACGTCCATCGGTTCATCAACCTCCATCGACTCACCAAGCTCCATCGGCCCCCCACTCTCCATCGGCTCAGGCTGACCTCGTCCAGCCCTTTCTCCAGACCTACAGCCGTCGATCCCATCCCGCTGTCCTCCCTTCTCCTTCCGACCTCGCCCCACAACCTATATTGCCATCGGACCATGTGGCCTCTGCTGTCTCCACCTCCTCTTATATGATCACACGATCTCAAACCGGGTCCCTCCGTCCCCCTTAGCGATACGGGTTCTCTGCAGTCCATTGTGCTGTCTCGCCCATCCTGACGACTCACCGTTCTGCCTTGGCCGATCCTCAGTAACGCGCAGCTATGGACGATGAGTACAAGGCTCTCATGGACAACGAGACCTGGCGCCTCGTACCTCGTCCTCCTGGTACCAACGTTGTGACCGATAAGTAGATCTTTAAACACAAGTTCCACTCCGATGGCTCGCTTGCTCATCACAAGGCGCACTGGGTAGTTCGAAGTTTCTCTCAACGTCCCGGCATCGACTACGACGAGACTTTCAGTCCCGTCGTCAAGCCCATACACTATTCGAGTTGTGCTTACCCTCGCTGTCTCGCGCTCTTGGCTGATTCATTAGCTTGACGTGAAGAACGCTTTCCTTCACGGTCGTCTGACGGAGACAGTCTACTGCCAGCAGCCTCTAGGCTTCGTCGACCAAACCTATCCCGACGACGTTTGTTCTCTCTATGGTCTCAAACAGGCCCCTCGGCCTTAGTACTAGCGCTTTGCTACCTACCTTTGGCAACTTGGCTTTGTGGCCTTTGTCTCTGACACATCCCTTTTCGTACTTTACACCTGAAATGCCACTGCCTACCTCCTTCTTTATGTCGATGACATCATCCTTATGTCATTTTCGACAACCACCCTACAACACATTATGGCCCGACTCCACTCGGAGTTTATCATGACCAATCTAGATTCTCTACACCACTTTCTTGGCATATCTGTCACGCGCTCTTTCTATGGATTATTCCTCTCCCAACGCCAGTATGCCATGGATCTTCTCCAGCATGCGGACATGGCCGAATGCCACTCCACCGCCACTCCGATCGACACTCGCGCTAAGCTCTCCGCCACTGTCGACTCTCTCACCGCGTACTCTGACGCGGACTGGGCGAGTTACCCTGACTCCCGACGCTCTACATCCGGCTACTGCGTCTTCCTTGGCAATATTCTAGTCTCTTGGTCCTCCAAGCGTTAGACTACAGTATCTCGGTCAAGCGCTGAAGCCGAGTATTGCGCCGTTGCTCATGTCGTCGCCGAGTGCTGCTTGATTCGCCAGCTTCTCCAGAAGCTCCATACACCCATCGTCTCCACGACAGTTGTCTACTACGACAATGTTAGTACCGTCTACATGACCGCCAACCCAGTTTACCATCGTTGCACAAAGCACATTGAAATTGATATTCACTTCATCCATAACAAGATCGCTCTAGGACTCGTTTAGATGCTCCATGTATCATCGACGCATCAATTCATCGATATCATGACCAAAGGTCTATCCGCGTCTGTGTTCACCAGTTTTCGCTCTAGTCTCTGCGTCCATGCCCCTCTCGCTGCGACTGTGGGGGTGTTAAACCGCTAGATTTGTATATATATAGACCCGATCCAGAACCCATATTCAATTCATAGTTGATTTTGATAATTTTGTGCATTTGAACTTGAAATATCCAGCTTGGACCAGTCTAGCCCAGCCCAAGGATTAGTATCCAGATCATTCAATTTCCTTTTGGGTGGAATTCATTCAATAACTTTTGAGTAATTTATTTCCTTCATTCAATATTCTTAGATATTCAGACATTAAGATTGAATATTTAACCACTGATCATTTTCAGTGTGTTCCCCAACATGCACACAACTAAGGTGTCCATAGTGTCTGAAAACTACTACGATCATAACATAGAGCATCCAGTAGACTACTGTTTGTGATGGAGAGACGGAATCAAACTCTTTGAATCCCCTCGTTTCCAGGCAACTTCCAATTTTGTGAAGAAAATTGCAAGAACCAATAAGAGGGTGGGCAAAACCGTAGACTTGAATCTGTCAGACAAGCCAGTCATCTCGCAGCCGTCCTCTAGTCTTCTTCCATACAAATTTTCTGAGAGGAAACATCTTGTCACTTGCATAGTTATTTCAGATTGATTCTGTTGAAGCTATATGCTACAAACAACATACAACAATTTGGTTTCCTATATAACCTTGCTAATGGATTTTCCTCTCACCAAATCGACAAGAAAGTGAAGACACAAGAGTTGAGCTCATAAGCCAACTAGGCAACAATGGAGAAGTCAGCAGCTACTGCAGAATGCCTCATCCAACTAGAGTTCCAAGAACCGGTTTGCCTCCTTATCCTCTTCACTATGTTTACCTGGTTCATCTCAAAGGTTCAGATGATCCTCCGTAGTCCTTGCCAATACTGCAATTGTCTCGTCACCAAGACCTCGACACCGGTTCTCACTGACAGAAAGATATCTAAGAATGTAAGTAGGCATAAAGATGATAGGATAGAGATGACACATGAAGATGTTGAGTCTGTGATGAGAAACATGGGGCTCAATTTTGATCAAGGAAGGACTACGGTTTACCAGGGGATTGGCATTAACTGCATGTCAAAGCTGTTCGATGACTATGAACCGAGCTTGCAAGAAGTGAAGCAGGCCTTTTTGGTGTTTGACGAGGACAATGATGGGTACATCGATGCATTGGATTTGTATAGAGTCCTTACGAATCTAGGATTAAGAGAAGGTGTAGAGGTTGATGAGTGTGAGCAAATGATTGCCAAATATGACATGGACAAAGACAGGAGGATAAATATGGTAGAGTTCACTAGGGTTCTGGACGCCAGTTTTTACTGAATTACTTGTGTTTATTTCAAGAACACGCAGGAGAGTTGCGTCATTTTATCTCCTTTCTTTACTGGTTTTCTTTTCAATGTCATTCTAAACAAAGAGCTTTCAGAAGAGAGTGCTAACTAAGAATGGTTATGCATAGTGCCACCGCCAGCACATTGGTTTTCAAGAAAAAGTTGTGCTTGACCTGAAATTGTTCCGTCCTGAATTTTCTCAAGTTCTTTTCTGCTAAAAAAAGAATGGTTATGCATAGTGGCAGCACATTGGATCTAGATAACCACAGTCAAAAATCAGATTCATTACTTCATTTGATTGACTGAAGGAAAACAGCACTGTTTTGCTTCCTTGAAATCAACAAGACGAATATTAATTCATATTGATGTCAAAATTTTAAGCACTGCCAATTATCAACTGACACAGTTCTTTGCTTCAATGATTTGATCAAGAGAAGGAAACTAATTTGTAACCAAATCTGTAAAGTTATGTGTATTTATCGTAAATCCTCAAGACTAATAATGTTTAGCATCTGACACGTCTTATGAAAAGCATAAGTTTTGCTACTGAAACATTACAAACATGGCAGTCAATTATCAATGGGTTCATATATACCTTCCGCACGTGTATACCATAGTTTTTAGCAATGAACAAAAGAACATTGAAACACAGCTACCTAAAACATAACTTCGTCCACAAATTGATTTTTGCCCTAGAGTTGTAGTCATAAAACTGTAGTGTGCAAGCTACAAAGAATGAAGGATGAAGTTCTCCTGAATGTGGTCTTGTCTATCACCAATCTGTCTCAAGCAATAGGCTTTGGAGGTATCAGGAACCGCTGCATCTGAGCTAGAAAGATCAGAGAGCATTCTGCCTCCTGTTCTCAATGACCTCCTTGCCTACTAATGCCATGTGCAGCTTGATGCTCAGACTGAAAACATGACACCAAACAAGCGTGCCCACAAACACAAAGAAGAAGGTGTGCAGGTCCTAGAGATCGAGCTCGCACTGTTAACTTAGCTCGGCCATCGCCATACAGCTGCATAGGCTGTCTGATGGAGTGCGAAGCAGTGGCCACGAGGAACAAAAAGAGGCTACAATCGGTAGGTCAGTAAGGACAGAGTGTTTGAGCATAGCTCAGAATACTGGCAAGATATGGTTAAAATTTGTTTAAATCTGGTGGAAATTTGTTCAAAATTTAAAGTTCGGCAAGATCTCAGCATCTTGGATGGTCCTCGAGAGTATTACTGTTTAGCATCTGGCGTGTCTTATGAAAGGTATAAGTTGTACGACTGACAAATTACACACATGACAATCAATATATATAGGTTACCTACTATGCCATAATCTTAATAATGGACAGAACATTGAAACACAGCTACCTAAAACATAACTTCGTCCACAAAATTGATCCTTCTACTAGAGTTGTAGATATGAACTCTGGTGCATGTGAAAACTACAAAGAATGATGAAGGTTATCTGAATATATTATCTATCACCAAACTCTAGCGAATTAATAGGCTTTGGAGGTATCAGGAACTATACTGCATCTGATCAAGAGAGATCAGAGAGCATCATTTCCACCTTCTGTTCTTGTTGTTATCAACCCTCTCTGCAAACTGAAAACCCCTAACATCATAGCTCGCCCATGGACATGGAGGAGGACATGATTACATGGCCAACAGGGCCAGCACTACTTTTGGAGATCGTCCATCGCCCATGGAGCTATAAAGGATGAGTTCGACGTCAAGCAAAGCAATAGCCACGAGCAACAGCCGGGGCAGGAGATGGAGCTGTTCAGAGCATAGTTCAGAATATCAGCTTGATGTTGGTATCCTTGATTCTTCCTGAAATGGTTTGCTATCAGATGAGAAATACGGTCCATTTGATTTTCTTTCCATTTGGTTAAATCTATTCAAATCTGTTGGAAACTCATTAAAAATTCTGTGAAATATGGATATGAATTTCAAAAACTGAGAGTGAACCCTGTTACAGTGTCGACCAAGATGGATTTAGCCTATGCAAGAAAAACACGGGAGACTTTCTTGTGTCTTGTGGATGATCTATAAATCTTTCTATGTTACGTATGAGTTGTCTATCTGTCTACTATTAAACACGAGAGATTTTTTGTGGATGATCTCTGAATCTTTCTATCTATGTTATGCATGCGTTATCTATCTATCTACTATTAAACACGAGAGATTTTTTGTGGATGATCTCTGAATCTTTCTATCTATGTTATGCATACGTTGTCTATCTATCTACTATTAAACATGCTACAAACGCTTCTAAACTATTACATGGTATTTTTTATAAATGCTTGTATTTTAAGAAAACAAATAAAACATCTATCCATTAGTTTTAACCATTAGACCTCTTTTTTAAAAAATTATATTATTAGATTTATCTTTAAAAAAACCACATCCCACCTCACCTCCTCCCAAGTGTGTGGGAGGCCTCCATCCCCTACCGAGTACAGGCGTACCTATCTTTCCTCTATGTATTATCCTCTGTCTCCTCTCCGATTTCTAATCCATCTGAAACATCATATTCATCAAAATTAAACCAACAATTAAGATCCACATTGACTATGATTTAACACAAAAAAAATTATACGTATGTAGTCTTGCACTATACTCTCACTCATTGCATGTCATGCATCCATTAGTCACTAAAAAATGTAAAACGTTTTGGCAACATAATTCTATTATCGTATATCTCTTCATAATTCATGCATCCATTAAACATACAGAAGAGTACGCCTATGTCATCATGTGTTATGTCATAAAAATTAGGAAAAATCCTAAAATTTCTAAGGAAAAAAACATTTAACATTGGTTTCCAATTAAAAATTTAAACCGGTGAACCTGTTGAATTTATCTCAAACAAAATAAAGTTCCCTCACTATATGTTCCCCCTCCTAAGTACAAGCCCACGTACTCTCTTCTCTCCTCTTTCATTCAATTATCTCTCCCCCTATTTTTTAACTCACGACTTAATATAAAAACAAGGGATAACTAAATGATATTTATATCCAGTTTTTAATTTTTTAACTTTTTTTTATTTATAGTTAAATAAATAATTCAAGATCGATATTACCAACATTTTACTATATAAAATTAAAATACATGACTTGAATATAGACCCTTATCTTTGGATGGCAACCAAATGACAATGAAACATTATAAAAAAAACTCAATAATATGTATTACACCATCTTAAATCATTATACATAAAGATCATTCTAAATAATAAAAATATACTGAATGTCCTCTAGAGGCTCTTAAGTCGCTGCCTGCCACATCTTAAAAATTAGAAAAAAAATCTTAGAAAGTTTGAAAAAAAGCAAAACAACTCACCATCGATTTGCCCTTAAATTAGTGGACTCATTATTTTTAACAATTAATTAGATATGTTTTAGAAAAATCTTAAGCCGCCATGTGCCATGTTTTTAGAATTAGAAAATTTTGGTCATCTGTTTGCACATAAATCGTATAAAAATTGAAAAATAAAATCCCATTCACATACCACTCCCCCTCATATATGCACGTAATTGCCTGGTCCTCCTCTTTCTAGCTCAGGCTCTCCGGTCTCCGTTACTCTCAAACAATTAGTATTTTCATATATTGAAATGATTATAATTTTTAAGCTACACATATGATTTCTAATCTAACAATTACTCCATTTATAATTAAATCAACAATTTAAGATCCTTAATGCCTATATTTTGGCACAAACCCATGCACTTTGCATGCCATCTAAATAGCAACGAAATATTGTAAAAAAATTAAAAACATATATTGTGTTACTATACATCATTTTACAAACATAATTATATCAATGGTATCCAAACAAAAAAATATATAAATTCAACTATGAAACAATGTTTTATCGAGGGACGACACCCCTGCTTTTACATTTCATCCGAATTACCATGAAAAATTATGAAATAATTCAACAACACAAGTATCCAATTTATTCATACCAAATACGAACTACAATCATTATAAATTTAGACTCTTTTTAAATTTGACTCCGCTTTTCAGTACATAATCACTCTTGTAGGCCATATAGAAACTTTTCCTTCACGTGCATTGTTATCTAGCCTTAGTATCCCACATGATCTCTTTAACCATCTGAACCTTAACTTTTTTTAAGTGTACTCTCGATCCATTACCGGTAATAATCCTAAGGTCTCAAGCAACACCTACATATGAACAAACAAAAAAAATCATATTCTAACATAAGTTCCTACCTAACTTCTCATAATAAAATATACCATATATATAAATCATTTAGAAGTTATAAATATGAATCAAACATCATAAATCAGAAAATTAACTCGAAACCGACTTTAAACAGGAGTCTACCGGTCAAATATTGGGCAACACTGTCTGACTGCACACATGCCACCAACTAGACCGCAACTATCCAGTCGGTCTGATCGCACTGCACCGTATGTCTGACCAGCCTAGCCATGCCGGTCTGACCATGAGATCACTTTACCAATTTCAACACTATTTAGTAAAATCCAATGACTAAATATTCAAAACATTTGTCAATATATTCATCATGAAAACTTAAATCATCACATGATTTCACTGGGGTACTTCATGTGACTTCAGTAATCAAATTATCGTAGACAGTGTTGAGGTTGGAGGAACTGCACGAAGCAAATCTCAGATATGCGGATGAGGCTGGCTTCAAGTCAAGCTCAACCCAACAATGGCTAGCTACTTGTTTAACTATTGCTTACTCTGTGATACCCCCTCTGTTAAAAAATATTGAAGTACTAGACGAGAGGTTAAAATCCTGATACTCGCAATTAAAGATGGTCGTGGCCATCTTGTTGGTACAAAGACAATGAGGTACTTCCATTATATTAAAAAAACAAATCATACTTAGTTTGCAGCCTGGACATACAAGTTCAGCTGGAGACATGTATATAAAACATGGTCCAAAAACTGGTCATGGCTAAATTGTGCCCCTGTTAGTAGCTGTACATTTACGTTTTGGAGCACATAAACGATACGAAGATCTTCTAGGTAAGAGATCATCGGGGAGCTGGACATCACCAGTTCATCAGTCTGTCTGAAACCATAGGCTTGGGATGCACCGGGAACTACTGCATGGGCCTGAACAGTACATTGAGGCATTCTTGGCTCCTCCTGTCCTGACAGATCCAGACCCTAAGCAGAAGAACCAACGAAAATTTCCAGTCTATGCGCTATATGCGGAAGCTATTTTCCATAATATGCATGGCACTTTCCACAGGCTGCAGCAATCGCTTTTTGTACATAACCACGTCCTACTAGAACTGCGGCTGCGTATTTTAGGTGTTAAAATTCTTGTCCGTCCAATATGCCTGTTAGCTCTTCAAGACAGCAAGCGTGCATGCACACAACACAGTGAGGCTTGAGAAGCGGTTGATCCGTCGACACTGGCGAAGCAGATGTTTTCAGGGAGATCGCGTTTTGCTGCCATGGCAACTAGTGGGAGAAGAAACGTCACTTGATCTTCGGTCAGTCTCTAAGTTGGCTAATCACAAAGTACCTATTTCAAACCCGTCAATGGAATCTGCATCTCTCCTATAACTGGATACTCAGAATCCCGGCTGTGCTCGTCTAATAATTGGCAGGACACCTCTTAGTCTTCCTTACAGTCCTGATTCTACACTAGTTGTTCTGTACTTCTGTATATGTGATACACAGCTAGATAAGCATGTAAAGTGCAGATCACAAGTGTAGTTACATATGTCATGTCATGTGATTTGGTAAACAAGGTTTGTGTTTGCGCCGGATCTCATGCGCGCAGCGCGATCACGCCGACATTTGGAGGTTTGCTTACCTCCGGCACGGATCCCTCGGCTCGCTCTCTGGTCTCTCCATCATGATGGTGTAGGTGCGGACATGCTAGTTAATTTGATCCTACAATTAGCAAGAATGTGAGGCGAATAAGTCAATCGGACGATAAGCCGATACGAGCTCTCGCTGTCGGCTGGCCATCGATAGGAAAGAGTTGGTCATCGGCCGCGTCTGGATGACTCCTGCTATCGGCTGATCACCGATAAGAATTGGGACGCTCTTTCATCGGCTAGGAAGCCGATGAAAGCGTAAACGGATGTCGATGAAGGATATGATGGCTTTGGGTGTAGCGAAAGTGAGATCCTGATCCATCGAGCGTAGAGCTAATGAAGGCACCAAAGGGTATTTAAAGAATAGCAAAACACGTGGGATCTCTCCTGGTTGCCGACGAAAACTATAGTGCTCGTTCATCGGCTGAAAAGCTGATGAAGACATATATGAACTGGCAAGGAATCGTATAAAAGACACATCGACTATAAAGTCGATGCCACTTTAGATATGGTGGGCAATAAACAAGGAGTGGGTCAATTCTCCCATAGCACAAGACCCGTCGCCCACCATGACGCCACCGCTAGCACTGATCTTGAAGATAGGACTTAACCGAGATAGTAAGAGACCGAGGCCAATGGCAATGAGGCGGTGGACGCAGATCGGTTGTGCTGAAGGAAGAGTAGAGCGAACCCATCAGCTAGCTGAGCCAATGAGAGGACAACTCTGAAGATATGCGTGCATCGATCGGAAGACCGATGCACTAGGTGTGATATGCGATAGAAGTCTCTGAAGACGGGTGTATATCGACTGAGAAGCCGATACGCTGAGTGTGCTGCTTAAGATATAGATAACTCATCGGCTAACCACTTCAATAAAACACCGGGCAAAGACCTACAGGCCTACAGCTCAATCTACTATCGGTAGCCTCGTAGTTCGCACCTAATCGATGCAGCACGGGACTGACGATGGCAGAGAGAGCTTGGTAAACTGATAGATCTCGTATGGATGTGATGCGGTACCTTCCAATAGACTAAGAGGTCGAACCTAACCGATACAGCCTTAGACAGAGCAAGACATACTAGGATAGTGGCGTGCTCGCCACCAAATCTTGCGAGGGAAGGTCCGACCGGGCTGAACGGAGGTCCGATCGGGGAGAGACGGCGACTTGGTCACGTGATGGCCTAGGAGATCTGCTTAGCTCTAATATAGTTCCTTAATCTTCGAGGTTCGAGGGTGTGCTAGTAAATTTGACCCTGTAATTGACAAGGAGAGATGATGAGACCCGTGAGCCGGTTGGCCCGTGGGCTTGACCGGCTCTCCCTATCGATTGGGTGCCGGTAAGGAAGGCAGCACTCGAACATCGGCTGAACAGCCGATAGAGGCGTGAGAGATAGACGTGTGGAATATACTGGAGGACCTATCGACCAAAGAGTCGATGATGCTCTATGGCATCCGAAGTATGGAGCGGGGCCCGATTCCCCGTGAAGCCACATGGGCTAGCGACTGTGATAACGACACCATTAGGACCAGTCGTAATAGATCGGACCAAACTAAGACAGTATAAAAGGCCAGGGATTAACGACACGGAAACGACGGAGGCCTAGACCGAACGTGACGACAAGGGAGGAAAAAGCGAGGTAATCGGCTACCTAACAGCCGAACGTTCAACGCAGGCCTACATCTAAACCCATCGGCCACTCGAGCCGATGGGAAACAAGACCCGCTAGATTTCGACGCTGGCCATGTCAGACGTGAGCCCTGGAAGATTGGACCGAACCGAGACACTACCAGGAAGCGTCCGACATGTCCGGATCGATTGTTAGACGATATGCGAAACGGGTGCGAGGCCTATGGTGAGGATAACTCATCGGTTACTTACTTTGATGAGATGCCACGCGAAAACCAGCTGGGGCGCCAGCTCAAACCACCGTCGTCAATCTTATAGGTCGAACCTAACCGATGCAGCACGGGACCGTTGACGGAGGAGGGAGCCCGACGCGCCGGTGAGCCTCGCGTGAACGTGATGTGGTACGCCTGATCGGACTACAAGGAATCGTATAAAAGACACACCAGCTGTAAAGCCAATACCACTCTAGATATGGTGGGCGATGAACAAGGAGTAGTGCCCGATCCTCCCATAGCACGAGATCCATCGCCCACCGTGACGACACCGCTAGCACTGATCTGGAAGATTAGACATAACCGAGATAGTAAGAGACCGAGACCAATGACAACGAAAAGGCGAACGTTAGATCGATCGTGCTGAAGAAAGGGTGGAGGAAACCCATCAGCTAGCTAAGCCGATGAGAAGACCTCCTTGAAGATATATGTGTATTAATCGAAAGGCCGATGCACCAGGCGTGACGTTCAATGAAGTCTTTGAAGACGTGTGCGTATCGGCTAAGGAGCCGATACGCTGGACGTGTTGCTTAAGGTATAGATAACTCATCGGCTAACCACTCCGATGAAACGCCGGACAGCCTCGTAGGTCGAACCTAACCAATACAGCACATGACCTATGATAGTAGAGAGAGCTTGGTAAACCGATAGATCTCGTACGGATGTGATGTGGTGCACTCGATCTGACTAAGAGATCGAATATAACCGATACGACCTTAAATAGAGCAAGATATATCGGGATAGTGACGGTACTTATCCTTTCACCGAAGATCGAACTTAACTGATGTAGCACCGTGTCGAGAGTCAGAACCCGCTGGTAAAAATTTAGATAAACTAGGATGACGATATATCGAAGTTGTATTTATCGAATGATATCTTATAGGCTTCTAGAGATTTTATATTTATACCCCTGGCATTGCAAAGTTCGATGCGGTTACAATAACCATCGAACGCTAAAATATCTCTAAGAAAGTTAACTAAACTAATTAAACATTATTATTAATATAAAATACGATTTATATAGATAAATTATCTTACCGTGAATCTCACGATTCTTTCTCAGACTCGGGCTCATTTAGATAGTCTTCTATAATTGGACTGAATCCTTTCTCACTTCGTTCGATCGGCTTCTTCCCTGTAGCAATCGGACTCTTCTTTACTAAATCGATCGTCTTTTTTGATGAGCTTATCAAATTTTTGCATTAATAGTTTGACAAGTGGCTGCCTTAAACAAATTAGTTTTCTAGCTATCTGGTTCTAAGTAACAAGAATAACTCATATGATTTTCATATGATTTGTAGTTTTTGTACAAGATATGGTTTTAGTAAATAAGTTTGTATCTTATCCCAATTCACACTCCAATACACCAAGTAGAGCTGTAGAGTACAGCAAGTACCAGTGGTTCAATACTTGCAGGTGCTCAATTACTGGATTAAATCTTTTTGGTCCGAGATCACAAACGCAGTACAAAAATCGCAGTACAGATCATATATGAGCTATTGAGCATGCTTGTGTATCTCAAATTTGCTTCTATCATTCCTAGGTTTCACTCTTGTCATGCTCAGGGTCAAACTATTTTTCACTCTCGTCATGTTCAGGGTCAAACTATATATATATATCCAGTTCAAGTGATCAACCAGGGTCTTAATAATTTGTGGCCACAAGAATATGGGGCAACAATCCACAACCTATGGCTTCCAAGGCCGAATAACGTACATAGCTTAGTGATCTTGACTATAGAAAAATGACGTGATTAATTAAGGTACCTTCCAATTATCTGACAAACTTCAGTACATCGACTGTCTGCACAGACAAGGAATGCTATATGGAGCAATTTAATGCAACTAGAGGGCTATTTTATATGGCTTGTACACAAGACATAGTTTCAATGAGTCTATGCCTTATTCCCATTTTTTTTTCTTTTCACATTCCAGTACGCAGAGCAGAGATGTCGAGTCAGCAAGTACACGCGGTCCAAAACTTTTATGTGCTCATTTGATAGAATGAATCTTTTTGATTCGAGATCATAAACTCAATTTCAGTGTATCCCACCGTTTGCCTCTTCTGTCATAGGTTTCAATTTCACCATTCTCAAAAACCAACATATGGTTTTTTTGTGTGTTGGGGGTTGGATGTAGGTTTGAGAAGCATTGGAAGATTGGTGTGTGTTGAATTAGTTCAATCAAGGGCAGCATTTGGCGACTACTACTCCTGTTGATAATGCTGCAGTGGAAGTACTGTATTGAGGTATCGATGAGAAAAATCAGATCAACTGCAATGAAAGAAAGTACTGGAACTCAAGAACACTCTCTCCCTAGAGTCTGGATCATATACATCTCTAAGAATTTAACTACTCTGATCCAAATACTGTATAACTCGTTTTGCATTGTGCTCATTGACAGTACTGATGTTTGAGAGCGCACGACCATATTCGTTTTCTGAAGAACACAAAATTGGTACTAACTGGTAACTGATGATGCACTGAATCTCTCTTTGGCCAATTGTCCATGCATGCACATGAACACAACTTAACCTTTTAGGTAAGATCCTTATACAATTCTAAAATGTTGAGCGCTTAACTCCTTTGGGTCTCCCAGATCAAAATTAGGAAACAATTAATAATTCATTCACATACAACTGAAAACGCAAAGAAGCCTGCAGAGGATTGCTTTTCTGAATGGTGGAGGCAGAGGATTTCAACCAAAAATTTTTTTATGTGGCATATGTGATAAAAGGAAATGTAAACTACTGGCTCAAATATAACTCACTCTAAAAGAAGATCATCTGACGAAGGATCAGCAATGAAACTCTTCCTAGATGAACTAAACACATCACCTTTGCCTGAAACCGTAGGCTCGGGAGGTGCCAGGAACACCTTTATCAGCTTAACACCAAACCACGGTATTCTCGGCTCGTTCTGTCCCAGGAGTCACCTCTCGACCAGACAAGAATCTACAAGAAAATTTTCAGACAATGCACCAAATGCGAGAATCAGTTGCTGTAGGCACGCTAAGGAGGCTGAGATGGTAAGGAAATTGTTCAGGTTTCAAAATTTTCTGGGTCGAAATTTCGGATCTATCAGCCCCTCTTTTTTTTTTTTTGACTTTCCACGCTGTAGAACCTACTTCAGTGAGCTCATGTCTTACCCCAATTTTTTTCTTTCCACACCCCAGCAAACAGAATAGTGATGCAGAGTACAGTCAAAGGTGCTCATTAGCTACCCTGAATCTCTTTGGTTGAACATCATACACGCAATTAAAGATATATGTGAGCATGCGTGTGTATAAATAAATATATCTTACTGTTTGTTTATTTCATTATAGGTTTCAACTTCAAATTCTTTAAGAAACTAACAACTGTTTCTTGCCCATGCCGTATAGGTTTGGGAAGCATTGGGAGATTGGTATGCATGTGCTGAATTGCTCAACAGGCCAAGGTCTTATCCATCTGAATGTGGAATGCCGGTAATTCGAGTCACAAGCCCTCAGAGATGGCTTCTGTAGACAGCGTTAGAGTCGGGGGCTCTCTATTTTAGGAAATCGATCATATAATCAAATCAACTGTGTGTTGAAATGAAGGAATGGAACTCAAAAACATACTTGCTCTTTGGATCATATACTCATTATGACATATATTGTGCTACTCGTCTTGCCATGTGGTCCTTGACAGTCATGATACAGAGCTCACAAGCCACACTGGTTTTGGAAATTAAGAACACCAAAATTGGTACTAGTAACTGGTAGCTGAAGATGTGTACTGAATCTCTGTTTAGCTCATTGATCATGCACATGTACACAACTTGACCTCCTAGGTAAGATTATAATGGAAGTATGAAAATTAATATTTCCTATACAGACAACTGAAAACGCAAAGCAGCCTCGTACCTGGAGAAGCTGGATAGAGGCAAAGAATTTCAACAAAAAAATATTTTTGTTTTTATTTGTGGCATATGTGATAAAAGGAGATGTAAACTACTGGCTCAAACCATATTTCTAAGCGACATTAACAAAGCATAGTTGATAATTATATTCTATTGACACGACACAGATGATAACTGAGAGTTGATGGACACCTGTGCTTTAGACTTGTCTAAAGAACATTCCTGGCTGTAGGCCATACCAAGAAAACTCCAAATACTATTCACGTAGCTTCTCAGCTTAGTGTTTTTTTTTTGAAACAATCAGAGGTTTATGTGTTTGAAATCAGGTCTCCCTTACTCCCACACCTTCCACTAGTATGCTGCACCTGCAGAGTGCCCTTGAATAGCAACCAAGTAGATAGTATTATGAATCCTAAGCAATTCACACTAAATAACACTACAAAGAGGTGAACCTGCACTTCCAAAAAGAATCAAATAAACACCTTGCTCTCTCTTCTTCAGTATTACAGTTTACCGTGATAAGCGATCATACTAGTTCGCCTAGTCCATAAATTGGCCATGGCTCAATTGTGCCCCTAGTATTAATTTTACACGTTTATTCTCTGGAACCCACAATTCAAGGGTAAGGAAGATCGTATGATGAAGGATCAACGACGAAGATCTTCACAGATGAACCACATGACCAACATATTGGCCTGTCTGAAATTGATGGCTTGGGAGGCGCCGGGAACTACTCTGTCTGCTAGAGAAACAAATCAAGCTATTTTTGGTTCATTCTGCCATGGAAGAAGCCACCTCTCAATTGGAGAAGTGCCTGCGAAAAAATCTTGGGAAGATGCACCGAATGTGAAAACTGATTGCCATAGTGTGCATGGCGATCCCTTCAGTACTCTTTCTGCCAACTTGTATCTCTGATTCTGCACCTGAGCATTTCACGCATCTAGGGTCCTTGAGTGTCCAATGCGTCGATCTTCCGGTGAACTTCGGTGCGCCTCAGAGAAAGCTAATCACAGGTACTTGCAGTCCATCATTACGATGTTCATCTCGTTTCAATGGCATTCAGAATTCGGGGCTAGGTGTGCCATCTATTAATTGGCAGGACACTTGGTGGTCTTAGATATCTTCCTTACTATCTTGATGTTCAAGAAACAATTTTGCGTCATGAACATGCATGGAAAGTGCAAAACACAACCTGATGTATGGCATGCATCATGAACATGCAACTTGGTAAACCAGGTTTTGAAATCTGGCTGGCTTGAATGAAATTATTACTTCCTTCATTTTATATTATAACTAGCTTTGACTTTTTTAAATCAACTGTTTAGTCTTCTTTAGATTTGATTAAGTTAAAAACATAGCAATATTTTTAATACAAAATAAATATATTATTAAAATATATTTCATTTTAGATTTAATGAAACTAATTTTGTAAATGTAATAAGTTTTTCTTTAAACTTGATTAACCTTTAAAAAGCTTGACTAAGAAAAAAGTCAAAACGATTTATAATATAAAACGGAGGAGGGAGTATTTATCTATTGTGCTGAACCTATTCCAACTATAGATGTAATTAGTAAACTTTTTTTCTTAATCTTAAAAAGTTAAGCCTGGCTTTTCAATACAAAATAAATATATTATCAAAATATATTTAATTTTAGATTTGATGAAAGGTGCTGTAAATGTTAATAAGTTTTTTCTTTAAACTTGATTAAATTTTAAAAAGTTTGACTAAGGAAAAAAAGTTAAAACTATTTATAATATAAAACGGAGGAGGGAGTATTTATCTATTGCGCCGTTGAACCTGTTACAACTATCGATGTAATTTGTAATTTGTAAACTTTTTTTTTCTTAATCTTAAAAAGTTTTGGTTGGCCTTCGATTCGGCCTGCCTGGCTAAATATACATATCAACCAGTTAAGTCTGTAGCCACGAGAACGTGAGACGAGCCACACCCTATGGCCGCCAAGGCTGAATAAACGTACATAGCTTGGATAGAAAGCCTGTAGCCACAAGACGCCTTTTAATTATCTCACAAGTTTCATGATTGACTGCCTCCTCACGCAGAAAGTATTTAATGCAACTTTTTTCATAGGACTATCTCCTATGCATGTCTTGTACAAGAGATTCCAGTCAATTAGCTTATGTCTTATTCCAATTTTTTCTTGTCACGCTCCATACACAAAGTAGAGATATAGAGTATATATGGCCAAGTGGAACTGGTTCAGTACTTTCGGATGCTCATTTGCTAGATTGAATCTTTTTGGCAGGAGATCATATACGCAGAGAGATATAATGAGACATACATGGGCATGCATGCCTATGTATCTCTGTATCTCACCATTTGCTTCTGTCATTATAGTTTTCACTTCACTCATTCTCATAACCAAAAACTATTTTTTCCTCATGTTGGATGTAGGCTTGGGAAGCATTGGGAGATTGGTATGTGCCGCATAAATAGCTCAAGCTCACACAGAAAAGGATGGAGGTTGTTCTAAGTGACGTCGCCTGACTCTCGTAGACTATGTTGCAGCCGGAGGAACCGCGTGATTGAAATATGTCGGATGCGAACGCAACTGGCTTCCTGATTAATTAATTTCAATCCAACAGTTACTAACTATTTAATTATTGAGAACTCAAGTGCTTTCCTCTCTAGTAAAAAATATATGATGTACTGGACAAGATTCATTTAAAGTTCTGAAACTTTCATAATCTCTTTGAAAGCATAACCATTAATTTTTAAAAATAGTTTGAAAGCATAAGAATTGGTATATATAGATATATTTTTAAAAGTACTTTCATTTTATCATATACTAGAATTTATAAATTTGTTCTAATAGAATATTATGGCCAAAGTGGTGGGCTTGTTGGTATAATTAACGACAAGTTCAAATTTATTTCATTGCTTCATTTTTATTTACTAAAGAGATATATGTGTTTTTTGTGTTGCTTGAAAATTTGAAAAAAACAGTGAGACGAATGTATTCGCAGCACTGAAGGACAACGTGGATCATCTAACTAAGGGATCATGGGCGAGCTGTACATCACCAATTCACCGGTCTGTTTGACACCGTCGGCTTGAGGCATGCAACATCAATTAGTTGGCAACCTAGACATGCAAGTTCAGCTTGGACATAACCTTGTCCATAAATTGACCATGGCTCAATTGTAGCCCTTGTAGTAGTTGTATTTTTTGAAGCACATAAGGATAACAAAGATCAACTAACTAAGAGAACATCAGTGAGCTGACTGTGTGCATCACCAATTCACTAGTCTTGCTGAAACAGTTGATTGGGAGGCATTGGGAACTACTGCATGGACCAAAACAGTAGATTGAGGCATTCTTGGCTCATTCTGTCCTGAAAGTCCCTGACCCTTTGTAGAAGAATCTACAAGAAAATTTCCAGACGATGCCCTGTATGCAGAAATTGTTTGCCATGCTGCAACACAGTTTCGGCAGGCTGCAACGCTCGGTTAATAGATAACCAGGTCCTATTTTGTTGCTGCGCATTTCAGGGGTTTAGATTTCTTGTATTAGTTCTTCAGGACAGCAACCGTGTGCATGCACGCGGTGAGCAGTGGTGTTGTTTGTTATGGCACGAACGTCATGGAGGCCAAAATGTCATGCAGAGGCGTCCAGGAAGACGAACGATTGTTTGCTCGTAGACGCGGTCGAAACGGACGCTCTATGGGATATTGCGTTTGCCGTCACGACAAGCGGGAGAAGTGAAACACACGCGATCTTCAGTGCGCCTCCAAGATGGCTAATCACAGGTCCCTACTTGGAGTACTTCATTGGAATGTCCATATGCAGATGAGTGTAAGAGTGAAAAACACAACCTGGCGTAGTTGCTTACATCATGACAATGCAATTTGACAAAACAAGTTTGACAATTTAGCTGGCTTAATGAATTTAGTTTTCTAGTGCTTTGGTTCCTCAAAAGTAAGTATTAGCCATCTCACATGATTCTTTTTCTAGACCAACTAGTGTGGTTCTCATAGTGGAGAAAGACATAGTGTTTAGTGTGTCTGAGATTAGCTTCTGGCCCCTACTCCAACATTTCCCAGTGTGATAGAACAGTAGAGGTGCTTTCTCTGATGATTCCCCCTGAAATGCAATCAGTTATGTATTATGAATGTTAAGCAATGATTAATTGCAATAACATCATGTACACAAAGATGAACCGGCACTACAGAGAACGAGTACTTTTTCTCTTGATTGTGGGCTCCAGGTGGTATGCATACGAAGAGAAATGCTCTGAGACGAGCACTACTTTGAATGTCTCAAATCTCCGTGAACAATAGGTGAATGATGCTTGCTCTACCATCCAGAAAAGATTGTTATTAATTTCCAAAAGCTTGCCAACTCCACATACACTGATAATTTTTTCTTTTTTCAAAATGTGATGCCAGACGAGTTATACGACGACTTGGTCTGGCATCACATTGTCTTTTTCAAATCACGTACATTATTACTCGTCATGTGACAATTTCCAAATTAATAAAAATAGCAAATATATATATCAACCTGATTATTTATATTGTTTTTGTGCTACTTGAAAATTGAAAAAAAAAGGAAACATCTACTTGCTTTGAGAGAATATATGTGTTTTTTTACTTTTACTCTAATTGGATTATTTAAATGAATTTCTAAAAAGAATCCTAAAAAGTTTTTATGTTTCAATCAAATCATTGTAAATTTTAATTTTTCATGCCCTCAAGCGCACACTATTATATAGTTGGCACTTCCCTCAAGCTTGTAAACGGTTGCATTCCTGCTTGCACCACCACTAACCTTAATGCCACCTCCCTCCAGCCCATCTAGAAGCGCTTTCCTCTGAGCTCAATGGCATTGTCACCGCTATCTTGTGTAATGCGACGTAAGGATACACAACTTTCTTGGTACGGTACTCTTCTAAAAGGATTACATAATATGTGGTTAACATGAGCAAATAAATCAAGGGTTAGATGTTTTTTCCTAAAATATCTGTGATTACTTTTAAGTTATTATATGCCTAGAGAATAGTCGATGTGCTACAAATGCTTTATGGGATGTTTTTATGTTGGATTTGTTCTTTTTTTAACTTAGATATTGTATATCTAATTTAACTATAAATGCTTGCAATGATGCAAACTGTGTTGTCAGGTTGTTTTATATTTTCTTATGGTAATTTTGTCAATCCAAGATCGATGTTTATGCTCCCACCCATTAAGGAAAAGGTATTACTCAAGCAGTTAAATCTCCATGATTTGCATAATGGAGCCGTGTGACGCTTGTAGTAAAGAGAATCAGAAATTTGTAGGTATCATTTACTGCAGAATCACTTTATATATACAGAGTATACGAGACATGAAGTTGAAAGGAATAAATGGATATCTCATGGAGACATATATATTTTATCAGTTGGTTATAAATGCCAACTTCTTAGCAAACTGTAGAGTTCTTGGTAAGAGTGAGGGAAGTATGGATTTGTTGCATGGTAGAGCCATCATTGACCAAGAACATCACTCCAATGACATGTTTCTCACCTATGTTGGATGTAGGATTGAGATGGATCAGCAGGTATGGGCTTTAAGTAAACTGATATTCAAATGAAAATGTTCCATTTGTATCAAACTTAGTTGGTGGCCTAACTTGGTTATTATTCTCCAGAGTCTAGACAACAGCTTCAGGTGGACCATTTTGAGGTATGGTATGTGTGTGACATAGCACTCCAGGCTTGCTCTTTTGGATTGTTCGGTCATGCTTGGTTTCTTCTATCTGGTTGTATATATTAATACTGTACAGATAGAACGACCCCAAACACTAAACTTCAGTAACAAGTAGCAACTGATATAGATCAACAAGTTTCCCTCTAGAGTGGTGTAACACCCTAATTTTCGTGTAGCCGTGAAACATTATTTTAATAAAAATCTTAAGTTCAAAATTCTGAATCTTTATGTGTATTATGTGCCATGATCTCAATTTTCATCAATTACTTGAGACTCTAAAAATCCCGACCCAAAAGCCTATGTCCACTATTTTAAATATTGAGGTTCAAATTTCAAAATCAACATCTCATTTGAAAATTCCATCCAGATTATTCCAAGTCCTTCCAAATTTTTGAATTTCAAAAGTTGATCACAAGCTCCCTTACCAAATCCTCAACTTCCGCCAAGTCCCACCAAGTCCATGCTGCAACAAATCCTCAACTTCTATCATGAATCATGGCCTCCTTTACCCTATCCCCCGCTAGGAAATCCAGGTGTCTTATCGCCCGTCATCTCACTGTCTCCTTCCCAACCTCCTAGAAGTTTCCCTCCTAGGAAACCTCATCACCATCACCTTGTTATCACTCGTTGCCCATCGTTCCTTGCATGCCATGCCATGCCATCCCCTCATCGTTGTATTGGACATCAGGGCTCTAGCTAGCCTCGCCTTGGGAACCTAGCATAGGGCCGCCAGCTCACCCTTGCCTCCACATATAACACAGGCCCCGAACCCGCTCTCCTCTCTACACCACCCTCCATCTCTCTATCTCTCTCGCCCTCCCTCTCTACACCACTGCTCATCACCACCATGCCACCTCTTCTCGCCATCACCATTGAATCCATCACCGAAGACCGCCACCTAGTCCCTCAGCCGCTGCCACTATGCCCTCGTCTTCCCAATAAAGAGGTAAACGACAGCCATGGCCACCTCCCCTTTGTTTCCCCTCTTGTGTCACTGCCATGTGGGTCCCACCTAGGGAAAAACCACATTTTCTATTTTAATTCTTTTCTTTTGATTCCAAAAATTCAATTAAACTTTAGAAATTCAGCTCTCAAACCGAGACTCCGATTGACTCCATTAAAATTTCAAAACTCTTCTAAAATTGAGATCTATCTAATTGCAGTATTGGTTAAAATAGTTATTATATTCTTTGTCGTATTTTTGTGGGCTTCCCTTCGTGTTTGCGTAGCGATGTTCCAGATTCGAAGATTTGAAGATTGTTTGAAGGCAAATCACCCTTGACCATATTGTACCTACTTTTACAAATGTTTTAATTGTCAACCTACATGGTTAGTGAACACTTTAATTTGTTTGGCCTTGGTTTAAATAACCGATGGATCCATCTATTAATTGAATACTTATCAGTAGGATTTTGTTAACTTATTTCCTTTTGGCTACACCTTCATGATGCCTTAGTATTTGTGTCCCATGGGCATAAATAATGACACTCACATCAACTATCACTTGGTTTATCGACATGGGAAAATATGATATAAATTTGTTTGAAAAACTCAACATTTGATGTCGATGAGATTTGTGAAATAAAAATGATTGTTTGTGAAAGTCTTTTCTTTGTGGCAAGATTTTTGTATTCACATTTAAGGTCTGATTCCTTAGGGAATTATATTCGAGCATATTACAGGCAACTAGCCTACATAGATATTATGAGATGCTCCTCATCAAGTAATTAGTTGGTTCAGGAAAACTCATGTACCAAGGGACAAGGATAGCGAAGAAGAGTTTGGGAAACGACAAGGGCATTTAAGGATATTTACGGACAAGTTAACTCAAGATCCTATGGGTAGGAGTTGAGGGCATACTCCTAGGCCTAGGTTTGGCTTCCTAAAGTAGCTGTACCTTTTCAAGCTTGGTAGGAACAAACCCATCTAGTTGGCATAGGTAACCCTGCATCTACTTTACAAAGCTCTTGTTGTGAACCTCTAATACTAGCCAGTACCAGACTAAGTTCATATCTTATAGTTAAAGTGTACAACCTCTGTAGAGTTTAACTAAATTGTTCGAACAGTCGTACTCACAGTCATGGGTGAATGCAAGGTGATTTTCCTAGTATAGATTTATTTACCCATGTTTTATAAAATATGATTGTGGAAAGGGAAACCACTACCAGAGTCGATCTAGGTGACTGGCAGATAACCTAAGTGGTTGGAAACGAATCTGTGTGACCCGAGATGTCGCAATGGTATCGTCAAATAGGTTTCCCAATAGGAAATAGAAGAGAATAGGGCTTTGGTGGCTATGAGAAGAAGCCAAAGGATAAGAAGGTGATTGATGGCTTTGTATGGAGTGAGGCAAAAGGTATACATGATCTCTAGAAGGATAGCTCGTGAGAGAGGTGGAAAGTGAAAACACACTAATAATAAAGCTAAAATTTTCTAGCTCTGCTTGGGTTATTCTATAGCAATTCGTAGATGGATCGAGACAAAGAGTCTCCTTCCAAATGTCTTTATAGAAACCCACACTTAGAATTTTCAAAAAAATGTTTTGAAATAAAAGATTATAAAATAAACACAGCCTTTCTTTGTAACCTACGTAATCACATTTCTCGTGACTTATGGGTACAAAAGTACTTACCATCTATTTTGTTGTTATTTTTCTCCTTCCTCAAGTTCAAGCTAAGAAATGTCTTGATTTCTTTCCTAGACCTAAACCACTGTTAGTGGATTTGTGTACTAATTGCACAAAGTTTGGCTGCTATTGTTTTTGCTTGAAGGTGGCCTCTTAGGATCTACCCGAGGATGCAACAAGATATAATATATTATGTATTTAGTTAGTTTTGTAATAATTTATATTTTTTTACTGTGAATACTAGCTTAGAATCCGAGACTGACATCAGAAAACGTGATTCCGTATGAGATAGTTCGTCATCCTCGGCAACACATCCGATCTGGTGCTGCCTTTCTAATGGTGGCAGGTCGGGATGTGACAAGTGGATAAAGGCATACAAATCTTAGTGTGCTTTAAATTAGTTCATGTCTAGCCATTTACTTTGAAATCTTCCGGTTTGATATTACTATAGAACTGATCTTTATGCAGATTACTCCAAAAGAGAAATCAGTAGCGTATTATGAATGTTAAGTGCGCTAAAATCATTTACAAAACGATGAACCCGCACTGCAGCAGAGAAGATGAATAATTTTCTCTCAACTGTTCAAGATTACATTTTTCAATGCTAATGTATCATAGGAACAGTTCAGTCAAACAAATTAATGGGAAAATTTAGGGCTTCCATTGGCATGCATACGAGCAGAAATGATTTCAAAAGGGCCCTACTATGGAAAGTTTCAAATCTCCTGGAATTCAATGCAATCTTTTCATACCAATGTTTCGTATGAGGGTGTAGTTTCAGATATTCAGTCAACGATCGAGCTTGGTTTGCTTCTTTTATTCTAGACTTCTAGGTTTCACTTTCACCATGCACGTAAACTAAGAGCTGTTTTTTGCTCATGCTGGATGCTGGCCTGGGAAGTATTGGGAGATTGGTTTGTGCTTAATTGATCATCAGTACACGCCCAGACAGATTAGGACGTGGAATGGAGGTGGTTCAAGTGACATCAACATAATCTCCTGCAGACAATGATGAAATCAGAGGCACTGCATTTTTCAGATCTATAGACGAGAGTGGCTTTCCAGTTAAGCTCAACCCAACAGTGACTAACCTGTGTTTAAGTACTAAAATTATTCAGATATTGGTGGAGCAGGACATGTACTTCATAGAAGAATTTAATTCAAGCTTGCAGGTATTTATCGGTATCAGAGCCATCCTTGAACATTGCACAACGTAAGAACATGTCCACTGTAGACTATACTGAAAGAAAAGACGGCAAGTCAAGACTCAATTTTTTTAAGACTATCTACTCTGACCCAAGTATTGTGTTAGTCGTTTTTCCCTGTAATGGTCCTTGATAGTTATGATACTGTGCTAACAGACGTTGATTTTGGAAAGAGCACCAACATTGGCACTTTTTTCTCCAGGCATTTTACTTTGGTTTCAGTTTCAACTTCAAGACTTTAATTAACAAACTAACCACATTGATTTCAGGAAGAACACCAAAGTTGGCGATCATAAATGTAGTAGAGATCATATATCAGTGGTCAAGTATGTTTCAATTACTGGATTGAACCTTTTCGGTCAGCGATCATAAATGTAGTAGAGATCATATATCAGCGGTTGTGTATGTTTGTGCATCTCACCAATTGACTCTTATCACTCCTACGTTTCAGTATCATCATTCTCAGGGACGAAGAACAAATTTTCGCTCTAATGGATGTAGGCTTGGTAAGCATTGGGAGGTCAATTTCTGCTGTATTTGTTGTAGATGGCTTACAGCATCCAAAGTTGGGCTCGTGGATACGAGCAGGCATGCTCTGAACTAAACGCTGCACAAACAAATCCAGGCTCGACGAGGTAAATCAGAAAAGGATTCAACGAAACGGTATTGCACCTGGCGCACAGCGAAGCGGACGATAGCTACACTGCCGGATGAGGAGATGGCGATCGCAATGGCGTGCATCTCACTTGGTACGTGGCACTGAATTTGATCGGTAAGGAGATGGACAAGGAGAGGAGGCTTTCATCGGTAGCGACAGGTCTCGGCGTTCTCTAGCTGAACCCACCACCATATGGCCCTTGTGAAGCCTAGTAGCTCTTCGGTCAACCCTTGTGTTGGCACTTTTGCAGAAAAGACCCTGTATTATTTATATCATAGCCATAGGTAGGGACCTGTTTCAATAGAATTTTTTGCAGAAAAGGCCCTACTGTGGATCGTAAAGAAGGGAGGCCTAGTTTAATTGGAAATGTTTTGCTCAGGACAGATATGATGTTGTTATTGTAAGCGTGATGGATACACATTAGCTTGGTGCTCCTTAAGATTCTTGGTGATTATCTGAAGAACTTCAGTGATTAGATGTCTACCTCATACAGAAAGAGATGTCTTGGTGCAATTTAATCTGACTTCTTTCAGATAACAACTTCATATACAAGACCAAGACATAATTTGAGTCAGTGAGCTTATGCCTTTTGAAATCACTCCGATGCACAACAAAGAGCTAGAGAGACAGAGTACAAAAAGTAGATGTGGTTCAGTATTTGCAGGTTCTCAATTACCTATTGGTTTGAATCTCTCTGGTCAGAGATTATTCTAAACTCAGTGGAAGAGATCATATATGAGCTATATTGAGCTTGTTTGTGTATCCCAACATTGTTGAAGACTTTCAGTAAAGGAGTAAAGGATCTTAATTATTATGTCCTATCTCAATTTGATTTGAGTCCGTGAGAGGAACGGGTGACGGAGATACCAAGAAAGTAGTGGAGAGAACCAAAATCGGTCATGGCGAACTTAGAGTGGAGTCGGGCCATGATCTAATCGAGGAGAGATATCAAAGGCGCTGTAAGGACAATGTCGTCGACATATAGAAGGAGATAGGCAGTAGCGGATCCGATATGAAGAGTGAACAGGAAGCTATTGGACGCAGAGGCCACGAAGCCGATATGCCGAAGATAGGCAGCAAAGTGCTGGTACCAGGCACGAGGGGCTTGTTTGAGACCGTAGAGGGAACGTTGAAAAAGGCAGATGTCGTTGAGACGAGAAGGGTCGACGAAACCTGGGGGCTGCTAGTAGTAGACAGTTTCCATCAGATGACCGTGAAGAAAGGTGTTCTTTACGTCAAGCTGATAGATCGGTCAGGAATGCGAGGCAGCCAAAGTGAGGACGACCCGGATGATGGCGGGTTTGACGACGGGACTGAAGGTCTCGTCGTAATCGACACCGGGTCGCTGGGAGAAACCCCAGACTACCTAGCGAGCTTTGTGACGGGCAAGGAAGCCATCGGTGTGGAATTTATATTTAAAAATTCACTTACCGGTCACAATGTTGGCGCTGGGAATACGGGGGACGAGGCGCCAAGTCTCGTTGTCCATTAGGGTCTTGTACTCGTAGACCATAGCCGCGCACCACTGAGGGTCGGCCAGGGCGGAGCAAGATGTCGTCGGGATGGGCGAGATAGAGCTTTGGACGACGGAGAGCCCATAGCGCTTGGTGGGGCAAAGAGACCCGGTCTATGAGCGAGTGACCATATGAGAGGTGGAGGGAACTGGAGCCGATGGGAGTACGGGAAAGATGGAAAGAACTGGTCGGGTAGGGGCGTCATCGGCTCCGGATCGGCAGTTGTAGGAGAGAGGAAAGGAGGAAACTAGATCGGCCTAAGCCGATGGAGTCAGATGGGCCGATTGGTCCGATCGATCTGATAGAGATGGAGCAACTGATGGGGTGGGGAAAGCCGATGGAGGTTGAGGAGCCGATGGAAGTGGGGTGTCCGATGAAAAAAGGATGGGATCGGCTGAAGCCGATGAGAGAGGTGAGGCCGATGGGTGGGACATCGGACCGAATAGTAGTGGGATAGGTGAAAGGTAAGTCCTCAAAAGTGACCGATGAGGGAGCCGATGGAGGGGGCAGTGGAGGAGACCAGGTCGGCACGGTGTTGGTGAGGAGGAAGTTAAGATCGCTAGAGGAGGATCTCGGATGAAGCAGACCGAAGGTAAAGCAGACGATGACCCATCGGGTGGAAAGGTCGAGACATCGGTATCCCTTGTGAGAGGAGGGATAGCCGAGGAGAATGCAGGCGGTGGAGCGGGGAGCGAGTTTGTGGAAAGCAGTGGCGGTGAGGTTTGGGTAACAGAAGCACCCGAAGACGCGAAGGTGGGAGTAGTCGGGCATCGTGCGGTAAAGAAAGGCATATGGAACGTTGTTTTGAATGGAGGAGCACGGGCACCGATTGAAGAGATAAGTCGTAGTAGCCAGAGCTTCTGCCCAGTAAATGGCAGGTAAGTGGGTGTGAAGTAGCATAGTACGACTGATGTTGTTGAGAGTGCGAAGGAGGCGCTCGGCTTTGCCGTTCTGAGGAGAGGTGTAGGGGCAGGAGAGCCATAGATGGATGCCCTGCGAGATGAGGAAGGTTGTAACGGTACGGTTAATAAATTCCGTACCATTATCGACTTGTAGAGCCTTGATGGGGAGGTTGAACTGAGTAGAAACGTATATGGCGAAGTTAGTGAGATGAGAGGCGACCTCGGATTTGCTGATAAGCGAAAAGGTCTAGCAATAGTGTGTGTAATCGTCAAGTATGGCAAGGTAATACTGATTACCGAAGACACTTTTAACTAGAGATATCCATACATCACAATGTATAAGTTCAAACGAGCACGAGATACAAGAGAGAGAACTAGAAAAAGGCAGACGCACATGTTTACCAAGTTGACATGAGTGGCAAACTGTGAAGCTGCTGTGGGTACATCGGATGAAGGTGCTGTGATGGAGGGTGGCGACAGCGTCGGGGCTGGGGTGGCCGAGGCGAAGATGCCAAAGGTTGGTGGTAAGGGCGATGCTAGCGTGTGGAGTGGATGGCGCAGTAAGGATGGTGTAGAGGTCTCCGCCACTATTACAGCGAAGGATCTGTCGCCGAGTTGGGATATCCTTCACAGAGAAACCAGATGCATCAAATTCGATGGAGCAGTTGTTGTCTATTGTGAATTAGCGAACAGATATAAGATTCTGAATAAAAGAAGGTACGATAAGAACATTACTAAGGGGGAGGTTAGTGGTGGATGTAGACAGAGAGGAGTCACCTCGGCATTGGACAGAAAGAGAGTGGCCATTACCAATGGTGACAAAGGGGGAGGAAGAGGGGTGACAAGAACAAAGTATACCGGCCAATGACGCCATGTGTGAGGACGCTCCAGAGTCCAGCATCCAAGGGTGTTATGGTTGGAGCGTCATCTGGTTGAGGACGGCGACGAGGCCAGCCTGGTTCCAAGAGGGAGCCGACTGGGTGGGTGGTATTGGTAGCATCGGTTGAGGTGGCAGAATGGGAGCCGATACCAGGTGAGCCTAAGTATGGGCGCCGAGAACCCCTAGTTGCCAGCCGATAGGGCTACGTGGCTGGGGCTGGGGTGCCTAGGGATTGTAGCAGAGCCACGGACCCATGGGACCGGTAGGTTGGGCAGGGACTAAGGCAGGTCGCGATTGCATCGGACCCTGCCAGTTCCTGCCTTTGCCTTTGCCCTTGCCTTTCTCGGTGCGGGCTGTGTTGCCATGGCTGGAGCCATGGCCACCAGAGCCGTGGGAGGAAGCGGCAGCGCAGGATGCTCGGCAGCCATTATCGGCTGCGGCAAGGAGAACGTTGTGGACCACTGTCTTCTCGTCGTTGGCCAGACGAGTTCTTTAAGAACTAACATATCATGGGCCCGGGTAAACAATAGAAGGGGTGTGGTGTTGGCGATGTCATCGGCGGTGTTTAAGAAGTGAGGGTTGAGGCCTCGCAGAAGGGTGAGAACGAGTTGAGAGTCGGCCACAGGGTAGCCGACATCCCGGAGAGAAGCAGCCTTGACCTTGAGGTGCTAACAGTACAAGGAGACAGAGGAGTCTCCTTGTACCATGGAATGGAACTCGTTAAGGAGGAAGATAGCGCGGGCTGCTTGTTCGCGAGGAAGATCCGCTTGATAGGCATCCAGAAATCTCGAGCGGTAGGGTCGGTATCGTCCATGGCGAGGTCGAGGACAAAGTCGTCGACCGAGCCGAGCAGCTAGCTGCACACGCAGCACTCGACGATATCCCACTGGAGGTCATCGATATGGGACCGTAGGCCGAACTTTCCACATATGGATTTGAAGAAGAAAACCCACTTGAACGTTCACAGCAGTGTAGGGAGGAGAGAAGATCGGTAAGGTGGTGCCCGAAGTGTGGTCTAGAGCACCGAGAGCCGGAGCAGACTCGGTGACTGGGAGAGTGCCAGAGCTGAGGGCAGACTCGGTGGCCATGACAAGAGGAGAACAAGGACAAATAGCTGATAGGAGGAAGAAGCCGATGGAAGGACAGATTGGCCGATCAGAGAGATGAGAAGCCGATAGAGAGTGGGCCGGCCAGCCGATGGGGAGTGGTTGGCCGATGTGGAGTAGGCAGCGAAGTAAGTGAGGAAAAGGTGGTGGCAGAGTAGGTGGGTCAGAGAGTAGTTGGGTCACGGATGTGCGAGTATTCACGTCCGTGGACTCGTAGAGGCCAAGGAGTGGAGCGGACGCGAAAAAGGTGGAGAGTGGCCGGACACGAAGAGAATATGTTCGTGTCCGAGAGGCAGGGATTCGTGTCCGTGGACACGTGGACACGTTAGATTGGCTCGGACATGAGGGAAGAAGGTTCGCGTCCGAGAACCGTTGAGCGTGTCAGAAAATACGAGAACCGAGAGAGGGTTCTAGCCGATGGAGGGATGGACAAGTCCAGCCGATGGGAGGGCGGACGAGTTTAGCCGATGGAGACGACGAGCGCGGAGGTGCGCCGGCGTCAGAGAAGAAAGGATGCACAAAACAAGAAGAAGGGCGGAGACGGGTGCGAGACGAGACGAGGAGGCGGATGGAGACCGTCGCCTTGTCGCGCGGAGGTGAAACGGGGAAAAGAAAATGACTGCGGGAGAGACGGGGAAAAGAAAGAAACGGAGATGAGAAAGCGAGGAGAGTACCGGAAGGAGAGTACCGGGAAGAGGGTTGGCGACGGGAAGAAGACGTCGACGACGAGAAGAAAAAAGGTCGGCTCGCCAGAGAGAGAAAGCTAGCGCGTTGAGAATGTCTAGATTCGCTCTGATACCATGTAGAAATATATACAGTGACTAAGATCCCGAGTGTATACAACGAGGGGTCGGGTCTATATATATACAATCCAGACTAGTGGTCTAACAGTAGGCTTGTAGAGTACACACTCTTAAATGCCGTAGAGATCATATATGAGCCATTGAGTATGTTTGTGTGTCTCACAATTTTCTTCTGTCATTCCTAGGTTTCGCTTTGAAATTTCTTCACCCTCAGGGATGAAGAACTATTTTTTGCTCTTGCTAGATGTAGGCTTGATAAGCATTGGTAGGTCAATTTGTGCAGTAAGGCTTTCAGACTCTCCAAGGTTTATCCCTGAGATAAAGGACGTTCAGGTGAAGTAGGCTAAAACATCAGGGGACAGAAACCAAAGTGATGCCACATTCAGGAAATCAGACAGACAAGGGCAGAGTCATTGTCCTAGAGTCTGACACTAGAAGCCTACGCATGTACTGCATTAAAAAGGCTGCATGGCGCTTTGGACCGCAGACTGCCTGATGTATATGTGCGGTTGACGGTGAATGCTATGAAGTATAACAAAAAGGAAAAAGAAAATGGCAAATGCATACTGTTCTTTGCCTGAGGACCTCGTACGTCTAGTAGTAGTGTCCACCAGTTCCTAACTGTTACCTTTAACGGAAAACGCCTTATGATGGGTGGGAAATTAGATCCGTCGAAGGATCACTCACATAATACTGTAACACGTTATAGATAATTACTTATGACATGTTGTTTTCTATACCCGCTATCGATAGGGTCATTTTTAATAGGTTTTTGGTTATTCCACCTTTTCTAAGTAAAAAAGTAAATGTGTTCTTAGAAATTTACAAGCCACGTCCTCTGAAAAATGATACAATTTACATATGTATATATAAAAGCCTTCACAACTCAAATCATTCTTTTTCTAGACCGCTATGTTTGGCTCGTAGAGTGGATGAAGGCATGCAGATTTTAGTGTGTTTGGAATAGAACCGTAGCAGTGATCTTTCAGCATATTACTCCAAAAGAGCAATCAGTTATATGTATTATGAATGTTAAGTGCACTAACATCATAAACAAAACGATGAACCTGCAGTACTGCAGCAAAGGAGAAGATGAATGGTACTTCTCTCTTTCGACTGTTCAAGATCACATTTTGCAATGCTATGGTATCATAGTCACTGGTCAATCAAACAGATATAATTTGGTGCTTCCACTAGCACGTATATGAGAAGAAATGCTTTAAAAGAGCACTACATTGAAAGTCCAAAATGTGACCGCGAAAATAGCTGTCTAAAAAGACGGAAAGGGCTATATATAGTTCAACATTAATGCAATCTTTTCATGTTACTCTTTCATATGACTTGTATAGAACATGTGAGCTTATGTCTTGTTCCAATTTTCTTTTCACACTCCACACAAAAACAAGTAAAGCTGTACAGTACAGCCAAGTAGAAGTGGTTCAATTTTCTGCTCGTTGGTCATTTTAGATAATGAAGTGCTCCTTGGCTAGATTGAATATTTTGGCTGGATATCATAAACGCAGATATATATATGACCACGCGTACGTATCTTTCACCATTCGTTTCGTTTGTTCTATGTTTCACTTTCACCGTGCTCATAAACCAAGAACTGTTCGATAGATGTAGGCTTAGGAAGCATTGGGAGATTGTATGTGCTAAAGTACTCTTCAGTTCAAGCTCAAATCCCTTAAAACACTGAACTGAGATTGTTCAAGTGACATCAACAGCAACTCCTGTGGACAATTTTGAAGACAGATGCACTGCATCAAGGAATTCTGTTAGACAAACACAAAAGGCTGGCTTTCTAGTTAAGCCAAGCCCACAGAGACTACCTGTTTAAGTACTGATTATGATTATTACCAGAGGAACGCATATAGTGCATTAAGACGAGTTTCAACATTTATGCCTGCAGGTATTGATCGGTAAGAGAACATTGCAAAACTTAGGAAAGGACCAACTGTGTATTGAAAGAAAGGACTGGAAGTTAGGACGGAAGGACATACTTTGCTTCGTGGTTATATACATCTTTCAGACTTTAATTACTTTGATGCAAATATTGTGTTACTTGTGTTGCCATGTGGTCCTTGACAGTCATGATACAGTAGTGTTCACAAGTCCCATTGGTTTCAGCAAGAATACCAACATTGGTACTTCTTTTCTTTGGGAATTTGCATATGATTTGTAGTCTTGTACAAGATATGGTTTTAGTCAATAAACTAGTTGTCGAGTACATCAAGTACTGAGGGGTGAAATACTTGCAGGTGTTTAATTACTAGATTGAATCTTTTCAGTCAGAGATTGTAAATGCATCGATCATATATGAGAAATCGAGCATGTTGGATCTCACTATTTGCTTCAATCATTCCTAGGTTTCACTTTCATAATGCTTCGACACAAACTATTTTTTGCTCTGATGGATGTAAAGCCTGTAGGCTTGGTAAGTATTGGGAGGTCAGTATGTGCCGTACTCCTGAGATGCTGGCCGTGTCCAAAATTGGACTGGTCGATACACCCAAAAAATGATCTCAAACAAACACTGCATGATCCAGTATACATGGTATACATGTATTATTTGATTTTAACATAATTTTTATTCTCTTTTTTTTATTAACTTATCTAAATAACTTATCTAAAGTCATCAACTTTAATAAAAATTGATAATAATTTGTGTTGCTATAATTTTATAGCTTATTAATTATATAAATATTTATTAAATTATCCATCTATTACAACATTATTTATATGAAAACCATTGAGTACCCATTGAACATACCTATACTCATTAGGCATGGATATGGATACGGAATTCTATCCATTGTCGAGCAGGCGAAGTTGGGTGCTGAGTAGAGCATGAATTTGTCCTACCCGTGTCAAACCCAGCCCATTGCAACCACGTCCATCCACGGTGAGCATACTGACCATCCAACTAGGATCCAACGGTCCATATCAACTGCTAAAACTACAATTATCAGTATGCAACACTCAGGTAGTCTGATAATTAATTATCAGTGATCAGTAAGTTAATAAGAGAAGCAAATCAGATTATTAAAACAGATTATTTTCTTTATATTTCTAAAAAATAAGTTCTAAAAAAATTATCCTACCGCATTACTTATGTATTTGCTTTAAGCTATTTGTTAATATCAAAATATTTAATTTATCTCTATAATTAAGTAGATAATTTATTTTATCGTAGATAATTCGTGGTAATAATTTGCTAAAAAATCTATTTTAAACACTATTGAGTTCTTTTGCTCTGTGATATCCTATTACGTGAATTCTGGCCGTACGACGTTTGTTTGATTTCGGTTGCTGCCTGTAGGAATAATGTCTATTGCTTGCTGTTTTGCGCGTATGCTCAACCAGAACACCAAGCTGAAATTGTTGAGTAGACGAGTAAAGTTCAGAGTGGCAGATTTGATTAGAAAGATATTCAAGTTTAAGATCATGTATATTTCGTACAAACGTAGGAGGCACCAGATATTTGCATCACATATCCAACGTAACAAATAGTGTGGCAAACATGATCATCACATCATCAATTGGCCACAGAAATTGCAAGGTAGAAAAACAGGAGACAGGCATTTGGATAATAATAATGATAACTCAGATCCATCCAAAACAAATTCACAACATGTATCTTGTCAAGGAAGATATCATCATAGAATTTCCCTTTCTTCCTTCCAATACCAACATAACTTATTCTTTCCCAGCCTCACCTCACAGTATATACATTACAACAGGATCTAAAGGACTACATATCCTCCTACCTCTTTGTTCAGCCTGGGTATCAAAATCAAATTTCGTTCAAAATTCAAGCCGCAAAAGCCTCCCTCACCACAAGCTCTACAACCAATCGACCACCAAAATGAGACATGGACCAAGGAAATAGCAAAAGGGCAGAAACTTGGCATCAGGCACCAAATGTCAGTCTACCAATACCAACTACTATCCCTAACTAGGAATCAGTCCCCAGAAAAACTATTCCTAACTAGGAATATTGTGTGCTTGAAAGTCCTCAAGACGATATCCATAATGGACATCTGTGAGACAAGACTACCACTGGCAACAAGAAGAAAAAAGGGGATGACACAGTTCACCTTGTGTTGTCGCTGTATATCAGCTCCTATCAAAAATGTAGACTAATTATGAGAAAAAGAGTAAAACACAACCTAGACCAGACAGGCCCTAATAGGGAGCAACTATAAATTAATCCCAGGCACTCGGAGCCCCTGCGCCACCACCCCCATATGCAGAGGAACCCCCATAACCACCAGCTTCACGGCTGCTGCTTCCACCATAGTAGTCACCACCTCTTCCTGAGGAAGAATCCCTGCGGAAGTCACGGCCACCAAAGCGGCTCCCACTACCAGCCCTTCTGTTCCTCCCGCCACCACCATAAGATGGGCGAGCCGCATAGCGAGACAACCATGCAGGTACTTCTTGATTAGATTCTTGCATTAGCTCGGCCAAAGACCTCGCCATGGAAGAGTTATTATCGTTGAAAAAAGCAGTTGCAAGACCACTTTTTCCTGCCCTCCCTGTCCTCCCAATCCTGTGCACATAGTCATCGATATCATTGGGGAGGTCGAAGTTCACAACATGAGCAACATGAGGAACGTCGAGGCCTCGGGCTGCCACATCAGTTGCAACTAGAATAGGAGTTTGTCCACTCTTGAAGGATCTCAAAGCATACTCTCTTTCCTGCAAGCAACAACACATTAATATATCAGGAAAGCAAACCCTTATGCAAAAACAAACGGCGTAATTTGTTTGGCACAAGTTCCACACTGTTCAATTGTAATAAGCAAATACTACAGACAAGATGTGGTTGGATATATGAGTAAACCAAAAAGGAGTAGACAACTCTACTATGTAACAACAGTGTCTAGAAATGAGATGTGTAAATGCATATCTTTAGAACTGGCCAGGAAAGATATGACCCAAAAGAACCAATATACATTTCATTCTCAGATGACTGGTTGATTTAATTATTTCAGAGAACAAGTACAGCTAAATACTGCTAAAAATATGAATAGCATGAGGAAAAAAGAACAAGGATGGACCTGCTGGTTTCTATCACCGTGAATAGAAGTAGCTGGAAATCCATTCATACACAACCAGTGCTCCAATGAATCAGCACCCCTTTTGGTTTCCACGAAGACAAGTGTAAGAGTTGGCTGCAGCAGGGAAAAAATAGAAAATAGTGAATACAACAGTACTTGGGGGAATTGCACTATTCACTTTGAGTGCCAAGCAGCAATCCACAGTTAATCTTAGGGAAATTTACCCAATAAAAAACATCAGGCAATTCAAGGGAACTGGTTAAATCATGGATGTGATATAGAACTGCAGACAGACATTACCTTTACTGGAGTAGCACTGTCTCTTTGTGCATGAAGCAGATCCATCAAGTGGCTTCTTTTGTCTGCTTCCTGCACAAACTCAACTCTCTGTACAATCAAATCTGTACTTGACCCAACTCTTCCAACAGCCAGGAATATGTAGTTCTCCAGGAAGTCAGATGCCATTCTCTGCGTTCATTAGCAAAAACACAAACTTCGTTCAGTATGCAAATGAAAATAAATACGAAAGAGAATCAGATAACGTTTCACCAAGGTGAAGTACCAAGCATAGAATTAGAAATAGACAATCATATTACAAGAAACTAAATTGGACAATATTACTCAGCAATAACAAACTACTTGATGACCTAACTATGATGTCTGAAATGATAATTATCACCAAAGATAAGTTCAAACAAGGTAACTAGGATAGTGGCTATTAACAGGTAACTAGGATAGTGTACAACTAGAAATTTTACTTTAGGAATAGAACAAAAGGGTGTTAAAACAAAAAGGCTGAAACTTACATACATTATAAAGCGAGTAACATGACTCACTAAATTACTGGAGTGTTCAACTACAAGGGAAAGAAAACCTTCCAAAAAAAGTACTAATAAGATCACATTTTGTCCTTCACTTGATTTTATGACAATTTGTGATTTACCTACAGGCAATGATCTTCCCAAAACTTGAGAAGCAAATTTGCTAGCTACAAGTTTTTAGCGTCATTTCTTTTTCTTCCAGAGCTGTTTGGCTGGCCATGGCCAATAAGTGCAAGTGTAAAAATGTGTGTATTTCTTAATTGTTTCATGAGTAACCAACAAAATGTGGGCAAGGCATACTAAAGATTTCCACTGTATTACTCACATATTGAAGCTCATCTAGCACGTAACCAAATATCATCCTACTTAAGGAAAATATGGTAAAGGAACAGAAATACCAACCAAATGTGGGAATATATCAAGGCAAGAGGCAAAACAATAAATGAATAAGCAAAAGATGAAACTAGAATGAGAACACGAAGTTTTTTAGCTAGATCCAGTTGATTGAAAAATATCATGATGCACTTGAAATGCACATTCAGGATGAAAACAGTAAACTAACATACACAGCTTACCTGGATTTCTTTTGGGAATGTGGCGCTAAACAACATTGTCTGCCTGACACTTGGCGGAGGCATGTCCATTTGCTCAACGATTCTCCTAACTTGCGGTTCAAAACCCATGTCAAGCATTCTATCTGCCTCATCAAGGGCAAGATATCTGATAGATTGCAAAGATACTCTTCTCCTTTCCAATAAATCAACCAAACGACCAGGAGTAGCGACAAGAATGTCAACACCCCTCTCAAGATCTCTCAACTGCAAAAAGGTTGAAAAGCAGGTTTAGGATATCATACAATTTGAGAAGGTACATCAATTTGATGGTTGCGAAGCACCCCCAAACTGAATATGCAGACAAAAACATTGACTGGAAGTCTTCAAAAAATATCTTTTCAGATTGTTTTAGATTAACCACGCAATAAGAATCAAAATTCTGCCATAACAAAGGGGATTCTGCCAATAACAAAGAGGATGTTGCTACCAGCCATAACTATGAATTATATTGGACAACCTGACACAGTAGAGAACCTAATTACTTGTGTAAAGGCACTAGCTAACAAAAAAAATACAGATTCACAAATAATCATCATCGCAAATAATCATCATCACTAATACAAATACGTTGAATGCAATATGACAATATGAGCATATTGGACAACCTGACACGGTAGAGTTACAGTTTACCCTTCATGGCCTAGGTGAAAGGAGGAATAAGTAATCAATCTTAATATGCAGATTATCATGTTCTGCTCATCCTAAAATACCAAGAAAGCAGTTTTCCGAACTTGAACTAACACAATTGGATTTGAAATTCCGTGGAAAGATCGAACCAGACCTGCTGAGTAATAGGTGCTCCTCCATATGCAACAACCACCCTGACACCGGTCTGATAGGAAAATTTTCTAGCTTCTTCATGAATCTGCGATAGAATACAAATATAACACAGCACCCGTCAAATGCATGTCACAGGAAATCAAATCAAGGGTAACATCCTGCACCAAACCAAGAAAAATTTAGCATCCACCACCTGCATGGAGAGCTCCCTGGTGGGGGAGAGGATGAGCGCGAGGGGGCAGGCGGTCCTCATCCCGCCGCGCTGCGGCCTCTGCGCGGGCGGGCCGCGCATGATGCCGCTGATGATGGGGAAGCAGAAGGCAGCCGTCTTCCCGGACCCGGTCTGCGCGCACGCCATGAGGTCCCTGCCCGCGAGGGAGATCGGGATGGCGTACCGCTGCACGGGGGTGGGGCGGACGTACCTGCACCGGCGGATGTTGTCGTTGAGCGCCTGGCCGAGGTCGATCTCCGCGAACGTGCTCGCTGGCGGCGGCACGTTCTGGCCGCTCGTCTCGACGGGGATGTCCTCGTACGCGTCGAAGTTGATCCCCGTGTTCTGGTGCGGGTCGAACACCTCGGTCTCGTCTCCCGCCGCCGCTGACGAGTCCTCGTCCCCGAACGGGTTCGGCTCCCGGTCCCACGGCCGCCGCCCACCACCACCCACCCTCCCCATACCGCCACCGGGGCGGCCGAGGAGGCCAGGGGCGGCGCGCGGGGGCGGCGCGGACGCGGACGAGGACGGCGGAGGCGCCGCACAACCACCCGACGAAGCCGATCGGTTCCGGAGGTGGGGAGGCACGTAGGAGCTCCGCTCGGGGCGCGCGGGGCCGTTGGACGCGGGGCCCGGAGCTGGAGCAGGGGCGGGGTCGGCGTCAGCGACGTCGGCCCAGGAGGTGCAGGAGGAGGGGGCCGCCATGGACGGATCTGCGCTGCTCTGCGCGGCGGGGTAGCCGATGATTCTGGAGGGGGAATTCGTCGGGAGAGGAGTGCGATTTTTTTTTTCCCCTGTGCGGCTAAAAACGAAGGCGTGGAGAGGCGATTAGGCGAAGAAGACCGAAGAGGAGTCAAAACCTAACAATGGGCAGGGGAAAGAGACGGACGGACGGGTGCGATGCGTGGTCGTGGGACCGGATGACGGGACGGCGGTGTGGTGCGGCGCGGCGAGTCGGTGCGGGATCATCTGTGGCTGGGTGGCGGTGCACGGCGGGAAGCCGGGAAAATATCTGTGGCTGCCGCAGGAGAGTGGGTGTTCGTGTGGGATTTGGATTTTTTGTGCCTGTGTTGGGGGTTTGATGTTTCATGTGTGCTGTGATATTTCGACGAGTCCTTGTTGACACCGATAATAACTCAAGGAGGTGTCACCGACGTCTCGGTCCAAGTTTCGTCGTCTATGCTTTTGTCTGCTCGATACCAGTATCTATTGATTTTTACGGGGTGCTGTGACATTTTCCTTGTGAATTTTGTGGGAGATAAAAAAATATATGCACAGCGACGAAACTGATGTGTCGTGTCACTTCTTTTCAAGAAACTATTAAGGGGACTGTGATTTGCAGGTTTCGACGGAATATTAGGTTATAATAGGATATTGGTTATTTATAACTGAGAATCAATATGATATTGGATTATAATAGACTATTTTACCATTGCGAATAGGTTAAAGGTTGGATCAAAGTAGAAAGCAGACAGTTTTGTCAAGAGAGATGCGCTGGGTGCAACATGAAAAGGAGGAGGACAGTAAAGATTTCTAATGTAAAATTTTTACACTTATCATTATATAGAAAAAAAGTAATATGTAATATCTCCACGAGTTATTTCTACCTCCCCCAACCGAGTATAATTTATCTCACTCGAACGTAAAATATATCATCTCCCTAACCTATTGAAATCAGCTAGTTTTGCCTTCCCTAGTGGTTTGGACATGCTAATATGGTAGAATGACATGGCAATTCTACCAAAAAAATTTAAAAAAAACTATAAAAGCCCACATGTCAGTCACAGTGGAAAAAAACACTACAGCTACACTCACACTTCTCTTCTTCGTTCCCTCTTTTTATTCTCCCTCACTCCTATTCCTCTAATTTTGTTGGCGTGAGACTCAGGACTCCTTTGATTGGGGCACGGTGCCAATGAGAGGTGGCCATCGGGAGCTTCGAGTTCCTCACATGTGGCTCGACAAGGTGGCAATAAAGGGGGCGATTGGGGGCCCGATGGTGGTCGAGTTCCTCACTGCCATGGGAAGGCATCATATAGAGCTTGAGCTCATTACCACCATGGAGAAGGAAAATGGGAGGAAGGAGCTTAACACCGGCTTGTTCCTTCTCAAGTCCGCGTCCCTAAGCTTTGTCGTCTTCACTATCACTATTGTCGTCGCTAGATTTGGTCGTCCTTGTCATCCATCACTCTTGACTATGACAGGTGAGACAAAGAAAGAAGGAAGAGGAAAGAGAGAAGAAAGGGAAGATAGGAGGAGGGGTCCCTCCCTAGTGAATGTGCTATATGGTTGGCCTAGTAGATGTGGGACCTCTTTGTCCTCATCTTCGTCCTTCCTATGCTCCCCTTGTCTTGACTTCCCCATCATACACCCAACCGTCACCTAGCTTAGCGATGCGAGGGAAGCGACAGCACAAAGCTCATAATCTCCTTCATCTCCAGCCATCTCTGTCTAGCTTAGGGACGCGAGGGAAGTGGCGGCTAGAAAGCCTCCTTGACCACAACTACAAACCACTTTCCTCGTCAGTGATGTGGATCAAAGCCGTCCCAAAAGAAAGCAACACAAATCGATGACAAGAAGGGAGAATGGGTAGAGGACAGTCTCGAGAGGCTAAGTCTGGCATGCTCGGTAGATTGACGATGAGCTTTCTACATAGCATTGGGAGCGTTGATGATGAGCTTTGCACCTTAAAACCTCACTGTTGCCTCCTCAAGCAATTGACCAGCTCAAGCTTAAGCTACTTCTCTACTACTGCTTCTCGAGCGATATCCAATATCTGCTATTGCCAATGCTTTTCCATGCGTTGCTGCGCTAGTGAGTCCTTTGCTCTAGCCCAAGCACCATGGCCCTCTACCCTCAATTCCCAGTCCGATTGGCTAGAGTAGAGAAGAATGGGACACAAAGAAAAGATGGCATGTGGACTATTATTTTTCTTTTTTAATGGTGTCCACGTTGACGCTGACATGGATACAATGTGAAGATGTTTTATATGGTTTTATGGTTGAGAGAGAAAAATCGGCCTTGGCAAAGGTTGAGGGAGGTAATGGACTTTTTCCTTCAAACAAACGTGTGTAAGCGCATTCGGCGATCCAAAGGAGTTGCACGGGCTATAGCCTATAGGTTGACCGATGGACCCCGCATTCCCCGAGAATTACTCAGTCCCGTCAGAGGCCCAAGCATTTCAATTGAGTTGGCCTGGGCCATTTTTCAAACCCAAAACGGCCTCCCATCTCAGCACCTCACCCTCTCCGGCCATTCCAAAGTTCCATCCACTAATAACCAGGCCGCAGCCTCGCCCGCGGGCCGCGGCAAACACCTCGCGCCTCTCCTCTCCGTATCCTCCACAATCGCCTCGCCCGAGCTCCCCGCGGCGTGCAGCCGAGCACCATCCGGCATACGCCCCTCCTTCCGATCGACTTCGCTGGCCATGGCTGCAAGCCTGCAATTACTTGGAATTTTGCATGGTGATGCATCTCGATGCTGGATCGCGTTGCAAATCTGCAGTGCCCCTGATCTCTGGAACAAGCTGCACGCACGCGCTGGAAAATCGATGCCTCATCATAAATTAGACACTTGCATATGATACGCGATTATGCACCGTATGGCAGACTGACAGCGTCAGTATTGATCGAGTACAATTTTTTTATTCGATCTGATGTCCTTATCTTGGAGAAAGTTAAGCTAAGAAAGATCGGTCCTGACCTTGATGTGTCATGTCTGAATATGCAAGCTCCAGATTGGCTCTACAGGATTGGTTTCTTTGCCCGGTTACACTGAACCTGAACATGGTGATACTGATACAGTTGTGCCTTAAGTGATAAACTGGTCAGCTGGACAGATGGTTAGATGGCTCTTTTCAGTGTGAAGATTCTTCGTGCATGTATATTACTACCACTGAAAGCTACAGTGCTAGTTCTTTTGGTCTGAAGATTCGTTATGCATATTTAGTACCAGCACATGCTGAACATGTCAAATATTTACTACGGTATTATTCGCTGGATCCCGAGCACGCTGACGTGTATGAGGTTTGCTTAGCTCTAGTGCAGACTGATCGATTTCTCTCTGTGGCTCGAGGTACGCGCGTCAGGGGCCATGGGTTCGGTCGGGTCCAACGCGACGGTACGAGTGCGGGCGTGCCAGTCAATTTAATTCTGCAATTGACAAGCAAGTGAAATAAACGGATCAGTCGGACAACGAGCCGATACGAACACTCGCTCTCGATTGACTGCCAATAGGATCGGGTTAGTCATCGGTCGCATTCGAATGACTTTCGCTATCGGCTGATAGTCGATAGGAATCAGGGTGCCCTTCCATCGGCTGGGTAGCCGATGAGGGCGTGGGCAGGTGTCGACGAGGGATACGACAGCTCCGGGCATAACGAAAGTGAGGCCCTGATCCATCAACCGCAGAGTCGATGGAGGCATAGGATGGAGATAGCAGCACGAGACCCGTCGTCCGCCGTGACGACGTCGCTGGCATCGAATCTGGAAGATTGGACCTAACCGAGATAGTACGAGAATGGGGTCAAAGGCGATGGGATGGTGGACGTCAAATCAGACGTGGTGAAGCAAGGGCGAAGTGAACCCACCGGCTAGTTGAGTCAATGAGAGGACGTCTCTCTAAAGACAAGCGCGCATCGACTAGAAGACCGACGCGTTTGGTGTGGTGCTCAAGGAAAAGTCTCTGAAGACCTGACGCGTATCGGTCGAGGAGCCGATACGCTAGGCATGACGCTCTACATATAAATAACTCATCGGCTAATACTCCGATGAAACACCGTACAAAGACCTATAGACCTAAAGCTCATTCTACTATCGGCTGCCTCGTAGGTCGAACCTAACCGATGCAGCATGAGATCGATGACGGCGAAGAGAGCTTGATAGACTGATAGATACTATACGGACGTAATGCGATACATCCTATCGCTCTAAAAGGTCAAATCTAACCGATGCAGATTTAAACAGAACGAGACATATCAAGATAGTGGCAAGACTTACCCATTCACTAGAGATCAGACCTAACCGATGCAGCTCTGCGTTGAGAGCCAAACCCCACCAGTAGAAAACTAGATAAACTAAGGTGGCGATGCGTCGAGATTGTATTGATCAAAAGATTGCTCCTTTTACATATCTCCAGGGATCTATATTTATACCCTGGATTTACAGAGTCTGATACGTTTTCAACAACTATCGGACGTTATTTCCTAATAAAAATAAAGAAAAATATTTTTAAAGAAGTTAACTAACTAACTAAATCTTACTATTCATATAAGATAAGATTTACAAAAAATAAAATGCCCTGCCATGGTTTCACGGCTAATCCGTAAACTCAGTTTTCTATTCAAAAACTAAGTCTTTCATTGCTTTAATTCGATCAGTTTTTTTTTCTGTAGCGATCGAACACCTCTTAAGCTGATAATCTTTTTCTAGATCATTATCGGGCTGTCCAAATTTTAACGTTAATAGTATCGAGGGAATCAAAGTGTACTATATGACACCATTAAGTGAAATTAACTATGCTTAGGTAATTTAAATCCAGTTTGCATCAGGTGAAACCTCGTACTGCAAAATGGAATCAGTTTGGGACCAAGGGACGACCAAGAAAAGTCAACCATTTTCTTTCTTTGGGACAAGCACGATGACCCACGACGAGATGGACCGAAGGGTCAATCCATTTTCTTTCGGGCAATTTAAAGCAAAGGCCCTATGAATGGGATGATCCAAAGAGGGCCTCGGTTAATATTTTCTACTAGTCATGGTTAAAATGGGTTCATGAGTGGTCCTAGCTTCAATTATCCATTTAAGTAAGGGAGACCGCTAGCCGTGCATTGTATTACGCTGTTAATTTTTAAATATTATGTTTGAATATTCGTTGTATTAAAGAAAAGTATCATTTCTTTTTATTATAACTTATTTTATTATTAAATGTATATTTTCCTTATTTGCACTAACTTTTAATAAACTAATTAATAAAATATTATATTTTAAAACCAATAACATCATATATATTTATTTAAAAAATAGTGTCGTTTTGTTCGCTAAGACATCTACAGCGTCCAACTAGCTGCATGAGAACGGTATTATAGCCCGGTGGTAGGACCAGGTGCTTCTGTTGGAGTCCCCTCTGCGCTAGTTTTCTCACCATTTCTTCTCTTTTAACAACATAAGTTCTAAGTTCCTTCCTAGCGTCCCACATTTTTTTTCTTTTTCCATCTAGTTGCCAATGACTCACTAGTTAGCATAAATGCGTACCCCGACTCCTTGAGCTCTGCTCAAATATGAAATTTTCAATTGTGGGTTTAAATTTCATTGTTTCAATCAAAGATTGGAGACAGCGATTGTGCAAAGCTCCATGAGACGGTTGAAATCGTTTATTTCTATATAATTATAATCCACTAACTGTAATTACTCTTACAAGGAAGCACATGTATGATTCCACGCCACTAATAAATTGCTCTGATAGATTTGATCATGATGGTTCCTATATATATTCGTTGTCACCTGCTATGTTGTATGCATTTACTCATACAAAGATAATTCCCACAGCAACATATGGGGTATCAACTTGTTGACTGTTTAATTAGCTACCAGACATGCTATTGGGAATAACCTCTATCTCAAGATGCTTAATTCCAGTTTGCATTACGTGAAATCTAGTACTGCAGGATTGAAAACATATTTGTGGGCAAACGCAATCACCAAGGGACGGGTCGGACGAAAAGTCAACCATTTTCTTTTTTGGATAAGCATAATGACCTACGAGATGGCATGAGAAGGCTCAATATATCTATTAATTTCCTTTGGGTCTAAAAAACTTTATACTTTATGAGAGATTCTTAAATAAGTGATGATGGGTTCCCATTAAGTATATCGATCAGTGCAGCGAAACATGTCGCTATACCGGACCTTCCGTGTCAGCGTGTACCCAAATTCTCATCGACCACTACAAAATCAGTATTAGAATTAACAGTTATCAAAAGCAATTAATGGATAACATAACCAAGTATTAATTCATACTGGCTTTCTGATGCAAGAAACTAACAACCAATTAAATTCGATTGGTATGAGACTCGTGATAATTCTTAACTATCAACCAGCAAATGTCCATGGAGAATAACGTTTACGAGTTGTCAACCATTAACATATACGTGAATATATAGAAAAAAAATAATTAAAGTATACTCTCCCTATTTTAAAATATAGAAGTGCTTTATTTTGTTAGAATAAAGATTTTATCCAAGTATATACAGTTAATATTATTATATTCGTATTTAAAAATATATTCTATAATTATATTAATAGAATAATTACTAGTCGAAGCTTTATTTAAAAAAATATAGTTTATATTTTAAAACAAAAGGAGTATATAACATTCAAATATACAAATATACAATCAGCTAGCTAGATAAGTATATACAGGAAAAACCATAATTCTTCTTCCCTCGGCTCTCGGCTGCCGCCCCCATCCCCAGCAGAAGCTGCCCAGAAGTACACGCGCGGCGACCGAATGACGCCGTCGCGGCGAGAGCTAGCCCATCACCGGTGGTCGGTCCAAATCAACCATGCGCATCGAATCGAAGCCGCCACGACTCCCATCTTACTGCGTCGTCGAACCGTAGTGCCCGTAGAGATAACTGGGAGAAATTGGCGTCTCTTGGATCTGCAGGCAGTGTGCGTACGACTCCCATCTTACTGCGTGTGGATCGATCAACTAGATGCCCACGTACGTGCGCGCTGACCACCAAACGTAGTTCCATGTGCGCACGAATTAGACAGATGCACGCAAAGAAAGACCGTGAACTGTCTCTGATTGCACACTAACGATATAGGAAGCCTCTAGCTAAGATCGATGCATGGCATCTATTTGGGGGCAAACAGTATCGCCAAGAGACGACCAAGAGAAAAATCGTACATTTTTTTTCTTTGCTGGAGCAATCATAACGGCCCACGAGATGGCTGTTTTCACCTGGAAACAGAAACATCGTGTAGGAGAACTCCAGGTGTGACAATGGTACAAAGCCCCCCAATGGTGCCTAGCTACACAACGGATGCATGTGAGGCTGACCCATCGCCATCGGCATTGATTTTTTTTCTCCATTACAAGTACATGTACACATCACTATACACACAATACCAAACTCACACATCTACGAATACGCTCCCTAACATACGCTCTAAGAAACAAAAAGCATATTGAATACTAATAAAATTTAGAGATTTCTCCCACAAATAAAAAATCATCACCAGTAAGTTGCTTAGCTATGGGTTATGGGGTGTAAGTTATAACCATTAGTAAAAATTATTTTTTAAGCACCTACCACATATACATATGCACTTAGGTTATGCATATGACGTAAATAATTATATAATAATTTGAATAATAATAATAATAAGATATATTGTGATAATATAAGTCAGTACACGTGTATTGATAAATTCATTCATACCTGAAAAAACAATAAATTATGTCTGCATTCTCCAGTGTTAAATTTTGTCATTTTGTTTCTTCAAGTGTTGATTACATTTAGCCATACATGTTTTGTATATAAACTTCTAGCATCAAAAATCAATCTAACCATTTTTTGTCAAATGTTTCTATGACTATTTAGGACGTATGCAGGTAACAGGTGCAAGCATATAGGCGTAGAAAATCCATGTCCTAACACGTAGACCCACCCACGGCTTGGGACAGTCCAACCCAGCCATCACATCTCGCGTTACAGGAGTCTAGTGTTTGGATCGTAGCGCACAAGGCCGTGCGAAGCATCCATCCTGTAGATGTAACAAATGAGGATGGACTGGCTGCTACAAGACCATACTTTCGCAAACCTGCTCACTGCCAGGTCTTGCCTGAACTCAGTCTCATCGATCATGCAGCAGAAATGTACTGTCTCCGTTCAAAGAATACTTCAAATTAAAAAAATGATATATTTTTATAGATGAGTACAAAACAACAGTAATTTAGGCTGAGGATGCAAGAAATTACATTAGCTAAGCCCTAGCCTTAGTAATTATTCACTTTTGCCATGGACGGGAGTACAGGACTATGGCAATATCAAATATGTATTTTGAAGAAGTCATACCTATTTCTTTCTTCAGATATAATAGTAGCTATGTATTATACCGCTATGCTAAAAGAAAGAGCGGTGGATTTATAATGGTTTGGTTTTGCTAGCATACTATATTTTTTATTCTTCTCTTTCACTCTTTGTTATTAATAAAATTGTGGCTAACAAAATCAATATGTAGTTCTATTTCCTCCCCAAGGCTTATCTCTAATATATTGGATAACCCCATATAAATATTCATCCTACTAGTATTAGAAATTAACTAACAGCCAATCAAAGTGGATTAGCATGAGGCTCGTGGCAGTTCTTAATTATCAATCAATGTCCAGGGAGAATATCGTATGTCAGTTGTCAACTATTAGCATATAAATAGGAATAATTAGGAAAATCGATTACAGAATATATAGCATTTCAAATATATAACTAACTGTACTATAGGAAACCCAAATCTCTTCTTCCTTCCCCTGGTCTCTCCCATCCCCAACTGAAGCTGAATGCCCAGAAGTACACGTGCATCGGCGCACGCCCCGCCGTCGTGGGGTTTGTAAATCCGGAGAGAAAAAAAAAATAACGGGAGGACAGTTAAAACCAAAATTTCGGAACATTTGGTCGGAAATAATTTAAATTTTGAACAAAATCCACGAAAGTTTCTTGAAAATGAAAATTCCAGATGAAATCATTTCGTGCCGGGGTGGTTGAAATTTCCGAAATTTCGAAACAAAAATTGTACACCAACTCGTCACGGCTTCGCCAAGGAGGCCATGACCGGTGGTCGTCGGTCCAAAACTCCAAATCAATCATGCCCATGGAAGACGCCACTGTACGCGTTCGACCTACTGCCATTTTACTGCGTCATCAAACCGTACGCAGCAGAGAACTCGAAGAAAATTAAATTGACGTCTCGAGCTTGTGTCTGGCGGCTGCAGGTTTTTATTTTATACCTGTCCTTGTACGGACGTCTTCGGCGCATTTACGCCCGGGGAAGCAAGATTAAATGTCAACGTACGTGCGTGCACAGATAACCATGCTAGTTCCACACGCGAGTGGGTTCTTTTGTACTGAATGGATGGATAATTTGTGGTCATTCAAGCATACAAATAAATAAATAACTATTATGAATTAAAGTTGAAAATCTATTTTAAAAAATTAGATACAGATTTTTTTAAAAAAATCTTGGAAAGCGTGCATGCAGTTGGTAATTAGATCGTGATAGGAAGACTAACTAAAAGGGCACCTTAAAAAAACTAAAAGCGCCTTAATTAATCGATTAGATGTATGAAAGGGAAAAAAAAGTTGTCCATGATCATATATACCTACCTCGAGTTCTTTTACACCTACAATAACTAAGTGACTGTGTGGAATTTAATTAATTAACTGATCAAGAAGGCACAGTATACGTATCCGGCTATCAGCACGGTCAAGAATTAATTAACTGATTAATAAAAACGGTACGCACGGTCATCAAGTGTGTCCCATGAAGTTAGTAACCACGTACTTGTACATCATCACTTGAAAAGAAATCCAAGGGCTGCGTGCGGTGCTCCACGTTTCAAACTTCTCCTCACTCAGTTTTTAGCTTGCACGTTTCGTCAACTGCTAAATATATTTTTTATAAAAATTTTTTGTATAAAATTTATTTTAAAAAATTATATTAATTTATCTTTTAAATTTTTAGTGAATACTTAATTAATAATATACTAATATATTATTTCGTCTTACATGCGTGCTGTGCTGTTCACAACCGAACCAGTAAAGCAAGGCCAGTCCTCACCGATGTCATCTCTGAAGATCGTTAAAGCTCCAACTGTACAGAATCCATTTCCTTACTCGGTTATACTGAACCTGAAGTTCTGAACATGGCGATGCAGTGGCATGCATTAGTCATAAAATGGCAAACGGAAGAAGAGGGGATAGCTGGTTCAGATGGTTTTCTTTCAGTCTGAAGATTCTTTGTGCATGCATATATATGACTACACACTGAAGCTACAGTAATAGTTATTTTAATCTGAAGATTCTTTGTGCATATAATACTACCGAATGTGTCAAATTACTATGTTACAAACTATATATGATGGAATAATCACAGTGTATTCTACGATGCCATTAGGTGAAATCCAGTTTGCATTCGGTGAAACCTCGTACTTCAACATGGAATCTATTTGGGGCTCCAAACAGTATCACCAAGAGAGACATGCCAAGAAAAAAAAGACACATTTTCTTCTCATGGACAAGCAGATGGCCTCAAGTTTTCACCTGGAAATGAAACTAAATCGTAGGATCAGAGCCCTCCAGGCGTGAGAATGACAGAGTCCCAGAAAGGGGCCTAACTACAGGAAGTTGACGACGCATGTGAGGCCGGTCCATCGCCATTGAACACGGTCGAGAAAGCTTGATTTGGGGTTTCTCCAACGAATGAAAAATCAACACCCATCAGCTGCCAGCCATCGAAGATCAAAAAGCAAGTCCTTATATTTCTAGATCAAGGTACGTAACTTTTTACAGTCTAACTTGGCCATCACATCACACGAGTGTCCTATTTGGATTGTAGCGCACAGAGCAAAACCTGCAAGCACCTATCCGTCTACAGCATCTCACGACTCACGGAGAGGATGGCCCGGCTGCTACGGTGCTACCAGTCTATCGGACGGTCCAGACCGAGTTTTGCCTTGCCGACCCAGCTCACTGCCATATCTTGCGTGAACCCAGTCGCATCGACCATGTACTGCAGCAGAAATGCAGCTTACAGCTAGCCACAACATTCGTATTGGTCTTAAGAAAAAAACAACCACATTCGTGTGCATGTTGGCTGGTTTGGGAGGAGAGAAATGTGCGCGTTCTCATAGATGAAATAAGATTAACGGCAGTGCAGCTAAGTGGTCGATTGGCATGCGCGAAGTGATCGACGGCAAAGGGCTCCAAAATTAGAAACCCTAAAATTTCCATATTTTATTTAAAGGCAATGTGTTCCAAAATGTTTAGGGAACTTTCACTTTATTTTTTAAAAGCTATCATCTTATTGGCTCTACTGATTGGGCTAGGACAGAATTATTTGTTTTGGTTTTCACGGGAATTTGATGATAACCATAATGACCTTAACAAATTATCATCTGATAATGGTGTGAATGAACGTTCTACTGAAGGTCCATTTTTCACCAAAGTTTAGAAAACCGGATCACTGCAATAGGACGTAATTACTAGGCAAGGAGCTACCACCATTATTGTCTGGTTAACTTTGATCGCTGTAGCTCTAGCACTCATGTCGCACAAAATTCATTAAGCATATTAGATTAATCGTTGGCTCTGCTGATGTGGATGGAGGGACACATGTAGACTGACCAAAGGTTAGTGGTTATAAGAAACCGCCCAATACCCTGGCATTAAGTAAAACGGTGGATTTTATAGTATCAAACCTATCAGAAGTACATAAATCATAGGATTATCAAAATCAAACCTTTTAGTAGAATTAAAAGTTAACTATAATTAATGAAGTCAATCTTAGTATAGTCGAAATCCTACAAATTTCTAGATGTTGCCGGTTCGATCGTCATCCTATTGCCAATTCAACCAACACACACCTGTCGGTCCGATTAGTGACTTATTAAAAGTTGATGAAACTCTTAAAAGTTATTTGAACAAAAATTTGATAAGCCCCGCAGACAGTATTAAAGAGCCGATCGACTTATGGAAAGAGTCTGATTAACATAGCGAGAAAGTCGATCAGACAAAACAAGGTTATATTTGGTCCAATATGTCCAAATGGGAATAAGTCTAAGAAAGAGCCATAAAAACTATAGGAGGTTACTTTATTTCTATTAAATATATCTTATAAGATAGACAAATCTAATTAGTTTTAATAACTTCTTAGAGATAGTTTTCTTTTATTTAGAAAATAACATCCAAATATTGTTTGTAACCTCATCGGACTCTTGTAATTCTAGGGTATAAATATAGACCCTTTGAAATCTTGTAAGACATCAATCATAGATTAAATACAATCTTAGCGCATCATCACCTTAGTTCGTCTAGTTTTTTTACTGGCGAGTTCTGCCTCTTGATGCGGGATTGCATCAGTTAAGTCCGATCTTCGGCGAAGAGCTAAATCTCACCACTATCTTGGTGTATCCGTTCTGTCTAAGACTGTATCGGTTAGATTCGATCTCTTACTCCGATTGGGTGCATCACATCACGTACATGTGGTTCTATCAGCTTATCAAGCTTCCTTTACTTCTATCGGTTTTGTGCTGCATCAATTAGGTCTGACTTACTAGACCGCTGATAGTAGATTGAGGCATATGTCAATAGGTCTTTACGCGAATGTATCATCGGAGCAGCCAACCGATAAGTTATCCACACATTGAGTCTCACACCTAATTTATTGGCTTCTTAGCCGATATATATATATATATATATATATATATATATATTCAAAGAATTTCTCTCATCGGCTTAGCTAGCCGATAGGTTCGTCCATTCTTTCTATCCACATGTCCGATCTAATCTCTCGTATCTTTGGAATATCGAGTCTTGCTCCTTCTATTCATTGAATATTCTATTATAAACACCATTGGTTTTACAGCCGATGGATCCTTTTTCTTATTCTTTGCTATCCACATATACCTTCATTAACTTTCTAGCTGTTGAACAAGTGCTATAGGATCTATTGGCAACCAGCCGATAGGAGGATTATACATACTACTTATTGACTACTATATTCTAGAGTATCATTGGCTTTATAGCCGATGAATCATTTATCTTATTTCTTGTTATCTGTTTATACCTTTATCGGCTTTCTACTCAATGAAAGAGTGCTATAGTCTCTATTGGCAATCAGCCGATAGCAAGAGTCCGTATAGTGCCTATCGACTACTTTATTCTGGAGCACCATTGGCTCTATAGGCGATATATTTTTTTCATTCACTTTATCACCATATGCCTACACCTTCATCGACTTTCTAGCCAATGGATGAGTGTTTTATCCATTATTGGCAACCCTACTAGTGATTAGTCGATAGCAGTAGTTCATCGGACGCAATTAATAATAATCTTAACCATATTAATGACCAGCCGATGGCAGGAGTTTGTATCGGCCTATCGATCGACTGACTCATTGGTTTATCTTTTTATCAATTGTATAGTCAAATTAACTAGTATACCCGTAACTCTAGCAACATCAACGAAGAGACCTCGAAGACAAATGATCTGTACTAGAACAAAGCAGGTCTCCTAGGCCTTCACATGACTAAGGCGTCATCTGCTCCTATCGGGCCTCTGCCAGCTCGCTCATGTCTTCATCCGGCCTAATCGGCCCCTATGAAATTTGGCGCATCACAAAAGTATATCAACTTTATTATTTCAAAATATATCTATAAAGTGCATTACGAAGTACTCATCTATCAACTTTTGACTAAACTCGTAATTCAAGTCTAAAGCTTAATTTTTCTCTCTTCCAAAAAATGATACTTTGAGACCTAAATCACCTTTCTATTTATATCCATGAGTGGCTGCATAAAAGCCACCAATGTTAAAGGAAAAAATACTCCTAACCTCTTAAGAAACCATTTTTACATGTTTACAACCTATCTCTTTACAAATTTAGATTTGATTTTTTCAAACTTAAACTCTTTCTAAATTTAGCTCCAATTCCCATACACGTATAATCTCTCTTATATTACATATGATATCTTTACCCCCACATGTATTGATCTTTAGCCTTTAGTATCACGATCTCTCGATTGTCAGGTCATCAACTTCTCCCAAGTTGACTTCTGATCCATCACAAGTAACACTCTCGAGACCTTAAGATTCATCTACATATGCAAAAACATAGAAACCATATGAAGCACAAGTTCTTCCTAACTTAATTTATATTAGCATATAAACGTTATATCATACGTATTTAAAATATATAGAAGAATTATCTATCAAGTAATCGCTGACAAACATAAAAATAACTAAAAACTGACTCTTTTTTAAGTCTATTAGTCGAACCATTAGGGTGGTCGGTTCGACTAACCCATACCTACTAGCCGACCGGCCTCAATAGTCTAATCAGATCGTGTTTATACAGAACCAATTCTGGACTGTGCATGTATCCACAGTCTGACTAGCTTCCAGCCTCAATGTGATCACGTGTAGATAAAATTATTTTATTTAAAATCAATTTAATCAATTTTTAAGCCAATTGTTTATAATGAATTTTTAAATCAAGACAATAATTTAAAAGATGTAACCCTAGTGCATTATGTAAGTTATATATATATATATATATATATATATATCGTAATCCTAATAAAATGGTATGTTTTAAATATAATGCCTTATTTTGTGTTTAGCACTGGGTCTCAAATTGTTAAGTACGGTCTTTAAAAAGAGTACTGGGGTTTTATCTCTAGAACGCATCTCTAATACATTCGATAAACCATATATTCATCCGATTAGCTCTCTGACAAGAAACCAACAACTAATTAAGTTCGATTAGTACAAAACTCGTGGGCAACTTATCAACACTGAAATGATCAGGGAGAATAACGTATGTTAGTTGTCAACTGTTAACATATATGGAAATATTTAAGGAAAAATACAGGATAAGATTCAAATATGTAAACAATTGACTAGATATACTGTTGGAATTAGGAAATGAGGACGGCTGCTCCCCATCCCCAGATGAAGCTGCCCAGAAGTACACGCGGGGCGACCGAATGCACACCGTGCGCGAGCCCCGTCGTCGCGGCGGTAGCCGACGGCCGGCCGGTCGCCTTGAGCCCATCACCGGTGGCCGCCGGTCCAAATCAATCATTCATATATATTGAAGCTGCTACTGTACCGTGCATACGACTAATGCTATCTTCATTTAAAAAATATATATTTTTTATGAGAGATAAGAATATGTCCTAATTTATAGCTAAAAGTTTAAAGTTAAGTTTTTGGATGGAGCTAGTACTATCTTACTTGCTGCGTCAAACCGTAGCTACAAAGAGAAGCTAGGAGAAATTGACGTATCCTCTTGTATATACCTGGCATCGTGCAAGCCTGCGTGCGTGCATGGCACCTTTGCGGAGTGTTAACGTGCGTGCAAGCAAGATTAATTAATTAAATTAAATGTCCACGTACGCGCTGAACACCGCCGCGAAATGTTGGCTCCAAGTACAGAAATTGGTAGACAGATGCATGCACAGCACAGAAAGATTTTGCTGTTGCTAATTAAACCCTAATTGTAAGGAGCCTCTAACTAATTAAATTAAAAGGGCCTTAATTAATTGATTAGCTAGCTCTATGCAAAAAGAAAAGGGAATAGTTATGTACTTTTGACAGGATGTACTCATAGTTGAGCAGGTTTATATCGTCTAGCTACAGCTACGATGAATATGTAGCCTGTGAGATTGGAGCAATTAATTAATTGATTATGAAGGCACAGTACCAGCACTTAGAAAAAAGGGTACTTAGGATCATCAAGTTTACCATGAAGTTAGTAACCACACGTACATCATCATTTGAAAAGAAAATAATATCCAAATTGACAACTTGTGTTGCTATCAACCCACACACATATGGGTTGTAACATCATCATGGAGATAATCGTAGCAGCTACTAGCTCGGTGATGAGTGATGACATAACCCAGCCTGCTATGAAAGCATCACGGGCGGCGCAGCCACGGCTTATTGCTAATTGCTAATTTCTAATGACACCTTTTGAAATCCAGAAGCTATATATATTACTCAACTAAATTTGTAGAGAAAAAAAAAGAACTTGGCTTCCTACTCCACAGCCGTGCACACCTCATGCATGAACAAACAAATCTCATTTGACTCCTTCCAGACAGTTCAACAAACAACGATGTATCCAAAGTCCTGGTTATTGTGACAACTAGATTAAATCAAAACACAAAAGATTCCAAATGCACGTTTAATGATATTTAAATACCAAATGTCGTCTATATTTGACCGAATATAACCCTATCTATACTGTCTATAATGTAGCACATGACTTGTTTTACAAACTTTCTGGCTAACTAATATATTAACCATGCTTAATTATTTCGGGGTTCGCTATGGCATATACACGTTCAATTCCATTGTAAACAAAGTTACGTAATTAACCCCCTACATACATCAGCCTCAACCTCTCTATAACCATTATGAATTCTAAAAGAAAAAGAGTAGCTATATTTATGCCATCATATTTTTAAAATCTTACAAATGTGATTTTTTATAATGCACACTGCCTAAATTGGGATAGTTGATTACCTACTTAATGCAAAATTTTTTTTAATACAAATCAATGCATAGAAAAAAGAAGAACAAAAGAAAAGAAAAGTTTAAGAATACATCGTGAATAAGCCAAGAACTTTACTTTACCTACTTTACTAAAAAGAAGTGCTAAAAATTCTATATAGTGCGATAATTTTTCAACTAGTAGAATAAAAGTAGAAGAGTTGTTCTAAACATTCTTTTTCCTACGTAAAAAAAAGACCATCATATCTTAAAAAACCACCAATCAAAAAACCACGTACCATCAGAAAAACCAGAAACAAAAAAAAGTGAACCTCCTAAAACCATTTACCCGTTCTCCTCCACGTTCCGTTGCGACACTAGTAATCGGGAAAAGAAAACTCCCAAGAAAAATCAACACCCATCCTTGTAGGCTTACGAACTTCCAGCGTCACTCGTGCGTAATCATGACGCCCCGCTGACCTCACCATTATCACAACATTATTGCCTCTCCCATCCGGCCAGCCCGACAGTGACCTGTCCCTACTTGTATACACCACCCCACACTGTCACCCGTGTCCAACTCCAAATCCATCGCCCGCACCGCAGCACACGAACCCAAACACACGCACACAACACTCCAACGCCCCGAAACTCCCCTTCCAATTGCCCAAAAACACCGTGGTCGTATCGCTCGGAACGACGCGTCCGGTTGAGATGGAAAAAGGCGGGTGCAATGGTTGGGCGAAGTGCAACGGCGTGGCGAGGCGGCGGCCGCACGTGGCGATGCTGGTGACGCCCGGGATGGGGCACCTGATCCCGCTGGCGGAGCTGGCGAAGCGGCTGGCGGCGAGGCACGGGGTGACGTCGACGCTGCTCACGTTCGCGTCCACGGCGTCGGCAACGCAGCGGGAGTTCATGGCCTCGCTGCCGGCGGCGATCGAGTCGTTGTCGCTGCTGCCCGTGGACCTCTCCGACCTGCCCGCCGGCGCCGCCATCGAGACGCGGATGTCGGAGGAGTGCGTCCGCCTGGTGCCGGCGCTGACGGAGGTCCTCGCGAGGCTGAGGGAGACGACGCGGCTGGTGGCGTTCGTCGCCGACCTGTTCGGGGCGGACTCGTTCGACGCCGCGCGGGACGCCGGCGTGCCGAGGAGGTACCTCTTCTTCCCGACCAACCTCCACACGCTCTCGCTGCTCCTCCACCTCCCGGAGCTCGACGTCTCCATCCCGGGCGAGTTCCGCGACCTCGACGAGCCCGTCAGGCTCCCCGGCTGCGTGCCCATCCCGGGGCCGGACATCCTCATGCCGCTCCAGGACAAGTCGAAGGCCTGCTACAAGTGGATGGTGCACCATGGCAGGCGCTACTGCGACGCCGACGCCATCCTCGTCAACTCGTTCGAGGCCGTCGAGCCGGACGCCGCCAAGGCGCTCCGCCACCCGAAGCCCGGCCGCCCGCCGGTGTTCCCCATCGGCCCGCTGATACAGACCCACTGCGCCGAAGATGACGCCGCAGCCGCGCCGCCCTCGCCGCGCGCGGCGTGCCTGGACTGGCTCGACCGGCAGCCGGCCAAGTCGGTCATCTTCGTCTCCTTCGGCTCCGGCGGCGCGCTGCCGATGGAGCACATGCGCGAGCTCGCCCTCGGCCTGGAGCTCAGCGGGCAGCGCTTCCTGTGGGTGGTGCGGAGCCCGAGCGACGAGGGCGAGGTGAGCGCCAACTACTACGACGCCGAGACGAAGCGGAACCCCTTCAGCTACCTCCCCGAGGGCTTCGTCGAGAGGACGAAGGAGGTGGGCCTACTGGTGCCCTCGTGGGCCCCACAGACAAAGGTGCTGGCCCACAAGGCCACCGGAGGGTTCCTGACCCACTGCGGGTGGAACTCGGTGCTAGAGACCCTGGTGCACGGCGTGCCGATGGTGGCCTGGCCGCTCTACGCCGAGCAACGGCAGAACGCCGTGATGCTGACGGAGGGCGTCGGGGCCACGATACGTGTGCCCGAGGCCAAGGGGAAGGAGAAGATCGCCGCCGTGGTGAGGGAGGTGATGGTAGGGGAGGGAAGGGGCGCGGCGGTCCGCGCCAACATAGCTCACCTACACAAGATGGCGACTCAAGGCCTCCAAGACGGTGGCGCCGCCACGTCAGCGCTCGCTGAGGTGGTGAACAAGTGCACAGGGGAGGAGAAGTAGGCACTAGGCAATTTGTGTGCATCTCCTCCCATATGCTTGTCCGGTGTATCTACTCCTCTTTTTTTTATCCTAATTGTAATTATCCATGTACTTATCCTTGCTAGGCTAATGGCGGTTCGCCTAAATTATATAGGTTACTGTTAAATTTTAAAACTCTATTTTAGAATTATTTTAAAGGTTTTTTATATTAATGTTTAAGTCCCTGAGAATATAAAAATAAAAGTTTTAACTATAATTTTTTGCTGTTTGGGGGTATTCTCCGACCAACCGACAAGACGCTAAATGTATGCTCTGCATGTACGGAGAGAGATTGGATTTATAATTTGAGAGTCCCATTAATAAGAGGGGCTATGCGTATATGAAATGCGGTCATGCACCACTTCAAGACTTATACCTTATCCATTCTCTTCTAATGTCATTTTGGTGTATGTATGTAGTTTTTGCTCAAATGTTAGCTCATGTAACAAAAAAGCGCGCTTTGTTCTGTAAAAATGGCATAGCTAGTTTTGTTCCTTATAAATATATAATAAAATAGCAAAGCACGTGCATCATAAATTGTGCCAACGTTATAACGATGGCTTAGGTTACTATCTTAATAAATGATACACGAAAGAAAAAAAAAGACTGGTGAACACGAATGAAATTTGGTTCTTCATCTATACTGGCTAAGGCCTTGATCATTTCTGATTATCAACCAAGCTGATAATCTACGCAAAAAACAAGGTTAATTAAGTTTTAATATTGGACAGTTGAAAAATAGTTTTTTATTTTAAAAGAAATTTCTATAATTTTTTTTAAATTAAAATTTGTATCGTTCACTAGATTAGAAAGCGTATCCTTCGCTTAAGAACGGGCTAGGGGCAGCTTGCTAAGCATGTTTTATTTACGAATATTTCCTTTGCTCTTATCTGCACGAATCCCAAAGCTGTTTGACATTTATCCGCTGGACTTTTCTCCCATCGCGTCGGCGTGATTGAAATGCTTGTCGAATTGTGTGCCATTTCGCACTCTGGATGGCCAGCGCTCAGAGCAGCTTGGAATAATTAAAGTTTATAATTAACTAGCATGCTAATCCTACCAATATCTTGTTTTATTCCTCTAAATATTCCCAGTTTAGTTAAAAAAAGAGGCATACGGACACAACCCGACAGTACCAGCACTATATGCCAACGTGATCTCCAATCAATCAATTAATTATATGTAACAGGCAACCATATTAGTACTGTAGCAACTCAATCATGAGTGTTCTAACATGTTCCTTACTGTTTTCCTATGGAAATTTAGTGCAAAACGTCAAGAAAACACACACAAGTGTTACTATTAACCACTCGACACGATTGAATTCGTGGTATCCACGATTACACTTAATAGGTAGACTGTAGTTATGTGATATAAACTATCTAAAAATTGTAACGAATTAAACAAATTCAATATCGAGGTTAGAATCATGAATGATCTTGCAAGATCTGTGGATCACTTTCATGCCATCAAGATTATGTCTAGAAGGCTTTCTATGGGTTGATTTCCACACAGCCCAGAGATATTTGCATCATGTGGTGAGACGAGCTGAGAAAGAATAAGATGACCATGATGGCGAAGAGGGTGGCTGTAGTGGTGTCTCGGCTGACCAAAAATCATATTCTTTTTATCTTTTTAAAATATAATCTAATAACGTATAAATAGAATTTTATTTTAGAACGCAGAGACTACTTTACGTAAAATTCTAGCCCAGGTGTCGGGCTTGCTCCAGCGTGCTGTGTTGCGCTATGGTTTTTTTTTTTGTGTACACGTGTGTGGGCCGTCAAAGTGGGGCAGGTAAGGTTGACAAATGAACTGGATGGTCTGCCAATTGGGAACGATAAAACAGTAGCATACCAACGTGAAGGCAGATTTTCAAATGTTAGGGAAAACCCACTAATATGTACTACTACTCACTCCGTTTAAAAATATAAGAACACTACTTACTCCATTTTAAAATATAAGACATATTTTATTTTATTAAAATAAGTTTTTACTCAATAATTAATGTGTTATAATAACATTTATATAATAAGAAAGCATAAGTATAAGTAAGTACTTTTGAATAAAAATATAACTAATTTAATTTTATGTCATAAAATTAAATCCTAATAAAATAATTATTAGTCAAAGTTTTTTAATAAAATAAAATATGATTTATATTTTAAAATGAAGAGTAGTATTTTAGCCCTTTAACATATTAAACATATCAATAAGCAGTGGCAGAGCCACCATCTCAGTGGTGGAGAAGGGGGACGCTAGTGTCATGGCCCCTTCAACAAATTATTTTTACATATAATCATCTAGTTAATTAGGTAATTAATATAAGGAATACTATTAGGCCCTCTCTTAGACTCTTAGCCCTCTTGTATGTATAAATTATGGTTCCACCGCTGCACCACTTGGAGATCGAGGCTTTTTGTTGGCGAATGCATAGTAAAATTTTTAATGCTATTATAGAAATTAAAAATAGAACTTTCGTTGCAAGTATTCTGTTAGATTTGGCTAGACTCTAAAAATGTAGCGATGATCTATCATCGATAGAGTGGCTTTCAAGCGCTGACGCTACCAGGCTAAGAAACTGGCACATGGACACTTCAAAATAATTGTGTTTTGCAGGAGATGGAAAAGGTCGTACCACGAGAACTGAAAACATTTGTGTGGCCATGGACATATGGCAATAATGGTCCGATCACAGGATGTGTCTCTCTTATTTGCAGATGCCAAAAAAATGTGCGTCGAAAGATTCAGATCCATGGTGATGCTGGCGCACACGTATGCATGACGTGTGTGTGCTACAGTTCCAGGCTACCAGCACATCGGATGGATAAAGGTAGCCAGGTAGGGGGTGACGTAGAGCAAAGCGATAGGTAACCTTTAATTAATCTTGTTAACATAATTGTAGATTAGTAATTAAGATGGATCAGATCAAGTTTTGTTAAACGAGGACAGGGTCAAAATGATACAGCGCGCCTGTCAAGAATTTTGATGTAAGGTTATAGAATTCTAAGATGAATTCTCACTTGTTGATCGTCTTGAACAACTGTAGGGAAAGGTATAGCTTTTCTTTCGTTACAAAGCAAAGCACGGACACAAGCATTTATGTATAAATAAATATACATATTATAAGACTAGACTGATATAACGCTTTTCTGCGTGGTAAAATAATTCTGACAACTAATTTGCATATAATATATGTCATGTAATATTGTAAAATATATATGGCTCTCATCAATTGAGAAATGGTTGAAAAGTAAAAGAATTAACCAAAAATAATTTATGGGTAACATATTCATATTTATATTATTAATAATTTAAAATCCAATGATGAAAAATAGATTGTGATTGAAAAAAACCTAAAATTGAACTCTAATTTCAAATTTTAAATTTTAAGAGCGGCGGATAAACTTTTGTAACTTTCTTGCTTTTAGTATAGTCCAGCTTTGTACATATGAATGAAGGTTAAAAGTGATTAAAATGACATATCTATGAAGAGGGTGCGAAATGGGTATAAATCATAACCAATGATAATGGGTCAGATAATATCGATATATATTGGTAATCATGAAAGGGTTGAAACTAATAGGCACTCACAGGGTAACTAGTACCAGCCTTACTAATGCTACAGTGAAACTGTTACCAATCCGTTGCCTGGTTTCACAAACAAAATCATTAAGAAATTAGCTGGTTAATCACTGTCAACAGGAGTGCTAAACTAGTACGGAGTTAGAAACTTTGATAGTAAGCATCCTCCCATCCATTTGAATTATGGAGTACTTTTGTGGTTAATTCATGTTAACTTCTAAGTTGAGATTGGGCCGTAAACTAAACAGCAAAAGCATGATCATCATTTAGTCATTTACTAAGAAAAAAAAAGAGAGAATTTCCAAACCTCCATGCAGTAAGCAGAACGAAACATTCAGAGCTTTATGTGAAGCCCCTGGGTTCTCATTTAATTACAACTCCAACAATTTACTGTTCAAACTTCAACGTGGATCACGTTCAAAGCAGATTAATCACAGAATTATTTTTATGTATTATCTATTTAACTATAAGAATAAATTATATATTTTAGAAAAAAAAGTTAACAAACTGCTTCAAATAAACGGTTTAAGTAATATAGTGGAAAATGTTTTTTGAGAAAATATATTTTAATAGATGTGAAATAAATAACTAGTGACAATAATGCAAGTGGAGTAGCAGCAAAGAATGGGGCTTTCCAATTACGGGTGTGGCCAGTTTAGTTGAGAGGGGTCATCTTGTGGTTGGAGGGCATCATCTTTTGTGGTGAGGTCAGATCGATTGAATTTGTGAGTTCCCACTTTTCTTTTTTGAAAAAGTACCCACAATATTTGGATAATGCTTTTCCTCGTCAATCCTTACCCATCCATGTCACTCATTTTCAAGAGAGATAGTAATTAGGAATTGATAGTGAGAGATAGTGATAGCGAGGGGAGATAAATTTAGAGAGGTTATTATGAATTGTCATCTAAATAGTTCGTTGGCCTAACACCTTTGTTGAAATAGATGATTGTACGAATTATGAAAAAATGATTATAAGAACGAATTAAATATTATATAGTATAAATTAACAAATACCTTAGAACAGTGCTGATGTACAAAGTTACTATAGAAAGTATATTTTTAAAAATGTGACACGAATAATCTGCACATAATTTGCTCCCTATAATATGAAACGAAGAGACCCATCTGAGCTAACTAGTGTATCACTCCTTGCGTCACCTGGTTGGTCAAAGCCTCAAGGGATGAGATCACCCAAATCACGTCCCAAACATATTGGTTCTTGGATAAGAAGGAGCACTACTCATCGGATTTGCACTAGCTTAGTACGGAGTAATCAGTAGAGCCATCAGCCGTATCCATATGCTGATCTGCACTTCTGCTGCTTTGCAGACAGACGAGTGGCTCACGTAGAGGTGCATGTGTACTAGCCGAATCCTAGCCATACCCACAGGCCGAAAGCTTCTGGGTGCACAATCTGTCAAGTTTGTTCGGCCCAGAAGAGCAAAACACAGCCCAAATATTCCTGAAACCCAGAGAACAAGACTTCCCCTTTTGTTTTGTTTAGCAAAAGGCAACACTTCTGCTTTCAGTGCACCGGCCCTAGGTTGGTCAAAAACTCAACAGCAAGGTCTGTCAGTTTCTCCTCCTTTTTTTCTTTAACACATGACGGTTTGGAAGTTTCAAAAGGTGTTTGAAATTTACGAATTTGAACAGGAAATTTCTGCATTAGAATGCTTCGTACAGCAGTATTTCAAAGAAACAGGACGATTCCTCCGAATTCAGATATAATATCAAATGTCATTTGGTAGTTGGTACATGTTCAGTTCTCACTCCAAGTGGTGGTCCATGCACAAATCACAGCACAGGTACGTACAAAGGCAGAGGAATTCAGGTTGTACACACAGAAAAAGGCCTTGCACTTATGTTCCGTGTGCAACAGGCGAATGAAATACTCAGATCAGCAAACCGAGAAGAGTTTAAGAATTACAAACCTACAGAATTGACCAACTGGTTCGCTAATGGCGGCCTAATGGCAAATGGTTTCTACTCAATATCAGACGTTCCTTTCACGTGATATGGCCGAAAGGAAATGGCATCACAAAGGAATCTGTGTTTCAAAACTGTTTGCATCAAGATGGTGACATGCAAAGACAAGCCGAAATTTACTCGAAGTTATATGCTATGACAGGGTTCTTCTAGGCAATCTGTCGATCTACTTGACGACCTCGAAGAGAACTTCAGGTTGGAGCCCGCAGTCTCTGAAGCGTTCAAGCAACTGCTCCCAGGAATCTTCTATCTGTACAGAGTTAACAACTCAGAATCACAGAAAACTGACCTGAATCAAGAAGCCTACTTGGCTGTTGCACAGGCTAGGAGCAAGGTAGCTCCCTCAACAGTCAAGGCATCACAGATGAGCCACTTGTCCTGGTCGCGAGCAAAGCAGACGTATCGACCATCGGCATAGGAGATCTGCAGTGTTTTGAATAATTGGGAATAGATAAGCTTGGCGAATAAAAGTGTGATATATTAGCTAGGCACGATTATTTTGGCAATGGCAAGTATAAGCAGGCAGGTTAAGTAGCATCCGGCAAACCTTGCAAAAGACATGAAGTAAAATTCAATAGAGCAACGAAATAAATTTATTGAAACAAAAAAGGGGCAGTCTCATGTAAAAGTTATGGACCACATCATATGATTCCTAATGGCGATATTTTAGAATGGGACAGAATTGAGATATAAAGCAAAGAAAAAATATATCAAGACAACTGGACAGTAACAGAGATAAAAGAAGTCCAATAAAGATTACCCGGCCATGGTACTTCATTTTAATACTTAATCAATGAAACATGCTGATAAAAAGTTCAGTGAGACACAGTGAAATCACTCAGGATATTCTCTGTTATTGTAAGGTTATTCTCTGTTATTGCCGTTACCGCATACATGGACTACCGACTCTTGCTCAAATTCTCGTCTTCAAACTTTCCAAATGTTGGAGATCAGTAAGGTCATAGGAAGAATAATTTCTCTGACTGGACAATTGATGGCTTGCAACTATTCCCCAAATTAATGTATGGTCAACTCGGATATGAATATTATGCATCATAGCTTGAACCCATTATCCACTGTAGCCTAACCAGTTTGGATCTGGTAAACACCAATTTTAACCTTGGTCCATTTCATTCTAGCAAAACCTCGTTTCAGACTAACACCATCTCTTTTAAGATAAGTATTACATGCAATGTCCCTGTACCATCTCAACTTACCAATATAATACAAAATATACTGTCATAATTAAGATACCCAGTCAAGGAACACAATGACACCGAATTCTCAGAAAAAACAGATATCAACCAATACAATACCATCTAGCTCATTGTTTTTTGCCCTCGTTTTTGGATTTCCTTAACATGACAATCAAGGATAGCATTATTTTTTCTGTTACATCAACAATTTAATTCAAACAAAAAGAGGTTTTCTGCGCACATACCATTGAGGCCAGAGAATAATTTGCCGAGTGGACACCCTTGCAAAGAAGTTTAATATCAAGGGGATGTGAAATGCCAACCAGAACTTCAGATAGCTGAACCTGTTTTTCACAGCCACCAGACCAGTCCAAACCTGCAACATGTTGGCAAAAACAGAAAAAAAACAAACATTTTGATGTTAACTTCAGGAAACAAAAAATATGAATAGAGCAAAAACCTCTTAACTAGCATACTACCAAATCATATCACACTTATTAATGTAGACCTCAGTGTTTGAGATACAAGTGGTTACCGTACATTTCTCCAATACCATTTTCTGATTAGGCAGGGAAAAAGGACAGTAGGACACTATATAGTAAATTGCAATCTACTACTGTAGATAAGAACCTTTACCTATTGTAAAGAAATGTGGTGTATTTGAAGGAGAAACGTCAATGTTATTTGGACTTCTACAATGCTCACAATTGTCCTCAAAACATGACTGTTCATCATATAGAACCGGAAGCTCTACGAAGGATTTGATCTGCATAATGTTGGTAGTTACAATTTGCTAGGATAATATTGTATAATACATGCAACAATAACAATAACAACAAAGCCATTCTATCTCAAGTAAATTAGAATAGTCTAGAGTTAAAATCTAACATAAGTCTTAAATCACAATTCAAACATATCAATAGTTGTTTTTTAAGTATTGCTATTCAAGTATAGATTTTTATATATATCCTAATCTTTCAAATCTTTTTTTATTGTCCCTATTCATGTTAATTTCAGTTTTTGCCTACTCTTCCTTATATTATTATCTTAATTTAGAATTTCACAATATACTTGTGCCTTTAGAGATTTCTTTTGAACATGGTCAAACTATCTCAACCAATATTTAATAAGTTTTTTTTCATTTGTTAGAATAATCTTGCATAATACATGCACCGATAAAAAGTTAGATACACAGGAAATCTGATGAGACACATTTTGAGGTGAACCAGCATCAAGTTTATAGAAAATTGTAGTATGTTCTTTCTCATCAAAAGACTTCCCACATTTGCATCTCATTTGCACATTAAACATAACCCTAAATAGATCATGTGTTCGGCAAATGCAATCTTTGCAGCTGATAGGACTTAATTCATGCCCCTCAATATCACTTAACTCAATGCAGCCTTTCTATCCCAAGTAAGTTAAGACATGTTAAATTTGAAACCCAACAAGAATCATTAAATCATGGTTCAAGCACGTTAATAATTATTTTCCAAGCATTTCTATTCAAGTATGATTTTCAGCTATATCCCACTCTTTCAAGTTCTTTTTGTTGTCTCTTTCCATGTTAATTTTGGTCTTTCTCTATTTCTCTTTATATTATTATCTTGACTTAAGATTTCATAATATACTGACGCATTTAGGGTCTTCTTTGGACATAGCCAAACCACCTCAACCGATATTGGACGAGCTTTTCTTCGATTGGTGCTACCCCAAGTTGATCACGTATATCCTTATTTTGGATTCGATCTATTCTTGTATGACCATAAATCCAACATAGCATACATATTTTTCGAACACTCAGATATTGAACATAAAGTTTTTTTATAGATCAATATTCTGCTTCATATAACATAGTAGTTCTAATCTCCATTCTATAAAACTTATCTTTTAGATTGTACGGTACTCTCTTATCACAGAGGATGTTAGATGCTTGTCACCACTTCAACCAGCTCACTTTGATTCTATGGCTAACGTTCGCATCAATATCCCCATTCATCTGTATCATCGATCCCAGATATTGAAAAATATTTTTCTTAGCCGCTACTTGGCTTTCTAAACTCACATCTCCCTCCTCATGTGCGATAGTGCCAAAGTCACACTTTAAATATTTAGTCTTAGTTCTGCTTACTCTAAAACCTTTGAACTCAAGAGTTTACCATCATAACTCTAGTTTCCTAATTACTCCTACGTGACTCTCATTAATTAATACTATATTATTTGCAAAGAGCATACACCATAGGATATCCCCTTGTATGTTTCTCATAACCTCATCTATTACCAATGCAAAGAGGTAAGGGCTCAAGGCTGATCCCCGATGTAGTTCTATTTTAATTAGAAAATAACCTATATTATCATTAATTATTTAAATACTAATTATAACATTATTGTACATATCCTTGATGAGAGAGACAATTTATTAGGACTTTATGTTTATGCAAAACTTACCACATAACATTTCTTGATATTTTATCATAAGCTTTTTCTAAGTTAATAAAAAACATATGTAGGTCCTACTTCTGCTCTTTAAATCACTTTATAACTTATCTTCTTAAAAAAATTGTTTTATGTTTGATCTTCTAGGTATGATATCAAATTGGTTCATAGAAATCTGTGTCGTTCCTCTTAAATGGTGTTCGCTAACTCTCTCCTATAGCTTCATAGTGTGACTCATCAATTTAATTCCCTATTAATTAGTACAACTTTAGATATCTCACTTATTCTTATAGATTGATACCAATATACTTCTTCTTCACTCCTTAGGCATCGTGTTCGATTGAAAAATATTGTTAAATAACTTGGTTAGCCATACTATAGCTATATCTCCGAGACATCACACCTTGATTGGAATACTATTAGGGTCCATCGTCTTACCCCTTTCATTTTTTTAAAGTTTCTCTAACCTCGGATTCTTGAATCCTCCACACAATGCTCCTATTAGTGTCAACCGAAAAGTCGTCCAACTGAACGGTGGTGTCCTCTTTCCCACCATTAAACAAATTGTTAAAATACTCTTGCCATCTATATCTAATCTGATCTTTCTTCATCCTTAATACATTTAACTTAGATAAAGTCCCTTGTCTTCCTACCACGAGCCCTAGCTATTCTATAGATGACCTTCTCTCCTTCTTTCATACTCAGATGTTGGAACAAATCCTCGAAAGCCTGCCTCTTTGCCTCACTCACAGCTCGAATCCGACCCTTTCACTGCTCGGTCCCTCTGTCGTTTCCGCCCACCTAGGCTTGTCGCTGCTTGATCTCACCACTTGCACACACCTCCTATTCGGTGCTACCGCCACCGTCGAGATCTCGCCAAGTCCTATCGCTATCAACCCACACTCTCACCACCGACACGGCGTCGCCATTGCTGCTAAAGAGTACACAAATCCATGGCTCCCGACATCCCTATGGAGCAAATCAGTCTATAGCGCGAGGTTGCCGAGCTCAAGGATGACATCACCCACTATAGAACGCCCGAGGACCACGAAATCACCCTCGCCTCATATGAGGCCAAGCATGCAGCTGTACACGCACTAGCCCTTGCTGTCCTCAACATCAAAATCCTTATCCTAGAGACACTGGATTGCGCCACCAACAACTACAGCCGGTGGCGAACCTTCTTCCTCGTTGTCTTGGGCAAATATGCCCTAACCGACCATGTCCTTACCAATGTCAACAACTCCGATTGCTTGACGTGGGTGCAGATGGATTGCACCGTCCTAACCTGGATCTACGGCACCATTGCCGCCGACCTCTAGCAGATGGTAATGCTCCGTAATCCAACTGCTCACACCGCCTGGTCCGTTCTTGAGTCTGAGTTTCTCACCCAGTGCTAGTCACATGCACTCCTCTTTTCTACCGAGTTTCGCACTGTCAAGCAAGAGGGAACCTCCATCACCGACTTCTGCCACCATCTCGAGACGATGGCTAGCGCTCTCTCTGAGTTCGGGGATCTAGTCAGCGACCGCACCCTTGTGCTGACCCTTCTCCGGGGACTCAATGATAAGTTTTGCCACATGGTCTCCAACCTGAAGATGCAACGGTCGTTTCTCACATTCGACGAAGCACACACTCTGCTTCTTCTCGAAGAGATCAACCTCGACAATGCCGCTAAAGAAGCTCCAACCCCCGCTTTCATTGCCACACACCAACAATACTCCCTAGGTGGGTCAGCTAGGAGAGGGTTCGAGACGAGGCGTCCACAAGAGCTACACCAATCCGCAGCCCCCAACCGTCGTCGTGGTTACGGTAGCAAACTTGCCCCCCACCATGGCGCTAGCACCTTTAACCCTAGACCTCGCCATGGAGGTCGTCCACCTGGTGCCCCCTTCCTTAGCCCTTGGGAGGGGATAGTGCAGCTGTGGCCACATCCCTATGGCCCTAGCCTCACCTCGAGGGTGACAACGTGCCTACTGGTCTTGTCGTTCGAGCCCTCGGTCGCTCTCACTACCTCGGCCTACCCTCTTTACTACGCCATACCACCAGGCTTCGGTCCTCCTTTGAGTTTCACCCACGAGGGCATGCCCTCCTCGCCGCCAGGGTCTGTGTGCAGGGTTCTGCCTTCCTCGTCGTCAGGATTCACTTGCGGTGGGCCACCTGCTTCACCGTTGGGTTTTGGCACTCTTTTGACCTTCGGTACTGTGTTGTTGTCTTTGCCAGTGCTGTTGCCGGGCTCCTAGACCCTGATGGCCAGCCCCTTCTAGGATCAAACATCCCTCATCAACAATTTCAACACACTATCCCTAACTCCGTCGACCTCCAATGAGTGGTACGTTGACTCCGGAGCTGGCTCCCATTAGTCAACATAGCTGGTGTACTTACTTCTTATGCTCCATCTCCATTCAACCCTTTATCAATCGTTGTAGGAAATGGAACACTATTCCCTATCACCTCTATCGGGTCATCCACCATCTCCACACTACAACGATCTCTTGTTCTTTCCAATGTTTTAGTAGCGCCTAGCATCATCAAAAACTTAATTTTAATTTATCATTTCACTACCGATAACAATTACCCTATTGAGTTTGACCCATTTGGCCTCTTTATGAAGGACCTGCAAACCAGAGCGTGATTGCTAGGTGCAATAGCACAGGTGAACTTTACATGTTCCTTTTGTCTGCTGTCATCTCACCTGCTCTCATCACCATTGCTTGTCCTACCATCATCTGGCATCGTCGTCTTGGTCATCTTGGTTCAGCAGCTTTATCACAACTTATCAATTCTAAACGTATTTCCTATAATAAATGTACCTTTGATCATGTATGTCACGCATGTCAGTTAGGTCATCATGTGCGCCTTTCTTTTAGCAAGTCTGCCTCTCGTGCTCTTCACCCTTTCGATCTCATCCACTATGATCTCTGGTCCTTCCCTGTGGTTAGCGTATCGGGTTATAAGTAATATCTCATTATTCTCAATGACCGTACTCATTATACGTGGACCTTTCCTCTCTGCATTAAATCTGATACCTTTGGCGCCCTATCGAACTTTTTCTCATATGTGCGCACTCAGTTCGACGTCGTCATCAAGCAAGTCTAGTGCGACAACGGCCGCAAGTTTGACCATTCCTCGGCCCACACGTTCTTTCTCACAAATGAGTCATTCTTCGTATATCCTATCCATATACCTCCCAGCAAAACGGTCGAGCTGAGCGCACTCTTCGCACTGTCAACAATATCATGCACTCCCTCCTCTTTCATGCTAGCCTTCCCCCGATTATTGGGTTGATTCTCTCCATACAACCACATACCTTCTCAACCTTCATCCCACTACAACTCTCAACGGCTTCACTCCTTTTTTTCCTCTTCATCGTGGACATCCTTTCTACACTCATCTCCATGTTTTCGGCTGTGGCTGCTACCCAAACTTTTCCTCTATCACTCCACATAAACTCTCTCTGCGCTCCTCCTTGTGTATCTTCCTTAGTTACTCCACTGATCACAAAGAGTATCGCTATCTTGACCTCCACTTCAACAGGATTATCGTCTCTCGACACGTTGTGTTCAATGAGTCCTTTTTTCTCCTTTTCGAGATGTCCACATCCTCTCTTGATCCCACCACTCTGGATTTCTTGGGCGATGATGACTGCTCACCTTGTCCATTGGGCCTTGTACTGTGTCTGTAGGTACACCTCCCGGGAGCGCCTCACCTGGCGCCATCAGGTCACCACGACCCTCTTCTACTATGGGGTCTCCTTCACCCCAACCTTGTGCCACTGCCCTTGGGGACACTACACCCTAGGTTGTTGCCAGCGACACGGTTAAGCCCTTCGCAGACTGTCCGTGGAGCTGTGGCGGTGGTACGTCGAGTTACATGCCTTGGGCAACTGGAGGTGTCCATCACCAACATGCACGGAATGCGCACCTGAGCCAAATCCGGATTTATTCAGCTCGTTGGCCGCCTCAACCTTAACATGGTGGCTCTCTCTCCAATCCCGACGTCATTCAGATTGGCGCTGTCTGATCCAAATTGGCGTGCTGCCATGTACTTCGAATTTGATGCCATCTAGGAAAATGACACCTGGACATTGGTACCTTACCCTCTCGGCATGAATTTCATCACTGAGAAATGGATTTTTCACCACAAGTTTCAGTTCGATGGATCTCTTGCTCGCTATAAAGTAAGATGGGTCCTCTGAGGTTTCATCCAACGCCCTGGCCTCGACTATGATGAGACTTTCAATTCGGTTGTGAAGCCCACCACCATTCGTGTGGTACTTAGTTTGGCCCTCTCGTACTCTTGGCCTATTCATCAACTCGATGTCAAGAATGTCTTTCTACATAGGACATTGAGAGAGACAGTGTAATGTGCCCAGCCATCCGGGTTTGTTGATCCCTCACGACCCAATTATGTCTGCCGCCTAAACTGTTCTCACCATGGACTCAAGCAGGCCTCGTAAACTTAGTACAGTTGCTTTGCTTCTCACATCACCTCCCTTGGATTTGTTAAAACCAAGTCTGACACCTCGCTGTTCATTTATCACCGTGGCACTGATATGACCTTTTTGCTCCTCTACGTTGATGACATTGTTCTCACGACCTCCTTCAAGCAACTCCTTCAGCAGGTTATCTCGGCTCTCAGGCAGCAGTTCTCTATGACAGATATGGGTCCTCTCCATCACTTCATGGGCATCACTGTCGATCGTCGGGATAACGGTCTATTTCTCTCACAATGATAGTATATGCTAGACATTCTGGACCATGCCGGTATGCGCAACTGCAAGCCCTGCAACATCCCGGTGGACACTTGGTCCCACTCACTATAGGAGTATTGCAGGTGCACTGCAGTATCTCACTTTTATCCGACCAGACATTGCATATGTCGTTCAGCAGATATGTCTACATATGCACAACCCTCAAGATCCATCTTATGGCCATGAAGCGGATATTACGGTATCTACGAGGTACCTTGGATCTTGGTCTTCATCTTCACCGGACTTCACCGACCGTTCTCACGGTCTATACTTATGCTGATTGGGCTAGGTGTCCTGACACTCGCCAATCTACCTCAGGCTACATTGTCTTCCTCGAAGACAATCTCGTCTCCTGGTCTTCCAAGCGCCAGCCGACCGTGTCTCGTCCAGCACCAAGCGAGTACCGTACCATGGCCAATGACGTCATTGAAGCTTGTTGGTTACGTCAACTACTCCAAGAATTTCAATGCCTGGTTCGTTGCGCAGCCATCATATACTACAACAACATCAGCGCCGTCTACCTCTCCACCAACCCTGTCCAGCATCAGCAAACCAAATATGTGAAGATTGACCTACACTTTGTTTATGAACACATCGTTTTTGGTGAAGTTCGCGTTCTATACGTTCCTACTTCATCTCAATACGCCGACATTTTCACTAAGGGTCTGCCAACATCTGTCTTTTTCGAGTTTAGGTCCAGTCTGAATGTTCGTTGTGTTTCCAGTTCTAACTACGGAGCCATGGTAGACTTGTGATATGTAACAACTATTTCCTTGCTTAGAATGCCAACATTAACTCGAAGCTAGGAATACAATGTAATGAAACGGTTCTTCCAGGCACTCATACATCTTCTCGATATGACCTCGAAAAAGAAAACTTCAGGCTGGAGACACACCATAGGTCTACTTGACGACCTCGAAAAAGAGAACTTCAGGTTGGAGCCTGCAGTCTCTGAAGCGTTCAAGCAATTGCTGCCAGGAATCTACTACCTGTATAGAGTTAACAGCCCAGAACAACTCACAATGACAGAAAGCACAACAGAATAAAAAAAAAGCCTACATGCTGCTGCACAATCCAAGTTACCTACCTCAACAGTCTCAGCATCACAGATGAGCCACTTGTCCTGGTTGCGAGCAAAGCAGACGTAGCGCCCATCGGCATAGGAGATCTGCAGAGTTTTGGATGACAGGGGATAAATAAGCTGGGCGTATTTGCTAGACATTGTTGTGTTGGTAAGCACAAGCAACCAACAAAATTTGCAAAAGACCTGAAGCAAAACTCAATGAAGCAAGGGAATAAATTTAATTGTACAACTCATTGTGATTTCTGATGGCGACACATAATCGAGATATAAAACAAAGGAAATTATATCGTGACAATTGGAGAGTAACATTAAAGATTACCGGGCCATGTTACTTCCTTTCAATGCTCAATCGATGAAACACGCTGACAAAAAGTTCAGTGAGATACTGAAACCACACAGGATGTTCTCTGTTATTGCCACTTGCCAGTTTTGTCTACACGGACTAACAGCTGTTGTTCAAATTCTTGTCTTGAAACATTCCAAATGCTGGAGATCAGTAAGATTTTAAGGAAGAAAAAATTTCTCCAACAGGACAATGACTTGGAAATTTCACCAAAATACTTATGTCCAACACAGATATGAACATGATGCATCATAGCTTGAACCCATTATCCACTGTAGCCTAACAAATTTGAATATGATAAACACCAATCTTGGTCCGATTGGTTCTAGTAAAACCTTGCTTCAGATTAATACCATCTCTTTTAAGACAAGTATTACATGCAATGTCCCTGTAACCTCCCTCACCTTATGAATATAATCCAAAATATTTGGTGATGATTAAGATAACCAACCAAGGAACACTACTGAGAATGGATATCAACCAATACCAAATAGCTCATTGTTTTTGCTCCCTTTTTCAGATTTCGTTAATATGACAATCAAGGATAGCATTACGTTTTCTGTTATATCAGCAATTTAATTCATAAAAAAAGGTTCTCTGTGAACATACCATTGATGCCAGAGAATAGTTTGCGAAGGAGTGAACACCCTTGCAGAGAAGTTTAATATCAAGGGGATGTGAAATGCCAACCAGAACTTCAAATAGCTGAACCTGGTTCTCACAGCCACCAGACCAGTCTAAACCTGCAACATCGTAGCAAAATGAGAAAATAAAAACAAAAACAAGTATTTTTTCATGTTTTAACTTTAGAAAAAAATGAATGAACAAAAGTCTCTTAAACAGCATAAAACCAAACCATAATATCACGCTTAATAATGTAGGGACTTGCAGTGTTGTTGGAGTTAAGTTAGCCTTCAAGTTTCAACGTACGTTTTAGTTACAACAGGTGGTTGTCATACATATGTCCAATACCATTTTTCTGTTTAGGCAGGAAAAAGGACACAAAATGTAAAATTGCAATTTACTATTGTATACAAGAAACTTTACCTATTGCAAAGAAATGTGGTGTGTTCAAAGGAGAAACATCAACATTCTTTGGACTTCCACAATACTCGCAATTGTCCTCAAAGCATAACTGCTCATCATATAGAACTGGAAGCTCTGCTAAGGACTTGATCTGCAAAAGGTTGGCAATCACCATTTGCTATGATACTCTTGCATAATTTTTTGAGGTGACGACAGGAAATCTGATGTAACACACCTTTGTTGTTTGAGGTGAACCAGCATCAAGTCTATAGAAAATTGTACTACGTTCTTTCTCATCAAAAGATTTCCCACACCTGCAGCTCATTTGCACATGGAACATAATTCCAAACAGATTATGTGTTCGGCATATGCAATCTCTGCAGCTGATAGGACTTACTTCACGACCCTCAATCTCATTGTTGAAATAAAAATGCAAAGAAGCTTCTGATATATGCAATCCTTGAAGAACCATTGCCATAACCTCAGAAGCAAAATTTTTTCCATCTTGGAGCTGAAATTGATTAACCAGATTTACCCTTGTGAAGCAGCGAAATATACATGACTGAAATAAAATAAGACTGAAGCAGAATGAATAAATTTGTAGTTTCCGATGGATTGGTTTGACACTTTACATGTTAATCAGAAAAAGAACAAAATATGATTACGAGGGCTTGCCAATAAAATATCACAACACTCGCACAACTAAATTCGCTCATTGTAGTGCATATGGAACAAGAGATCAGAAATATAGCTCCTTCTGAAATGACTTTTAAAAAATTTAGAAAAAGTAGCACATAATTGAATTTTAACTACTGAGAAATGTTTCTTCCATGAAATGTGAAGATTATCACATACTGAAAACAACTGCAAAACTCCACTGCCTCCTCAGATTAAAGATTCAAGAAAATGCAAACCATCAAATGTAGCATCAACAGAAAACATTTTTTTGAACGTGCAGCAGAGCTGGGTGTCATTCCATTAAAGAAAGAAGAACCAACAGTACATCATAACACACACACTGTCACTTTAAAACAGAGGCCCCACAAAACAAAGGAAACAAAATTATATACTCAGCTTTCACATGATACACTAGAAATTTAGTCCCTACATTTATTTTTATAAGGCAAAACGTAAAATTAAAATTTTAGACTCCATTTATTTTTGTAAAGAATGATATAAAAATAGAATTTTCCGCATTAATTTCTTTCACAATTTATTGCCATTAAGTACAATGGATGCCGACTTAATTGTCAGAAAAAATAGTATTGTTTGAATCTGGAAAAACATGGTCTCCTTATATTAAGGCAATGCAGGGGGTAATAATTATTGCTTGAACAAATGACAATGCAAAGGAATACAATGTTATTGCTCATACCTTTTGAAACATGTTACCATTTACAATTTTACAGAGACTGGTCTTCACAGAAGCCAGTAAAGCAGCCACTCCGTCCTGTTCATTTTTTTCCCAAGAAGAGAAGATTCCATAGATTAGGTCAGCGATGCAGCACTTCTCATTGATATTCAGGATCCATGCAGGTCTTCCCATTAAAAACTCATCTCTCAAGCACCTCAAATTCCACAAGGACTGCGCATTTAATAGGAAATCAGAACTCAGAGGCTAGCATCTGACAAAACAATAAACTACATGCAAGGCTTTGTTACCTGCATGATCGCATGCAAGATAAACAGGTCTTTGTCGGTGTTTTCTTTGCTGACAACATCAACTCTTTGATAGCTGGTGGCGCTTGCTATTTCCTCAGTCGATTGGCCATAAGTTACTGGATAATGAGATTATTCATAAGAACATGCAATCATCACTTTATATTACATGCTAGAAAAATGGGAACAGATTGTTTTGCTAGGACCATGATAGATTTTTGTAATTATGAAGAGATTATTGTGTTCGCATTAACAAACAAATCACATATTACACATTCACATTACAAAGAAATCACAGATACAACTAATAATTGATTTTACTATGTTCACATTTCCAAAAAATCATAGATAAAACTAATAATTACAAGAGATTTATCTGTTTTCAGAAATGATTAAACCATGTCATAATTACCTTTTGGATAGGGAATGTTATAGTTCTCCTGAAAACAAAGCAACTCTGGAGTGTTAATACTACCAAATAAGTATTCACACATCTGAAAACAACTAGAACGATTTTTTTGGTAAACTGTAGATGTGATGCTTCCATCCAGGTTATTAATGAAGAGTCCAGATACCAAATTTGCACAAACATAAATACTTCATTCTCACACTATGAAATTGAACTGAAGTAATTGGCTTTCTGTATTTCAATTGAATGGAAGTCATGAGGGTTGAATTTTTGTTTTGTACTCAGCAGGCGTGCCTCATGTAGATGCTATACAAATATAGTTTGACAAATGCACGAACATATCAAGATCTGTAACAAAGAAAAACAGCTTGCACTGAAAGATGATCCTAAATTCCAAATAATCTATTGTTTCTGTATGATAGCACTGTATGATAGCAACTGGGCTTACTGAAAAACTAAGCAGTGCTATCATAGAAAAAAGGTCAATTGTCAAGATGCTTTTTGTGCCAATTGTCTTGCACTAAGTTTTGCGACATCAACATGTTTTGTGAAAGTCATCATATTGGTGTGGATTAAATCTATATTGTAATCCATGGACAAGCTTATCCTTTGTGACAGCGTACTCATCTCACAATCTAAGAAAAAATGGGTTATGGCTAAGAGTCTAACACCGTGTTCCTTAAATATTAGGTAGGTTCGATAAAATTTGTTTGTACTGGTTTATGACATCAAAATAATGAAGTTCAAAGAGTCATTTTCAGATTAATTGAAGATACATGGCACTGATTGTTAGGTGGGCGTGGATAGCAGAGGATAAATACTAGAAAACATTAGTCTTGGAACAGACTTGATAGTCATTCACGCACAGGCACAGTCGTGTTTACTATCCAAATTATACTTTTACAGTAATGTTACTTTTGCCATTTCAATTATCAATGATATTATCTGCTAAGTGGGAAGAAATATTTCTTGAGCTGGATTGGTATTTCAGACTATCAATGTAATTAGACTGACCAGTGCCGGGGAAAGAAGCTGCAGGGGAGTTGTCACCTTCTAGTTCTAGATTCCGTTCCATATTTGCCAGTATTTCAGCTATCTCAATCTCGATTCCTTCCACAACCATTGGCGGACAAGACAATTTTTGGTTTACCATGGCCCCTGAATTCCCATCATCAAATATAGGATTCATTTTGGAAGAACTTATATGACCAACAATATTTGGATCTCCAGCCATGCGTTTCTTTAGTTTTGCCTGCAAAGAAGATTATCAGTGAGCAAGCGATATGAACAAGTAGCTGGATAACTATAATAAAAGAAAGAAATCAAGCAGTTCCAGATACTCACCCATACGAAAGATCTCACAAGTGGAAGTATCACGTCACGATAATCCAAAACAGAAATTTTGAGGAATTTAAGCCACATACGTTGTACTCCAGAACGAGCTTCATCAAACTGAAATGTAAAGCCAAGTGAATCGTCAGTCCAGTAAACATGATTGTAAACACAAAAATGCACACAAAGAACAAATGCTAAATTTAAAATCATGTCATATCAGCACGTGACGGTAACTTGTAACAGACCTGAGAGCTGGATATATCTGCAGGCAAAGTCCTCAACCTTCGCTTGATTCCCTCAAGGATCTCAGCCCCTTCTCTGCATTTCCCTGTACGCATTTCCACCAAATCTGGCTCTGTTCCACCAGCTGTCAGACGAATCAAGGAATCGAACATATCATTCATCTTTATTAAACGGAAGATGTCATGCTGGTCTGAATCTTGACTAAAAATTATCCTTTCACAGGCAGAACAATCCCCCTTTGGACCGAAAACTGATTGAAGCTTCCCCCAGAGCCCCTCCGGGTGCTTTCTGCATAGGTGTCTCCAGAGCGAAGAAGTGTCCACAAACTTCCTGCCATCACAACGGCTCGACAGAGGACAAATCCAGAAACTCCATGAATTGTTCCCCTTGAAAAACCGCAGTGCATCAGTTATGGTCTTTGCTGACAACTTGTCAGTAGCATTGCAGAATTGAATCAATGGTTTGACCCTCACTGATATCAAGCTATCCTCCTCCTCGCTTGTTAGTATTCGGGAGTAAAATGCAGCCGCAAATATGATCTTCTTGATCAATGTTCGAAGCTGGTTCTTGACAAAAGATACTCTGTCATCATACTCTGCTCCACTGACAGATCCAGGAGGCACATCGTGTGCCTTCGGGTCGTCGGGACTCTCGATGGCAAGCGCCCGGTGGCACTCGCGTTCAGCGTCGTCGTATTGATCCAGGACGAACAAGAGCTTGGCGCGGAACAAGGCGATCACGAGCGAGCGACGGAATGTGTCCGCCGGGTCCTGGATCATGTCGAGTGTGCGGCGTAGGAACCGCCTCTTGTCGATGGCCGGGTCGAAGCCGCGGACTAGCTCCAGGTCGACGAACGCGCGGAGGAGATGGGCGCGCGGCGCGAACGGGTAGGTCGTGGCGAGATGCTTCGCCCGCGCGCGCGCGTCGGCTGCGTCGTTCCCGCCGAGCTTGACGCCGTCAAGCACTTGCACAGACTCCCTGGGGATGAACTGCTCACAGATCAGCGTGGCGAGGCGCTCCATGGCGTGGCGAGTCCTGACGCGGGCTTTCTCCAACCTCTCGGCGAGCGTCGTCTCGCCGTCGTACAGATCGTACCCCACGTCGTGCGCCGCTGGGTCGGTGGGGTCGGAGATCCCGAAGGCGCGGATGAGCTCCACGTACGCGTCCTCGTACCTCTCGTGCTCGGCGAGCATCTCGGCGTGCGAGACGGCGATGTCGACGCAGTTGGGGACGAGCCACGCCGCGGCGGAGAAGGCGGAGAGCGCGGAGCGCTTGTGCTTCGCCTCCGCGGAGCCCTCCGCTGTAGCAGAGAACCCCGCCGTGTCCCTGCAGGCGATGACCTTGCAGGCGGTGTAGGCGACCTGGTGCAGGGTGCCGACGAGGTTGAGCACGAGCGCGGAGCCCCCGTGCTTCAGGCCGAGCTCCACCGCCTGCGCGATCGCCGCCGTGAAACTGCCCTCGTGGTGCAGCCTCATAATCTCCGCCGCCTCCTTACGTAAGGCCGCGGACGCAGCGTCGCGTGTCGCCATTGCCAGCGATCGCGGGTGGGAGTGGGGCAGGGGGTTGGCCGCGTGCGAGCGTGGAGAATGCGCTCGTCGAAATGCCGGCGTGCGGAGACGCTCGCAGCAGAGGCGCCGCCGGAAGGCGACGGGAGCGCGACGCGGGAGTAGGAGTTAGAGATCGCGGCGGCGGTGTAGGTGGAGGCGGCGTCGCGCGACGGCGCAAGGTTGTTGGGACTTGGGAGTGCGGGAGTTTGGGGGAGGATTCGGTAGGCGAGTCGAGATGGGAAAGACGAGGCGGCGGATATTTATATCGCGGCGCAGGGAAAGAGGAGACGCGGCGGATTGATTCCGGTGCTTCGAAATTCGTTTGAATGGATAGGGATTGTGCGTAATAGCGATGAGAATGAGATTGCTAGTGTAGATGCATTTGTTGAGTTGAGAGATTTGGATATGCTACTGTCGTTTCGAATTCGCCGCTGCTTATGGGCATCATTATCACTTGAACTCGGTGGGTTTTTGATGAAAAGTTGTATGGTTTACAAGACGATTTTTTTAATCGATGTTGTAACGGCTGTGTTTGTACGAACGAGAAAAAACTATTTAAATATTGTTAAAATTTAAATTTTTAAAGATTCTCCTAAAACTTACCCTTTAATCCTTCCAAAGGTTTTCTAAAATTCTTTGAGAGTTCAAACTCAAACATTTAAATTTTCCTTTTTCCAAAATATTACTGAAATTTTCAAAAGATTACTATTCATTTAGGTGTGGTTGTTTTCCTCTTCTAGCATGTATGGCCTCCTTTTCCCTAAGCACAGCCCAACCCAACATGGGCCATGGTCTTCTAGCATGTATGGCCTACTCTTCTTTGCTGCTACTGCATGCTACCAGCTCGCTCGCTGCTATCATGCATGCCCGTTACTTAACGTGTTGGCCGATAGATCAGATCCACTCACCGATCACACCGTGAATAGCCGTCCAATATGCTGCATCATGGTCATCCCCTACCTCTAATGTCGTCCCACATGTGTTGAGCGCTCAGTCAATACGTCGGCCTCTATGGCACATGACCTGGCCTCCCTACCGCGTCGACAACACCTGCTAACACATCATCCTTGTCCAAGCTACGCACAAGGACAATGTACCACCGTTGCTTTGAGAATCAGCACACCACGCTCCTCGCCGCCAAACCCTAGTGCCACATCATGGTGTCGCTCCACGCTTTGCCGCCTCATGCTGTGCCACATGGTCACCCGCCGTTTGCACGCAATACTATGTTGCACTGCCTGTTTCTATTGTCGTCATGTGTAGCCCCGTGGCTATAAAAGGCCATAGAGCCCTTTGCTTTGCCTCACACCATCTGAACTCCCTTCAAGCTCCCCTATCTCCACCACCTCCCCTTCCTCTTTCACTTTTTTCACCGGGCACCATTATCGTCGCCTTTCCACATTCTGTAAGGTAGCATCTACAAGTTCTCTCCCCCTCTCTGCCTAACTTCACCCTGCCTCCAGTCAAGCCCCGGCTAGCCACCTACGCTTCCCAATTGGTCGCCGATGTGGTAGCCACGCCCACTACTCAATCCTTGCGTAGGCCTTGCAGGCTAGGCTGTGCATTTTTGGCTAGCCCATGCGTTGGTGAAGCTCATAGGCCTTCGATCCCCTATCCCCGCTCAGCCTAAACCACCTTGCCCTACCTACCAGCCTAACAACACATGCTTGAGCCGTTAAGCTACCTACTAGAGAAATAAAAGACTACTTTGTCTCTCTTGCCTTGGCCTCACCTATCAGCCTCTATTTCAAATCTTTTTCTTTTCTAAAAAATATTTAATTCATTTTTCTATAATCTAAAAAAATTAATCTTTCAAAATTCATATCTTTTTAACCGAATCTCCGTACGAGCCTATTCAACTCTCAATTTTTTTTCTAAAAATGAGATAGATGATACAATTAGTTATATATATTATGATACATTTTTTTTGCATATTGTTATTTGATACCGTGTAGTAGTCAATACCGAGGAGTTGGTCGAAGAAGGACAGGATCAAAATCAAGACAAGTTACCCCTTGATAATGTTATCCCTTATTTTAAATTAAAAATTATTTTATTTATGAAACATATATGTTTAGGTAGATGATACCGGCCATGGTTCACCAGTCGATCCAATAGGCCATGAACCCTAATATTGTTCTTATCCTTCTTATTTGTTAATGATCCTACAGCCTTGTCATCATGTTGCCATCCTGGTACTTGTGCTAATCAAGTGCAAGTACCGATGACACACCTATCACTTAAAACTTGTTGATAGGATAAAATGTGTTTAAAAAAACTGGTTTAAAAATACTGACATTTGTGGTGAGAAGCTTTGCGAAATAAAATGACTTTATAAAAAAGTTGGTCATGGGTAGTTATCGTCTATGTATCTTAACTTTCACATGGCATATAAGGATTAATACCTTGAGTATTTTCACTAATCATATTGAAGTGTGACCATATAGTATGTGTGTGGGAGTCAATAAACATGGAGTCGCTAAGGTGACATCTGGGATGTGTCTAGGGGACCCTGAGTATGGGAAATCTAGGCCTAGTTCGGTATTTGGTCTAGGACCTATTTAGTTAACAACTAGCTATCTTGGAAATGCTTTGAAAATGCCTTATCACGAACCTCCCTTCACCATACGTATCTAATCAATACATAGCGGGTGTTTAGAGTAAGCTAGTGTTGTGTGGGTAAAACATGCTCCCTTTGTAAATGTTATAATTTGTTTAAATAGTCATGCCTATAGTCATGGGTGGATGAGAAGTGATTTCTCTAGTATAGTATTGTATTTAAAAAAGTTTTATGGAAAAAATTATTATGGTACGAGAATCATTATCAAAATCAATCTATGTGGCGGTGGAATACTTAAGTGGTCTAAAACAAGGTTGTGTAACCTAGAGTGTTGCATGGCACTAAAATTAGTGTTGGTTACGATGAAGTGAGATATGATTGGGAAAGAAAAGAAAAGTTAAAGCATAGAAATGGAGGTAACGTCTAAGACCGTATGCTCTAAATTGGAATTGAGATAAGTCATTGCAAAGAGAATTGTGAAATGGGTTGAGACGCAAATCTTTTTTAGTAATTATGGTGTGTTGTTGTAAGGTAACTCACGAAATGGATAGAATTGTGAGCCTTTTTCTGAAAACTTAAAGAGCACATTTAGAATTTACGAAGATAACTTAAAACACACTTGATTGCAAAATAAAATCAAGCCTCTCTTGATAGCCCTTTCATGTCACATTAACTCTCATGACTTGTTGAGTACCTCGTGTACTCAACTTTACTATTATTTACCCCTTCCTAGAAGCGTATGAACACGAAGATCCAACTATGGATGAATTTATTTAGGAGCAAGCGATGTATGAAGACTTTTAGTATTTCGGTCTAGGACTTAAGCCATGCTTGTGGATTTAGGTCTAAGTCTACTTTTACTGTAACATTTTGCTTTGTGTAGTGTTACATGTCTGAGGCCAATTCGTGGTTATAACCTATGTAATAGAGTTTATAAAATAAATAAACATAGGTTTAATAATGATCTACCTACTAGCTAGACTCCTAGGACTAGTATCGATATGTAGCTAAAAGCGTTCCACTTCTATTGAACGATATATTTGTTAACAAAAGATGGGCATCACATATATCTTGACATATTTCTTATGAATTAGTTTATATTTTGTGGAAATTGGGAAAATATTGTCTTTCCTTCCAAATGACAAGGCCTATATGTATGACCGATTACTTTATCATCTTCTAAAGTAGCAATTACTAGCTAGGATAGAATCGTGTCCATACTGTGCATAAGATATTCCTTCTCCGTCCTCAAATAGGAGGGATTGTATGTTATTTTCAAAAAATTAAAGATAAAAAAGACTATGATGTGCTAAAACAAGGAGCACATGAGGAGTAGGAGAGTGATTGGAGGTTAAGATGAAAAGAAATTTAAATAAAATGTAGTCAGAGGAAAATCACTTTACTTTACATTGGACGGCAGAGCGAGTATGTACATAAGATAAAGCTATGAACAAATATAGACATAACAATTTAGCTATTCATTAACAACCGAGTCATGTTTGAAATCTTGGTTATATGTCCCAGTAGTATCCTTTCTTCAATCTTTAGAGTCTCGACGACCATGCTTGATACCAACCAATGGCAAATGCCTCAACCATCACAACCAACCTTATCTTTCTAAGTGCCAAAGGCCATGGCAACAACCAGAGGTTAGGATTTTTGAGGTCTAATGGTGGGTGTGATAGGAAGCTTAGAGAGGATTTGGGTTTAAAAGGAAGGTCATAGAGATAGCAACAGAGATTGCAACACGGCAGTGGATGATAGATATGGGGTGGTGAGACGGCACCTCCAATCCGTGAAGATAGAGGAGGATGATGGACGATGGAGTAGCGGAGACAGTATAATTGGAATGGTTTGGAAGTGACAAGGGAAGGAGGTAGATTTGAAATTTTGAATTACTTATAACACGTGGGGGGAGAGAGAGGGGGAAAATGAAATTTTGAAGGGGGAAAAATGGAGTGTCAGTTATTCAATTTAGCTAGATGAGTGCCAAATCAACCGACTAATATCTCTTAAACATCTCGCTCAACTTATGGATAGGCAAACTCCAAACATAATGTACAACTATAAATGATGTCATGTAGCTCAAGCCACATTCTTGTATATTCTTTTTAAGTGCCGTAAAAATTGGAATTATGTCTTTTTTGTCCTATGTTTTGTGAAAAAAAATACGGGTCTATGTGTAAAAACATTAAGGGGATGACACAGCTGAGAGAGATACCCACAATTTATCAAGATTGGGAGGGTTTTTCTTTAAAAAAATCGACCCGAAAGCGACTTGAGTTTGGGCGGTGCACAGCCAAAGATGTGTCCAGATGAGGAATGGCCGGGGCCATTGCATTACAGCAGCGCTGCTCATCACGACATGACGACTACAACAAAATACCGGGAAATGCCATTGCATCACATTGGCGCTAGTCACCACGATAAGCCTCATTGTTTTTAGTCACCACGATAAGCCTCATTGTTTTGCCTATAAACCCGTAACATCTTATCAATAATTAAAAATAATTTATAAATAAACCTTATATATATATTCTTAGTTATTAGAGATAAATACTGAAAAATAAACAACTTGATCAAATCTATAATTAAAATTTAAAATTTAAATATTTACAACGGCTCATTAACTGAAAAGCAAACGTGGAAACTTGGTCAACTGACCTTATGCTTTGCAAGTGTTTCAGAGAATCTTTATGATGAAAGAGGACAGTAACGAAACCGGCATCCTTCTTATGTAAACAAGATCACCTATATCAGCATCATCCATCGTCCATGTTATGCACACAAGATCAGGTGAGTTTACGCAGCAATACCATATCTCCGTAGAGCCCATCTAATGTTACATCAGCTCCAAAAAATGGTCGAAACAACCGAGTATACTAACTAGAATTCTCAAGAACTGAAAGAACAACTTGCTAAGGCGATGCAATCTATCTAGCTACTTGATGACCTTGAAGATGATGACTTCAGGCCTGAGTTCGCTGTCTGTAAAACGCTGTACCAAACGCTCCCAGGAATCCTCTGCCTGCATTTGTCAAGAACCCAGATCAATCTCCAATAAATCAAGCAGATTAGAATAACGAATCAACAAATGGAGCAGTTGAGAATTCAGAAGCCACGGGATGCAGTGTTCAACTTCAACAGCTCCGTTACCTCGATTATCCTAGTGTCATATATGAGCCACCTGTTTTGGTTCCGAGAAATAGACATACCGCCCATCAGAACACCACATCTGGAGAATTTCATACGAAGGCATAGTTGTTATGAATAAATTTGAGACTCTAAGAATGTAAGGATCAAGGAACTGATTTAACTGAATACTGCCCATATAGTCAGAGCATGCATGTAAAGAAGATATGCTTACACATGTTCTGCAGCGAGAAGACATGAACAAACACTACTACAGCTTCGGTTTTTTAGAGGGACCTCTTAGAGGTCATAGGTAAGTCAAGATGAGACCCATCTATGATAATCACGATCTAGGGGTCGCTACAGCTCGTCTGTGAAGATACATTATCGTCCATAAAGTCCTCTCACCTACTTAGTCTACCCTAACCCCTCCTTTCCCAATCCAATGTTTTCCTCTCTCTAAAACTTAGCAAAATATATCTGAGATGTTTTGAACTCAGATTTCATAGAGGATGTTTTGAACTCAGATTTCATAGAGAATTTGTCTACCTAAGGTTAGAATTATGTTTTCCTACTATATTTTTGAAGTTTTCCTTTGAATTTACGATTTGAATGGTATGAATTTTGCTTGGGAATGATGCTCTTTTAATCTAGATATAGTAATTTTTATTTGTTTTTAACATAAAATTGAACCAAAATATCTATGTAATATTAGTGCAATGGTTTGACTTAATCCATGTATATACAATTTAAGTTCTTTTCAAGACATAATAAGATGATTTGAATGCATATAGGAACTTCTAAATTTAGTTGGAGAGAGAATGAGGTGGAGATTTTTTTCTAAGGAAATTTTTTTTTTGTTAAAATCAATTTTTTCTTCGATATTGAATAATTAATACTGCTTGATTTGTATTTGGGGTCTTTAATTATGCTATGCCAACAAGAATTATTTTTTACTAGATATTTATGTTTGTATATTTAATATTATTTAATTTTGTTTGAATTTTTAGATGGATAGGACATAGATGTACAATACATCAAGATTTTAGTAGTCATACATGAAGGATGTTTCAAAATTTATTGAAGTGGCGAGGGCACATGCTTTAAAAGTGGGTAGAAAGAAAATACATTGCCCGTGTGTCGATTATAAGAATCAAAAAGTATGGATTATTTCAGATGTAATCAAGTCACACTTAGTAAAGCATGGATTTGTTGTGGATTATAAAATTTGGTCCCATTACGGTGAAAATATCGACCTCCAAGGGGTAGGTAATTATGAAGAAAGGGGTGGCGACAATTTCACAATAGATATAACAGATGACAAAATGATGAACGACTTGAATGATAATGTCGATTTTGATCTGGAGGAGATGCTACACCACGTTGAACTAGAAGTGTTGATGGGTTCTACGAGAGGGTAGATAATTTTGATTTTTTATAGAAGGCTACAAAATATCTATTGTAAAAAGAATTGAAGGGTTGTTCTAAGGAGATGACAATCTTATATTCAATGTTTGAACTATTAAGATTAAGGCATGCAACAGATGGTTGCATAGTAGTTTTAATAATTTATTGACTCTCTCCAATAAGATCCTTCTGAAGCTTAACTTCCTAACAGCCAACGCATATGAAGCAAAGAAACTTATATGTTCGTTATCACTAGGTGTGCAAAAGATTCATGCATGCGAGAACCACTACATCTTGTATCACAAAGAACATGCAGACTTGGAGAGCTGCTCAACATGTGGGACCGGTTGGTACAAATAGTGTAACAAATCATAGGATTTTGATAGGCAAGAAGAAAATTCCCACCCTAGTGATATGGAACCCCATTGAGCCTAAAGGTGTGCCCGTAAAATGGAGCAACTCCTGTGGTGTTTTGGTAAGGGATCACTGTCCAATCCTCATAAATGAATAGAAGAAAGTAAGCGATGTGGGTGAAGGAACTTTTTTGGACAGAATTGAGAAAAAGAATTCTATACTCCAAAGAATTCAATGAAGTAGAAAAGGAGTATGCACTAGTAATTATGGGTCAGTGATGGCGATAATGAAAGTTTGATCTAAACAAGAAGTACATCCAGTGGAATCGAAGCCCTTTCAAACATACAGGAAAATCTCAGTGGCTGACTAGGATGAGTTCATCAAGAATAAAACTATGCCTATGACCCTAGAGAAGAGTAAAAAGATGTCTGAATTGGCAAAGAAAAATTAATATCCACATCGCCTAGGTTCGACTAGGTATGACTCCAAAGTCGACGAATGGAGGAAGAAGGAACAAAAAGCAAAGGCAGAGAGAAAACCCTTGGAAGTAGAAGGGTTAAATGATATAGGCCAGAAGCATCAAATAAGTTACCGATGATGGATAGTTGGTATTCAAAGACCGAGTGTCGAACAAATAGCCAAAAAAATGAAGGAAACGAGAAGCAAAAAAATAGTAAGTTCATGTCTAGAAGGGAGAAAGATCAACTAAGCACAGCGTTGGGTAACCCTGAGCACTCTGGCTGCATTAGAGAGATATCTTCCATACTCAGTTAGAAGGAAGGGTTTTCAAAAGATATAGAAAGTTACAAGAGACATGATAGGTACAAGGAGAACAAGAGGAAAGAAATCAAGGACGAAGTGGCCAAGCAATTATTTCATTTGATGAAAAAAATGGTAAATAATTACTAGCATATTTACAACAGGTTGCGCAACACCAAGAACCTAACATAACATCATCACCTGTGACCTGATACCCATTTGATGACATAATCGGTCCTATGCCATGCAAGTTGCATTTGCCGGTTAGAAGGGGAGGCCGAACAAAGGAGGTCATAAGTGGCGAGAGGATACCACACATAAAGTTTCATTGCTAGGATATACCTGACAACTACGTGAGAATACAAGTCACAAAGGTCAATGTCGACTGCAACTAGTATAAGTTCAACAATCCCACGTTGGAGAGAATCAAATTTTTAGGCAATGTGGTCGATCAATTCATATTATGGCATCATAAAGATATCATGTTCCTTTAACATTCGCCTATAAGTACATCAAAGATTGTGTCTCTAAAGAAGACAACCACTGTGCCAAAGCCGACATCCCCACTAGGTCCTTCATCACCGATAAACCCAGAGTCCCCCAAAGACAAGACACCTAAGTCCCCACACATCCACCTTCCCCACCACTGTCGTCTTCCCCACCATATCCACCTTCCCCGCTACCTCAAGATGTCCCCAACAAATCCACTTTCGCCACCACCTCCTCCACCATCCTCTCCACCTTGGGCCATTCCACAGAAGATAACCATGTACAATTACAAGACCAAATCAAAAGACATGGAAATATTTTTGTTTATAGCCTTCAGAGATAGAGGTGACATGAAGAAAGATATGACACTCAATACAAGCCAGAGATCAGTTCTAAGCGCCAAGTGTAAGTTGGATTTTATGCTATTGATGACGCCCCTAAGGAATTCAAAAATGGCAAGTATTTTATTCCAACACACATTTTGAGAACTTTATCGTGGTAGATGATCAGGTGGCATGAGTGGTATATGAAGGTTAGTAAAGCAGGCCTAAGATGGCCAAGTGCCAAGGGGCCAAAAGACACTTTCATGGGTGAAGATTGGGATGTATTCTTTATAAATTTTAAGGACATGCACGCCATGTATCATCTAGAAAATTTGGACATCAATCTTATTGGCGCATAGCCCAGTAAGTTTTGAGCCATGGAGATGGGGATTCTTCTTTCTATGCATACATCGATCAATCTATTATCGACATGGTGCCTAATGTTTTGAGCCATTGCGTATGTTTAGGTTACAATTACATGATGTAGATAAAATGAAGGAACTAGTTGGCTATCTTGACCCAACCAGAATCTACAAGACACAACATACCGTCCATATATGTGACTATTTTGTGGAGCACAAGGATAAGTCTCTAGAAGAAAAGAAAACGTACATCAAGAAACTATATAGCGAAAAGAGTTATGATGTAGGGGCATACATTGGACGGACAATGCTGAGTTATCAAGATAAGAGATACATAATGGCCCTGTATAACTTTAAGTTTGTTATTTCTTCTGTAAGAACTTTTGGAACTATTAACTTAACATATTTTTATTCGCTTATAGTAACTACTACATTTTATTTATTATATACCCAAAGAACATGACAGTCGTGGTCTGTGATCTAACCGATTACCTAGAGGCTGATTATATGGAATTCCTCATTCTTTTGAACCTGTAAGTAATTAAAATTCTCCTTGTATATACCTCTAGCCTTCATTATCTATTTTCTTATACCATGTCTACTTATTTTTTGAACATTGCACACATATGGTACATTGAAATGAGAGGCAACGGAAAAGAAGAGAGAAAGACCGCTTATCAAGACAAAGTGGCTGGTAATGACTCGAACTACACATTTTATGTCTTTGTTACTACTCCTTGGACAGTGATATAAACAACTCGCAATTACTATTATTTGTGGATATTACATGTGCGAGATGATGAGAATCCACATCACGTATACATCACACCTAGATGATAGTGTATGTATATACTTAATTAAATGTATTAGTACAGACACATGTATTACTATAGTCTCGCTTATCTTATTCCTATTGTAATTGTAAGGATGAACAAGATAATACTTCTAAATCTCTATGCTAACTTTGTACCATTTTATCCATCGTGACATATATAACACACTTGATTTGTTTTTCGAACCTAACAGTGCATAAGCAAGGGGTAACAATTACAAGAAACTTCGAGAGTAGAAAAAGAATATATAATTCTTATAAATGTATGAAATGATTATTTGTTGGACACATTTATGGTGAATAATTATATTAGAAAATATGTTGTGTAATAATTATTAATTAATGTATGGAAAATAATTATTAAGTGATGTCAATTACTAGTGCATAAATTATATTTTGAGTTTACGATAATTTTAAAAACCAATTAATTGATGGAAGTAATAAAACAGAAAAAAATATTTTTTTGGTTTTTTTATTAAAACTGTAGTCAGGCGGCTTAATAACTATATCATAAAACACTATTACCTTTTGCATTGGAAGTGTTCTCCTTTAAGCAATGTGATTATTTACTGTATCAACAATTAATTACATATCATTATAATGGATCTCTACAAAATGTAGATAAGTTCATGAAAAATGTCGCACTGCAGTGAAGAGTTCAGTCAAAATATGACAACTATACTTGGAAAATAACTTACGCACTAGGGTCAAGGTGGACACAGATTACATTTGGTCCGACAAGATTAAAATCCCTACTACTAGATCTGAACATTATAGTACACACTATATTGTACTCGAAGCATAGAAATAATGCATAACATCCTGTCAAACGATCATAGAGAACGACTGACATATTAGAGAATTCGGAGATTTCACTGGATGATTCATTGAGTATAGTCCTTGGGATAATATGAGATGAGTACACGGAAAAAAACAAAAATACCTATTACACATATATCCTTAACACCTCCAGTCAAATAAAATTATAAATATTTAAAAGATATAACTAATGCCAAATTTAGAGTCTATGCTTAATAATATTATCAAAGTATGTAACTCTTAAATATCGATGAAGAAAAGATTCATCCACTCTACAAATAAATAGATCTGGGAGCATTCATAAATTATTATTATTTTTATTTATAAACTATTGTTCAGCTTTTCACTGAATTAGAGATATTGATAATGATGATGATAAAACTTAATAAATTGTTCTTTGGTTCTTTATTGATTGATGATGATGCCATCTTTGATGAAAAGCTGGTGATGTGATAAACCAACTTCGATGGTAAGATGCTGATGATGGAATAATGATGATGAAGCATAGGTTTCCATAGGAAGTTAGGGAATGATAGATTAGCAAGATTTTAATAAAATTGAAGGTTTGCAATATATTTGGGTGGACTCGATAGGAAATGTCGGAAATTGAAACACATGAAATTGATTTGTAAAGAGCACTAATATACTAGCAAAAGACATGATGATATAGTAGCAGCAGCAGTGAGTCAATAAGCATGCAAAACATAAGGCATATGTATAGGCAATGAATGTGATGACTGTCATGGAATGAGCAACAAAAGATGTAGGTGCCTTGATAGATGCATAAATCCCTAACGATGACAGTAGTAGTAAAGCAAAGCCAATAGTAGAGTTGCGTGGTAGTAACAGGAGCTACTGGGTTGGACGCAATCACACAATGCCACAACGTAAACAGGCAGCCACTTGCAGACCCAGAATTGATCCCGAAAATATGAGCTCTCAGCTGTAGACCAGAGACGAAGATTATGACCGGCTGTGGTGGGTCGATGAGGAACTGTAGAACAGCGAAAGCTTAACTAGTAGCAAGTTAGTACGGGATGTGGACTCAACCAATGCACAGGAGTTGTAGCTCGAAGCAGAATACCACGATAACAGAGTATTAGCTTGATTGCAACGATGATGGGCAACAACGAACCGACAAAGATGGCGGATTGCCGCGACGGGCGGGCTGCTGGAACACAAGATGATGACGATAGCTCAAACGACAGAAATTGGGGCCGATCTGCAGCCGTTGCCGCTTGAGTGCGGCTATTAGTTTGCTTGCTCAAGGATGAACTGGACAACGACACATGCAACTGCAGCTAGATCAGCTAGCTCACAAGGAGAGCAAAATGGCTGCTGCTGCAGTGTTGCTTGGTGAAGATGGGAGAGCGAGGCCAGCGGTGGCTTGATGTGCTGTGATGGTTGACTCGACCGCAACGCCGACAAGAGCGGCATGCCCCACGATCGACGACAGAGGACGACGACCCACGATGGATGGCTGCGCGCGCTGGGAGACGACGAGCCTGGCGGCGGACGACTGAAGATGCCCGGCGACGGCCGATCTGGCCGAGTGGTGCGCCGCCGCCGCTGCTTCTTTTTGCTTGCTTGCTTGGTGCTGCTGCTGATGTTTGCGCTGACGGAGTGACGATGGACGTCGGCGAGCAGCGGACGGGTTGGATGGCGCGCCAGCGTGGATTCCGAATCGATGGCTAAGGTTCTGATACCATCCTATGGAATTTGAGGATTTCACTGTATGATTTATTGAGTTTAGCCCTTAGGGTTAATATGAGATGAGTACACGGGAAAAGATAGAAATACCCATTACACATATATCCTTAACACGACAAACCCATAGTTCAAATTCCGAAGCACCATGCAGTTTCACAATTGTTTAACAGCCTCCTAGAAATGACTTTCTTCATATTGTTCCAAGCATCATTTAGCTTACATGTAGTTTCGTGTTTATATAACACAAAAACATATGCATTCTAGAGTCATTTTCACATGATGGTATCAATGATTCTGTCTGCAAACGATGGAATATGAACTAAACAGCATTAATACTAGTAATTAATACAATCCAAGAAAGCAAGGTCAAAATACAATCCATGCATTCATGCTTCTTGTAAAAAAGCTTTCTATCCTAATTATGCTCATATCGCACATTTCCTTGTCTCTTTAGCGGTACCTAATATGTGGGAGGTAATATTTTAATTTGGTGTAGCGGGCTGAGGAGTTGCACTTGATCGGGCAGAATTTGGATTGATCTCCAGTTTTTCCAGCTTTTCATCTAGCTTGTTTCCATTTTCATCCATGTTGGTTGGTGAATCTTGCAATTCCATGTCCACAATGGTCCCAGAACTTCTATTTTCCGCATGAAAGTCACTGCAGGAATAATGAAATTTGCAAGCTGAGAGTCTGAGAAAACAAATTGCAACAGAGGAAAAGAAGATGCGAAATTTTAGGGAATTATGTGCATTGTCAAGAATCCATAAAACTTTAAAAAAAACAAGTGTATCGATGGGAATGGAAAATTTGGATGACCATGATTTTGATGTTATTTCTCCTGATAACTAGTTCCACATGTATCAACAGGCTTTTGTTAATAGTAAGGAACATATATCACCAATCAATCATGAAAATGTTATATGGGTAATAGCATCATGAAAATTCAACACATATTCGGTCATTGAATACTGTCCACGTTTTCAGTCAGGTGATACGTTGGCATGCCAACGTATTGGACCTTCCCATATGGGTAGTCATTATGTTTATTTTTATAATATTCCTTCATTTTAGTTACGAAGATTAAAACAGACTATTCAATTTCCTCGTATGCCCTTGTAACATACCATAAAGCTAAAATCAACGCTTCACACAGAAGGGAATCGTCAGAATATAGTGATGTACTCACCTGATAGCTGTTCACGCTTTAAATAGAATGCGTATCCTTCATTTTTGAATAGTGCCTCTGTTTTGCATTTTCAGAATGTCAACTCTTGTTTTTCTGGTCGTACCTACTTAAATAAAGAAGTCAACCTTTTCTTTCCAGTTAATAGATTATCTATATGCATCTTAAACTTACTATAAATTTACATCTGTACATAGAAGGTGAAAAATATTCATATTATTTGGTAACCACAATCCAACACGTTTCGTTTTAGGATAAATGTGTATGAAATATCACCTCAGTATGTAAGTATTGAACAATATAGTGTCTGTTTATTCCATATAGTGTGTACTCATGAATTGGTATAAAATCAATGAATAAATAGAGTTCAAAAAACTTAAGTGCAGTATTTGTAAACAAGTGACAAATTCTGTAAATATGAGAAGAGAACAAATTAGAACTAGATACATAATTCCTTAAAAAAGGAAAGGGTAGTCCTGTCAAGAAATAAACAGAAATGCACCAGACTAATATTACATTTCTTGATGATTTTCATTCATATTTTGAGCCTCATCTGATTGTGAAGACTGAAATAAAGTTTTTGTATTAGTAATTTAATTTTTGTTGAATCAACTAATGTGACAATAATAGGACTGGAAAGGAATTTTGTTGCTCTAGTCTTAATGTTAACTGGCAGATACTAACGAACCAATAGCACAAATTATTTAGGAATTGTTCCTCTGAGAAATGTTGCTATTCTTTTTTGGAAGAACGTGAAGATAAACAAAACAAACCATGTGATCTTCTATCTTCTCTTCAACAGCACTGCTTCCAGAATTACAAGCAACTATATCAAGCATTTCATCAATATCAGACACGCTAATCTTCTTAGCACCTACTTCTGAATCCTCGGACATGCATTTCTTTAAGTTTCTCTGAAAAGGTTGTGGCAATACTCAGTCATCACACACTATGAGAAAATATCTGAATAACTAAACCTAAACAAGCAAATTCAGCAAAAACAAACCCATAACAATGATCTTGCAATCGCCAAGATGACCCCCCGATAATCCACAGCAGTATCTTTAACAAATTTAATCCACGACTCTTGGATTCCCGGAAGAGCCTCAGCAAACTGCAATGCGATGCAAAACCAAGTTGATCTCATGTAAATTAACTACTAGCAAAAAAAATCCAATTAGATACAAATAAAATGTCAAACCTCAGTACTGACTTTATCTGTAGCCAAAGTCTTCAACTTCTCCTTGATGTTCTCAAGAAGTATAGTTCCTGTCCTGCATTTTGTTTCCATTATTTGAGCAAATGGCTGTGTTCCTATTCCACTTGAGGGTTTATCGAACAGCCATTTGAACATCTGATCTCTCTCTTTGAAGCAGACAATGTCGTGCTGATCAGAATCTTGAGAAAAAGTTATTCTATTGTAGGAGTACTCATCACCGTCAAATACATTGCAATCCAATTTCTGATCCAAAACTAACTGCAGCCTCCGCAATACTGCCCTCTGGTGCTTGCTGCACATGTGTGACAACAACGAGACGGTGTCAGTATGCTTCTTGACATGGCTATCACACAGGGGGCAAATCCAAAACCTGTAAGACTTGTGCTTCTCCACAAAGCTCAGCACATCTGACACGCGGAACGAAGAGCAATCAACCTTGTTGTAGTCCTCTTGTAGTTCATCAAACCTCACGCTTAGGAACTCTCCTTTTCTGCTCTGCCATGGAGCTCCAGTAGACATTGGCCGCCCTTACGATCTTGTTGATCAGCCCATGGAACTCGCCGGCGAGAGAAACTTACCTCGCGCCGCGGTTCGGCCCGCTGATGGAACAAGGCGGCACGCAGTCATCTGCCGGGTCATCGGGATTCTTCATGTTGAGCACCCGGCGGCAGTCGCACTCCGCTGCGTCGTAATCGCCCAGGATGTACATGAGCTTCGCGCGGAAGGAGGCGATGACCACCGAGTTGGAGAACTTCTCCGCCGCGCGATCCGCGATGCTCAGGGTGGTTCGCCGCAGGACGCTCCTCTTGTCGATGGACTCGTCAAGGAGGCGCGCGAACGTAAGGTCCATGTGGCCGTGGAAGCACTGGGCACGCGCCGAGTCCGGGAAGACTTCGGCGAGGCACCTGGCCTTCTTGCGCAGCTCCAGCGTCGCGTCGCGCTCTGCCTTGAGGCACTCCGTCGCCGACGCGCCCGGGTTCACCTGGAGGAGAGCGTTCAGCTCCTCGGCGGAACCTGTGTTTGTTTTTTGTCTTGGATTTACATCCTCCCAGGCACGCGCTCACGACTTGTGTCGTGGGCAGCGCCCAACGTCCGCACGACGCGCTCCAGTGCGTGGGATAGCACGGACTCCACGGAGCTTGGAGGTGTGGCGCGCATGGCGGGCATGGTGGCCGGGAATAGCCTGTCCACTTTTTTGTTTTGCTTTTTTAGTAGCTCATTGTGTATAAGTAGGAGTACTTAATAAGAAAAGCTAAGGCATTTGCTGAGGCACCAAAATCCAGCGTGTGAGTTCTCTGTGTTCACGTTCGTGTGAGTTCGTGAGTTTGAGAGCTCGCCAGAGTTCTGCTCCGGCGGCCGGTGAGGAGTCCGGCTAACATCTGGTATCAGAGCCAAGATCGGGAGATGGACCACCGGTCGGCACCGGTCGGAGATCGGTCGCGCACACCACACCGCCGCCGTGGGCGCGGTGGGCGACGGTACATGCCATTGCCAGCGCCACGCCGTGGGCACCGTGAGCTCATCGTCCAATGCACCGACAACCTTGCTGCCGGCGTCCAGTAGCCCATGCTCACCCGCACAAACTACCAGGAGTGGTCTATGTTGATGCAGGTGAACTTCGAGGCAACCGGTTGATGGTACGCCGTCGAGCCGTTCGATGACGACGACATCGAGTACTGCCACGACCGCCTGGCACTCGCCGCTATCCTGCGCTCGGTGCCGGCCTACATGCTGTCCACCCTGCGGGAGAAGAAGGGCTCTGCCACGGAGGCATGGGCGGTGATCAAGGCCATCCGGGTGGGCGTCGATCGCGTCCGGGAGGCCAACGCCCAGCAGCTCCGCCGCGAGTTCAACGCGCTGGTGTGGAAGGACTCGGAGACCGCGGAGGACTTTGCGAACCGCATCAATGAGTTGGCGTCCGACCTACGCATCCTCGGCGACAACGTCACCGACGTCGAGATCGTGAGGAAGATGCTGCAACTCGTGCCCAAACACCTGGCGCAGGTAGCCATCTCTATCGAGACGCTACTCGACATCCGCACCATCTCCGTGGAGGAGGTGATCGGGCGACTGCGCGCCGTCGAACAACGCCGCAAGCCTCAACCCGTCCATGACAACCACGACCGGCTGCTTCTCTGCGAGGAGGAGTGGCTGGCCAGGCTCAAGATCCGCGAGGCCGGTGGGAAGAGCGGCGGCAATTCCTCTAGCAGCGGCGGCGGCAGCTCTAACGGCTACGCCGGCGGCAAGAAGCGCGGCGGCCGTGGACGAGCTAAAGGCAAGGGGAAGGCCGACGGGCCAACCCGCGACGGCAAAAAGCCCAATCCAGCTAAAGATCCATGTGCACGCTGCGGCAAGATGGGCCACTGGGCCAGGGAATGCAGGAGCAAACCCAAGGCCGAGGCCCACGTCACGGAGGCAGAAGAGGAAAGGGAGCCCACGCTGTTGATGGTCCATGCCACTCTGCGTCCAGCGCCGTCTCCAACTGCCGCCAAGCCAGTTCAGGCTCCATCGGCGAGCCGTCCCCTCCGCATCGTGGAGACCAAGGTGTTCGCGCAGCTCAGAGGCGACAACGAGCGTGACGACGCCACCTGGTACTTGGACACCGGGACGACGAATCACATGACGGGGAACCGCTACGCCTTCATCGACATCGACACGGTGATCCGCGGCACCGTCCGCTTCGGCGACGGCTCTAAGGTGGAGATCCAAGGCTTCGGCACTGTTCTGTTTAAGGGAAGGACCGGTGAGCATCTCCCGCTCACGGGGGTGTATTACATCCTGCGCCTCGTCTCCAACATCGTGAGCCTCGGGCAACTCGATGAAGGAGATTGCGACGTGCACATCAGGAACGGGGTGCTCCGCGTCCGCGACGACAAGGACCGCCTGATCCTGCGTGTAAGGCGTTCGGCGGAACGCCTCTACCTCCTGCGAGTGAAGCTGGCCCGGCCGCTCTGCCTGGCTGCGCGCGCCACCGACGGCGCGTGGCTGTGGCATGAGCGGTTCGGACACATGAACTTCGACGCCCTGCACAAGATGGAGAAATGCGGGATGGTGCAGGGGCTTCCTTCTATCGATCGAGTTCATCAGCTCTGCACCGAGTGCGTCACCACCAAGCTCAAGCGGAGACCATTCCCGTCGCAGGCCAAGCAGCGGGCAGAGGGGTTGCTGGACCTTGTCCACGGCGACCTGTGCGGCCCCATCACGCCGGTGACTCCCGGCGGTAAGAAATTCTTTCTGCTTCTGGTGGATGACAAGAGCAGGTTCATGTGGGTGGCCCTGCTAGCGGCTAAGAGCGACACGCTGGCCGCCGTCAAGAAGTTCCAGGCTCGGGTTGAAGTGGAGACCGGGCGGCACCTGCGCGTTCTCAGGACGGACAACGGCGGCGAGTTCACCTCCGTCGAGTTCGAGACATACTGCGCTGACCGTGGCGTGGAGCGGCCGCACACGGCGCTGTACACACCCCAGCAGAATGGGGTCGTTGAGCGGAGGAACCAGAGCGTCGTCAACATGGCGCGTGCTCTGCTGAAAAGCAGGGGCATGCCGTCTGTCTTCTAGGGAGAAGCCGTCGCCACCGCCGTCTGGATCCTGAACCGCGCGCCCACAAAAGCCCTTGACGGTGTGACGCCTTACGAGGCATGGCATGGCAGGCGGCCCGACGTCTCCTACTTTCGCACGTTCGGCTGCACTGCCTTTGTCAAGACGGTGAAGCCTAATCTCAAGAAGCTAGAGGACCGCGGCACGCCTGTCGTGTTCATCGGGTATGAGCCCGGCGCCAAGGCATGGCGCTTCTACGACCCGGTGGCGCGTCGCGCCGTCGTGTCCCGGGATGCTGTGTTCGATGAAACGACATCCTAGACCTGGGAGAATGGTGACGGAGTGCACACCGACTCGGAGCTCGTGGTGGAGTACCACGACTTGCAGATCGGCGCCGGGGACCACTACATCGACATCGCTGGGGGTGGGTCTGAGGCACCTGCTAGCCCAGCCCATGCCAGTCCAGCTCCCGCGCCAAGCCCCGGCGCGCCCATGGCGAGCACCCCTGCAGCGTCGTCGGCGCAACACTCGTCTGAACCTACGGCGGCACCCACCTCACCAGAGTTTGTGTCGCCGCCGCCGAACGCCGAGGAGTACTGGGACGCCGACAACGACGACGTCGAGCCAAGGTACCGCACGCTCGACAACGTTCTCGGGAACGCGCGCCTCCTGGTCTTGCTGCTCGACAAGTTGCCGCAGAGCTCCATCTGCAGATCGAGGGCGAGCCCGCCTCATTCGCTGAGGCTGAGAAGCTGCAGCCGTGGCGTCGAGCGATGTTGGAGGAGATGGACTCCATCAAGAACAACAGTACCTGGCGTCTTGTACCTCTACCACCTGGGCACCGACCGATCAGCCTCAAGTGGGTTTACAAGACAAAGAGAAATGCCGCCGGTGACGTCGTGAAGCACAAGGCGAGACTCGTCGCTAAGGGGTACGTCTAGCAGGCCGGGGTGGACTTCGATGAAGTGTTCACTCCTATCGCTCGGATCGAGTCCGTCCATTTGCTGCTTGCGCTCGCCGCCCAGGAGGGGTGGCCGGTACACCATATGGACGTAAGGTCCGCCTTCTTGAACGGGGAGTTGAACGAGGAGGTTTACGTGTGGCAACCCCCTGGCTTCGTTGTCGCAGGGCAGGAGAACATGGTGCTGCGGCTTGACAAGGCCCTCTATGGCCTTCGACAAGCACCGAGGGCATGGAACGCCAAGTTGGACCGCACTCTGGGCGAGCTGGGCTTCAGCCACAGCGAGTCGGAGCATGCGGTCTACGCCAGAGGAAGAGGAGCTTCCCAGTTGCTGGTGGGGGTCTATGTCGACGACCTCGTCATCACCGGGAACGACGCCGCCGAGATCAACCACTTCAAGGAGCAAATGAAATCCAGGTTCAAAATGAGCGACCTCGGTCTCTTGTGTTTTTATCTGGGGATTGAAGTGCGGCAGGGAGACGACGGCATCAAGCTCGCTCAGACGGCGTACGCTTGGAAGATCCTAGACCGAGCGGGGATGGGGACCTGCAATCCCTGTCACACCCCGATGGAGCCTCGGCTGAAGCTGTCCAAGACAAGCAACGCCAAGGCGATGGACGCCACCGAATACCGGGGCCTGGTCGGCTGTCTCCGGTACCTGGTGCATACCCGGCCTGACATCGCCTTCTCCGTCGGGTATGTTAGTCGCTTTATGGATCGGCCAACGATGGAGCATCTCAACGCCGTCAAGCGGATCCTGCGCTACGTCGCCGGAACCATCGACTACGAGTGCTGCTACAAGCGTGGAGCACGGGAGCTGAAGCTGCTTGGGTACAGTGATGTCGATATGGGCGGCGACATTGATACAAGGAAGAGCACCACTAGAGTGCTGTTCTTCCTCGGCTCCTGCGCAGTGACATGACAGTCACAGAAATAGAAGGTGGTCGCCCTCTCGTCCTGCGAAGCTGAGTACATTGCAGGTACGACGGCCGCCTGCCAGGGGATCTGGCTGGCACAGCTGCTTGCAAAACTCGACGGCGAGCGGCGTGCCCCGTTCCTCCTGAAGATGGACAGTCAATCTGCAATTGCCCTTAGTAATAATCCCGTCTTTTATGATCAAAGCAAACACATTGATGTGCGTTATCATTTCATCCGAGATTGTGTTGGAGATGGGAGGATGAGGATTGAGCATGTTCGGATAGAGGAACAGCTCGCTAACATCCTGACAAAGCCGCTGGCGCGTGATCGTTTCTGCGAACTCTGTGTTCAGCTTGGTGTCATCAAGGTCGGCCAATAACAACAGGTTTAGAGGGTGAAGTGTTGGCATATTTAGTAAACCTGTGTTTGTTTTTTCTGTTGTTCACCTTTTTCGTCGGTTTCTTGTTGAGTCTGGCTTGGATTTACATCCTCCCAGGCACGTCTTGTACTGCGCCCACGACTTGTGTCGCGGGCAGCGCCCAGCGTCCACACGACGCGCTCCACTGCGTGGGATGGCACGGACTCCACGGAGCTCGGAGGTGTGGCAGGCATGGTGGCCAGGGCCACTCCTTTTTTGTTTTTCTTTTTTTATAGCTCATTGTGTATAAGTAGGAGCACTTACCAAGAAAAGCTAAGGCAGTTGCTGAGGCACCAAAATCCAGCGTGTGAGTTCTCTGTGTTCGCGTTCGCGTGAGTTCGTGTGTTTGAGAGCTCGCCGGAGTTCTGCTCCGGCGGCCGGCGAGGAGTCCGGCTAACAGGCGGCGTCCGAGCCTTCAAGCATTTCGGCTACCCCGCGATAGGCTGACCTTCTTCCTGGACTCCTTCACCCTCGCGTTAACGGTGGTGCACTCCCGGCTGTGCAGGCCGTACGCCGCGTTGTGCAGGGTAGCGCATAGTTGTACTCGACCTCCGCTTCGCGGTGCATGGAGGCGAGGGCGAAGACGTCGCCGAGCGCGGTGGCGATGTCGACGCAGTTGGGGACGAGCTGCTTGTCCCTGGAGAGGGCTTGGCGGGCCGCTGCGAGGTGTGTAATCGCCTCCCGTTCCGCGTCGCGGGCCACCTTCCCGCCAAGCGCGACAACCTTTCGCGCCCTGATCGCGGCGGCGTAGTGGAGATCCCCGGCGAACCGGAGCGCGATCGCCGACCGCGGGTGCCCCCGCGAGAGCTTCACGGCGCGGATCGGCGCTCCTTCGTGGTCCCCGTCGTATTCCCTAAGCAGCACAGCCCTAGCCGCCTTCCTCACGTCCTTGCCGCCGTCGGCCATCGCGCGGTGCAGTAGCTCGCTCACTCGGTTCTCGTCGAAATGCCGCCGAGCGGCGAGGTGTCGCAGCGCAGCGCGGTCGAGGTGTACGGCGCGTAAGGGATCACCCGTTCACCGGCAGCGAAACGGATGGAGCGGTTGGCGCGAGGAGGCGATGGCGGCGGCGGCGGCGATTCGTTCTGTTGGGGCGGGGGAGAAGAGGGTTTACTGAGCCGTACACGTGTACTTATAGGGAAAAAGTCTATATTGCCTTCCGTAACTACATATTTTTCTTGATCAACAACACTATCTAATTATCAATATCGGTGTATTTTATGGTTTTAATAGTGGTTTTTCCGACATGATACGTATATGGCACATTGACTTCACATTAATTTGATATGATAGGTGTGTGACACTAGGATAAAAAAATAAAAATTAATAGTGGAACCTATTTGAAGTTGTCATCCTTATCTTCTTTCACAACCTCATCTCCTTCATTCTTGTTTCCCTCTCTCCTTGGTGAAAGAGGAGGCAGTGGGTGATGCTTGGTAGCTGGTGTCTATAGTTGGCAAAACTGCATAATAGGCTCCATGTGGGTGGCGGTGGCAACGAGACAGCGGCAGTAGATGATAGATTGAAGAGGAGAAGGTGGTAGTGAAGGTGAAGGATAGATCAGAGTCACCTTGAGCAGTCCAAGCCCCAATCTCCTTGAGTTTAAGGCAGCGATGGGCAAGCTTGAGCTAACTACGATGAAGGATAGTGGTAGCGGGAGGCCAAGTGAGGCCAATAAGAATGAGGAGAATGTGAGTCGCATGAACTCTAACATCTGCACCACTAGGAGGCCCAGCTCACATCATAACTCCCATCACACCTAGATCGCCGTTGTGGCATCTATGGCCGCCTTTTGCTCCTTCATCGACTAACGAGCCCCCTTATCTGACACATGTGAGAAGCCTTTCCTCTCTCTATCTCTTTGCCATCTCTAGTCATTTCACGATGGCGGAGGTGAAGCTGTGAAGGAGCAATGGCAATGGATTGATCTTGTTCCTCCCCATTTCGGCCTCCCTTCCCCTATCCTTTCCACCATCGACGCCATCACAGCATCAAGCTCCTCCTCTCTCGCTCTCTTCTCCCTATACTTCCACTCAACGACGGTGCCAAAGGAGGAGAAGGAGGCGTGGGGTGTCTCTTGGCTAGAGTTGGTGAGCATGGAAGCAGCGGGGCAAACCTGGTAAAGGCGCTTCCATCGTGCCACCTCTCCTCTCCTAGTGAGAACTCGAGTTGGGAGCCAAGGCCATGGAGTTGATGGCGATGCACCAGCAAGCTCCTCGATCTGTCCCTAGCCACCATCGCTGATGCTACGATGTTCCTCACCAATAGTTGCTTCTGCCCAAGCCACGGCGATGAGCTTGAGATGGTGACCTACAGGAGGGTTGCAACCGGCAGTAGGTGGCCAAGGCACTTAGGACGAACGATAGGTGGTAGGCGAGCCCCGTCCAACATAGGGCTTCTCCTCAGTGGCCATCGCCATTGTTAGGCCTCTTGGCTACCTCTGCACATGGCCACCTTGCTTTTTTAGATGAGAGAGCGAGAGGTAGAAGTGGTTGATGTCATTGATACATGGATCCTACAAGTTTTTTTATTTTTTATTTGTTGTCTCAGGAAGATAAAATAATAGTTTTAATAGGAAGTCTTCATATTTTTATGGTTAAGAGAGGAAAACTGATGAGGACATTAACACTATCGATACATCCACTCATAGTCTAATTACCCACGCTCGTGCACGTCAACTCAACTATCAAGTGAGTTCATTCTTGAGTTTATGTTCCTCTTATTTATACCCTGGAGACATATGCACTCTTATTTTACTCAAGAACGATGGAGAGGATCCAACGGAAAGAGGATTAGCGTGGGGTGGATTCGGACTGCAGGACAGTGCCAAATTATGACGGCCGCCACGACTTCATGCGAACTCTGATTTGGGCTTGCAAGTACTTAATGGAAAGGTTATCAAGTCTACTTTCAAATGGATCTGGCCCCATGTCAATATCTATTCTAGAGCGGCCGTAATTGTCATTTTTCTACCGAGTGTTTTTTTGTCCACGGTGCTGCATCACCTCTTTTGGGCCCAATGGGCCGTGTATCAAGTTGAGCCCATTAGGGGTGCGTCCTAGGGTCGAGCACGACCCTAGCACCCCTATGGTCGTCTTTCCCTCTTCTTAAACCTTTAGCCACCGCCAAGAAGAGGGAGGTTCTTGTTAATTAGAGTTAGCGTCTTGCTACTTGCATACAGGGCGCGTGTCGGCTAGACCGTCCGTTTGTTTGTCTCCGGAATCCCACCATATTGTGAATTCATAGTGAATCTTTTATCTCAATATCTAGCAATTTCAGTGTTTGTTTTACTTATTCTTGCTTGTTCTTTGATTGCTTGCAGGACAAGTGCCCTAGTGGTTAGGTTGTCGCGCACCGCAAGTTCGTGTCGACCATCAGAGACGGTGTATCGGTTGCTAAGGCACATCGTCCTTGGACGGTTATAGTCGGGCTGTGAACGTCGCCTCTATCTCGCAATCAAGTTATCCTCCATCTCTCATTGAATGATCGGGACTAAATCCTAGCGGGTTCTCATCAAAAACCAACTTGGGCTATAGTTGAAGAAGGCAATATGGACTTTCTCCTTATAGGGGAGAGGATGGAGTTAGGGCCATCACCCATCAAATTATACTACTAATGTTTATATTTACTTGAAAAAAGTCTACTTAGGTCCCTTAACTATGGGTAGAGTATTATTCGTGTTACACAATAACTTCAACCATAAAACCAGTGTAAATTAAGTCACTCAATAGTATTAAGAGTAGTTTCAGCTGACATGTCACCTATATGGTGTTTTTACTTAGTCTTCATCTATATGGCATTGAAGTGATGTTTATATGGCAAAAAACAAAAATGAAAAAAAAACTAAAACATATATGTGGTGCCTTTGCCATCTCCACCTTGGTGCCAGGACAACACCGCCGACCCTTCTCCATTGAAATCTCCCCTCCGCTCGCTGCTAATGCCATCCTCAGTGCCCCAAGGTATCCACCACCGTCATAATTGCCATCGGCCTCGATGGCCACTATGGCCCTATCTCTTCACTGCCTTCAACCACTTGTCTTCATCATTGATGCCTCTTCACCTCGGCCATGGAGAAGAGGTTGGGGGAGGGCAAAGGAGGAAACGGTGCTCCTCTTCATTTCATTGCTTATAGACGCTGGTGACAACGAACACAAATCCAATAACAAATTCAAACGGTCAAGCCCTCTAACCATGGCTGTCATCTTTGATCTTCCACCATGGTCATTATCGTCGATTTAGTGGCAGGGAGCAAAGAAGCTCAGGGGACAACTAGGGGCAGTGGTAGGGAAAAGGACAACCTTCATCGTCACCATTGAGTAGCCCTACACTTGCGCTCGGCGAGCGGCGCCGGTGGAATCCGAAGGGGCCTTGATGTGGCATGACTGATGGCTCTTCCGTCGGTTGTAGTTGCAGTTGGAGTGAGCACTGTCGCTGGAGGAGAGCGCCTCCATGTCAGCGTTGTGCAACTACCGCAGCGGCCTCGGACAGCTGGCAGAGAGCGCGCGAGTGGGCATGGAACCCTGCTGACTGGTCCCGGGCAGCGCACCGTTTGTCGTCGCGGAGGTGGACCACCAGGATACAGTGCGGCGGGTGCCAGGATATGCACGAGCTGTCTGTTCCCATCGGTGTCCCCGCGCAGGAGAGAAAAATGGAGAGAAGAGGAGTAATGATATGTAAACTTTATTTATTTATTTATATCCACCTATATCTTTTCGGCTATGGTTAACTTTTTTTTTCCTATTTACTTAACACTTGTCACTATTAATTTTGATGTTTTCAACTTTAAACACTAAATAGTTCTTACGTTGAATGGTAATGAAGTTGGGCGTAGCGCAGATGGTCAGATTGCTAGATTGCGAGCACGCCCACCCGCGTTTGACTCCACCGGCGGTCGGCACGTATGTTCACCACACCTTTCTTATATGATACATCTTTGAAGATGGGCAAGTGCTAAATACTCCATCCGTTACATATTTTAAATTGTTTCAATTTTTTAAGTTAAATTTCTTTAATTTTATAAAAAAATATAGCAATGTCTATAACACCAACTTAGTTTTATTAAATCCAACATAGTATATTTATTTTGTGTTAAAAATATTGTCACATTTTTCTTTAAACTTAATTAAACTTAAAGAAGTTTGACTTAAAAAAATTAAAACATATTACAAGAGTATTTGCAAACAGAATAAGTGCATGATTGATTCCTTAAGCACAATGTCAACACAATTTTAGCTAACATTATTATCCCCTACAAGTTTGTTTACAAGCACCATTGACAAATTCTATCAAATTTTATACCGTTATATTTACTTTAGAAAGCTGCCGTTAGATAGTGCATTTTTTAAAAAAAATTCATGCATGTTATATAGAAGTTATATTATATTTACATGAAGAAAGTTGAATAGCTAGTTTATTATTAAATACATATCCCGTAAAAATGCTTATATGAATATGAGAAGAGAGTAAAATAAGAGCAACAAAAGAAAACCAAATTCCTTATAATTTTGCACTATTTAGTTTGAAAGTTTGCTTGAAATTCCGTCTGGAATTTCTTCCGAAATTTATGAGACTCCAGATTTATCATTCTCCCCTAAATCTATCTTATCTTACTCACTTAGTAAAAGACTAATCAAGGCTCAAAAGAGACAAAACGAGCAACGAACTGCGGGTCCACCCTATGGGTGGCCGTTACGCCCTCAAAAAGCAAGAAAACCCGCGCCTTCTTCTTCGTCTTCTACAAGTCATCGCCTTCCAGAAACACAAGCGCGCGCGAGGAGGAGAGCGAGAACGAGACCTCGAGAGATCAAGCCCACGCTTCCCAGGAGTCCCCGCCACCGGAGCAGCCAGCTCCTCCCTCAAGTCCCCTGCTGCCGAGGAGCGCCAGCCACCGGCGCCTCCCGCTTCACCTCAAAGCCCCCGCTGCCGAGGATTCCGCGCCACCGGCGTCGCCATCTTCGCATCAGGCCCGCGCTTCCCAAGGTTTCACCCGCCGCCGTCGCAAAAGGGTTCCGCGAGGAGTACCGGACACCGACGCGCGCGCTCGCTGGCGAGGATCACCGTCCAGGGGGCCACCGAAACATCAAGTTCCACGTCTTCGTATGCTTCGATGGATCAGGACGGAGGGCAGCGCCGCCGCCGCGAGCTGCCACCTGTAAGCGCGTCTCCCCTACCTTGCTCCCGTCCTTTTCTTGATTGCTTCGAAATTATTTAGGCCCTTCGATCGTTTGTTCTGGTTTGCTTCGGAATTTGGGGCTTGTTGAATCGTTACCGTCAATTCAACACTGCTTCTTGGTTCAGTTCTTCTGTGATGACACTAAGAATTTCTTAGTTATTCCAAAATCAATGCGATCTTTGGAACTATGTTTCATGCGATTTGGTTCCGGTTCGATCAGATCAGTTCTTGTTCTGTGACTCAAGAATTTCTTTGATTCCGCTTCTATATATTCTTGTTCTGTGACTAAGAATTTCTTGGTTTCTTGACTCTCCCAAAATCTATAGCTCATTTGTGTTCTTTCATGCGATCTTTGGAACGTATTGTGTTTTCAAGATCGACGAGACGATCCATTCATATCTGTTGCAAATTCTTGTCATCTTGACAGCTTCCTGAGGTCACAGAGTTCGAGGTGCCCGCCGAGTTGGTCACCGGCAACCAGGCCATCGACGACCTCAACGAGCGCATTGCCGTGTTATACACCAAAGTGGCTCAGCTGCGGGAGGAGGCGTACCTCACCGGCGAGGTGGCGGCGCACAACCCATCCAGCCTCGGCAAATCGAACCGCGGGGTTTCGCACATGACCAAGTGTCTACTGGTGGACGCCAAGATCTTGCGCGCCTAGGTCGAGGAGGAGGGAGGCGACCCATTCGGCGAGCCAGCTGACTTCTCCCTCTCCATCCCGAAGGCTTGACCACCAGTGATCACCACAAAAAATGATGTCCATAAGGTGATCAGAATAGGTTTTCCAGTTTATGTATCGTTTGTTACTGTATTTTGTTAGCATCTGTCTGTTCTTTTAGGATTCTTTTAGCATTCGTCCTCTCTCTGTTTTTAGGACCTTTTTAGCATTTGTCAGAACTGCCTTCAATGAATATTCAAGGCGATTTGCAAAACATCTCTGTTCTTGTAGGACTTCTCAGCATTTGTCAGAAATGCCTTCAGTGCATTTGAGGTGATTTGCCAAACGGCAGGAATAAATAGTAGAGTCGTTACTGGAAATACCTTCAAAGTTTATTGAGGCATGTATAAATCAAATACAAAATTGCATGTTTTTTTTTCAAATACGCAAAAGCTTTGCGCGTCGATTTATTAGAAGATATGAAAACAATTTACAATCGTCCGTGCCAGCAAGGGAATGGGAGAGTACACAAAAGGAAAAAACAAGTACTATTGGGAGAGGCACCAATACTACCTTTGTAAGTTAATACAACCAGGTTAGTCATGCTACAAGTACTATTTCTGCAGCTAATGTACACAACTACAAAAGAAAAACAAACTAACTGCATTCACTGTGCTGAAATGCAAATCCCACCTTAAATAGGAAAGATTTAAGGAATTTGCTAGCAGAATGTCCGTTATTTGAACTTCAAATATTACAATTCCAGTGTGGACTGACTTGTTTTGCTATAGAGGTGCATAGTAGAAGTTTCTCCCTCATAGATTCTGTGCAAAGTTGCACTACTTAAGGCTCCATATTGGATAAGCACTTAACTTGAGACGTATAGACCCTTATTTCTGGCAGAGCGCATAAACCTTGAGGCTCTGTTTTAGGTGCATGAATTTAGTAGGAAGACCAAAAGAATGGCTTCATTTATTTCAGGAATTGGAAATTTTCCAAACATCCAAGATGGGGACTGACTCTAGACACTTTCATTGCAGAAACTAAACTACTTCGTCATACAAGACATTGTTACTCAAACATGTACATGTATATCAGAAACCAACACTGATTTGAATGTCTGAACACAGGAAATGTTACATGGAAATAAAAAAAAAACAGATGTCAAAATCTCCAATTTGAATTCGATAAAAAATTCCAATCAGATCAGTAATTTTGGACATTGGTGTCGAGTAATAGAAAGATTAGATGCATGTATATTTACCTTACCATATTATACTTATCTTACCATATTGAGAAAGGCTATTAGATAGAAAGATTAGATACATGTGTATTTATCTTACCATATTGTGCCAAAAGTCAAGAGATCTAGATTGTTTATGTATAAGAATAGATCATCTATGTATAAAAGGTTTATATTTAGAAAAGATCTTTTGGCTTAGCCCTCAAGTTGTAACGTCTATATGTAACTGCCACATGCGAAACTATTCTGCATCCAATCAACACGTAACCATCGCACGATCCAGATAGGACGTCGGTGTTCTCCTCCGTTCCTCTGAACTTTCACAGTAACACTTGCAGATAACTTCCACATGCGGAGCTATTCTGCATCCAATCAACACACAACCATCGCACGATACAGATAGGACGTCGGTGTTCTCCTCCGTTCCTCTGAACTTTCACAGTAACACTTGCAGAACCACTATTCAACATTTCAACTATCAGCTTCAAGAAACAGAGTTATACCTTCAGAAACGTGATAAAGTAGAACCTCATTCATCTTGTGGCCCTGTAAAAGCCTTCTCCAATGAACCCATAGAGCAAGAAACTGACACTCCCTACTCAATGCAATATAATGGTTAAATACTGCTGGAACTACACACTGAGTACAGTGGACAGCTGCCGAACACTTCTTTATATAAATGTTGGTTGTAGAGAAAATGAAAATGCTACTTAGGCACATCTCCTCAAGGCCCTATCTAACAATCCAAATTCCCCCAAATGATTGCATCAGAGGAAAAAAAAACTACTTTTCATCTGGACAAATGTGCTGGGCATTGTATCGAGAAGACAAAATTGACAACTAATTAGATCACGTCATGACTCCTGTACTGTAGGAAGGTGAACACCTGAATGGACATGATCAAGCCACCTATGTTTAAACCACATTAGCAAGCATATAACAAACTAGACTGGCCCCTGCGCGTTGCCGCGAGGGCACAATGAATAGTTGTAATTAAACAGACAGTATCGAGCAAAGCACGGAAAAAAAGTGCTCACGAGGATGTTGAAATATCATATTATATATACGTCCTTCTACAGCTCACGTCAAGGCTGATGTAATTAGAAAATGCAATCCCATTATTATGAATGTGAATATATCTGTTTTTGAATATATCAGATGACGAGAACAAAAGTCGAATTGGATTAGTCCGCTAAACCATATAATATATGTAAAATATATTGTTCTGTTGCACAAGAGAACTGACGAGGCGAGGCAATCGCTAATTCAAATACTTATAATTCGTGATTAAGCAAATGTATAGTTCTGAACAGTAGTAAGGAATTATTTAGATAACAGGCACCAAAGTCATACAGATCACAAACGCTAGATAGAAGGCTTACATGTCCACAGATATCTTCTCTGGCAGAACACCTGCCTGATAGAAATATGAAATTTATGCTAAAATAAGAAATATAAAATTTATTAAATCAAGAAAACCGTAAAATAAGCTATGAGCGAGACAAAACAGTAGTCTTTTAAGAATCTTTATCAACGTCTGAGTACGAAGAAAGGAGATAAGAATATCTATAAAATAGCTAAGAAGATAGATTTTTAACCAAGTTAAATACATTAAAAATAAGAAAAATAATTCTTAGTGAAGAAAGGTAAGATTATACATAGATGATAAGAGTATTTTAATAATTTATTCATTAGTGCAATCGAGAATACTATCATTCAGTTGGACGACTCGTCAGATAACACCTATAGATGCTTTATGTAAAAGAATAAAAAAAATATAAGGTCAGATAAGCTTTAAAAATAATAAAAACGTAAAGTGATGGATTTTGATAGTATTTCAATCAAGGTGTGAAAATATTTCAATGATATAGTTATAGCATGGCTAACCAAGTTATTTAATAATATTTTTTAATTGAACACGATGCCTGAGGAGTGAAGAAGAAGTATAGTGGTATCAATTTACAAGAAAATGGAGATATCTAAAGTTGTACTAATTACCAAAAATTAAGTTAATGAACCACACTATGAATCTATGGAAGAGAGTTATTAAGCACCGTTTGAGAGAAATAATATGGATCTCTATAAATTAATTTGATTTCATGTTTGGAAGGTCAACCATAAAAACAATTTTCTTAATAAGATAAGCTACGATGTGGTTTAGAGAGCAGAAAAAAGACATATATATGGTTTTCATTGATTTGGAGAAAACTTATAACAACATATCAAGAAATATTATGTGGTGGACTTTGGATAAACATAAAGTCCTAACAAAGTATGATGCCCTCATCAAAGACATATACAATAATGCTATAATTAGTATTTGAACAAATGATGGTAATACCGATTACTTTTTAATTAAAATATGACTATATCAGGGATCAGTTTTGAGCTCGTATCTCTTTGCCTTAATAATAAATAAGATTACAAGAAACATATAAGAAAATATCCCTTAGTGTATGTTCTTCGTAAATGATATAGTGTTAGTTGATAAGAGTCGGATATGAGTAAATATGAAACTAGAGTTGTGATGACAAACTCTTAAGTCCAAAGGTTTTATTGTAAGTAGAACTAAAACTGAATATTTAACATATGACTTTAGTACCATTGCACATAAGGAGAGAGGTATGAGTTTAGGTGGTTAAGTAATGCTTAAAAGGATAACTTTTAATATCTAGGATCGATGCTATAGATGGATGAGGATATTGATATATACATTAGCTATAGAATCAAAGCGGAGTAGATAAAGTGATGCTAAGCATCTAACATCTCTGTGATAAGAGAGTACCATAGAAGTTAAAAGGTAAGTTTTATAAAATTACAATTAAACCTGCTATGTTGTATATGGTAGAATATTTACCTACAAAAAGATGCATGTTTAATAGTTGAGTATTATAGAAATACATATGTTACGCTAGATTTGTAATCATATAAGAATAGATATAGTTCGAAACGATGATATACATGATCGACTAGAGTTAACACCAATTGAAGAAAAACTTATCCAACATCGGTTAAAATGGTTTGGCTATGTCCAAAGGAGACCCCCAGAGGTACCAATACGTTGTGAAATTATAAATCAAGATAATAATATGAGAAAAGATAAGAGAAGATTCAAAATAACATGGAAAGAGGCAATAAAAAGGGACTTAAAAATTAGGATATGTTTTGAATAGAAGTGCTTGGAAACCAGCTATTGACGTACCTGAACCGTGATTTGAGTCTCGAATTGGGTTTCAACTCTATCATATCCTAACTTGGTTTGGGCTAAAAGGCTTTGTTATTGTAGTAGTAGTAGTAGTAGTATTTGAGATGGTTGGTTGCCTAAAAAAGAAATATGGAATTTATGCCTCTCCATGCTTAGGTGGTCGTTGTTCTGAACATCAAAGCCCTGGTGCCCATCACTCTCGACCTTAATGCTGACAAGTACACCAGGTGGCATGGGCTATTCCTCATCACACTTGGCAAGTACACCCTCGTAGATCATGTCTTCATCAATAGCTACCTCCCGAATCATGCTGACTGGATGTCCATAGATTGTGTCATCATCCCATGGATCGATGGGACGATCTTTGTCGAGCTCCTCAAGATGGTCATGACCTATTGCACAACTGTCCATCTCATCTAGCAAGGACCTGAACGCCGATTCTTAGGAAATCGAGAACACCGTGTGCTCAACCTCTCAGCCGAGTTTCACACCTTCTCCCAAGGTGATCGGTCACAGGCTACTGCCAACGCTTGAAGACTATGGCCGACAACTTTGCCTATCTCAGTGACCATGTCACCAACTGCAAGCTTGTCCTCATGACCATTAATGGTTTGAATGAAAAGTTTGGTCACTTGTAAACTCTTATTCACCTATAGCGACCATTCCTGACATTCATCAATGTCCAGTCTAAACTCCTCTTGGAGGAACTCAATAAGGGACATCGACCACAGCGGTCGCCCATTATTTTCCTCGCTAGCACAAACAGCAAGAGCTCCAAGGAGAGCCTCGGCTCCTTCAACCCGAGCCACGCCATTGGTTATGCCAACTAGATTGGTAGCAACAGTAGCTCTAGTGGTGGCTCTCGCAACGGCAGCAATAACCGCCGTCACCAAAACGACAACATCGGTGGCCAGAATTCCAACAAGCCATAGCCACCACGAAGCGGTGGCTAGGAAGCACCATGGTTGTCCCCTCTAAATCCCTAGAATGGAACGCTTCCTATGTAGCCAGCTCAGATTAGCCTCACAACTATTGATGGCCCAAGCGTCCTTGGTCCTCATCCATCTAAACCTTTCCCTAGCTTGGTAGAGACCATGCAATCTGTCCACATGGCGTCAGCCCAATGCCTAGCCTAACTAGGCTCGAGTCAGCTGGTCTTCCTAGATAGCCATCCTGACCTCACGGCTAGCTACCAAGCAGGCCCTTCGGCTATCCACGCCACCACTCACCAGGGACACCAACTGCCCGCCACGCCTACATCTTGGAACAGCAACACCATGCAACGAGACCAGTAGGCTCTCATAACACCTTCAACTCAGTGGTGCCCTCCCAACCACCTTCAAATGACTAGTATATAGACTCTGATGCCTCCTCCCACATGACATCGAATTCCAATACCCTCTCTTCTTCCTTTCCTCGCAATCCCTCTACTCCCTCTTATATTATCATCAGTGATGGTTCCCCTCTCCTCACTACCGCAATCGGTTTCATTCATTTATCTTTTTTGAATAATTCTTTTATCCTTAATAATGTCCTTTTTTTCTCCTAATATCATTAAAAACCTTATTATCATTCATCACTTTGCTTGTGGCAATGATGTTTCCATCGAGTTTGAAAAAAATGGTCATGATGTGAAGGATTTTCAATCTAGGAATGTAATCGTCAGGTGAAATAGCTCCAATGACCTCTATCTCTTCCGCTTGGTAGATCTTCGCTACACCCTTGTCTTTCAAGAGTCATCCACACTTAGGCATCGTCGCCTTGGTCATGTTGGTCATGACGCCCTCACTCGCCTAGCTTGCTCTTCAGTTATCCCCTCCTCCCCCCTCCTCATATAGAGATTTATCACTTTCTCATGCTTGCCAACTCGGTCATCATTGTCATCTCCCTTTTACTTTTAGTTTTACTAGAGTTCCTTCTAACTTTAATTTAATTCACTGTAATCTATAGACGTCTCCTATTTCGGTGCCTCTAGTTTTAAATACTACCTTGTCATTATTGATGATTGCTTGTATTTTGTATGGACTTTCTCTCTTTGCCTTAAATCTAACACCTTTTGAACCTTATTTAACCTTTTCTACTATGTCAAAACATAGTTCTCCAAAACCATTGGTAGCATCCAATGTGATAACAGCAGCAAGTTTGACAACACAACCTCTAGCACCTTCTTTCTCGCTAAAGGAGTTGCCCTATGCATGTCCTATCCCCACACCTCCTCGCAAAATGGTAAAGATGAGCGCATGATTCAGTCCATCAGCAACATCGTGCGCTCCCTCCTTTTTCAAGCTAGCCTTTCCTCTCCTTTTGGGTTAAGGCTCTCAACACTATCACATACCTCATCAACCATCACCCGACCAAAACCCTAGCCTTCCACACACCTTTTTTTCCTCTCTATGGCACTCACCCCTCCTATGATCACCTCCGTGTTTTCGGATGCAAGTGCTACCCTAACCTTTTTGCTACTAACCCAAACAAACTCTCATTTCACTCTTCTCTATGCATTTTCTTTGGCTAATCCTCATACCACAAAGGATATCAGTGTCTTGATCTCTCTTATCACAAAGTTATCATCTCATGTCATATGGTTTTTGATGTGTACTCATTTCCATATGTTGAGTCCTCTTCTAGGACAAGTGCCACTGATTTGGCTTTTGTGGATGATTTTACATCACCTCTTCCCACGCCAATCAATCCTTCTAAGTGACACATGGCATTGGTGTATGTCGATAGGCCCACGGCCTCTCCTTGTTTGCCTCACATGCTCTTCCTAGCTAGGCCATCACCGGCTGGACCAACTAGGATAGTCAGCTCTCTTCCTTTCTGGCTGAGTCTCCACCACAAGCTTCAGCATTTCCTCTACTGTCGCCTAACAACATGCCAAAGCAATCTCGCAGCACTCGCGTACCAAGCAGTCATCGCTAGCCACTTCTTCTGGGTGCTACTCTAGCCATTAACAGTCACAACATGGCCACTTGCAGCCAAACCGACATTCATCTCCCCACTAATTAGATGAATCTTTAGGTGTCCACCCTGTCACTGATCCCTCGCACCTATTGGATAGCTTTAGCGGATCCCCACTAGTGTGCCACCATGCAAGAGAAATATGATGCTCTTTGTGCCAATAATACCTAGGATCTCATCCTATTCCTACCTAGCACCAACATTATAACGAGTAAATAGATCTTTTATCACAAGTTTAAAGCTGATGGCACTTTGGATAGGTATAAAGCCCATTGGGTATTGCACGGTTTTACATAGAGTCCAAGAGTTGACTTGGATGAGACTTTTAGTCCTGGTGTCAAACCCACCACAGTACACCGTTCTCAATCTTGTTGTATCTTGTGACCGACCGATTTATCAACTTGATGTCAAAAATGCTTTCTTATATGGTATACTTTAGGAGACAATCTATTGTTCTCAACCTTTTCATTTTGCTGATCTGGCCCATCCTGACAAGATATGTTGTCTCAACCGTTCACTCTATGGTTTGAAGCAAGCTCTCCATGACTGGTATAATTGGTTTGCCTCTTTCTTAATGTCTCTTGGTTTCATATAGGCTAAGTCAGATACTTTATTATTCATCTATCGTTGGTGTGGTGACATGGTCTACTTATTACTCTATATCGATGATATTGTTTTGGCAACTTCTTTCGCACGTCTATTATAGTGGATCATCTCTACCATTCAATCTGAGTTTTTCATGAAGAATCTCGGTGTTCTTCATCAATTTTTAGGAATCAGTGTTACTCGCCAGCCTACTAGATTATTCCTTTCCCGGTGCTAAGTATTGTCTAGAAATACTTGAGCACTTCAACATGATAGATTACAAACCGTGCTCCACCCTAGTGGATACGTGTGCCAAGCTTCCTGCTACTGATTGTTCTCCTTTGACTGATCCCACTCATTATCACAGTTTAGTGAGAGCTCTACAGTATCTCACTTTCACTCGTCTAGACATAGTTTATGTGGTTTAGCAAGTCTATCTCCACATGTACGATCCTCATGAGCCACATCTTGCATCTATTAAATGAATCCTTCGCTATGTTAGTGGGACTTTTGATTAAGGTCTTCACCTCCACCAGTTTGCTAGTAGTGATGTTGTGGCTTAATCTGATGTTGATTGGGCAGATGTCATGACACTCAATGGTCCACATCCGGATATGCTATCTTCTTAGGTGACAATATCATCTCCTGTTCATCTAAACAACAGAATATTGTCTCTCATTTCAGTGCCGAGACTGAATATAGAGCTATCACTAATGCTATAGCTAAAACATGCTGGTTGCATTAGCTTCTCCATGAGCTTCACTCCCCTCCTACACAAGCCATTCTCATCTACTACAACAATGTCAACGCAGTGTATCTCTCCGCCAACCTGGTGCAGCATTAGCAAACCAAACATATCGAGGCCGATCTTCACTTTGTTCATAACAAGGTTGCTCTCAGTACTGTTATGATGCTTCATGTACCGACATCATCGTAATATGCTGATATTTTTACCAAGGGACTTTCTAGTTCTGTTTTTTTGTGAGTTTTGTTCTAGTTTGAACGTTAGCCTTAGTGACACTCCAACTATGGGGAGGGAGTGTTAGAGAAATAGTTTGTTATCTTATCTCCTATCGATTTTCCCTGATTCTCTCATGATACGGTTTCTATAAATTGGTTTGTCCATATAAGGAAGTATCGTGTCTATATGTACTCGTGGTCCATGATTAATCAAATTATTGTGTTGGCTCAATTATGCTTTCAACTAGTCTCCCCTCTTAGTCTAGCAGAGGAGCAGCGCTTAACTGACGCACCAAGCAACAACTCTGGATCATGTGACTTTGGCAAAGGTGGAATGGGGCTCATGGACGATGAGAAAAGTGAGCAAAACCCTAGCACTAAGAGACGACAAGGAGCAGCGTGGGGTTGAGAGGTGGTGATAACGGTGGTGTGGTGCCTGGCCGCCGGTGGAGAGGAGGGAGTGCTTCCTATGGAATTAGAGAGGCTGGCTGAATCTGGTGACAGAGCAGCGTCGTGCTGGAGAGGAGAGCTCGTGGCGAGTGAAGCTTTGCTCTTGTTCCAGAGTCCGCTATGTTGGGTTTGTTTGGACAGGTCGAAATCCTAGCCCATCTGCCTCTGTGTCTCGCGATGTTAGCTCAAAATTTTTGGCCCACACACGTTCATGGGCCGGAATTAGGCCCATCCAGACAAGGCCGTACCCATCTGGCCATCTTCCCGTCCCTGAGCTACGAGACAGCGAATCAGGCCTTACTCGTTCGAAAACGGAAGAGCAGATTTTTTTTTCCCCTTTGTTAGTACCCTATTCTTCTTTTGAAACGATTTTGCGAGGTACGAGTCGGAGATCCGATCAACGGCGCCAAGGTAATTCCGCGAGTTGACTCGCGCTATAAATATATAGGGTCTTCGTCCTCGATGGCTCGATCCCTCGATCCATCGTCAGCTGCGGCGAAGGAAATCCACCAATTAACCATCAGCGCGCGTCAATCCATCCTCTTCGATCGGTGTGGGTGCAGCAAGGATAGGGGCACGGAGCCGACGCCGGCGCCGGCGCCGGAAGGGAAGGCGAGGCGAACGAGTCGGCTGACACATGTGCAGATCGACCGCGCCATCGCCTTCGAGAGGCCGCCCTTCCGCTCGAAGCTCCTCGACATGCTCGACCGCCCCGGGAGCGTCATCAACGATGAGATGAAGGACCGCCTCAGGAGGAACCTCGCCAGGGCCGCGCAGCACGTGGAGGAGCTGCACGACATCAGGACGGAGTACAAGGAGCGGGTGCTCCGCCGGTTCGTCGAGAACGGCTACGTCGAGGTCACCGACCACGAGGACGATCAGGACGGAGACGACGACGCCGTGGTGTAGTAGGATCTGCGGATCGGAAGTCCCAAGCCCCAGTCCCCCACCGAGTTACTACTACACGCTATCTGATCGATGCACGCACACTGCTTTGAGATTCGTGTGCTACAAAATGGCTTGTAGTATTTTCTTTTCTGGAAGATAGTAAATCCTTGTTTATTATAGTGTATATATGTCGGGACTGTCCAATTTATATTTGACACAAAACCCATTAACATCTTACGAATTTTTAGACCCTTCCTCTCTTCTTTTTTCTCCTCAGTCACCAGCCCATAATATTATCTCAGAATTGATCTCGTCTTCTCCAATACCACTGTCTTAGCCTGCCACACGCCAACAGTGTGAGCGAGCCCATCAAACCTCTCCCTCCCTCCTCTTCTCTACAAGATGAGGTGTTCTTGCCCTTCGTCTTACTAGTCTTTTAATAGATTCTTGTCATCACCTCCAACCACTCCAACCACTCTCGTTTAGCTCGACCACTCCTCTTTTTTCTTTCACAAGTTCTAACTCTCTTCTATCCTAACCTCAACGGCCATCCCATAAATTTTGAGGATCTTGTATAAAATTTAAATTCATGATATATTTTATAGTAACATAGTATAAAAATTATACCAGGCATAATCTTTCTTGGAAATCATCATTCTTTTAGTATTTTTTTAAATAAAATCTTTAATGATATTTTTATAATCAATCTTTTTCGGCATATAATCACTCGAAGGCACGCACACCCTCACGAGATCACTTTTCCGGGTGAGATGACAGCTCTACTCAGATGTAGAAGCTCGAGATCACTAGCCAAATGCATAAATGAACTACTGCTAAGGCCTGAGAGGGCATCTGGTCGGCGGCCAAGATCACACCTGGAAGCTTGTAGGGCCTGATGCCTGCGCCCGCGTAAGGATTAGTACGAGGAAGAACTAGCGCGATAGCCGAATCGGTGAAGGGGAGGGGAAGTGAAGTGAAGGGCCGGACGTACGTAGTACAATGCCGTTCCGGCTCAAGCAAATGGGCCCAAGAGAGTAGGTATATTTGCTCAGAAATGTACTGGTACTCCTTAAATTGCATCGCTACAATTGGTAGCGGTCCCGGTGAGCTTACTTGTGCGCATGGTTTGTACAGGCGTCTAAAGAAACGGGGAAGGCCCGACCGGACATTTCGCTCGCTCGAGTCTCCTCGTGCTCGAGCCCAGCATGCCGGAGCTCCACCCCGTTCCAGCCATCAACCTCGTGTGCCATATTGTACATTTTGCAGTGCATTTTATAAACCCGGAAAATTCTGCTATGTCAATCACGGCATTCGCAATTTCGCAGGTAGCAACAAGAAGGAGAAACAGACGGCAGGGATACTTTTCTAGACTGCAACATGATCCAAGTCAGCAAAGAAATGCCGATCTCGCCAAGAGATGTACACAAAGCTCCAGTATATACACGACTGTGCCCCTTCGGCGTGATGATCTCAAACCACATGAGACCCGGTCCCTACTCAACGCCTCAGCAATCAGCATCAAAACAACAGTCAGCTAAAGGCTGCAATCCTTCGATGTGCTCTAGGGAGAGGATCAGAAGACTGTCTCACTGTTAACCTACAATTCTACAGCCACATCAAACTTACAGAACTTATCGCTGCAGGGAAGGATCGGTGGACGCCAATTATCGATCACATTCACAGCAACAGTCGAGGGCCACGCTTCTTGGCATGCTCAAAGCAAAGGATCTCAGGACGCAGATTGGCCTGACTGTACTGGCCGATTAATACTTGCCAGGATTCAGCGTACTGCAAGGAGACAAACACAAATGACGATGATATGGAATAATTCTGAACCAAATACAAGTCAAAACTCAAATGCAAAAGTTGACTAAGAATTGCCTTGACTGTCTTGCTGTCATATATGAGCCACCAGGCCTTGTCGCGGGCAAAGCAGAGGTATTGTCCCTCATCATCACAGCATACCTTCAAACAGTTCAAAAATTACCCAGATAAGTATTACACAGGATGCTATTGCGATAATACCAGAAACAAAACTTCGCACTAGTGATACAAGCATTACTTACGATAATCTGACACTACAATTAAATATTGCCTAGCAACTGATCAGTTTACCAAAAATATAATAAAAATATACAGCGATCTACCAACATGGTATTTGACAAGTATAAAATAAATGACAAATCCAACGTGAATAAACCCCAAACTGCTATATTAAATGCTATTCATATAATACAAAACAACATTTTTTCAACATAAATTACAGCCCATATTACCGCATTTTCACTAAGCACATCAAATTGATCCTACAGTCACTTTCACATGTGACGTACAATGGGATGTGGATGTGCTCAAGCCTCAATTGTTTTAGCCAAGTTGCTAAATTAAACTCAGATACAGAATGTACATCATCTAAGCAATGTATTCCATAGTCATAATGTTCCTGGGTCGATGGGATCAAGAAACGTGATACGCTACTTGCGAGAAGTTTTTATACGATGGGGACGAAAATGTTCCCACGTTTTTGGGACGGGGACGGCGTTCTTGGGTCGAGGAACGTTGCCAATGACCCTATTTCCTGTTACTATGATGTATTCCTCTCCATTAATAGAAAATTTGTGTTACAAAAGTTACATCTGACAAGAACTAACCTGATTTCGGAAGTAAAATCACATCAGGAGTGTAATGCTTATATGATATGTAGTAGGTAACCAGTTACTTAGAAAATGTAAATGCTCATGTGTGTATCTCAGGGAAGAGTAACATCTAATGATAAAAATTTATAGCAGAATTCACAATCACCCCTCTAATTATTATGATAGTTCAACACCCAAGATAATTAACACAATCCACTGACTAATTGCTCTTACTTCCTATCTACCCTAATAGAAGTAATGGAAAACCTCAGTTGAGAACACACTAAAACTGAGAAGAAAAAGGAAAGAATATGTCAACCTCAGGAGCAAAAGAATTTGCATTTTCACAGAAATGCATATAAAGCAAAGACTTCTCTCAGCACATACCGCAGAAACCAGAGTATACGTGCTTTCTGAATGTAGGCCTTCATAGATATGACTAATGTCCAACTCCTCTGCTAGGCTGATCAATACTTCATGCATGTTAATGTGGCTTCCCTTGTTGTTCTGCCATCTAAAAACTGTGACAAAACAGCAAAAGATGAGAGCAAATAAGCTTGCAAGTGTAAAGCTTATCATTAGGAGAAGAGCAAGATCAATAGGTGGGAGGTGTACATCCCCAGTCCTAGGTTCAAATCGTCCAGCTCAGATCTAGGTGTCTTCTTGTCAACACATCAGATGTCTAATTCCTCCTAGATATTCTCGATTCAGGCTCTAGCTTAGGTTGGTTGATGGAAGATGCAGACATACATCCCTGTTACTCGGCTTAAGTTCCCCATATTTCTTTTCTTCACATTTATGAGAACAATGCTTATTTTCTCCTAGGTGTTCCTTAATTGCTAGAAATGAATAAAAAATGTATGTGCACATAAGGCTGATGTCAAATTAACACAGAGATATGACATGGCAATTAATTATTTTACATTGTGATTATTACAATTACACATATGGTATTCAATGATTGATTTGGTTTTCAGGAATAAAAGATCATATGATATACTGATCAAATGATTTCTTCCACCGACCTTTCCTTTTTCTCCTACATAGAGGAAACATATGCACATGATTAGATTGAAAAATGTCAGTCCAAAAGGCAACCCTACCGATCATGAATAAATGTGGTGGATATGACAGATATTGGGCAATCCTAGACCCACAACCACCATTCTTGGGATTACAAAGCAACTGCCTGTCCACAGCTTTCAAGAGTTCACTGAAAGACTCCAACTGGATAAGTAAAGGGTGTTAGTTTACTAACTAATGAAAAGACGGACACATAAAAAAGGAAATGACAAAAGGATACACTGTACAGTATGCACCTTAGTTCCTTCAACAGCACCCAAATTAATACTGTGGAAGAATGTAGACTCGGTTTTAGTGGGGACCACATTCACACAGTTGCATTTCTTCTCAATATGTAACCCAAAAAGAGTGTGCGCTTGGCATATACAACCCAGAAAGCTGGGCACTATTGCTGTATGTGGCCCCAAAGATTCACCCTTGAACTCAAAATGCAAAGGAGTTTGTGCCATGTGCAGCCTCTCAAGGATTGATTCCACAACTCTATACGCAGTAATGCTTCCAGCTCCAGCCTGCAATAAAAAGCCATTTATGTCATTGGCTGGGAAAGCAACATGCTAAAAAATTATCTATGTCACAGTCAATATGTATACTCAGAAATGCAAGTGGAACAGAACTTGGCCTGCAGTCAAGACTCAAGAGACAATACAAAGGTGACTCATGGATCAAATTAGTAAAAGAAGCATTTGCGGAATTGAAACTGCCACATTCTATCATGACCAACAGGGTTTTAATCTAATCTACTCCACAAAAAATGCAAATTGGTGCACTAAATGGCCAAAAGCTTAGCATAGATTCACATGGATTACAGAAATATTTATTTTTGTTTCTTTTAATAAATTGTATTATATCTAAAACTAAAAGCATAAAAGACTAAACAATCATTTAGTGTATTAGAGCAATGAGCCAATGAGACCATAAAACAAGCTTGGGAAGAGTACGTAGTAGGAGTACCAATAAGTGGTTTAAGAAGAATGCCATTTTGCCTATCACTTCCAATAGTGCTCAAATGGAACTAGAGAGTCAAAACACGAAAGATCAGGGAGCTATCCAATTTATTTTATATTAAATATGTATCCAATATAAATATAAGTAAACTACATGGAGACGGTTAGCATTTGATAAGAAAAGATATTTTCCCAGAGGTCACAGACTGCAATAAGACAAGTGGGAAACAAATAGCGAATGTAACAGACCTTTTCATCAATCACAAAACTTCTCAAAGAATCTACCATGAATTTTGCTGAACTAAGTAGGCCACTTGTTTTGCGCTCTTTCGCATGATCCCAAGAACAAAAGATACGCAACAAGATAATGCAATATACTCCTGCTATAACATCAGGGCATATACGTGGACATCGTATCTTCTGGAGATCATCATGGAATCGCCATATGTGCCACAAAGACTGCAGGTATGCAGAGAAAACCAGAGAGAGGTAAATTGATAGCTAAATATCAAAAACTGAAGGAGTCAAACACAAGTTACCCGGAGAATCACATCCAAAGGAAACTGTGGTTCATGATCATTTTGTGGATGAGCAAGTAAGACATCTTCTGGGGGATTATTAACCAGTTTTGCCTGTCAACAATAAATATCATACACAAGAAAAAAAGTTACAGAAAACATGCTTTACAAGTTCAGTTCGTGCTGAAAGAACTATACTGACCCAAAGGCAAGCCTTTGCAATAGGTGAAATGACCGCAAGATAATCTACTTGACAAGTTTTCAAAAGCCTTTCCTTCCAGTAATCCACCTCAGCATCAATTAATAGCATTTCAACTTGTGCAGAGCCAATCTGCAAATACAACAACTAGGATTTAAGCATTGATCAGTGATTTTAAAATCAACTCTCAACAACTCAAAATAACACAGCCTTTCAATCGAGATAGGGTATAGTTGAAATCCAACGAGTTTTTACATCACGGTTTAGGTATATTAATAGCTACTTTTAAAATATTTCTATTTAATAACAGACCTTTAGATATATCTTACTCTTTCAAGTCTCATTTTATTATCTCTTTTTATATTAATTTTAGTATTTTTCTATCTATCTTCATATTATTATCTTGACTTAGGATTATACAATGTACTAGCATCTCCGGAGGTTTTCTTTTGATATTGTCAAACCAGCTCAGCCGATATTATACAAGTTTTTCTTCAATTAGTGCTACCCCTAGTCGATCACGTATATCCTCGTTCCGAACTTGATCTATTTTTATATGACTATAAATCCAATTTAGCATATATATTTCTGTAACACTTAACTGTTAAATAAAATATTTTTTAGGACAACATTCAACCCATATAGCATATAAGATCTAATCGTCGTCCTATAAAACTTGCCTTTTAGTTTCTGCGGTACCCTTTTATTATAGAGGATGACAAATGATTGGCACCATTTCAACCAGCCTGCTTTGATTCTATGGCTAACGTCCGTATTAATATCACCATCTACCTATAGCATCGATCTTATATATCGAAAAATATTTTTCTTAAGCACTATTTAGCCTTCTAAACTCATATCTATCTCCTCATGTGCGATAATGTCAAAGTCATAACTCAAGTATTATTCTGCTTACTCTAAAATATTTGGACTCAAAAGTCTGGCATCACAACTCTAATTTCTATTTACTCATACGCGGCTCTCATCAATTAACAATACATCATCTATAAAGAGCATACATCAAATGATATCTTCTTGTATGTTTCTTATAATCTCATATATTACTAATGCAAAGATGTATGGGCTCAAGGCTAATCCATGATATAGTCATATTTTAATCGAGAAGTAACATGTGTTACCATTATTTATTCGAACACTAGTCATAGTATTGTTGTATATATTTTTGATGAGAGAGATATACTTTATTGGGACTTTATATTTGTTCAAAGTCCACCATATAACATTTCTTGGTATATCTTGTCATAAGCTTTCTTCAAGTCAATAAAACCATATGTAGATTTTTCTTCTACTCTCTAAACCGCTCCATAACTTATCTTATTAAGAAAATTATTTTTATGGTTGATCTTCTGAATATAAAACCAAATTGCTTTATAGAGACCCGTGTCGTTCCTTTCGAACGGTGTTCAATAACTCTCTCTCATAATTTCATAGTGTAGCTCATTAACTTAATTCCGCAGTAATTAGTACAAATTTAGATATCTCTCTTATTCTTATAGATTGATACCAATATACTTTCTCCTTCATTCTGTAGGCATTGTGTTCAATTAAAAAATATTGTTAAACAATTTAGTTAGCTATACTATAGCTATATCCCTAAGTCATCTCCACACCTTAATTGGAATACCATCAAGCCTTATCGTCTTACCCCTATTTTATTCTTTTCAAAACTTCTCTAACATTAGATTCTTAGATCCTCCACACAAAACTCCTATTAGTATCATCTGAAGAATCATTCAACTGAATGGTGGTGTTCTTATTTCCACCATTAAATAAGTTATTAAAATACTCTTGTCATCTATGTCTAATCTCATATTCTTTTACTAAAAGCTGCTCTCTCTCTCTCATCTTTTATATACATGTTGTCATCTTCTCTCACATGTTATTTGTATTGCCTTCTTTATTTTAAGAGCTCTCTTCGATAACTCTTTTTTTAAGACATTTGATGTCTTCCCTTCAACCTTTCACTATTTGGTTCTTATAATTTTAGTTTGTTTATCCCTATAAGCATACACTAAAAAACGAAAGTCGGCTACCACCGGCTTATGTTAAAAAATCACACATACTCTATATATCACCTTACAATCCACACAAGCTTATTTATCCTTTCTTCTCATAAGGATAAAGTCGATATGGTTAAAATATTGGTTGCTACTAAAATTTACTAAATGAGATTGTAAAATTAGAGAGCAAACAGAAAGTAAAAGAAAAGGCAAGATGATACCCGGGAATGAAAATAAGTCGTGATGTCAATATCTCTCTCAAAAATGGCCTTAGGAAGAAAATAAACGCCTCCTTGTATTCCTTTTAGTTCTTCCCATGAGCTGCATTTCAGCTTCAGTTTATCCAATGCTTGACTTATCTTGTTAAGGATTTCATCATCAAAACACCTTCCCCACATGCCGAAACACAATTCCTTGGGATCAAACAATGGTTCAGATAATAGATAGGCAAAAAGTCCATCTTCCTCGCTAGAACCATCAGTTTCTCTTGATGCAATCTTCTCACAATCAAAAGACAGGGTGCAAGTCTCTTGGGACCAGGTAATGGCACCAAGCAAGTCTTGCAGGCTCTCTTGTTCACCATTGTGAGGCTTCTGATGTTTGCAGCCACTATGGGTACGTGTAAGCGGCTCGAGAAAGTCATACAGATCCTGAAGGTGCGTGGAACTCAACTGTCCAATCCCACAGGACCCACATATGGATACTACCAAAGGTACTACTGGCCTGACCCGTTTCATTACGAACTTGTGAATGATGTACAGAAGGTTGAGAGAAATGACTTCCAAATCAATGAGCTCAAAGACAACTTCCTTAACCATGCTCAAGATCCTTGTCCTCTCTGTCAAATCATCTCCATCAGATGGCTCCCATCTCCATAGTTTGAGAAGCTCCTTCTCACTGTCAGATACTCTTTTGGGTACTAATGACAACAATTCTTTGTCCTTCCTAATGTGATCTTCATCCGTGAGCCTCGTGAAATCCTTAACATCCACGTAGAAAGACCGCAATTCTTTGTCCTCCTTAATGTGCTTCTCATCAATGTGCATCTTGAAATCCATAACATCCTTGTATCTAGTAGTATATGGGGTGCAAAAAGGGCAAAACCAATACGAAGAGCAACCCTTATTGACGAACACCTCGGCATCTGAGAGCATACTTATCATCCTATGCTCGCACTGCCCGGACAACCCTAGTGAGCGGCAGTACAACTTCATATCTCCAAAACTAACCTTCAGGAGGGCTTGCCGCTCTTCGTTGCTCATGCTGCTCCAGCGAGCACAAGCACGTTCGAGGTCGACAATTCTCGGTGGCCAATTCAGCGCGAACACAGGCTCCGGAGGAACCACGGCTCCCTTGCCCTTCTCGATCTTGCCACGCAGCCAGCGGATAATTGTGCGGCGGCCGGCAATCCTGTGCTCGAGAACGGAGGAGTTGATGTGGCCAGAAACGTCGTTGCTCAGGGCGGTGTAGTGCAGAGCCGGGTCGGTGGGGTCCTGCACGCGGAGGGCGCGGTCACGCACCTCCGCTGCCTTGTCGAACGATTTCACGGAGACGAGCACGTCGATGAGCTCCATGGCGATGTGGGGGCAGCGCGGGGCGAGCTTCGCCGCGTGCTCGAGGTGAATCCTTGCCAGATCCCACGCCCCCTTCGGACTCGCGTGCGCGAGGATTGTGTGGGCGAGCGGCGAGACAGGGTATCTGTGGACGAGTCGAGTCGCGAGCCAGCGCCCGTACTCTTGCTCCCCCTCCATCAGCACGGCGATCGCACGGTCAGCCTCCTCGCGGAAGGCATCGTCGCAGTCGGACCAGTCCCGGTTGCTCCTCAAGACGCTGGCCATGGGTGGAGCTGCGACGGGCGCGTCGTCGTCAACAGCGGCGAGGCAGAAGGCGGATTGACTCCCGCTTTCCCGCACCCCCCCCCCCCCCCACCCCAACACCAGAGATGCAGAGGAGGAGCGAACGCGCGTGCGGGCGAGATACTCCGCTCCCCGCAAGCCCGCAATCGCCCGAGAAGGCGCGCGCCAGGTATTCGCCGAAATGCCCAAGCGTGGGAGGGCTTGCAGCGTGGTCGTCGTCAACAGCGCGAGGCAGAAGGTGGGCTGGCGCTCGCGTGCGTGCGCGCGTGCGAGCGAGAAGATCCGTACCGCTCGCCGCAAACGCCGGAGCGACCCGGGGGGGGGGGGCGGCGAGCGAGGTGTTCGGCGAAATGCCGAAGCGGGGGGAAGGCGGCGGAGGCGGAGGATGGCGTGGGGGGGGGAATGAGACGGTGGGTGGGGATTTGCGTGGGGAGCAAGTCTCTTTCCGAGTAGAGGGAGGAGGGGGAGGGGGAGCGGGCTGGTATGCGGCGAGGCGGTTGCTGGGTTTCGGCCGTTGGGGTGGGGCCCACCGACGGGGACTTTGTAGTGGGCCCACGAGGGGAACCCCGCTCCCGAAGGCGTCGGGTCGGCGCCTCGGTGGCCGCGCTACCATTCTAGAAGCTACTGGAACCAGCGCTGCGCCGACGCGCGGAAGGGAGGGAAGAGCCGTGGAATGGTGGAGTCCCGGGCTCTGGAGAGAGGAAAACCGAAGAGAAGGCGAAGAATGGATATGGTGTTCGATAGATGAAAACCACATAAATTCAAATCCCGTCGTAGACACGACCACTTTAGCTCAATCAGAGGCACAAGGCACTCATGCATACCGGACACACTCGGTTGAAACACATGAAAAACATAAAGACACGCTCACGCGCAGCAGAAAGAAATAAACAGACAAGCGATGGATGGCAATCCATGCCAGAACAAGCACGAACGAGCAACGCGAGAGAGGGAAACACAGAACACAAGAACACTGAGATTTTTTGGTGCTGCATAGAACTGGCAGCGTTTTCTTCTTCTCTTCTTCCTTTTATTCTAGCAAAACAGAAAGAACATGGGCGCGATGGCCCTGCATGCGTGGACACGAGCCCTTTGCTGCGAATGCCATCCCAGACGCCAGGAACGTGGCCACGCGACACGCTCCGTGCGAACTAATCGCGCACGTCAAGCACAACTAGAGCACGACCACCGAAAGCGGCCATGCACCTGACCAAAAACAGAACGAAACAAAAAAAACAGGGTATTTGGAGGAAAACAGAAGCAAAAAACTAGACACCGAACCGAGCAAGACACAAGATTATTGTAACATTCCACACTAGTGCACACAAACCACAGTATTGGATCGAAGGAGATGCTCCTCTGGCGACAAACCTGTTTCTTCAAGCAGAATGTGAGTGTTCCAGCGTTGTCTTCGTCCCGTTGTTCATCTCCGTTTGCCTGGTCTTGAGCTTATGGTTTATTATGTTTAAGATTTATCATTTTATTGTTTCTAATGGCTTCTTTCACCTCTCTTGGGACTCTTGGGACAGGGTCTCCATTAAACTCGAGCTCCTTCAATCTAGGAAGGTTGTCGATGCCAGAGAGGGATGTGGAAGATGCCCAGACGATCTTCTTGAGCCTAGGAGCTGATCCGCTGGTGAAGTCAATCTTGGTGATGGTACAGCAGTCAACATTAAGAAGTTTGAACCATATTGTTGTGAACAAGCATGTCGTGTGTCTATTTTTAGTCTATGGAGTGCGCGACGTGTCGTTCACGTAGTGCGCGTTTTCATTCATACAGTGTGTGTGGCAGAGCTTGGCTCGGCAATGACGCCCATGTTCCGTGGCTGTGGGATAGCACAACGAAATCAGGGCGTGGGCAGACGTGTCTGCGGTCTAAGCTGAGCATGTAATCACGTGTTAATAAAAGAAGAAAAAAACTCAAAAAAAGCTGTAAAATTTCAGTACCTGTCCACGGTCACCAATGTTCATTGGTGTTCATCGTGATTGAGGGAGAAGAGAGTGCGTGTTCCAGCGATGATTGATCTGAGTGAGAATCCAATAATTGACATCAGAGCTCAGGTTCCATCATTGGTATTGTCAATGAGCCATAACCGTAACATTCATGCCATGCAACAACACGATTGTCACAGCGCCGATGGTCTTGTCTCTATTCGACGGCCACCCAGGAGGCAGCATTAGAAACGACTGTAGACTGATGATTCATCACACGGTTAAGGAGGTCGACAACGCTGGGTGATCAAATACTAACAAGAACAAACTACACCGAGCAGCATTGCTGCGTGTCATGCTGCAAGGGCGGTACTCTGGACGCCATTAATGTTGGCACCGTCGACCTCACCAGCGACCGCAACGCCTTCGAGACGTTGTACAAATCAGTGCTGCCGGAGCTCCAAGACAGTATGGCCAACAAGACCACGGCCAAGGCGCGAGGGCGGCGGCGATCTCGGGGCAGCCCGGAGCGAGCACCGCCGCACGGCCGAGGACGTGGAGCGCGAGCTGGGATCCCCGGTGGCGCGCGGCGAGGCGCTCCGCCGCGGCGCCGTCGTCGCCAACACCGGCGCCGCTGGCCACGGAGTATGGCCGATGTCGCGATCACCGCACAGAGCACTCTTCGCGACGCCGCGCCGGTGACGCGTACGGGAGGGGACGAAGGAGTCGGCGGATACGGCGGAGATTACCGACGGCGACGGCCGCGAGACGAGGCAAGGCATACGAGTATTACAAACTCCTCGTTAGAAGGATGGGTAAGGCTGCTGCATGTGGGGCCTACTTGTCATTGTAAGATTTGAGATTTTTATTCTTTTACAAATCTTGTGCATGCAAATACTAGCAACATAATTTTTTTTCTTTTTTTTCCGCGAGGAACCTTATCTCGTGTTTTAGGACTTCATACTTTAAAGACGTCCAAACCGGGCAGAAGCTTCATTTGTTCTGATTGAAAGTTTGGACCTATATATATGCTGTAGTTCAATTAAATTTGGGGCATAATATCTACTAAAACATTGTCTTGTTGGCCTATGAGAAAATTCCAATAACAAATCAGTGCTTTTGTCTAATAAAGAGTTCTCAAGGAAACAACTTGCTCAAAAGCACTGCAGAAGATACGGTGGATGAAAAATAACTCTCACGCATATTCGGCGGTGCTTTCTTTAATAAAGAGTTCTCAAGGAAACAACATGCTAGAAACTTGTAAAATAAATCGATTAAGATAAGAAATCTCTCTATTTTAAAATATAATTATTTCTACCCTTTAAAATTTATATAAACACAAATAGGTTGCGTTCAGATTCAGAACATTCCAAACCTAGCCTCTTCATTATGTAAAACAAAACAATATATTAGCAGTTAATTAATTAAATATTAGCTTAAAATTGAACATAGATTAATATTATTTGTTAACTTTCCTGTAGAATTATTTAAAATCGGAAAAAGTACAAGGGAAACTAATAGGTTGAGAATGGGAAGAGGAGAAAAGAACACACCTAGTTGTTAAAAGAAAAGATTAAACAAAGCTGGCGATCAGCGTAATTAGCAAAAAAAATTTAAAAATATATCAATATAAGTTTTAAAGCAATTTAAAAAAATACAGATAAGTTTAGAGAGAATGACTATGAAAAATGAGTTAACAAGCATTGGTAACAAGCAATTTAGAGTAGTATATGTCACATCAATCGTTCTTATTTAATTTCTCCTCGTCTTAACCTCAACCGTGTAAATCATATATTTTTTCTACTAAACCTCTAAAATGGCTTACATTTTTGTCAAAAAAAATCCTAGTGTGAATCTCAACACAATCGGCCATAAAAAGTCTGATAGAAATCAACTATAAAAACTTGCGACAAAAATATAAAGCAATTCCATTTTCATACCATACCATGTTATGCTATATTGGATTCAAGAAACAACAAAATCACCCGATACAAAGTAAATCTTCTCGTCATAAACTCACAGGTTTCAACATGCCAATGATCGGAACGGTGGGACACTTCATGCTGCCTGTTTAAATATAAATATCAATAAATGTAAATGCAAAAAAAGGGGTGCAAAATCTACTGCTTGTTGCTAGCGGAACAACGGTTTGCTGAAACAAGATATCAAACTCTATCTGGATAAAAAAGAAAATCAGGATACTGTTAAACATTCAAACTCTATCATAAGTTTGTTTGAACCAAACTAAATCACCTAGTTAACCCTCGTTAAAATGCCGAAACCTTTTCGAAGCAACACGGGGATTGGACCGTACCGCTTAACAGAAGAAAAACTATGGCCCGGCTCCGCTCAGCGCAACACGAGGAAGAGAGGAAGGACAGCTCGGGACAATGGGGCCCACTCACAGTCTCACACAAGCCCACGCTCGTCGTGGAAGCTCCCTGTCATCTCTGCGCGAAGCCGCCGACGGCCGTGTGCCAAAATCTCCGTCAGTTTTTCCGCCGGCGGTTTCTTCCCTTTTTTTCGTCTCCCTTCGTTTTTTAGTAACATATTTTACTCGTTTTTCTACACGTATTTTTTAAAAAAATTACTAAATGATGTTTTTTAAAAAAAAAATATAGTAAATTAAGTTTAATATAGTTAATAATTAATTAATTATATGCTAATTAACCGCTTTTCATATACAGAGATTTTTTTTCCAACACCGTTTTATTTTGTTTTCTTTTTCCTCCTGTTGCTCTCGTCGTAGCGGCACATGGCAGATGGCACCAAGAGAGAAAACGTAGCAGTACCGCCATGGAACAAAGGCTCGAGCATCCGTCCGTGACCGCGAAGTGGAGGTTTTCCATGGAGTTCATGGTTCTGGTAGTTCGGCATTGCAACCATGGAGACTGGAGAGCGAGCGCAGAGCTGAATCTATCAGCAGTAGCTGCAGCAGCCTTTATACCGGAACATGTGTCTTTCAGATGCAGTCATGTAGGAGTAGGAGTAGTACAGCACTTACAGCTGGTTAATTTCCTTTCCACTGTCCTGTCTTTGAGGGTTGCTGTCTGTTTTAACTTGTCACGTCTACGCACATCACCGCCCTCATGACGTACTAGTAGGATGTTAGGGCGAATAGTCCAAAGAAGGCAAACTTCATTCCTACACACAAAATACACAAACAAGTAGGAGTAGTATTAATTACAGTATCATTTGAGTTCCACCCAACAAGCCATAAAATATTCACAAAGCAACTAAAAATAATCTTAGATAAAAATCTTATACCTATATTATATTGTCAGTGGTTTAAAAGAATAGACTAAAAAACATCAGTCCAATCTAATATTAAGTTTTAAATTTAATTTTTAACAACTACTAATAAGTAACAACTACTCCCTCTATTCTAATATAGCTATATTCAAATTTTGTTATAGTTACTTCTCCACCTAATCACAAGCTTCCACCATTTAATCATTTTTTTCTCAACTTACAAAAAATAATGCGTCTCATACAAGAATTTTTATATAAGATTTTCTTGAGATATTGTTTTAGAAAAAGTTTTAAAACTTTAAAGGAGTTATTTTATTCGTATATACCTTCAGCTAGCCTAGGCATACATGATCTTTGTGTAGTTGGAATAGTGTGTAACCCATTTTTTGGAATAAGATAGGAAGGGTTTTGGCTGTTCACTCCCTCAATCTTAAAATATAACTACCTATTCATCTATCTTCTTATCTTAACTAATCATAATTTTTATTTAATTTTTTATCTCTATTAATTATAACCATATTTATCATTTTTTTTGATTTCTTACAAAAGAACACAAGTCTGTGTAGTATGAGACAGAGGGAGGCCCTATACAAAGATGCCCCGGTCGCCAGACAGGAGCAAGAGAGTGACGCAGTGAGCGATGAGCACAGCAAGCAGCACGGCAAAGGGGGACAAGGCCGTAAGTACTGCCAGTCTCGGCGCAGGTCGAACTCGAGTGAGCCCTGGCTCCCGCCCGTCCCGTCCGTCTCTGTGACATCTGTCCATCCCGTCGCATGCAGCGCCATACCACTACCACAGTTGGTTGTGCTGAGCGCGCGCTGTCCGTGTGAGCCACCCGTTCGTTGATGGACGCGCGCGACGCGAGCCGGAGTGGCATCAAATCGCGGCATCATTAGTTGCGGTGGCGAAACTGGAGGTCGATCGATACGGATATCCCTCGCCCGCCGCCGCGCCCGAGGCGCACCTACACTGCGCGCGCGCGCGCGCGGTCACGTGCTACGCCGTCTCATCGATCGATCGATCGCGCGCGCGACGGGCGTGACGTGCGCACGCGCGTCTGCTGCTGGTGTGTGGTAGGAGTAGTGGTGATCCCGGCGTGCGGACGTCACGGGAGGCCACTTTTGTCCCTGCGGTCCAGGTACGCGCCGACGTGCGATCGAGCAGGCAGCTTGTTTGGCTGATGGTGTGCACGAGCTAGTAGCAAAAATTCTTACGGCTAATCTCTATTGTAGCTGCAGTAGATGCGTAGTAGGTCTTGAACTCCGTAAAATCATAATGTTATAACATGTTGTTTCAGCATAAGTGTATATATGCATATACAGTTATGGGAATAGCATGTACTGATTTATCCTTCCTTACCTGTAAGTCCGATTTAACCAATAAACACTTATATAGTCCGATTTAACCGATAAGATGTTTTTCATGCTTAGACATTTTACACTGGACAAATACCCGAGTAGTGGTTTTGGTCATATATGTAATAATCTAGCTTAGTTAACATTGTGATTAAAAAAATACACATCACAGAAGTGCCACTGAAACACAGCTTTGAAGCTTGGAGGAGGTACATGGTAGAGGCGACCTTAGAGCTTGAAGGAGGCAGCTGCTCAAAACGAGTTGAAGCTCGGCTTGAATCTATAGCAGCGGTGCCCACATAGTTTGGACTTGAAGATGTGGCTAGGCTACAAGTTACACGTATCTAATAATAGCAAGTTCATAGCTATAGATTTTGCAGCACTTGTCCACCACTAGCTTGTGGTCCTCTAAGTCACTAATGTTGTCTTGTCCTTCCTCATTTTGCTGCCCCGTCCCTTTCTAAGTCGCCACATCCTGCCTTCAATGCTAGCTCATCCTCATCTCTAGATACATTTATCATGAAGATCTCTATATCCTATGAATGGCTTGAGAAGGATTCGGTAGATGGTTGTAGCTTGAGAAACATGATAACGTTGTTGTAGGAGAGTGACAGGCGATAACCTAAGTGACGTTGTAGCTATCCTTTTTCTTCCTCGGTTGGTGATAGCCTTAGTTGGAGCATGAGCTAGCCTTATAGAGTGGGAGGAAGGAGGTGGATTGGTCGAAGAGAAGATAGAGAGAGTATGATATGTGGGACCAGCCAAGCTGATTAGATATCACATGCGAGAGTATGGACATATGTACATTATGTAGGACTACAAAGTTCGGGCGAGGGTAGTTCATCGATTTTTTAGAGTTTAAAGTATAAAACATGTGATATTAGAGTTGAGGGGCAGTCCAACTTTACCTTATAAGAAGCATCAAAACTTCAACTAGTAGCATCTCTATTCTCTAAATTAGTGGCGGATTTAGTGTTGGGGGCTCCAGCCCCAGCTCCACTGCCATGAAGGTATCAATGCACACTACGTCAACATTGTCGACGAAATGTCCATGATCAATCAAGCATCGATGTCTAGTTTGCTGATGGAGAAATAAGAGATAAACATTATCCATTTGTAGGTTCTATATTAGCAGATAGGATCATTTACGATTAAGGATTGATTTTATTATCTAGATGAAGAATTGGGCTAGATGCAGGGGATCATGGCAAATAGCCACCGTCTCACACAACACATGAGGACATCAAAGTATTGACATACGTATATCCTTCAATCTTCATCGGTTCCTCTCTCTAATTCATTTTTTTCTTTCTATGTATGAATATACTTTTGAATTTTTTTACAGAGTCAATAGCCATATGGTTATTTTACGTTATAATTTTAATATAGAGCCCTGTCTATTTTTTTTATCCTAGATTCACCCTACTCTAAATTGCACATGTTTTTTTTATCGGTACTGCTCATGGTATTGTGTTTTGTACGAGGTGAAATTTGTTGTACACTTGTACTGTCCTGAGTTTTGGCTTTAGTATTTTCTAGTCTCAAGAGTCAAGACCAAACAAGATGTTCCAAGTTTCAAGGAGCAGTTACGTTGCATGCAATGCATGCAAAGCAGCCAGAGAGGCAAAGAGATTCGCTAAACCTGGTAACACGATTCTCCCCTCAAGTTTGTTTGCAGAGTGCTGATGAACACCTCCTGAACGCACTGCAGCCAACTTGCACCGATATGGTGACCGATACGTGACCCGGCCGGGTGTGCGTCACACGTCAAGAGATCAACCGAGCCAACGACGCAATCAATTCGACGATCCCCCGGTTTTGTACTGGATCCTGCGGAGATCTCCTCCTCTCCGCTCCGCTCCCCCACACAATCTTTGGCTCCCTTTTCCCAGAAAAGTTTTGGACAAGATGGCGTGCATCATGTCAAGCCTTAACTGTAAACCTGTACTCAACCACTGGTACTACTAGTAACTCTGCTGGCAGCAGGAGAACTACTAGTACTACCACCACCGTAACTATTAAAGATTTACTGAGCCTCATCTTTACAATACATAAAATAAGACAATTTATTATTATATAATTAATTAAGTACTGATCGTTTTAAATTTAAAAATAAATTAATATAATTATTTCAAGCAACTTTTTATAATTTTTTTTGCAGTTTAGAAAACGTGCTAATAGAAACTATTGTCTTTTTCATCTTATTGTCTCACGTGTGTTCTTTTTCTCTTTTTCAATATACACTTTCTCGTTTTTCACGTTATATTTTTTAATGGCTAAACAATGTATTTTTATAAAAAAATTTATAGAAAAATGTTTTGTAAAATTATATTAATTTATTTTTAATTTTTTAATAAATAATATTTAAATAATTAGTCATTTCGTTTTAACTATACGAGAGAAGTTCCCAACCTTCTCTTCCGAACACCCTTAATCTTGCTGAGCTATAAGTATCCTACCCGTGCAGTGTGCACCTTGCATTCTTGTTTCTCAAAGACACAACGGTTTCTAAGGTTTGAGATATTGTTGCCCTCTGGGTTTTGCACTGTGGTTTCTGAGTAGCTGTACTAGAAGTAGTTGCGTTAGCTTGCCATGGGCCGGCTCCTCTTGTGCTCGGTGGTCGCGTGGAATTTGGTTGCTCTGCTTTCTCCCGTGCATGGACGTGTTGGTACGTAGGAGCTTCCGTTTTGACCCTTTCTTTACCCTTTCCTTTTTCTTTCTTCATTTCTTCAAGCTATCTGGCTCTTTTGATTCATGCATGCATGCAACATCTATCTTTGTAATCTCAGTTGTTTTTTCCGTTTCCAGGCCTAGCTGGTGAGTTTGGTGGTGACCAGAGGTCATCTCCGGCGACATCTTTCGATCAAGTGGCAGAGGTTCATGTACAACTTAAAACCTGCATTAATTTGCACGTTTGTGTACTTGAGTTCGACTTTGTTTGGCTTGCATTGGTGACGATTTTATTGGTATGGGCAATTAATTTCTCAGCCGAAGCAGCAGAGCGGCGTGAAGGGCACCAGGCCGTCGTGGTCGTGGTCGCCGACGTCGAGATCGCCGGCGGGGAGAGGTGCCTCGACCGGCGCGGAGACGGAGCTGCGGTCTGTGCCGACCGGGCCTGACCCAATGCACCACCACGGCAGCCCCAGATGGCCGGAGCAGGATCGGATCCCATGACCCGCCGCGCGTGCCGGCCGCCGGCAAGCCGGCGAGCGGACAACACAAGTCAAGAAGCCGAGCCCCCACGGCGTTTTGGTCCACCCCTGCTGCGTGTTGCTGCTCCGGCAATCGGAGTAGCACGTACTGTAATTAAGCTGCGTGCGTGGCCTGCTCAACGATGGCGCCGTACTGTTTTCGTCTCATCTGCTTCCGTACGTGTTGGCTGCAACTGCAAGCGACATGTCAGCACGTGCAAGCAGCTAGCGCAGCAATGCATTGGTTGGTTGACCTCTGGTGTACAAACGTGTTCTGGTGTGATCGTGTCGTGTGGTGCGCTTGATTGATGAGGCGAACGGACGTTAAATTAACCGGGGAGGAATGTTGTTAGTTCGATGAAATGCACACACATGCATGTGTTCGCGTCACGTACTCACGTACGTACTGTGCTGTGACGGCTTAACGCGGCGCCGTGCGTGCAGGAGCGCGCACGTACGGCGTACCAAGTGGTGGTCCGCCGTTGCTCACCGGCGCCGCCCGGTGCACGCACGCGCACGGCCTGCGCCGGAGCGATGCAGGCGCGGTACACGATCGGACTCGGGAGTCGGACCGCAAGAGTTAGCCGAGAGCAGCGCTGCTAGCCTGCTACGTATACACGTTTGGCTGTTTCGGCTGGGGCGTACTTACCACGTACGCACGCACCGGACAGGCGACCATGCTTAGCATCGAACGCGTTCCTCTCGATGTTTAATTTTACTTGATGAGAGAATTAAGCTTTGCATCAGGGAAAACGTGCCCTGTTTCACCTTACACTAATTTAGCACGTATTTTCATTTTACCCTATGTTATATTACAATAAATTTCACTTAAACACCAGTTACATCATCAAATCATCAAACCCATAATTTTATAAAATCATGAAACCTCATAACCATAGCCTAAGTTTAAATTTTCATAGCATTCACTTATATTTTACAAGATTTTTCTTCAATTATATAACATAACCCAGTACAAGGTAAAAAATATTTTAATCTATTCTAGTATAAAGTGAAAATACGTACTTAATTCGGGAAACCTCCACGCGGTGCAAAGTATAATTTTGTAAGATCAATACACCAGTTGTTTGCTGATCTGTGTTACTTTCTCAAGAAAGGTGTGTGGTTTTTACATCTTGCGTGGGTTTAACGTCAACATGCAGCAGCTAACGTCCGACTCTTCAGATTTAGGTGACATCAATTGGAAATCAGGTTCGATGGTATAAGGCAGTAGAGAACACCGTAATAAACTCAGAATTATTTTAGAGATTATTTTCCAGTGGCATTAAAGGGCATTTGGTCTAGTGGTATGATTCTCGCTTTGGGTGCGAGAGGTCCCGAGTTCGATTCTCGGAATGCCCCATGGTCCCTCAATTTTTGTTAGAAATCATTCTTCTACTTGCTGGTACAAGCGCTTCATTTCTGCAAATCTACAACACAGAATGGATGAACACTAATGAAGCACAAACTTTTTTTTTTTGAAATATTTACTTCTACTTGATTTCTACTTGCCGGTACAAGCGCTTCATTCCTGCAAATCTACAACACAGAATGGATGAACACTAAAGAAGCACAAACTTTTTTTTTTTGAAATATTTACTTCTACTTGATGAATGCACGAACAGTAAGGAATTACAAACATGGTCAGAGCAAAAAAATACTGAAGAGATCTAGTAGAAGTAGCAGATAAGAATACAAAACCGTACTTCAGTTCAGTCACAACGCGTCAGCTCGATCATGAGATGACGAACACCCTGAGCTCCCCTCTGTCCCCGCGGGTGATGCGGGTGTCGCCGTCGAGGTAGGTCACCTCGAACTCGCCGCTCCTGGTGTTGGACGGCGGCCGGAGGTTGTCCGGGATGCGAGGGACCTCCAGCGGCGGCAGCTGTGACAGGTTCCCCTTCGTCTTCACCGTCGTCTAGTCGAATATGATCTTTATGCTCGAGGTGCCTGACAGTATTAACGAGCGTGCATGGTAAGTAGTAATCATCAATTATTCAGACAGCACCAGTTAATTACTACTCCTAACACGCTGTACGAAGACAGTTGACGGTTGACAAAGACGTTGGTTCATTGTCAAGGAGCAAATGGAACATTAAATCTATGTGGAAATTGCTACGTGTTTGCATGAACATGATGATTGCAAACTTTGCAATTAAGCAGAAACTATGCAAGTCATGTGGTCTAAAAACAAATTGTTCAGGATTAACTTATCAAGAACAGTAACAGGTACGCCAAACAGGCCATTTGGTGAGTAGGTGAAAGGGACTCACCGATGACCTCGAACTTGCGAGCCAGTGTCGCCGTCAGCTCCACCGGCGGCAGTGGCCACGGCGTGCCGAGCTCAACCTCGACGATGTTGTCTAAGTCCTTGCTGACAACGTCGATCCTCTGAAACACCTGATAAGCACACGCAAAACAAGTTTCAGATTGATCGGCACCCACTTTTCCTAAGAATTTCAGCTGGATTATTCAAGATTGTCCATGACCTGGCCGAGAGTGATGGGGGAGGAGCCGGCCGGTGGGCGGGCCGGGGCGGCTGCCGCCGAGCGTCCGCGACGAGAACGCGCTGCTGTACACCAGCTTCCACCGCCCCTGCAGCTTGTCGATGTTCCTCTCCAGGTCGACGGGGCCGCCCGCCGCCGCCTCGAGCTCCCGCGCCGCCACGTCGGCCCGGTCCAGGTCCTACTGGCTCACCGTGAGGCCCCGGTTCAGCCCGGACACCGCGCTCTGCATCCAAAATTAAGCTACGCAGTTCAGAAGACGAGCAACCAAGCAGCCATGAATATTCAACCAAAGCGAATTCCTTCGCAGATCACTGACCAGCAGCTTGACTTTGAGCGAAGCCACGGCGTCTTCATCCGCGCCGGCGCCGGCGCCGGTGTAGCCGTAGTCCACGCCCGACGGCGCCGCAGCCGTACCGCAGACGGACAGCAGCCTCGTCTTCTTGGCACCACTCCTACCACCACTCGCCCACCACAGCTTCCGGCTCCTGCTCCCGGCGGGGCGAACCAAAGGCCGAGCGTTGGTCGAGGCGCAGCAAGACGACGACAGCGTCGCCGCCATGGCAGCAGCCTAGCAACAACCATTCACCTTCACTTCACCAACCTAGGCTATTGAACCGGACAGCGCAAGCAAGCAGCCGAGCAGATCAAGCAATGGCCAGCACTTCAGTCACCGCGTTCTTGCAGACTAGCAGAATCGTCGCAGCTCTCGCTCGCAGGCAGGAAGCCACGCGAGATTTCCATCGATTTCTTGAAGGGGAAGAGCAGAGGAGAGAGATCTCCGCGAGTCCGCGTCGTGGGATTTTTGTGGTCAGCGGCTACGCCTTCGTAGTAGCGGTGGCACATTCCGAGGCCTTCTCGAATGTTCCGTCGCTACGGGAGTCTCCTCGCCTCTCCACGTGGCTGAATCTGACTCGCAGGAGCGATCATCGTGGGGCCCACTTTGTGACTCTATCCGAGCTAGAATGATGGGCCGTATTTAGGCCCAAGTAGAATCTATTTGGATTTGGAGCCCAAAGATCTATTTTTCCCCTTCGCCTCTACGAGGCCACGAGTTGCCAAGTCGAAACTGACGCATTCGAACTCCGGCGAAACTGCGGTCTTCGTCCGCCATGGACGGAAGCATCTCGGGTGAGCCCTTATTCCCTAACCCCATCTCTCTCCATCTCTCACTCAGTGCGTGGGGGGCGTTGCTCGCGGTTTCGTCGAAATGTATGCGTGAGTTTTGTGTGGGAGGTGTAGTGTTCGATGAAATGCCTCACGAGAGATTGGCGGTTCACTCACTGCAGCAGGAGACGCGCTGCCGTGGGAGCTGTGGAAGGAAATCCCGGCGGACATCATCGGCCTAGTGCTCCGCTGCATCGTCTTTGACCGTGCCAGGGCGCGCGCCGTCTCCCGCTCGTGGCGCGCCGCCCCTCCCGATGCTCATTTTCTCCCGGTTCAGCTTTGTCCAGTTTCTCCAGATTCTCCCCCGTCATGATGATCACCACCTTCCGCCGCATCCCGCTGCACAAGGACGTGAGCGTCCGCTGGGTGGGATCGTTCGACGAGTGGCTCGTGGGGACGCGACACAGCAAGGAATTCGAGGGGGATGACTGCCATTGCTTCTTGGTGAATGCCTTCTCCCGGAAGACGATCGATCTACCACAGCCATGCGCCTTCCATTTCGGTGATTACTTCTTCAAGACTCTCCCCATCATCAACACCTCGGGTTGGATTGACGTCATTATCCATCAATGGGAGTGCTCGATGCGCTTCAGAAAGGTGGCCTTATCTTCTTCACCTGCCTCTGGCTCAATGTGCATCGTGGTTGCCATTTCTCGTTACACCCTTGCTCTGTTGCTCCCTGGGATGACTTCAGGTGCGTTTGCAGAAGCATCAACATCGACAATGCATCTGATATTGCCTTCTATCAGGGGAAAATCTACATGGTCTTCATACGCTCTCCAAAGATCCTGTTCGAAGAGGTTGATGGCAGAGTTATGGTCTCATGCTGAGCAGTGTATTACAGAGCCACTACCCCTAGTTGAGGGTTGTGAGGTAGTGCGGTACAACATGGTGGAATGGCGTGGGAAACTAGTTCTGATCATCAGATATGCTGATAGAAACTGGCAAAACAGAACGATTCGGAAAATTCGAATATATTCTCAGGACTTCGGTACAAACCCTCACGGCTTCACTGAGATAAACAGCTTGGATGGTGATTGTCTCTTCAAATGTTCGCACACCAGCAAGTCCTTTCCTGCTTGTCAGTACGATGGAGACAAATGTGATTTTGATGTACTTGTGTACAATGTGAGAGATGCAACAGTGAAAGTATTCTCTGTTATGGTACCTAAGCACAACTTTGGGCCGCTCGCAGATAACCCGCTGTGGCTCTTTTCCTCCGTAATGAGCACTACTAAGAAAACCTGATCAGATCATATCAGGAGTATGACAGCTAATTTGGCGAAAGTTTCAATATACTTCAACTCTGATTTCACCTGCAAAGTTTAGTGATACACATATTATGGCTCAGAAATTGCTAGAAAACTATGGATGATTTGTCTTTCTTTCATGTAACCATGAAAGTAATGACTATTGATGACTATGATATTGTTTTAGTTCATCCAAGAATGACCTATCCTGTTATATTTTTCCTTTTTGAGATTGGATGCTTATGATATCAGATTGGCTTGTTTATTGTTGAACTTAATGATCACAAGCAGAAGAAGTTCTGTTTATTGTTGAATTTACAACAAACTTGTTGATTCCACCACCATAATTTCATATTAGGTTACAAAATTTGACAACACTTATTTTATGAACCTACCTCGTAGATCGTAAGTTCTAAAAAAGAGATTATGTTAGGCTTGACGAGCTAACATAAAAACTTAGACACTCTTATGGAGATGAAACCTAAGAAAATTCTATTGAGATATAACTCTCTTAACGACACGCTATATCGATATCTGAATATGGTGATAAATGGGCAAAGGCCTGATAGCCACCTCTATGACGCACCATGTCGTGATCTGAATATGGTGTCAAGTGAGTAAGGATCGGACCACCGCATTCTTAGTGGCGCTATATCGATGTCTGGGTGTGGTGAAAAATAAGCAAGAGTTTTCACACTTGACTCGGCGAGTGCGAAGGGTAAAGAAACTAGTCGAGTCAATTAGAATCCATTTAGATCGCTAGAATGTAGGGTCTATTATGGATAAGTTAAGAGAGTTAATTGAGATAATGGTTAAAAGACGTGTAAATATTTTGTGTGTTCAAGAGACTAAATGAAAATGTTAGAACTCAAAGCAGGTGGACAGTATCTGCTTTAAGCTCTGTTATATAGAGACAACTTTAAATAAAAATAGAGTAGAAATTTTGATTGATAATAGCCTTAAGGATGATATGATAGAGGTGAGAAGGTAAGGGGATATAATTATCTTAGTTAAACTTATCATTAGTGATATAATTTTAAATATAATTAATGCATATACCCCTTAAGTTGGTTAGGATAAGAGTACTAAGAGACATTTTTAAAAATTCTTATATGATTTGGTTAGAGCTGTACCTGATAGCGAGAAGTTTTTTATAGAAGAAGATCTTAATGGCCATGTAAGTATAACATGTATATGTTTTAAGGTGGCACATAGAGGTTTTAGCTATGGTGATAGAAATCAAGAGGGAGAGAAAAATCTTAGATTTTGTTATAGCTTTTGATCTAATGATAACCAATATTTTTTTAAAGTAAGAAACAATCTCATTTATTGACTTTTAGTAACGGCCATCACTCTATCCAAATTGACTTCGTCCTTATAAGAAGAGGGCATAAATGAGCATATGTGAATTATAAGATGATATCTGGAGAACGTGTGATTTCTCAACATAGACTGGTGGTGACTGACTTTCTCTTTTTGGTGTATGCTCATATGGATAAATAAACCAAACTTACAAGAACCAAGTGATGGATGTTGGAATGGGAGACATCAAATATCTCAAGGAAAGGTTTATTGAAGAGAGCTCTTGAAAGGAAGAAAATGATATAAATAACATGCGAGAGAAGATTACAATGTGTATTCAGAAGATTACTTTAGAGGTGTTTGAAGCGACCAAAGGGGGTGTATACAAAACTAAAGACACTTGATGGTGAAACGAATATATGCAAATAGTTATTAAGGAGAAGAAAGAATGCTATAAGTGCTTACACTATGACAGGAGTATAGACAATATGAATAAGTACAAGGTGATAAAGAAGACCGTAAAATGAGCTATGAGTGAGGCAAAGGAGCGGACTTGTAAGAATTTTTCTCAACGTCTGAGTACGAATAAAAGAGAGAAATACATCAATAGAATGGCTAGTGCTTGTGATAAGAAGACGAGTGAACTTCAACCAAGTTAAGTGCATTAAGGATGTGAGGAATCGACTCTTGATGAAAGAGGATGAGATTAGATATAGATGACAAGAGTATTTTAACAATTTATTTAATGGTGAGAACAATAATACCACCGTCTAGTTGGACAACTCTTCGGATGACACCAATAAACGCTTTGTGAGGAGGATCCAAGAATCCAAAACAATCTTTGAAAATGATGAAAAATGGTAAAACGATAGATCATAATGGTATTTTAATCAAAGTGTGGAGATGTCTCAGGAATATAGCTTTAGTATAATTAATCATGTTGTTCAACAATATTTTTTAATCAAATACGATGCCTAAGGAGTGAATGAGAAGTATATTGGTACCAATAAGAGAGTTATTTAAAGTTATACTAATTATCAGAAAATTAAGTTGATGAGCCATACTATAAAATTATGAGAGATAGTTATCGAACACCGAGGAACGATACGAATCTCTATAAATCAATTTATTTTCATCCAGAAGGTCAACCAGAAACAATTTTCGTTTTAGAGAGTTTCTTTGAGCAAACACATGGCCAATTGTTTCTCTGGTCTTGCATAGAACACAATTATATTATTCATCCAGAAAAAAAACCTTGTGTGTAGTAAATTTCTCCTGTTTGTGTGCAGTAAAAAACTGAGATGTGAGAATGAAAATATTTCATTCGTGTTTGTTTGCAGTAAAAAAAACTGAGATGTGAGAATGAAAATATTACATTCTTGTATTACATTTTTTTTTCTATCCTTCTACGAGACTACCGTATCAGGAGCTGAGGCAGACCAGAAAGGCGCGGGAAGCCAACCGTTTCAAGCCCACTGGTTAACTGACTTGTGGGCCACCATGTCAGCCATGTTGCACGTGGGCCCTAGTAATCATGACGTCAGCATAATCATTCTGTGGGGCCGGGATGTAAGTGGCAGCGAGGGGAATTCAAGCACCAGCCAACTACGCGGGTCGCGCACTCGCGCCTAACGGTCGGGAGAACTATAAATTGGGGAACCCTTCGGCTCGAGTTCTCAAAATCTTCCCGAAGTTTCCGGTGATTTCACCCCCCCCTTCTAGCTCCCCTCCTCCCCCTGGCCAGTTGCCCCCACGCTGTTCTAGAAGCTTCTGGAAGGGGCAGGGAGCCATAGAGCTCGCGCCGCGTCTTCCCGGAGTACGGCGATGGATACCGCCACGTGCACCGTCTCAGGTGGTCTCGTTTCTTCTCGCTGTGCAAATCACGCGGTGGTTTTGGATCGATTTGGGATTTTGTGTTTAGTCGCGGGCAAGGTGTTCGGTGGAATGCCTCTGAGGAGTTCGGCGTTCGTTTGCAGGGCCGCCGCCGCCGCCGTCGTGGTCGGACATGCCGCCGGGGATCGTCGGCGCTGTTCTGCGCAGGCTCCACTCCTCCGCCGACCGCACTGCGCTCCGCTCGGTGTGCCGCTCGTGGCGTGCCGCCGCGCGGGACCACGGGGCCCTGGCGGCGCCGCTCCCTCTGCTCCTGTACCCAAACTTCGCGCTCGCTAGCGTGTTCTCCGACGGCTCTGCGGCCACCGGCCACCGTGTCCCGCTTCTCTCCGCGCTGCTTGACGGCGCCTTCCCCGGCCAGTGTATCGGCTGCTTCGAGGACTGGCTCGTCTGAGCATCCCGCTGTATCCCACTGTGGGCGCTGATGGTGGCTGCGTCTTGGTGAACCCTTTCTCTGGAGAGAAGGTGTCGCTGCCGAGCCCGACCGCCACCCATTCATGTGGCGCCATCCAGAGGTCTGTGCCTATCAGCAATGGCAATGACTAGGTGGTGTGCACCATCCATGCCAATGAATATGCAATGGCTCTCTACAAGGCAGTTCTGTCTGCGCCGCCCAACACTGGCTCAAGCTCTTCCTCTGAGCTAGACCTTGGCTCCAGTTGCATTGTCGCTGCAGTCTCTCAGAGAAAGGGAGAATACAAGCTTGCCTTCTGCACTCCCGAAACGCAGTCATGGTGCATATGTGAGGGCAACTGCATCAAGAGTCACATTGACATTGAGTTCTATCAGGGGAAGCTCTACATGGTAAACACCTGCAATGGAGATCTCTTTGCCTTTGAGCTTGAGGCACATGATTGCGTCTTTCCAGTGGTATCTCTTGTCAAGCGTTGTCTGACTGAGAAGCTGCCCTCAGCTGAAGATAGTGACCGGCAAACATACAATCTTGTGCAATCTCTTGGGAAGCTGTTGCTACTTGTCAAATACTTCAGAGGGATATGGGATCGATTTGTTGGAGTGAGAGTGTTTGATTTGGGCTTCGACTCAAACCCTTGGAGATTGTTAGAAATGCAGAGCTTGGATGGCGAGAGCATTTTCGTCAGCTCATCCTGCAGCAAGTTCTTTGCGGCCTGTCAGTATGAGATGGAAGATGACCACATCTATTTTCTTGATAGCCTTTGTCCTAATTTCAACCCTAAGAAGTCAGAGAGCTATTCATATTGTTCCCAGGTGTACAGCATGAGAGATGGAACAATCAGTCCATTTTTGATTGGGAAAGGACCAATGAGAAGTTACTTGGGGTTTCCAATGTGGTTCTGTCCTACTCGATAAATCACAGCAATGAAGATGCAATTGTTTCCGGTTTTGTGAATCATTCGCTTTTGTGGATCATGATGGTGTTTCTGTGCCTGGAAAATGAAACCCTAAATCAACAATCACTTCTGTTGTTTCTTTATGAATAATAGCACTGCAAATAGTGTAACTTCCTACACTGTGGATATACTAGACACCTTTTCTGACAAAAGAAATTCTTAAGATCTACATGCTCTGATGTTACATGTAATAGATATTTCAGTTTGCTGTGGTTGGCATATACTCCTTGGTTGATGTGTTCAGTTGTTCATGGTGAAGCTTTCTTGATCATTGTTAGAGTATACGGTAGTTAGAGAGATATTAGGATAGGATTGATTTGTATCGTAGTATTTCTTTCTCTATCCTTGTACTCTGTATATACACTGGCCCTCGAGGCTCCTTTTCCAATCAGCTACTGGCAGTTGTATAAAATTCTAGAAGATGGTCAGGTTCTTTTCAGCTCCTGTTGGAAACCTGATCGAAAACCCGCATACTTTGAAAACTATTTCCAAACATTAGTTTTCCTAATGGCCATAACTGAATTTATATGCTTGGTTTGGTTATGAAATTATGTTTGAGCTTTGAGAAGGTGTACTGCTTTCCAGACTTCTAGGATGAGCTCTTGTCCGGATTTCAAGTTAAGAAAACCCTTCTTTGTTGAGGCTGATGACGACAGGTTGTTGTTGGCTTGTCGGTACTTGCTACCTGCTGACCAAGGTATCATATTGGCTTTTGTTGGTTCCATCTAACGAAAAAAATATCATGGATATTACTACTAGGGTTACCTGGAACATCGACACTGGCAAACAGGTGATTGTCTTCAAGACTGAAGCAGCAAATGTGTTGTGTTTTTGTCGATGGAGTGTATTTCATTGGACTTAACAGAAAATGTGCTTTTCTCGACTTTGTTCTTTCATTAAGGATATCCAACAATACTGAAGCCATATCCTATTTTGCTGATTATGAACTGTGGAGTATACAAATATTTACTTTGTTGAGCAAACAAATAGTATATTCTGCTGATATTCACATCCACCAATGTTTTGACCGGTAAGACTTTGTTCCTACCTGCGCATCAACACTCCCCGTAATGATATCTAAGACTGTTCGTTTGGGTTGATCTCTGACACGTGAAACCGAGCAACAGATTAGCATATGATTAAATAAATATTAACTTAAAAAAATTTTAAAAATAGATTAATACAATTTTTTAAAACAAATTTTCTAATAATTTATGAAACGTGCGCGCGAAAAACTAATTGAGGTTGAGAAGAGGAAATCCTAAGGTAGCCCTTTAACCCCACCCCACCCACTCACTTTCTATTCCCGTGTAAAATTTCTTTATCTCGCTACCTCATATCTTATGAGAGGTAGTAACACTTTTACTCCCGTGTTCCTCTTCAATGTGCTACTGATGGTAGTGATATTTTTAGTCCCGTATATTTTTATAGTTCTTCTGTTTGAAGTTTTAGAGCTCAATAAACTCATTGAAGGTAGTAATTTTACTCGAATTTATAGTCTTCTTTTTAATCCCATGTGTTTACAGTATATGATAATAATTTTTTTACAACATGGTTAAATGTGTCTGGCTCCTAATCATCCAGGGTGTGTGAATAAAACAATTACATGCATATCACATAAAAAAATCAAGTAGCTAGCCTAGCGTAGAGACCACTGACCGAATAAAATAATTACAACAAACGATTCTTTCGGATGCCGCTGGAGCAGAACGCGAATGAAATAATTACAACACTCGTTGTCTTCTTCCTGATGCCGCTGGAGCAGAACGACGCCAAGAGAAAAATGCAGGGGGCGGCGCTGGCGGAGTAAGATCGGCGGCTGAGTTTGTTATGAAACGAGTTACAAAATCGACATTTAGAACCGAACGAGTAAGTGTACGATTGAAAATTCAAGTACGACAATAACATAATATTTATTAATAAAATTTAACCGTATCTTAATTTATGTCATATTGATTATAGTTAATCATCTTCGACCTATCGAACCCTCACCTCGTTTTAGTTATAGCGTGATTATAACAGATTCATTTTGACTCTAATTTTATTCTAACATCTATTATAATTTTAAAGTCTTAACTATAGGATATAAACTAGGTTAGGCGCCAGGCCTCAATCTCATCAGTGCACCGTCGAGAGAGGATGTCTCTGTTGTCACCTTAGTGAATTTACAAGGTGAGGCTCATCTTGAAGAATTGTCTATACAGATTACAAGTAATTATTCAACCATCGTCACGCAACCCTTCGCAACCATATTGAAAGGGCAATTGGGGTTCTTAAGAAGTGATTTCCAATTCTAAAAATGGGCACACATCATACTAAAGAAAATGAAGTTAAGATCAGCTGCTGCAGTTGTATTTCATAACATCATTAGAGGGCTAAATGGTTAGGAGGGATGGCTGGATCATCAACCAATTTATATTCCAGAAGAAAGTTATGTTGATCTTCCAGATGCAGAGATATACCCTAACGATGATGAGTCAATCGATGGGAATAATCTTAGGGATCAGATAACTATGCAGATGTGGACTGACCATATTAGTTAGCCAATCATGCGTCTAATAAATAGTGTGCTAAACAATTAATGTACATTATTATTTGGTGTTCCTTTGTACTTGGTAATAAATGTAATGCATTTTTACTGTCAATCATCTAATTTATTTTAACCATTTTGATTGGAATTGTTTCTCTCGGTTGCACTTTGTGTACCATAGTTTCTATATGAATATTCATGATAATTGTAGCTATGGCACCCCTATCGTGACACCACTTACAGTAACACTAGAGGGATGTCCCGTAGTAGACTAGCGTGAACCGATTTCCACGGAACTGTAATACCGGTATCGTCCTAGAACACAATGCTGATACCCGTAGTTATTGAAATGTATCATTTTAACTAAATATGATCATATAAATAAATTATATTAGGGTTACACCTTATAAGTAGCTCGTAGAATATAATTGGCAAGTAGAGAAGCAGCAACAAAACTTAGTGCAGCTAGACCCAATCAATAAGTAACGGCTTGAGATTATGAAGGAAATACTAACCTTTAACTGCACTTCTGATTTTTTAGATGAGGGAAAAAATGACAATGGGTGAGTACTCATACTTAGCAAATCACAGAAAAAATGAGCATGCAGGCTGCAAAAGAGGACTGGGTTTATTTCTCAAACTCTTTGAAAACATTTGTTTCAAAACACTAAGTGTGGGGTGAGTTAATCATATAACCAGAAGGAGGCTCTCGCCTCAATCCTATCCATGAATTGCTTTATAACAACTCTAGTGGATGGATTAAATTTTAGTTTATTAAAAACCATATGGTCGATTACTATTATCATGTCATTGGTGTATAACCTTATGTCCTTAGGCAATTTCCAACTCATTTCTTCTTTATTAGTTTATTTCACTTTTTAACTATTGGACATCAACCCATCTCATCATCATCATCATCATCTCTTCGGCACCAGAGCCGTCCATATCCTCAAACACACTTTGCTTCCATCAGGGAAGTCTACTCTTTGATGCCAATAGACTTCTCAATCCACATAGTATTATTTCAGACCAGTTAGTTTATCCATCAGTCGCCAAGATCGATTCTAGTAACAATTCTCAATCCCAAAAACTATTTTCACAAAGCATTGGTAAATAAATCTACGCTAGAGTAATTACCTCACATTCGCACTTAACCATGGCCACGACTATTTGAACGGTTCAATAACTTCTGTAGAAAAAACACGTTTTACCTACACGATATAATCTTACTCTCCCTCACTAGCCAAGTGAGCAGGTTTGCGATAAAGTCTTTCCTAAGCCAACCAATGATACCTCATGATACATAGAAGTGTTCCCTCAAAATCGAGCATCAGAAAAACCTTGGCTCTCATCTATCCATGAGTTCGAGTGCCTCAACTCAATCATGCCTAGCATGCTTATCAAATAATTTTGCACCCACCGCATCATATCAAATCACATACCCTTATCTTGGTATTTTTTAACTATTGGCATATAAGGCATCTTTAGCCAGCTAATTATTTAGCTAAGGGTGTCTCATTTCACTCAAAATGATGCAATTGAAATATCATCCGTGACAGATTGTTTCTTCATGACAAGATGACAATTCTAGGGTTTTAGATATTATGTAGCGTGTGTGGTTGCTGTGTGCATCCTTATGAATAGGACAAAGGTGTCTTGCCCTCTTCCATTATACAAATCCGACTTCCTTAATTTAAGATGTGCCATTGACTACTTAGGAAGGGAAGATTCCTGTATTCCATCAATCAAAATTAAAAATAATGGTGTACTCTCTTAACAAAATTTGGTAAAGGAAATATCAATTAAAATATAAAAAAGTACCTGGGATGGAACATTATGATCTGCTACTCATTTTCTCTTGTAGACTCATGAAAAGCCCTCATGCATTAGTAGCAAGATAATCAGAACAGTAATCATCTTTGCACCTTTTTGCATCAAAAAAATCTAAGAGCAAAGCAGCATCCACTCGATACAGAAATTTGCGGTAGCTGAAAATCAATCATTAGTGCTTAATAGCCATAAACATAATATTAGTAGCTGCGAAAATGAGAAAAAGAAATCTCAGATAACATCAAGGACTCTAATAATGTTAAGACTCATCAAATGATATAACAACATCCATTACTGAGTGCAATTTCAAATGAATCATACTGTTGCAGGACTGAAGTTCCTGCACATATTACCCCATAAAACGCTATATCCAGGAGGGGGTCCTTCTATAACGCATTTAGGCAGAGCTCCAGCCGTTTCCGCTAAAAAAAGGCCCAAGGATAAGAATTGAAATATTCCGTCAGAGAACATAATCATATCCTCATACAGGAAAACTGAAGTAGATGCTTTAAGTCCTTTCCAAGCCTTTAAATGATTGAAGTTTGACATCTCAATCAGTTTCATCTTGCTATTGAACTGCAAAAAACCCATACTGTCAGCATACTAGAAGTGTTGGCGCAGCGCCATGTCACACATCCAGGACATTGACAAACCTCTGTTGGAAGTGTAGATTTGGTCCTTGGTGGTGCACTTGCCAGATCAAACAATGGTTAACAAAGACATGATCAGTAATTGAGTATATAAGCAATTACTTGAATTGAAAGTTGTATCCACGTTTCAGAGTAATTTGTCACATCAATTCGTACTCTCGGTAGGTTTAGCAAAATATGCTGTTTAGGACGCCTCATTTTCCATTTCTTACATCTATAGAATCTGAAGTGAAGTAACAAAGACCTATAATTGAATGGACAATCTTACAAAAGAAGAATTGCAAGGAGTACACATGCAAAGCAAAACATTCCTATTAAACCGATTAAAAAATAAAAATATTACTCCAGTGATCCATAGCAACTTGTATGACCCGCGTGAGAATTAGCCAAACAGGATATCATAAGTTAAAACTTAAAATTGGAACAACAATGGCACATCTTGAACCTCTAGCACTATACATTTATTAACTTTTTTGCATGAAGACTCCGGACCTACTAAATGCCTTTTTTCTAGCTCTTATCATAAAAGGATGATGGAATGAATTGGATATAACAGTGCATCTATGTTGGTCGCATCCAGAGCATCACACAACCATTAAGCCTACCAGCTAATAGGTATGCTAACATAAGTCACTTCTATGGTCTGCGTTAAAAATGGACACAACGTCACCCTACTTTTCCTATTTGTTGCATATTCTGAGCCTTTCAAGTAACCATGTAAGATCACAAGTGGGCACAACTATGGATGACTGCAACCATCTAGTATAACTAAGCAGAGAAGTACATACAGAGACATAAGCTGAGAACTTAAATTGTTGGTAGAAACTGAACAGAACATGTCTTTCCCCCTGTTTTCCTCTAACTCCCAGACAAGAACTTCCCCGCTAGTGAGATCCCAGAAAAAGAAAATTATTGGTGCACATCACTTAAAATTTTAAAGGCCAAATCATAGAGAACTTCATCTGGTCGACCAATCTCTTCAGATGAGATGTGTTTCTATGCTTATTAAAGGAAAATATATTAAAGCAGATGCATACCAGCTATCATACATCTGCCCGAATTAAAGCTTAGCTCCTTATATCTTATAAAAAAGATTTCGACATTTTCCATCAGTTTTGTAGCTTGAGGCATGATTTCAGCATAACCAATCCAGAGTACCAGCTGAAATTCCAGAGGGCGACCACAAATTAAACTCACAGGTTTCACAATGGCAGGCCATGACCGTAGCAATAGATGTTTATAGGTGGCCTACCCTGTATTGTTGGATGTAATAGAAGAATTAGAATGTACTATTGCACTGCCATATATTTATTCTCCTTTAAAAGGGAGCTGTGGCGGTGGCGAGTGGTGAATCAGTCACCCGCCACCAACTCCTCCAAATTATGACATGTGGGATCACTGTCCATTTCCTCTTGAGATCAAACTTGGAAATCAAAAACATTTAATTAACTCGAAAGTTAAGCTCTAAAATATAAAATAGATTTCCTGTTTGCAATGTGTCGATGTGATTTTCTTAATTCCGTAACAGCGCACGGGCATTTTGCTAGTAGCATAAAAAAGATGCTCCTATCGGAAGAGACCACTTAGAGAGATTTTGCACAGGTGTGATACTTTGGCAAGAAAGACCAGAACAGCTTATTGGCCGTGACAGCTTCCAGCCTGCCGTTTTTTCTTCAGTACAATCAAACACATGATCAATAACGATGCAATCTCAATTATAATGCAATAATAATTATTTCTTCCACCAGAGGTAAGCTGTTTAATTCAATGTAACTCTTCAAAAAACTAATCATGAAAAGCAAAATTCGACATCTCAACAATATAGCAGTAGAAAATTGCTCATATGATGCTTGCTACCAAAGAACATATCTGGATTGTTTATTCAGATGGACTATCGATAAATAGTACACATGATCTTGTCTTCTTATCTTCACCTTCCCTCTAAACATAAATAAGACACCTGATGGGAAACAAATTAGGGAAGGTGTTATCTGATAGGAGTTCCTAATCTTCCCAACAAAGGGATAGTGATATCCATATCAGAGCTCCTAAAACATGAAAATCTCCTATATCCTTCTAATTAAGAGATGGTGTTATCCAAATTGGTGATGGCCAATCATGCCAAGGATTGGTGATGGCCAATTACGCCAAGGATGAAGAGACTCCACATCACCCAGGTTCTGCAGTTTGCTAATTTTGAAATCCCAAATGCCTATGTCCCGCCAGTCATGCATATTGCCACACATTTCTTCATAAAATTCATCAGAAAGATAAGCACAATTGGGTTTTAACTTAGGAAAATCATTTGTTCGAAGGCACACCACGGAATTGAAAACAGAGCATGACTTCCAATGCCATGCATCTTAACAAACTTCTGCTTATCAATATCAACTTTATATAGCATCATTTCTTCTGTAAACCATTTATCAGATCTATCTTCAACAGATCGATCCAGTTCATTATCACCCTTGATGGCAAAATCATCATCCTCAATACGTATTCTCCTCACCATACATATCTGATCAATACGTACCAGCTGTTTAGAGTAAGCTCGCGTTATATAGGTAAAGCGTATATTTTTTATAAAGATTATAATTTGTTGTACCCACGGTCATGTAAAGTAATCCCTCTAGCTTAGTCTTGTATTTGGAAATGTTTTATATAAAAATTTATTATGGTATATAAGTCATTAGCAGAACCAACCTACGTGGCTGGTGGAAGACCTAAGTAGTCTGAAACGAGATTGTATGACCTAGACTAGTCACTGGAAATAGAGTTGAATAAGATGAAGTTGAGTTATGATTGAGAAAGAAAAAGAAATTAAAAGCATAGAGGTACCGTCTAGAACCATACGCTTCAAATCGAAATTAAGGCAAGTCGTTGCAACACTACTCGTGGAATGGGTTGAGACACAGTCTATTTTTGATAAATATGGTGAGTTATTGTCAGATAACTCACGAAATGAATTGAGATGTGAGTCTCTATCCAATAACTTACACTCTTAGATTTTATAAAGATGATTTAAAAACACACTGAATTGCCAATAAAACCAACCCCCTTTTGTTAATATTTGCTTGCTACCTTAATTCCTATGACTTGATGAGTACCTTGTTGTTAACGCTAAAATTTAGAAAGCCCAACGATAGATTGGAAAGATGATCGGCTGAAGCGCAGAAGTGTTCGATTGCTATAGGGAAGAAGCCGATCGGATTGAGGCAAGAAAAGACTCGGTCTTAGAATATGGGATTATTCAGATAAGACCGAGTTTGAGGAGGAGCCGTAGTTCACGGCATGGTAGTCTATCCTATCTTATATAGATAAGAAGATTTAGTTAGTTAGTTAACTTCCTTAGAAATATTTTCTTTTATTTTTGTTAGAAAATAATGTCTGATGGTTGTTATAAATGCGTCGGACACTATAAACTCAGGGTATAAATATAGAAACCCTAGAAATATGTAATCATCAATCCTCAGATCAATACAACCTCGGCGCATCGCCACCCTAGTTCATCTAGATTTTTATCAGCGGGGCCTGACTCTCGACGCGGAGCTGCATCGGTTAGGTCTGATCTCCAGCGAAGGGGTAAGTCCCACCATTATCTCGATATGTCTCGTTCTGTCTAAGACTGCATCGGTTAGGTTCGACTTTTTAGGCCGATAGGATGTATCGCATCACGTCCGTGCAGTATCTATCGGTCTATCAAGTTCTCTCCGCTGTCGTCGATCTCGTGCTTCATCGGTTAGGCTCGACCTACGAGGTTGCCAACGGTAGAATGAACTTTAGGCCTATAGGTCTCAGTACGGCATTTCATCGGAGTGTTAGCCGATGAGTTATTGAGCGTCACGCCTAGTGTATCGGCACCTCGGCTAATATGCACCGAGTCTTCAGAGACTTTCCTTTGAGTGCCACGCCAAGCTCGTCGACTTTCCAGCCGATGCGCGCCTGTCTTTAGAGAGATATCCTCTCATTGGCTCAGCTAGTCGATGGGTTCGCTTCGCCCTTCCTTCAATATGTCCGATCCGGCGTCCACCGTCCCGTCGCCTTTAGCCTCGTTCTCATACTGTCTCGGTTAGGTCTGATTTTCGAGATTCGGTATCAGCGGCGTCGTCACGGCGGGCAACGGATCTCGTGCTGCCATATCCATCCTGTTCTCCATCGGCTCTGTAGCCGATGGATCAGGGTCTCGCGTCTGCTACACCCAGAGGCATCGTATCCTTCGTTGACATCCGCCTACGCCTACATTGGCTTCCCAGCCGATGGAAGGGCACCCTGATTCCTATCGGCGACCAGCCGATAGCAGGAGCCATTCGGACGTGGCCGATGACTAACTCGATCCTATCGGCAACCAACCGATAGGGAGGGCTCGTATCTGCCTATCGTTCGACTGACCCGTTTGCCTCACCTCCTTGTCAATTGCAGGGTCAAATTGACTGGTATGCCTGCACCCGCATCGTCATGTCAGAGCCGACGTGAATCCCACGGGCCTCAGCGCGCACACCTCGAGCCACGGAGAGAAGCCGACCGGGCTACACTAGAGCTAAGCAGAACTCCCAGGCGTCGGCGTGTTCGCGCCGAATTCCAGCGCGAACACTTGTATACTCACCATTGCTATTATTATTCTCTATCTAGAAAAGGAATAGAACAAAGATCTGACTATGGAGGAGTTTCTTCAGGAGCGAGTGGCGTATGAAGATTTTTAGGGTCTCGATCTAAGGCCCAAACCGTGCTTTTGGGTTTAGGTCTAGCTTTTCTTCTGCTATCGTCTTTTGCTTGGTGTACCGTTACAAACTCAAGGTCTATTCATGGCTATAACATATGTATTAAACTTTATCAATATATAAAATGAGATTTGGTGATGATCCATCTATATTCTATTGGTACTAACTGAATTCTTGAGGCTGGTATCAATATATAGGAATAAACGTTCTACTCTTGTTGACTTATCGGTTAATAGGAGAGGAGTGCCATAGTGGTAGTGCTACCAAAGCCATAGGGTTGATAGCCAGTGGTGGGCTGGTGTTGGAGATGGGGTGTCGAGATCCCGATCAATTAGGAGGTGGAGCGGTGATGGTGTCTTTGGCAACAGGAAAGCCGCCAGAGACGAGAAAGATGGTGAAGCGAGGGCACTCACCGCCATCGGGATTAAGGAGGAGGAGGGAGAAGAAGGAGAGGAAGGAGCCTAGTTGGGAGGCTTCTGGTGCGGGCAAAACTTGACTAATAGTTGTTTTACTAATATTTTATTTTTGTAAAATTACAATTATAGGAAATAATATTTTAATACAAATTTGACATCATTAATTTTACATCATAAAATTATATTTTAATAGAGTAATTATTGGTTAAAATATTATCCTAGCGTGGAGTTTTAGAAATGGAGAGTTTTCTATCACACTTATGTGAAGTGAATTCATACTTATGCATTCTCTAATTAATTAAGGATGAACAAATTTTACTTTAACACTCTTGCACATATATTCTTATATTCTTATGTATGTTTATTAATTCACTTATACCAATCACGAGACTATTCCATTTTTTACCATTAGTTCTTTGTTTGAAAAAGACTTTATGTTTAGCACATCTCAAGTACAAATTAAAAATAGAAGGTCGTTCATTTTAGCAAATTCTACTTTATATTAATTATTTTAAAGATAAAGTTTTTATAAGATAAATAAAGAGGGTTGTGCTAACGGAGGGAGTGTAGTTTATCTTTTTCCAAATCCCAAATGTCTATCCATCCCTTAATCCTTGACTATGCGTATTGCCACTTTTTAAAGCATCCATAGTCGAGAAGTACACTTCTTTAACGAATGAAGCATGAGAACCGTCCTCCATATAATATAACAACCTAATCATTGTCACATCAGCAACTGCAAACGTTGCTTAATTAACAAAACGATATTTAGGAGCATCTCACACGTCTCCACCACACGAGAGCCACCAATAAATACACAAACAAACAGTAGTAGCTCGACAGTGAGCTTTAGCTAATTAAGCCATCCTCGTCAGCTTCCTCCCCCTCGAATCTCAGCCTCGCCGCCGGCCAGCCGTCGTCACAACCGAGCTATAGTAGCCAGCTAGCTATCTCCTATGGCGGGCAAGATCAAGACGGTGGTGGTGCTGGTCCAGGAGAACCGCTCCTTCGACCACATGCTCGGATGGATGAAGTCGCTCAACGCGGAAATCGACGGCGTGACGGGCGCCGAGTTCAATCGCGCTACCGCCGGCGACGAGTCGTCCCCGGCCATCCACTTCGGCGACGGCTCCGAGTACGTGGACCCTGACCCTGGCCACTCCTTCCAGGCCATCTACGAGCAGGTGTACGGCGAGCCTTACACGTGGGGGGTCACCTCGCCGGCGACGAAGCCCGGGGTGGCCGTGCCGCCGATGAGCGGGTTCGCGCAGGAGGCGGAGAAGGAGCGCCCCGGTATGCCGCACACGGTGATGAACGGGTTCCGGCCCGACGCCGTGCCGGTGTACCGCGAGCTGGTGAAGGAGTTCGCCGTGTGCGACCGGTGGTTCGCCTCCGTGCCGTCGTCGACGCAGCCCAACCGGATGTTCGTCCACTCAGCGACCTCCCACGGGCTCGTCAGCAACGACGGCAAGCAGCTCCGCGCCGGCCTGCCGCAGCGCACCATCTTCGACGCCCTCCACGACGCCGGCCACTCCTTCGGCGTCTACTACCAGTTCCCGCCCTCCGTGCTCTTCTACAGGTCAGTAGTGTGCTACTACTTATTAGCAGGGTTCTACATTTCGGAAAGCCAAACAATTTTGGAATATTTCGGTCCAAAATTTTTGAAATTTGGACAGATTTTGAGTGAATTTGAATGAATTCACAAAAATAATAAAAAATTTCAGCGAAATAGTTTTGTGCGGAGGGTCTGAAATTTCTGAGAACTGAAATTGCAAACCATGCTAATAATTTAGGCTCCGTTTGGTATTGTGGTGGATTACGATAACATCATTTACTATGTCATATATGTATGAAGCTATACAAGTAAATAATGTTTATGCATTCAACTCTCGATCGATATTTCCTGTGTGAATCTTGGAATCGTTTGATCTCGATAGCTCAGTTCATATTTGCCATCTGACGAAAGGATCATCCAATCAATTAGCCTTGCAAATTGCACGAGCATAGTACATTATGGTCATCGTCGAGTTGACACATGACTTGTCCAATGGTAACGAGGGTACACATTGGATGGCTAAGGTTGAACGATATACTTATGTTTGTTTGAATTTGAAGCTAACAGAAGAGAATGGGGATGTAAACTAGTTGCACTTGCACATCTAGTATAGAGATGATAAGACTCTGTTCATCAAGCTGTGCTTAAGTAATTTAAAAAGGAGAAATGTGACACTTACTTATAGGATATAGTATAACTTTTCATTAATTGCCTTTTTATCTGCTTAATCTAGCATAGGTAGTTCCTAACAGCCTATGATTGCTTCACGCAATGGTAGAGAAGTGATCATTTGCTGACTTTGAAATGGGACATCGAACGGATATTCTCTTAACCATGTAGCGTACAGATCACCTCTTCTTAGATGGATATTTTCTTGATACAATTATAAGATTAGGACGGATATTAATTCTCTTAACCATGTGCAGTTGACCTGACTTACATTGTATATAATATTTTCCAACAGCTTCTTGGCTAGATAATTTCTTAATTACTAGACGATCGAATACGCGCGCGTAACCAACAAGTTTTGATGCCCCCAACTGCATGCATAAAATCAAATTGGAACTTTAGATAATATGAAGTAAGAGATGCTCAATTTAGGTATAGAAGTCATGTATATATAAACTAAAATTTATAATCTACACAATGCAGACGGCATTTTTGAGGTGAGAGGTTTGGGCATTTCTGCTTAACTGGCCAAGTCTCATATATTAATTTTGGATATCTTCTGATTAATTTTGTAAGTAGTGATCTAAACTAATAGTGTTAACTGAGATTTGATAATTGTTAAATCTCAATCACTTGGTCAGTGTAATCTCAATCTAGCTAGCTAGCTGAGTGGTGCGTCCCTCTCTATAATGGTGGCAACAATTTTGTCGATTTGTGTTTCTCGCAACAGTGGTGCTTCCTAATTAGGTCTAAATTAGGGCGGGTGGGTACTAGGAGGTGGAGTTTTGGGTATGTTTAGAGGGAGGTTGATGATGAAGGTACGACAGGGCACTATTATACAAGAGTAGGGATCTACCACATGGTGGTGGGGCCATAGCATCCACTACTTCTGCCCCTATTTTTTTTTAATATACTACGCTTTGAGTTTCAGATAAGATATTTAATTTTATAAATTTGGTGAAAATATGTAAAAATATATGTTATGCTTAAAGTATATATAATAATAAAATAAATCACGGTAAAATAAATGATGGTTTCAAATTTTTTTTAAAGAAAACGAATGATCAAACTACATATCTAAAAATTAAAGCATCATAGTAGTTTATTATATACCTTCGCTCTCTTTATATAAATATAGATACTAGGGAGTAGAAATACATGATCAATAAACAACACGGAGAAGCACCAAGAAGCACCAAGTATATCTGTTGCTGGAATATGCTTCCTTCATTATAAATATAATAATATCAATTTTATGTACAAACATTTATATCTTTGTAAAATGATTGTTGGTCAACAACTCTACTCAGTTGAGTGTTAACTAATTGGTCATAAACTTCACTATACTTTGGTTCTCTTTTAATTTTCTTAAAAGTTTTGGCAGTCTCTCCTTCTCCATCTAGCGAAAATAAATTGGTCGTAAACCCATGTAACAGTGCTCATAAGTCTGAATCAGAATCATGTGCCCACCTATGGCAATTAGTTAATCAGCTGTGAATATATAACTGAATACTGGCATGCATGATGCATGCAGGAACATGAGGAAGCTCAAGTACGTGGGCAACTTCCACCCCTACGACCTCGCCTTCAAGCGCGACTGCAGGGAGGGCAAGCTCCCCAACTACGTCGTCATCGAGCAGCGCTACTTCGACCTCAAGCTCCTCCCCGGCAACGACGACCACCCCTCCCACGACGTCGCGCAGGGCCAGCGCCTCGTCAAGGAGGTCTACGAGGCGCTCCGCTCCAGTCCCCAGTGGCACGAGATGCTGTTCGTCGTCACCTACGACGAGCACGGCGGCTTCTTCGACCACGTCCCCACCCCCGTCGCCGGCGTCCCCTCCCCCGACGGCATCGTCAGCGCCCCCCCCGTGCTCTTCAACTTCGACCGCCTCGGCGTCCGCGTGCCCACGCTCTTCATCTCGCCGTGGGTCGAGCGCGGCACGGTGGTGCACGCGCCGTCGGGGCCCGAGCCGACGTCGCAGTACGAGCACTCGTCGATCCCGGCGACGGTGAAGAAGATCTTCAAGCTGAGGGAGTTCCTGACGAGGCGGGACGCGTGGGCGGGCACGTTCGAGACGGTGCTGACGCGGGCCACGCCGAGGGCGGACTGCCCGGCCACGCTGCCGGAGCCCGTGCGGTTGCGGGCCGCGGAGGCGGAGGAGCACCGGGAGATCTCGGAGTTCCAGGCCGAGCTTGTGCAGCTCGGCGCCGCGCTCAACGGCGACGACGACAGGGAAGGGTACGACCCCAAGGGGCTCGTCCAGGGGATGACCGTCGCCACCGCCGCCGAGTACTGCCGCGACGCGTTCGACCGGTTCCGGGAGGAGTGCCACCGGTGCCGGAATTGCGGCATGGACGGGTCGAACGTCCCGATGGTGCAGCCAGCTCCAGCTCCTGCTCCGCCAGCTCCGGCTCCGGCTCCAGTCGACCCGCCGGCCCCGGCGCTGGCGCCGGCAGGGCCGTCGGCTCTGTCCAAGCTGTGCGGTTGCTTTCCCTTCTTCAAGGCGTCGTAGGATCGAGTGCACGCGTACGTACGCCGACGTATATCCATGACATCCATGAAGGTTGCATTGTAAATTTGCTTATATTAGAGGTTAATTAATTCGTGTGTTGATTCATTAAGGAAATATCTGATTTAAATATTTAATTGCTGTAAATGGTTATGTTCATGTTGTTGTGCTGTTGTTTGAGCAATAAAGTGACTGATAATAAACTGCAAAAAAAGGAATATGGTTGTAGCAAATTTGTCTGAAATCTGGATAGACACAAGGATCCTAGTACTACAAATTAACTTAAACATTTTTCTCTAGTCCTCTAAAATTTTGTAGGCACGTGGCAAATGCTGAGACCATGCTAACTGTTAGTGATCTCTTTCCTTGTTGTTAGTGATCACGATTTCCTTCCTTGTAGCTAGCTAGGTGGTTACTCAACCGTGTTAGTGATCATGATCTCCTTCCTTATTTGTTAGTGATCACGATCTCCTTCCTTAGCTAGCTAGATGGTTACTCAACCATGATGTACATGTATATAAACATATGTAAGCCCTTGAGAAATATGACTGGAGTTATTCAAATTCTCTTACCTATTACTCACACTAACAACTAACAAGCATGCGGTGTATATGCATGATGGTGTGAGCATCCATCATTCAACATCGGAACCACAGCAAGTGAAAGTTCATGCGGTCATGATATGAGATTGTGAACTACTGTCAAATATTAAAAATATTTTCCTCCAAACTACAAACTACAGAATACATTAATTCCCAATACTTGCTGCCTGGGTGAGCTGATTGATTGACAGTTAGGGCCTGTTTGGGAGTGTTAGAACATAGGATCACTGGACTATAGACCTGATCCCTTTATATAAAGTTGGGGTCTTAGTTTTATTGTACACACTCTTATATGATATCAGAGTAAGTCTAGATATCCTAGGTGCGCTAGCATTCTCCCACCGACGAGCCGACCTTTTTTCCCATCGTCGACGTTTTCTCCCCGTCGCCGATCTTCTTTTTGGTACTCCCTCCTTGCTCTCTCGTTTCAGCTCCTTCTTCTTCCCATCATCTCCGCAGACGCTTTTCCTTTCTTCTTTTCCACCACCCTCTTCCATCCCTTGCTCCTCCACACGACAAGGCGACAGTCTCCATCCGCCTCCTCATCTCAACTCATACCCGTCTTCGCCCTTCTTCTTGCTCCGTGCATCTTTTCTCCTCCGACGCCGGCGCACCTCTGCGCTCGTCGTCTTCATCGGCTGAACTCGTTCGCCCCCCATCGGTTGGACCTATCCGCCCTCCATCGGCTGGAACCCTCTCTCGGTTCCCACTTTTCCGACACGCTCAACGGCTCCCGGACGTGAATCTTCTCCACTCGCGTCCGAGCCACTCCAACGTGTCCACGGACATGAATCTCTGCCTCCCGGACGCGAACCTCTTTTCTTCGCGTCCGGCCCCTCTCCAAGTTTTTCGTGTCCGCTCCACTCCTTTGCCTTCACGAGTCCACGGACGTGAAACTTCTCTTCACGGACGTGAATCTTCGCACGTCTGTGACCCAACCTCTCTCTGACCTACCTACTCTGTCAACCACCTTTCTCTCACCTACTCCACTGCCTACTCTTCATCGGCCAACCACCCCCATCGGCTGGTTGGCCCATCCTTTCCTCTCATCGGCTCACTCCCCATCGGCCTATCACTTCTCTGATCGGCCGATCTCCCTTCTCATCGGTTTCTTCCCATCGGCCTCTTACTCCTATCGGCTTCTTGCCCCTGTTCTTCTCTTGTCATGGCCACCGAGTCAGCCCTTAGCTCCGGCACTCTCCTAGTTGCTGAATCTGCTCTGGCTCTCGGCGCCCCAGACCACACCTTGGGCACCACCTCGTCGATGTTCTCACCCCCTATGCTACTGTGAACGTGAAATCTCACGTTCCCATCTCTCTTGACATCAATGCCAACTACTCCAAGTAGGTTTTCTTCTTTAAATCCCTCTGTGGAAAGTTCGGCCTACGGTCACACATCGATGGCTCTGCTCCACCTCGACCCGATGACCCCCAGTGGGACATCGTGTGCTGCATGCACAGCTGGCTGCTCAGCTCGGTCGACGACTCTGTCCTCGACCTTGCCATGGAAGATACCGACCCTACCGTCCGGGATCTCTAGGTGGCTATCGAGCGGATCTTCCTTGCAAACAAGCAGCCCCGCACTATCTTCCTCCTCAACGAGTTTCACTCCATGGCACAAGGAGACTCTTCTGTCTCCTTGTACTGCCAGTGCCTTAGAGTAAAGGCTGCTGCTCTCCAGGATGTCGGACACCCTGTGGCTGACTCCTAACTCGTCATCGCCCTCCTACGAGGCCTCAACCCACGCTTCTCCAACACCACCGACGACATTGCCAACGCCACACCCTTTCTATCGTTTGCCCGGGCCCATGACATACTAGTTCTTAAAGAATTCCGTCTGACCAACGACGAGAAGACCGTGGCCCACATCGCTCTCATCGTCGCAACCGATCATGGCTGCCGAGCATCCTGCGCTATCGCCCCCTCCCGCGGCTCAGGCGGCCATGGCCCTAATCACGGCACCGCACCCTGCACCGGTGGCACCGATAAAGGCAAGGGCAAAGACAAGGGCAAGAACTGGCACGGTCCAATGTAATCACGGCCTGCTTCAGTCCCTGCCCAGCCCGCTGGTCTGTGGCTTTGCTACAACCCCTGGCCACCCTAGCCCCAACCACGCAGCCCCATTGGATGGCAACTAGGGGTCCTCGGCACCCATCCTTAGGCCCACCTGGCATCGGCTCTCATCCTGCCACCTTAGCCGATGCTACCGCCACCACCCACCCAGTCGGTTTCCTCCTAGAACCAGGCTGGCCTCATCGCCGCCCTTAACCAAATGACGCTCCAACCTCAGCACTCTTGGGTGCTAGACTCTGGTGCGTCCTCCTATATGGCGTCATCGGCTGGTATACTCCGTTTTTGTCATACCTCCTCCTCCCCCTTTGTTACCATCGGCAATGGCCACTCTCTTTCTGTCCAATTCCGTGGCGACTCCTTTCTATCTACACCCACCACTAACCTTTCTCTTCGCAATGTCCTCATTGTCCCATCCCTTATTCACAATCTCGTATCTATTCATCAATTCACACAAGATAACAATTGCTCCATCGAATTTGACGCTTCTGGTTTCTTCATGAAGGATATCCCAACACAACAACAGATCCTTCGCTGTAATAGTGGCGGCGACCTCTACACCATCCCTGCTGCGCCGTCTACTCCACACGCTAGCGTCACCCTCGCCACCAACCTCTGGCATCTTCGCCTCGGCCACCCCGGGCCCGATGTTGTCGCCAACCTCCGTCGCAGCGCCTCCATCCAGTGTACCCACAACGGCTCCATAGTTTGCCACTCGTGTCAACTTGGCAAACATGTGCAACTGCCATTTTCTAATTCTCTATCTTGTACCTCGCGACCGTTTGAGCTTATAAACTATGATGTATGGACTTCTCCGGTTAAAAGTGTCTCCGGTAATCAGTATTATCTTGCCATACTTGACGATTACACACACTATTGCTGGACCTTTCCACTCATCAGCAAATCCGAGGTCGCCTCCTACCTAACTAACTTCACAAACTACATTTCTAACCAGTTCAACCTCCCCATCAAGACTCTACAAGCTGATAACGGTACGGAGTTTGTCAACCGTACAGTTCAAACCTTCCTCACCTCAAAGGGCATCCATCTAGGCCTTTTCTGCCCCTACACCTTTCTGTAGAACGGTAAGGCCGAACGCCTCCTTCGCACCCTTAACAACATAAGTCGCATAATGCTGTTTTATACCTACCTACCTATAATTTACTGGGCAGAAGCACTAACCACTGCGACTTACCTCCTCAATCGGCGCCCGTGCTCCTCCGTTCGCCACAACATCCCATACACTCTTCTTTACCGCACAGTGCTCAACTACTCCCACCTCCGCGTTTTTGAGTGTCTCTGCTACCCAAACCTCATCGCCACTGCTCCTCATAAACTTGCTACCCGCTTCACTGCCTGCATTCTCCTCGACTATCCCTCATCTCACAAGGGATACCGATGTCTCGATCTTTCCACCCGTTGGGTCATCGTCTCTCGTCATGTCATTTTTGACGAGACATGCTTCCCCTTCGGTCTGCTTAATCTGAGATCCTCATCTAGCGATCTCGACTTCATCCTCATCAACACCGTGCCATCCCGGTCTCCTCCACCGTTCTCTCCACCGGCCCCCTCATCGGCCGCTGCTGAGGATTTACTTTTCAGCTATCCCACTACTCTTCGGTCCGATGTCACTCCCATCGAACCCCCATCGGCCCCACCACTCTTATCGGCTTCGGCCGATCCTATCCCCTTTCCATTAGACACCTTACCCCCATTGGCTCCTTAGCCCTCATCGGCTCATCACCACCCATCGGCCCATCCATCTCCATCGGCTCTCCTCTCCCTATCGGCTGCTCCATCTCCATCAGACCGACCAAACCGATCGGCTCATCCAACTCCATCGGCTCAGGCCGATCTAGTTCCACCATTTTCTCTCACATACAGTCGCCGATCCCGAGCCGATGACGCCCCTCTCCAACCAGTTCTCCCCATACCTACCACACTCCCATCGACTCCTGTCACCTCCACCTCTCACATGGTTACCCGCTCACAAACCGAGTCTCTCCGCGTCCACAAAACGCTACGGGCTCTCCATCGTCCACTGCTCTATCTCGTCTATCCCGATGACTTCTCGTTCCACCCTGGTCGATCCTTAGTGGCGCGTGACCATGGCCGACAAGTACAAGGCTCTCATGGACAACACGACCTGGTACCTCATCCCTCGTCTTCTCGGCGCCAACATTGTGACCGGTAAGTAGATCTTTAAGCACAAGTTCCATGCTAATGGCTCCCTTGCCCGTCACAAGGCACGCTGAGTAGTTTGGGGTTTCTTCCAACACCCTGGTGTCGATTACGACGAGACTTTTAGTCCCGTCGTCAAACCCGCCACTATCCGGGTCGTTCTCACCTTGGCTGCCTCGTACTCCTGGCAGATCCATCAACTTGACCTAAAGAACGACTTTCTTCACGGTCATCTGACGAAAATAGTCTACTGTCAGCAGCCTCTAGGCTTCGTCGACCCCTCTCGTCCTGACAATGTCTATCTCCTTCAACGCTCTCTCTACGGCCTCAAACACGCCCCTCGGGCTTGGTACTAGCGTTTTGCTGCCTACCTTCGGTACATCAGCTTTGTGGCCTCTGCGTCCGATAGCTCCCTCTTTACTCTTCACATCGGCAACGCCACTGCCTATCTCCTCCTATACGTTGACGACATTATTCTTATAGCGTCTTCGACGTCCCTCCTACACCAGATCATGGCTCGACTCCACTTCGAGTTCGCCATGACCGATCTCGATCCCCTCCACTACTTCCTTGGCATCTCCGTCACCTGTTCTTCTAAGAGGCTCTTCCTTTCCTAGCACCAGTACGCCATCGATCTTCTCCAGCGTGCGGGTATGGCCGAATGTCACCCCACAGCCACCCCGGTCGACACTCGAGCCAAACTCTCCACTACCAATGGCTCACTCATCGCTAATCCCTCTCAGTATCAGAGTCTTGCCGGTGCTCTCCAATACCTCACCCTCACACGCCCCGATCTCACCTACGCTGTCCAGCAAGTATGCCTTTTCATGCATGCTCCGTGCGAATCTCATCTTATGCTGTTCAAGCGTATCCTGCGCTACGTGAAGGGCACACTCTCCAGCGGGCTGCACCTCAGCTCTAGCCCCATTGACTTCCTCACCGCATACTCTGACACGGACTGGCCAGGCTGCCCTGACTCTCGATGCTCCATGTTCGGTTACTGCGTCTTACCTAACGACACTCTAGTCTCTTGGTCCTCAAAACGCCAGACTACAGTGTCACGGTCCAGCGCCGAAACCGAGTACTGCGCCATCACCCACTCCGTCGCCGAGTGCTACTAGCTTCGTCAGCTTCTCTAGGAGCTCCATGCACCCCTCTCATCTGCGACCGTCATCTACTGCGACAACGTCAGTGCTGTCTACATGACCGCCAACCCAGTCCATCATCGACGCACGAAGCACATAGAGATCGACATCCATTTTATCTGTGACAAGATCGTACTAGGACAGGTTCAAGTGCTCCATGTACCATCGGCATACTAGTTCGCCGACATTATGACCAAAGGCCTCCCCACGCCTTTGTTCACTAGTTTTTGATCCAGTCTTTACGTCCGTTTTTCTCCCGTTACGACTACAGGGTGTGTTAGATCATTGGACCACTGTATATATATATAACTGACTCTTCTGTGGTCTTAGTTTTACTGTAGGGAGTTTAGTTTTTTTTCTCTCTCAGGTAAGAAACACCTGTAACCCAATAATACCGGTGAAAAAATAACCACCTGTTGCCAAGCTGTTTGGGAGAAGATCACCCGGTGCTGCTAGTATATGATTTGCTACGTCAGGTGCAATACTGATCCAAAATGAGTATGAACATCTCATTGAACTTGCAAATTTCAAATTGAAACATCAATTTGGAACTACAAAATTTGATAGATGTATAAAAATTTCGGATCATCAACATTTGAGCAAATATACAAATTTCAAAATTGATAGAATGAATACATTGTTCGTCAGAATTACAGAACCGAACATCAAATTGAGGTAGAACTGGCGGTCTTGTTCCTATCAGCCTAGAGCAGCATGAGCACATGAGCACATGAGCATAGCTCTGTCAGTCAAGAGCTGAACAAGTCCCAGAGTCCAAAAAATGTTGTGCAGAAAATAAAAAACCCAAAGCTTGAAATTCCCCAGATCACAACAAATGTAACACGCTGGCCATTCCTGAATCACATGAGCACACAAGAAACAAATCACAAAATGCGCAGTCTACCAGGCAGCAAGGTGTATGCAGTAATAATGCATCATTGCCTCAAGCAGCCTGGCTCTCGCTCCCAGCGGTGGTGGTGCGGATCGACGACCGGCGGTGGAGATGCAGATTGTGGCGATGAGGATACGGCGGCAGCCGTGCCCTGCGGAGAAGGCGGCGGGGGAGGATAGAAGCGGAGATGGCGAAGGCGGCGCTCAATCTTTCTCAGCCGCACAAGAGAGAGCGATGGGGAGGCTACACGCTGAGAACCCGTGCTCGATATTCCTCGGAAAAGAAATAAGGCTACACTTATTTTTCGCCACATTGGTGGAAATTTAGTGTGCTGTCCATCCAAACGTGAATTTAAGTTAAAAAAAAGATACGAGCTAGTAATTTACACCGATTTTAGACCACAGAACAAGCCCTTAGATTATATCAGAACAAGTAGCCTCATTTTACTTAGCTTAAGCAAGCCGATTGTCCTGCCTACATAAAAAAAAAACCGGTCACTACAGCTACAGGTTTCAGAATTCAGAGCACAGCACAGCATCTGAATGTCTGAATCCGCTAGTACTCTACAACTGCATTCTAGCTCCGATCGAAGAAGGGTTTTATGTCCCAAAAATATGGTACCGTTCTAAATGGTAGCGGCCCGAGTTAGGGGATTTTTGTGAAAACATATATTCGAATCGCTTCCAATGTTAGCGAACAAATTGGGTGAAAATAACCTGATCACGAATTGGCGATCCAAGAGAGGGGGCAATTTGCAAAAGTAGGGGCCGCGTCCAGTGCTCCAGTGAGGCAGATCTCAGCCGTTGGATCGAGATGTACCATCCATTCATCCCCACCGCGTCTTCGACCAATCCTCAGCCGCCGCCTCGCCTCGCCGGCGCTTCCACCCCCTCTCTCGCCGGAGAGATGGCCGCCGCCGCGAAGCCCCCACCCTTCGTCTGCTTCAAGTGGCCCTGGGGCGCCGACCCCAAGACGACGAACCCTAGCCCCAGCTCCTGCGGGGACCTCGAGATGCCCTGGCTCCTCAGGTCCATTCGCACCCTCGCTCAGGGCCTCCTCATCGCCGGGGATCTCCCCTCCCCCTCGTCCGTCGGCGGTGGGAGGAGGAGTAGGGGTCGGGGGCGAGGACCCGGGTTGGCGGCGGAGGCGGAAGGCGGGGAGGCGGAGCAGCGGGCGCTCGCGGCGGCGCTGGCGACGAGCGGGAGGGACGCGACCGTGCTGGAGTTCTACTCCCCGCGGTGCCACCTGTGCGCGTCGCTGCAGGGGCTCGTGCGGGAGCTCGAGGACGGCGCCGGCGGGCGGGCCGGCTTCGTGCTCGCTGACGCCGAGGACGACCGGTGGCTCCCCGAGGTGAGGCGCCCATTGCATTACTCTGCGTATCCCATAGATTTGTGATGACGAAGCAATGCCTTTGAGTTTACTTATTAGTGAGACTGGTCTCCTCATTCTAATTTTGAGTTGAGATGTTTTATTAGCGTAATAGCGTGCATTGATTGATAGAAAATAACATTTTCCTAGGTGCTATGGTAAATTGGTGATCCTTGACGAGTGGATTGGACTTCATGATTCATACTTCTGCTTTAGAATAAGCTTTGATGGCTTTGGAGATTAATAGACTTTACCATCCAGGCTTAACTCTATAATGTGGTTGCATTCAAGTTATGTGAATTGGGCATTGTAAATTGCTGCTTTAGGTGCCATCCTTGTGCAGTAAACTAGTAATAGTTATGTCCTCAGTGCCTAAGTAGTTTATCTCTCTTGATTAATGTGTTAGTAAATTGGCTTACAGTGAAAAAATGTATTGGAGGAGCTCCTTGCTGTATATATTGGCCATGTAACTCCTGCTCTACAACCTACAATCATTTGTGTACTTGGGAAACCTGATGTTCATCCTGATCTGTGGACTGGAGTTTTTACCATCCTGCGGACATGGTTTCCTGTTTTAGTTATCTCGGTGAATATTCTTTACAATTGTTAATTTTGTTATGTGTTAAAATGGAGCTCGGTTAAATCACTAGTGTAAACTTTGGGTTGCGACAGTTACAGTGCATTATACCTGTGTTGGATTTCTTTTGAAAATTGTCAAGTGTATGATTTCTCAGCTTTTCTTATGGATTATATAGTACTTTTAAGTCTGTCATGTTTGGTTGCTAGATTGGTCTGTCATTTTAGCTCGCTGAACCATAGGTTTCTGTATCTTTAGATACCTTGATTGAGAAGGTTCCATAGCCATGGAAATACCACGTTATGTGCTGAACAAGTTTCAGCTTGCAACCTTATTCTTCTGTTTGTATGTGTGCTTGGGGCATCATACTGTACTCCATGAAGGTGTTATTCCTCATGTAAACTAGGGAGAGGGGGAGGGGGGGTGTTCTAGGAGAGACATGGATATGAAAGTGTAGGGGCTCTTCATTTTTAGCTTTGTTTGACTTAAAAATTGAAGTACGAACTTTCTGAAAACAGATGCAAAGTATCTGTTGGACTTGGATAATATGAATGTACTTTTGCACTGAAGTTCATGTAAACAATGAAAGTACTATAATATCCTGTGGACAACTAGACGCTGTGAAAATTGTATACTCTATAGTATCTTTTTAGTTTTCTTTTTTCAACTCTCCTAACCATTTTTCTATTTTGTTTGGCTACCCAACAATTGAACTTGTTCTTTGTGTTGTAGACAAAGCCTGATTTTCTCTTGGGATATTTTGCATTTCTGATGCTTACACGATTTGGTAAAGTTGCATGCTGAACCATGGTTGGTTATGGTGTCATGTTGTACTTGGCCCTGCTACTTAACTATTGTAGCTAGTAGCAGTACCATGGGAACTGTATGCCTGTATTCATATTGTAGTATTGCACTATTTCACATGATACAAATGTTCCACTGCCCAGAAAAAAAAACCTGTTTCCAGCTTCTAACAGCAACATTTTTGTGTACATTTTCAGCTTCTGCATTACGACATCAGATATGTCCCTTGCTTTGTGCTTCTGGACAAGAATGGCCGAGCTTTAGCGAAGACTGGCGTACCAATTAGCAGGGAGCACGTTATCGCTGGTCTCCATCACCTTCTTAACATGAATCAGCTATCTGTGCAAGAAAGAAAGAAGAAAACGCCACGATGAAATTCCTTACTTCCTTGAGCAATATATGCTATTGCTAGTGTGTCAGAATTCAGATATTGCATTTTGGTTACCAAGCATGTTGATCAACAATGCTAAAATTATATTCTTTTCCAGTTAGGCATATATGTTCTATTCTGTGTCTATATTCTTGAACCTATTGTATGAAAATCCAGAATGTGAGGACTTCTGGTTCAGGTACTGCCTGTGAAATTTGTGTACAGTGGTAGATATGTTACGGGGGAAATGGATAATTTGTTGAAGAAACCACGAACCTTTGATTTAAAAGACAGTACAAATTTTATTTCATAATTATCACCAGCATGATTTTCCTTACCATTTGAGGCCTTCCTATGGTACCACGTGGTTACCATACTAAACCAAGAAAAATCAAATAAAATTTATTATAAGTTTAAAATTTTTGGGTCAGGCTGTAAGATTGGTTCATCAATGATAATCTTGTGGTCGTTAACCACATCAAAACATAAAATCGGCAAGAAATTAGTGCGTTTTTTCCTAGCCACTGATCTTCGATCGGACGGTCAGACTCAGCATAGCCCCCAGATGGTTATCCGAGTGATCCCTACCCGTCTCCTCTCCTCTGCACCACATCCCAACCCAAGAACGCGATGGCGGCGCCGCTCGCCCCGCTCACCGCTCTCCGCCTCGGCCAGCGCCACCGCCACCGCGTTCTCCTCCTCTCCCCCCTCCTCCGCCGCTACAGCTCCGCACCACTTCGTCCTGCTCCCGGCGCCTCTCCTCGATGCCTCTCCCGCGCCCACCCGCCTCCTCGCCGCTTCGCCCGCTCTGGCTCCGCCCGCACGCTCGCCGCCTCCGCCGCCGCCACGGCTGTGTCCGAGGCGCAGACAGAGTAAGTAATGCGCCATTTCTTTTGCACCCCCTTCGATTGTTCATTCTTCCTGCTGTCCTTGTTCGTTACTGCTGGGTACAGTAACGCTGTAGTATTAAAAGTAGACTCTTTTACAAGAATCGTGTTCTAGTTCTAGTTCAGAAAAATATTGATCATTATTGTTCTAATGAAGGATCAATGGCACCATTTATTGAGCACATTGTGAATACAGTGAAGATTAGCAAGCAGTGCGAGTTGCTAGGTGAAATTGTTCCAAGGTTTTGGTGGTGTAATGATCAGTGGTGTGTGTGCGTCTGGTGCCTAATTGAGTGTTAAAACATTGCTAAAATTTGCATTTAGTGCAATAAAGAGATTGCATAGAAATTAGAACAGTAACAAGTCATGTGTTATAATAGAAAAATGTAAATCCTACATGAAAATAGCTGTTCTGAGGATTTTTTTTGTTGTGTAGAAAACACAGAATTTTCATCTTTTAGTTAATTCATGCTGAGTGGGTGCCTAACTATGGATATATTATAATTCCTTACCTTGGGAATTTCTTTGATAAATGCTGAAATATTTCACCTCTGTTTTGGAAAAGGATTTGAATTAATTCATTGACAATAACTATTCATCAATTCAAATTTATTTCCTTTTTAGAACTAGGTAGTTATCTTTCTTTTTTGCTTTACACAAATAGTTTCGCTGTTCCAATTTACTATGCTTACTTCATACTTCTCTTTCTGATTTTACTGCATGCTTTGCTGACCCCATGCTTTGTTTTTGTTGTTTGTCTAGTTTAGAGTCTGGTCCTATGACAGTAAGCAAGGGTCGCATTTACCATGAGACATATGGGTGTCAAATGAATGTAAACGACATGGAGATTGTGCTTTCTATCATGAAAAATGAAGGGTATGATGAAACTGTCCCTGACCCTGAGAGTGCAGAGATAATATTTATCAACACCTGTGCAATCCGTGACAATGCAGAACAGAAAGTCTGGCAGCGACTGAACTACTTTTGGTTCCTGAAAAGGCAATGGAAAGCTAATGTTGCTGCAGGGCGGGCAAAATCTCTGCAGCCTCCAAAGATTGCTGTCCTTGGGTGCATGGCAGAGCGATTGAAGAAGAAAATTCTTGATTCTGATAAGATGGTTGATGTTGTCTGTGGACCAGATGCATATAGGGATTTGCCTAGGTTGCTTCAAGAAGTTGATTATGGGCAGAAGGGTATCAACACGCTTCTCTCACTTGAGGAGACGTATGCTGACATCACCCCAGTTAGGATTTCTGACAATTCAGTGACTGCATTTGTATCAATTATGAGGGGCTGCAACAATATGTGCTCCTTTTGCATCGTTCCTTTCACTAGAGGTAGGGAAAGGTCTCGTCCAGTGTCCTCAATTGTCCAAGAAGTTGGGGAGCTTTGGAAATCAGGTGTGAAGGATGTAATGCTTCTTGGTCAGAATGTAAACAGCTATAATGACACTTCTGAAGTTGAGGAATTAGAGCCTGGTAAAAACTGGGAGCTCAGTGAAGGGTTTTCTAGCATGTGCAAAGTGAAGAATACGGGGTTGCGTTTTGCTGATCTCCTGGATCAGTTGTCTTTGGAATACCCTGAGATGCGGTTCAGGTTTACCTCTCCGCATCCAAAGGATTACCCAGACGAGCTTCTATATTTAATGCGGGATAGGCACAATGTTTGCAAACTTATTCACATGCCAGCTCAAACAGGCAGCACAGCAGTGCTGGAACGTATGCGTCGGGGTTATACTAGAGAGGCATACTTGGAGCTTGTTCAGAAAATCCGTAGTATCATTCCAGATGTTGGGTTAAGTAGTGATTTCATAACTGGTAAGTGACCTTTTAGAACTCATCATTGTCTGATCTTGTAATCTGTCTCCTATTTATTTCCTGCTTTTCATAGCTGCAATCTTTTCTACAAAGTCCTAGCAATGTAGATATATATTCCTGTTTGGCTGCTTCAAGAAAGGGTGACAGACCATATACCATAGCTCATGTGGATTTAGTTAGGACTTAGGAGTAAGTATATATTAGGTGAGTTGGCAAATGATTGCTAGCTAAGCACCACCTAATCACTAACTGAATAAAACTCATATCCTGTTGACTAATTTGTTTCATGTTCACAAATGTGTCACTTACACAGTTGCACATAAGTATATTTTTGGCCTAATTGGACTCATAATCTATATTTATTTTGATGTGTTCCTTTTCTTGTTCCAATGGTAGTTTTTAAGGTATATCCTAGTTACATTTTTCCCCTTAAAATCATACATACTGAGAAACTGAAACTGCTTCAGAATCTCACATCTTGCGCTTTGAGTGTCCTCATTTTTACCATAATACTACATTTCTATCAGTTGTCTGGTTACATGACTTGGCAAGCCTTTCTGCCATAGAACCAGATTTCTCATGAAGTAAAAGCAGTAGGACCAGCATCCGCAGTGATTTGTTTTTGTTTTCTGAGTGCACTTTTTTGTTGATTGTCCTCTATTTTGACAAAAAAAATTCTCTTGTATAATAGGTTTTTGTGGAGAGACAGAAGAGGAACATGCTGAGACTCTTAACCTTGTAAGGGCTGTTGGATATGATATGGCCTACATGTTTGCATATAGCATGAGAGAAAAGACTCATGCTCATCGGAATTATGTGGATGATGTCCCTGATGATGTCAAGCAGAGGAGACTTGCAGAACTAATCAGTACCTTCCGTGAAACTACAGCAAAGATCTATGATTCTCAAGTTGGTACAGTGCAGCTAGTTCTGGTTGAGGGACCAAACAAGCGGGCTCCTGAAACAGAGATGATTGGAAAAACCGATAGGGGGCATAGGGTTTCGTTTGCGAGCACCCCTATACCGCATACTTTTGAAGGTGATGAAGTACGCAAGCCAGTGGTAGGTGACTTCATTGAGGTGAAGATTACCAAGTCATCCACAGCATCGCTGTTCGGGGATGTAATTGCACGCACAAGCTTGAGCAGGTTCTACAAGAATCATTCATCTGAAGCACATGCTGTTCCTGCTTAAGGAATAGTTTGAGTTTGTAGCAGGCCACATCTCAACTGAATCAGATACCCTTGCCATGATCTCTACCTTGGAATGATTGATAAGTTAGATAGTATAGTGCAACTTAACTGGGTTTGGACTTGTTGGCCTAGTGGGAAGAAAATGGTGACTCAGTTTTGATAAAAGACATCAAACGGCGATGTCTGTTGTGCTTTTGGCAGCTGAAGCTAAAAGAATCACACACAATTAGGCGAAGTACGTTTTCTGAGATTTGTATTTTCATGTAAAGGTTACAGTTACACTACTGGGAACACAATTTCTGCATGTTACTGCTACCTGGCAGCGTTGAGGTTTAAATTTATTTAGCGACCCTGATTTTTTTTTTTCAGAAAGAATCCGTAGGTGAAAGCCGTGAATGGTTTGGCGCTCGCTCTCCCCTTTGGTCCCGCCGCCGGCGGCCGGTCCACCGTCGCGGATTGCCCACACCACGACACACAGAGCAGAGCACGGCGAACAGGTGGTTACCGAGCATCTCGAGGGAGGCGGCGGCGGTGAGACTGTCAGGCCCCGGCGAGCAGAGTTCCTGTCAGCCGTCACCTGATGACGGAGGCCTCGGCGGCGAGGTCTCACCTGACGGCAGCCACGCAGATACCTGCGTTGGGGATTGACTGTTCGTTTCTTGTTTCTGAAGAACAAAAATATTTTCCCTGATTCCTGACAATTTCATCCGATGCAAGCTCAGGATTCCATTCCATGGACTTGAGGAACTCCCCCAGCACAAAACGAAAACAAGAAGAAACATCATGTTCATCAGTACTAGCAGCAGATTCACTTACATTTCCATCAGAATCCTGGCTAATCTGTTTTTAACTGCGCAAACTTATTGAACAATGATTACATTATACTGATGGAAGAATACAAGAGCAGTGGAAGAGCGTGCGAGCGAGTGCGCCTCTGCCGGCGGAGGTCGTCGCGGCCCTGCCGTTGGGGCCGTCCACCCGTCCGGCGGTGCTCATTCCGATGCCGCCATCCACTTTCCCGGCGACGCACATTCCGTCTTCGTCGGTCACTCTCGCCTATCCGCAGAGGTTTTCTGCAAACCACGCCGGGAGATCCTTTACCTTGGTGAGAGGTACAACAGCCACCAAGTGCAAGCTGGTGGCCTCCACGGCGGTTACCGCGGTGTCGGCCGCGGGAGCCACGATGTTTTGGCAATCTAGAACAAGGTGGACATCTCTCGGAAATAAGTGAACCTACTATCTTGCTGGCTTTCATTCTGAGTTTTTGGGCTGCTTTCTTCTTTATCGTTTATTTGGCTTCGTCCGCTTTCTTTCTCATTTTTTCCTCATGCTTCTCCTAAGTAGATCTACATAACCTCATCATCATCTTACAATAGTCTGCAACAAAGCCATACAAACCCTAACACCCTTAACACCCACTCGCCTCCCACGTTCTATAAATTAGTGCTATTATCCTTAGCTTTGAAACCATCCCACCATAAAAAACCAAACAACCTTTATTCCCCATAGACCAAAAGATCTTGAGAGACGCTGCTTTTGCTATATTTCTTTTTCCTATCCCAAGCATGCATGTCACGACCCCATAGTCTACTGGCTTTGCATACTAGTGGACATATAAGAAGCTACTGTTCCTTCATCTATGTAGCCACCAAGCACTTCTTGCTTCATTTTCAACCCTGCTAGCCATAAAACCCCTTGTTCATGGTCTCCCCATTGTTATTGATGTCCACTATTCTTCAGCTTGCAACCAAAATGCCTTGGACATAGCTATTTTGGTCGACCCACCACGGCCATGCCTAATCCTGTGGCTATGCTGTCTTCCACACCAAGCTAGGCAACCCCCATGGTTCACTTCGCTAGGAGAGGCATCGGGCACATCTATGTCGTCTTCATGCGCCAAGGTGACCAATCTCGGGTTATTCAGAGCAGCCCTATCGACATCGATAGTCATTCGGTCTCCATCTTCCCACATGAATGTGGAGAAAACTCCTTCACTTTCTTCTACCACTACATGGTTTGCCACACCCTCGAAAAGGTCCCTATGAACTTGTGGGAACATCGCAGCGTGGCCATAACCATCTCTGTCTTCACCAACCTTGTCAACAACGACCATGTGTGCTTGCATGGACACGACTTTGCCACAATTTTTGTCATGGCAAAGGTCAAAGACCTAGAGCACATCCCCATCACATTGCTTTCCACAAAGCAAACTTGAATGGGGTGTACTTGGATGTCTACATCAATGACATTTGGGAGATCAATGTCTTTCTCCCTTTGCCATCGCCGCCTCCTACACCCTCTCTACCTTCCCATGGGTGACATGGCGTCAGGGCTGCTTGGGTGCTAGGGGCCATGCCGCACAACTAGCCACGCAAAAGCGCGAGCATCTCGGTGGTCGCTGGTAGTAGCTCCCACATGGATATCCAATCATACTCCAACATCGACCTCGACCTGATCGCAAATAGCGCTAGGTATGACCTACGCTGCAACGTCAACCCTAACCTCTTTGATCTCCTTGCACTCATTACCAAATCCTTGAGAATTTTTCTGCAAAGCTATCCCATTCGTGCTCTATTTGTCTCTGTTTCATGTGTATCATATCTGCATCCACCTTAGTCCAAGTCGCACTTTGAAACCTAGATTATGGTGTCCCAAGTAGATGACATTGATTACCCTTCATTCCTCTACTAACTAATGCTTCTTGTGAATTGCAAGCTATTGTTTGCTCCATCATCTATAGCATGCTTTCACCGCTTGGCACAAAACCACTCTTGCCTGAGATAGACTGTCGCTCCAAAGTGAAAAAATGACATTCCATCCTTTCCACCCCTTGTCGAGCCCAACCCACTATCCCTAGCACCTCTCCCTCAATAGCCCCTACATCATCCGATCACTATTCAGCAAGTATGCTTGGCCTTGCAGCAGCAGCCACTGATTCTTTCCCCATCGGTTTATACCTTCCCATCCTCCTCCTCGTTTTCCATTCAATGGTTGCACATGTTCCCTCTTTGGAACGCGGCCGTGTTGCTGCTGTTGTCTTTTCCACATAGCACTTGTTCCCTTCTACCGTAGTCCCTAACTGATGTTTAAGATTTCCTTGGTACCAAAGAAAATCATGTTCCGCTTGATGTTGCTTCCGTCGTGAAACCTAATCCTAAGGTACCAAAGCTACTCCACCAAACTGAACATTCCTGACCTCAATAGTCTAGACAACTCGCTAGTGGAATTGCCCAAGGTATACAAGCACTGCAGTAGCCACATTAGCAAGGCTTATGATGGAGTGCTTGTTTGCCCTGTAGAGAGGGCAAACCATTGAGCGGCGATTGCAGACGAGCCTTCAAGCTCCACCTCAAGTAGCAGAGGCATGAAGAAGGCTAAAACCAAGAAAATAGAGGATTTACTGCATCTCCTAATAAAAGCGATCCCATAGTTGATGACAAAGAAGAAAACCTTAGAGATTGCTAATCTCTATGACATCCCTACTTCTAATATCCTGAGTGGTGCATCGGCTGCTAGATCAGATGGCATTAGATGATGACTCGAGGGTGCCCATCTCCTTTGATGTTTAATGCAGCTGTAATGCTAAATGTATCTGGTTTCAAGCTTTAGTGCTTTTATATCTTACTGTGTTTTCTTAGGTTTGTTGCTATTTTTGCTAATGTCACCCTTCAAGCATCTAGGTTCTGTTCACATCCTTTGTATCCCTACTCGTGCTCATGTTCTATGTGTGTCATCAATGTTAATGTCTTAGTTTTTTTAATCTCTAATCTCCTATCCTTGTTGTGTGCTCTTTGTGTTTCAATGTTGTTAACCTTATGTTCCTCCTAGTAGCTTGTTCCTCTTTGATTTCCTTTTCTCCTTTCATTTCATTTCATTTCTCTTGTTTTCCTTTATTCGCCTTCTTCTATCTCTTCCAATCCACCTCTTTCTAGGTTTGTCTTTTGGTAGCCTATTAAACCCATTTTGTTTGCCGGTAAATGGTGTGGTTTACTCTCTCCGCAAAGCGACGTGCCTTGTTCTTTGACATGAAACTCCTTTCTTGAAATGTACGTGGATTAGGGGGTGACAAAAAGCATTAGAATACTGAATAATAGCAAAATCAACACTAGATATTATCTACTTACAGGAAACAAAACTAATATCTATTGATTGATTTATGGTAGCAGCCTTTCTACCCTCGCTATTCTGATTTTTTTCTCTTAGTATCCAGATAGGGCAACAGGAGGGCTGCTGATCACCTAGAATGATCGAAAGTTGTCTGCCTATCTCGACCGAAGTTTGGCTACCTTCATCTTAGTTGTTTTTAGTTCAACTACAGACAACCTGAGCTTCTCTATGATCAACATATATGCCTCATGCAATGATGAAGCAAGACAATATGTCCTCAATGAGCTCTCACTGATTTGCCAAAGAATACAAGGACCACTTATGTTTTTTGGTGATTTCAACATATATAGGTCACCTTTGGAAAAGAATAATAGTAATATAAATTGGTCTAGGATGGAAGCCTTCAACTCTTGGATTAACTCACATGGACTAGTAGATGTTCAAATTCTAAATGAATGGTTTACTTGGACAAATAAGCGAAGATCGCCGACCCTTGTCAAGCTCAGTAGAATTTTAATCAGCACAGCTTGGAGTCAAGATTTTTCTAAATACCAATGTAGGCACTCTAAAAACAACTTTAGACCACATGCCCATAATGGAAGATGCCTCAAAAAATCTCCAACATTCAAAGATTTTTCACCTTGAAAATTTTTGGTGCACATTCTAGAATTCAAACAACTAGTCACTAAGAATTAGGTTAGGGGTACTCATCTAGCCATCAGTGTCTCTATCGCCAACCTAAAGCTTCGCAAATTTTGTGCAAAAATCTGCTCCTAGAATAGAAGGGAGAAAGGCCTCAAGAATAAGAATAAACATCATATTAATGAGTATGTCATATAGTACTTAAACCAAATGGAGGAATAGAGGCCCCTAACCCCACTAGAATTCACACTCAAACGAGAGGCCAGTCACACCTAAAAAAGTTAAATTGGTTTTGGGCTGTCAAATGAAAAAGATGGGCTAAAATCACTTGGTGTACAATAGGTGATGAGAATAGTTGATTTCTTCACATATCCGCCTCAATCAACTATAAGAGAAACAAGGTCAAGTTGCTAATGCAAGATGGTGTCAAATTCTATGACATACAACAAAGCCTACGGATTGCAACAAATCACTTCAAAAGTATCTTCAATGAGGTTCCCCTAAGGGTGGATGTGAACGACCTAATAGATCTCTACCCTAATCAAAGAAGCCTAACGAATTTGTCACGACGTTTCACATGGAAAGAAAAGCAACTATTTTCAAATCGCCTCCCAACAAGAGCTCTAGACTAGATGGCTCTACAAATGAATTATGCAAATGCTTCATAATCATCTTAAAACTGGACTTGATTAAAGCCTTTGACGATTTCTTCCATAACCAAGCTGACCTTTCAAGTATAAATGTCTCTTACATATCTTTGATTCCCAAATGAGATCTACCTTTGAAGATTAAAGACTATAGGCCAATCTCTCTACTTCAAAGCATACCAAAATTGATTACCAAATTACTTGCTAATTGTCTATAGCTTAAAATAATGAACCTCATTAATCACATGCAATCAGCCTTCATCAAGAAAAGATCCATCTCTGAAAATTTCCTACTTGCATCTAAGCTGACTCAATTTGCCCGAGGAAGAGAAAATCCCTAATTGTGCTTAAGCTATATTTTTTTTTAAAAAAAGCCTTTGATACAATCAACTAGGACTGTTGTTTCCACATGGAGGTTTTGATCACAAACAGATCTTGTGGATGAAAACACTGTTAAGGTAAAGCTCAATGTTTGATTAATGGAGCTCTAAGCGACCAAATCACATATAAATGTGACGTTTGACAAGGTGATCCGTTATCTCCTCATCTATTCATCATTGTTGCTGATGTTTTGCAAATGTTGGTACAATCCACATACGCTGATGGTCATCTGTTACATTCATTTCAAATGCCAGCTACCTTACCTACCCTATAGTATGCCGATAATGTATTGATCCTACTTCTTGGCTCTATCAATCAGGCTGCTGTTCTAAAGGATATCCTAGACCAATACTACTTTTTCTAGTCTATACATAACTATCATAAGAGCACATTTGCGCCGATACACATGGATGCTAATGCAACACAACAAGTCTCAACACTACTTGGCTGTCCAATAAGCCCTCTACTATGCAACTACCTTAGATTGGCACTATCGATGAACATAATTTCACACATATTGCTATCACCAGTTATTAATAGGATTGATAGGAGGCTAGCTAGATGGATTCCAAGCTTACTATCTCGGTAAAGCAGATTGATAATGGTTGACTTCAACAATTCCAAATTACTTTATGTCATGCTTAAAATGGTCAAAAAAGTATTGATATAGTTGATAAGTTGCGCAATGCTTTCTTTTGTAAAGGGGATAAAGACATTAAAGGGGTCGCTATTTGGTTGCCTGGCCGCCTATAACACTACCAAAGATACAAGGAAGACTCGGCATATGTGATCTTCATGCACATAATCAATCACTACTTATGAAGCAAGATACTTTTAAGCTCATTGGAGCTGTGTTTCCAGTGGCTACAATCTAACTATCTGTAGGATCAGATACCGCTCAAAGCACGACCAAATGATACCCTAATTTAGAAGACAATTTCTCACGTATTGGAACTAGTGATCTTAGCAACACAAGTGTCTATAGGGGATGGCCGATCGACCCAATTATGGAGAAATCATTGGACAATTCTAGGATGTTTCTATATATCCCTTCCAACCCTCACACCATTCACTACAAACATAGATTGCACTATATCCTTTTAGTTCAGGATGAATAAATGGCAGATCGATCTACACCTAGTGCTATCTCAGAAAGCAACTCAAGATCTACACATACTTATGATAGTCCTAGATGATTAGGAATTGGCATCTAAAACACTAGACACCTGGACATTTCTCTTGACATTCATTGAAGTTGCTATGACAACAGCTTATAACTTATTAAACTTTCATAGATTACAAATGGCGGCCTACATAGTACATTTGGAAGAAGATGAAAGCAATCCCAAACTTCTATCGGACTTTTGTGACAAACTAAATACCAATATCAATAGAACCAAAAAACATTGGTCTGAAGGCTTACACTGTGCTCTATGCCATATATTAGAAATGGCTAATTACATAATTCTATGGTGCAAATTGGCAGAACAGCTATGGCAGATGTTAGAATTACATACACAAGGCCACCTTGGCTAATGACATTTTAGAATTTGTGGAACAATTGCTGCAATCACTCTAGGATCTTCGAATGAACTGGCCCATATGCTTTGCTACCTATGTACACTACCTATGAAAGACATGGAATATGCTCATATTCAGAGCTAGCACTATGACTATCCCATGCTGATTAGAAGAATCATTTAAAGTCTAAACCTCTAGAAATGTCGTGCCACGCCAGGACAGCATCAGGACAATGGACAATGGATAATAAAGCTGGCATAATCCCTGATTGCACCTCTAACTTCTCGTGGTTTATTCACTTATGTAGACTCTTTCCTTCTCATTTGCGTTTCTTTTTCTTTTTCATCTTCTTCCTTCTTCTCAAATTTCTTTTTATTTCAGTCATCCTTTTTATCTTCCTGTTTTGGCTAGCCCGCCTAGGCAGGTTAGAGTCTCTCTACCTTTTTACATTAAAAAATATTATACTGATTGAGTGGGATAAATTTACTGTTGTACACTTCAACTCAACTGCATCCATCGAAATGCTTTCTATTGCTAACTGGTGTACTGATATAGTTGTTGACTATGGAAAAACGAAAAATGGAAAATGTGAGTGACAAGAATGATGATGACGACGACGACGACGATTCTGGTTTGTGAATCTATCTGGTTCAGTCAGTGGTTTGCAATCAGTGCATGAGATAGCTACAAGACTGAAACTGGTCGAGTTGCTCGTTTTCATTTTCCCTGACCCTTTTGCTATCACCATTCAGCCTTTCAGATTTAACAGTTTTACATCTAGTCCCCTAGTACACACAGAGGAAGAACTGGATGGGAGGATAGTATATCCAGTAGAGTGAAACATTTTATTTTCAAAAGCAAGGTCAGTGTGAATTTCTGCCAAAAAAAATATTTACAGTAATGCAATTGAAGCTATACTGCTTTACAGCTGTCTAACTCTTCTACAATTATGTAATGGTGCTCTACACAGGTCAAATGAAAAGCAAGAAAAAAATCTATAGCTTAACTTTGTACAAGGCTAGCAAATTATGTGATTGTCAATAAGTACAGGACGTGCACAATTGCACATCATAAAGCGGCGTGAGAAGCCTTGCAAGAGGTAGAGGCACATGTGCCTTTACAAAGGTACCGTTTTCCATGTACTCCTGAAATAAATATTGTGCGGAAACACTGTTGTTAGCTCCAAATAAAAAACAAGAAAGTTTTGAAGATTTTTTTGGTTGGTCTTAGAAATTTAGTCCAAACAAAATCTGCGTTGGCTGAAATACAATGCAATGGGTGCAAGTAGAAACTACCAAGTGGTGTGATGCCACATGCCGTAGCCTGTAGCAACGCGTTAATGGATGAGAAAAAAATGTCCAGGTATTTAATCTACAAGTTAGAACATACTAAACGACTTGATTGTTTTAACGATCGAGCATGACACTCACCTTTTTTTCAACCATTCCAACCTTGTGTATGTCACTAAGGAGCTCTCCTTTGTCATATGGAACAAAAGCTTCAATTGGAACCAATGGGTCCTATAGAAGATAGAGAGGCATAATTCATTTTAGAAAAAATAAATAAGAATAACACCTAACAAAAGCTTATATTTTAATTCGGGAAACAAATTGTACTTTCAACTTTGCTTGGATTGCATTACAAAACTCCTCTAGACCATCACCATTAATGGCTGATATGTAGATTATCCCTTGTTTTCTCAGCTTCCTTTCAGTCTCAATGGGCCATCAGTATTATCAATCTGCATGTTATATTTATTGGTCCAGAATGTCAGAAGCTGTTGTTATATAATTTGCCATGATATATATCCAGATATTATAGCTTTATTAATTTAATAAAAATGCTTTATTGCACCAAAACTACATTAGAGAGCTTAAAATTATGGCAACATCTCAAAAGGCTTTAACATTATCAATTTGATCATTCGCATAGCAGATATGCTACACCAAACTTAGAGCAGTTGAATCATCATAATCCCCTCCATATAGGCTATAGCACTTGAAACTAGTTGAAACCATTGAAATAATTGTCAATTACGTCCAATACATTTTACAACAAACCTTATTCCACACGACCAACTTGGGAATTGACTCTATATCCAACTCCTTCAACACTTTGTCAACAGCATCCACCTGCTGTTGAGCTAATGGATGGCTGGAAAGCACATGAATAAAGCATTAAAAATACACATAGATGCATTAGGTTGAATTTACAATGAGGTGAAACCTTTGTATGCCAGTTGCTCACCTGATATCTACAAGATGAACTGTAACCGATGATTCTGATATCTCCTCCAATGTTGCTCTAAATGCTGGTACCTGGACAAGCACCGGTAATTAATTTGCTCTGTTAGCATCCGCAAAGGGAGGAGAAATCATAATCCTCTGTTGTGTGAATTTTCTGTATGGCAGTAATTACTGTGCAATCAAATTGTGAATAAGGACAGGCATGCACATTACATGGATATTCAATAAGCAATATTTACATAAGATTGCAATGCTTTGGAGAACATCATACCACCATAGTAGGTAGTTTTTGGATGAATCCGAGTGTATCTGTTAGGAGGAATTCAGTACCGTTCTTCATCTGCAAAGTAGTGCACAGTAAACAATAAAGCACACGGGGGAGAAGATGAACAAAAGAAATGAAAAAAAGAAAGCAACATAACTGCTCAAGTTAATTTATTCATAGATCTATTTTTGATGAAGTATTCTTACAGAAATATCATCTCTTCCATATATGCATGTGTCATGAGAAGACATTCCCCCCAAGACAAAAAATGGTAATGAGGATAGAGCAATGGATATTATTTATCTCCAGATTACACTTCACATGGAGCCTTACATATATAGAAGATTATTGGGATGAAATTTTCCTGGCAACATACCAAAACCCTCCTCGTTGGATCCAGTGTGGCAAATAATTTATCCTCTGCAAGTACATCAGCTCCAGTTAAGTAATTCAACAGTTTACTTTTTCCAGCATTTGTATATCCCACCTAAAAGTTTTCAAAACGAATATATTAACAACTTATAGTGAATAGGAGACATTCTATTGTACTCAAGAAGAACTTCAGGATTATACCAGAGAAACCACAGGAATAGGCACCAATTGGTGACGGTTGCATACTAGTTTTGGTATTTGGTGCAAAACATATAAATAGTTGAACTGTAAGTACGAGAATATTACCTGTGGTCTCAAGATGCACTTGTTAACTTCATACCCTTGACTTGACCTCCTGACTGTCGTTCAAGGTGAGTCCACATCTTTGTCAATCTTGGAAGTTTGATATTCCATATGGGCCAAGGTGACCTAAGAAAGGAAGATTGGGCATGAAAATCAATTCTAAATCAAACGCTGTACTGCACTTAGTTTCAACTCCAAAGGAATCTCACTCAAGCCAACACATCATAAAATCACTATGTAGAAATTTGATATGTTCAATCTTGCATAGTCAAAGCAAAACACTCCATAAGTGCACATCATGTCATGAAGATAGTCAGCTAATATATGGCATGCAGATGTTTCCGCCAAGAGATGCCTTCTAATAGTTTTAGCTTTTGCCAGAGACTAACAGCCGACCATACCAACTTATTACTGGTAGCTGGTAAAGGAACTGACGTTATCATTTTATTGAAAAAAAATCATGTTCCTTGTCATCTAAACAAAGATGAGTGAAATGTCATAGGAAATTTTATAAGGACCATAATTCAGTATAGTCCCTCACTACAAAGACAAAATTGTGGTTACAAGGAGAAATTTGTGCTAATAACACAGTTGCTAACTGCCTAATTATACAAATAAATCCATGTAGTTGGTCTAGAAAATGACACTGCAATGTTCAGTTCACCTGTAGAGCAGCTTCATGAGTTGCTGCTCTTTGATTAAAGATGTCCAGAATAAGAGCAGTCCTGTCACAGACTCGAATACCCCCACCAAATGACTTCTCCAAGTTACGCAATTGTCTGAATTGATAACAGTGCAAATGATCAACCATAAACTCTTGCAACAAGATATAACAAACAGGGAAAAAGAGATATTGAGTTTTGCAAAAATGCTTAACGATCATCTTACCCAGGGGACAACTCATCATCGAAAATAACAGTCTCAACGTCAAGGGCATGAATTGCGCTCTTGATTTCAGCAACCTTGCTGGAACCAATATAGGATTTGGGTTAGACAGCCTGATCAAATGCAGAAACCATGAGACATCCGCAGCTCAAACAAGACATGTATAACATAACACACGAAGGGAATATAATTCATATACATTATCTAAAAAGGGGATATAATTCAACTGGCAGGTAATAGACTGTTGTTTGCAGTATCTTTTCATGTCATTGGTGTACTTACCAATACAAAAACTTTTGGTATTAACTTGGACTGGATTAAGAAAAGTTGTGGCACATTTCAAAACCAATATTTTAATGAACATTATCATTTCCTTTTTCAGAGGCTGAATTTCTTCACAAAGTTCTCTAAAGATCAGATATATCGTCTGGCATGAAATTGAATGCCATCCTTTTTTCTCAAAATCCGCATCCCCATTTGACTGACAATATTATTGTACAAGCTAGCTACACGTTTTTGGGTCCATTGAGTACATCATATACTATGCTTCCATCCATGATATATAGCCCCCACAGAGAAGGCAACATGTGGCTCATATGTTCAGTTCATGCAAGAGAAGAGTCTGTTTAGCCAGAAACATACCCTTTTTAGGAAACATAACTACATGCAATCCATTATATGGCATGCCCACACCAACAAACGGCAACTCGAGCACACCACAGCTTACTATTGATAGGTTGAGCCGACAACCATGAGGCCAGAGGTATCAGCTAGCTGCTCCAGTTCATCAAGTGATTCTTCTATACTGAAAATACTTCCTCCAGTCCTCTTGAACTCAACTCCAACCCGGTATGCCTTCTCTTGAAATATCTGCATACTTCTACTTTCACTAACAGCGGAATCGTCTCACAGTAAAATTCCAACCAATAATTTTTCAGTTTGCGATGTTCAGAGCGGATTATCCATTATGACATGCAGCACCGGTAAATTAACATCCCAATTAGGTTAGAGCAAGGAGTTAAATTAGACACTCAAAAGCAGAGAAATCTACAGGATGAGCTTCCACTACCTCTTTGCCGTTGATGAGCTTGAACCGGTCGTGCTCCGCTTCGTCCTCCTCCTCCGCCTGCCGCCGCCTACTCCTCACGGGAGCCCTCGCCGGCTGCTCCTCCCCCTCCTGCTTCCCCGACGGTCCCACCTCCTCCCCCTCCCCATCATCGCCTCCATCAGCAACACCAGGCTCCATCCGCCGGCGGAGCGGGGGGTGCGGCCTCGACCAGCCGCTCGTCCAGCGCCCGGACCACCCCGCCGGCGCCGGCGCCGCCGAAGCGGCGGCGAGGCCGGGAGCAGCGGAGCGATGCGGGTCTCCGTTGATAGTAAGTAGAGGTCGAGGTGGAGGGGAGGGGGAGCGAGGCGGCGGCGGCGGCGAAGAAGCAAGCGGCGACGGCGACGGCGACGGCGAGGAGTGACGCGGCGACTCTTCTCGGCGAGTGGCAGTGGCTCAGGTGGGATGGGTTGAGGTGGTTGGGCGGGCGACGTGGCGCATTATCTGCCGTTGGATAGCATGGGAAAGGAAGAAGAGGGCGTTGGCTCGCACGAATCTTGATGCAGCCCAGAGCATAGTGCTAGTTGGAACTTGGAAACACTGCTCCCTCTGCCTGAGTTTTGTGTCTCTGAATTTTACTATATTTTTTGTAACAGCTTAAGAGCAGTCCTATCAAAAGCAACTCTAAAAAAAATCAAAACAAGTTTTGAAAAGAAAAAAAATTGAGTGTACGGTTTGCAACAGTGCACGTGATGTTTGAAATCAAGTAGTAGTAAGAAGCAACAAATCAGTTTGGTCACAAAAAAAAGAAACATTACTATCACAACCACTGTGCAGCACATCCATCAAAGCACAGGAGAGGAGCAAGCAACTCTTGAAGCTCAACTGAAGTTGAGTGATCATAAATAAAGTAAGTGACAAACAGTATTTCTTGCGATCACCACCACCAACAAACCCTCTGTTTGCATGGTGAGCATATATATAAATATATAAATTACATCAAGAACACCACATCAACATAAATTTAAAAAATTGTAAACATATGCCATTCTCACATACCAAAATAAACAAGTGAAAATCAGCATAAATTAAATAAAACATCACTTCTGAACTTCACCCATGGCAGGCAGGCACATCATCATCATAACTTATTATCTACACCAAAACCGTAAGCTGTGAATATGCAGAAGTCCATCACTCCCATAACTTAGAGAAAAAAAAAAGAATTCATTTTTCCTTCTAAGTTTTTTGCTTCCTCCATGTTCCATGCAGCCGAGAAAGAAAGAGAGAGAGACGAGCTAGTGAACTGCGATGTTCATGGCGCTCTGGTCGGATAGCTGCTTGTGGGCGTGTGGCTTGGACTGCTTCTTGGATGCGGCGGCGGCTGGCTTTGTGGTTCCAGGTTGCTGCGGCTTGCCGTTGCTGCTGCATTTGCAGGTGTTGTCGAGGCTGTCGCGGTTGGCACGGCAGCACGGCCGCGTGCTGTCGCTCTCGTCCGACGAGTTGGAGGCGTCCGTCGAGGCCTTCCTCCTCCCCAGCTTCGGAGACTTCGGCCGGGTCGTCGGCAGCTGCAGGGAAATGGTTGTCAAGGAACAATGGTAAGATCAAAGCCTTTTGTTCTTCTGAAGACTGGATGCAATGAGGTAGAGAAGTTCAGAAACAATGGTAGGTTCAGAGAGTGTTGTTGCTACCTTCTTGTATTCAGCCTTGGGAGAAGGAGACTCGTGGTAGAAGCTTGGCATTGGTGTGGCCTTGAACGTCAGGCTCTTCCTGAGGAGCTTGAGAGCTTCCTCTTGTTCTTTCTGTAGATTCAGAGTGTGAAAAATTGACACAAATTATCTTCTGAAAATTGTTCAGCCTGAGGCAATGCTCTTTAGAATGTTTGGTGCGTTTTGGCTTAAGGCAGTTTTGTGAGATGTCCTGATGGTTAGTTGTCATTAGTTTGGATATTTGAAACGGAACATGATTTTTGTTTGTCGAGACAAGAGCTGCTCATGGATACTGCACCTTTGATTATATTATTTCAGCTAGAAGAATAATGTGGCTATAGAAAGCAGTCCAACTAATCATGACACTGGTTTTAAAAACTACTGTTTTGAAAAGCACATTTCTCTCACCAATATCTAGTGCTCTTAACTAACTAGGTTGGAAAAAGCTCAGGTTTTGTTATGTCCATAACTGAACCATGATCAAGAGTAGTGACATAACTTCAACTACTCCAAACAGTTGGCAAATTTCAGGTTAAGCTATCTGAACCTCAAAGGAGGTATGGAGGCAGATATGGAGATGCATATCCATGGGAAATGGAAGCAACAAGAAAAATTACCTTCAATTTAGCCTCCAACTGAATTTTCTCTTCCTCCAAAGCTTGGTGCTTCTCCTCCAACTTCAAATAAAACTGAGGAAAAACATAGAAAAAAATGAGTATTTCCCCCTTTTATCCACCACATTTCATATTTTTCTTGTGACAGAACAATGTATATACTTCTCTGCGCTTCTCAGCACGCTCAGTACATCTGAAAACTGGGCCTGCTGGAACGGTTGTGATCCTTCCATTTGATGATTTCCTGCATGCAAGAGCGAATTAAATTAACCTCTGTTCAGGAAAAAAGATTATAAAATCCTATAATGACATGAGATTGTGTGCAAGTTGTGAAGCTTACGAGTTCGTGAGAGTAGAAGCATTCCCTTCGTCTGTATTAGTAGCTTGCAGTGACTTCCTTGTAGTTCCAGATGCACTTCTCTGTAAAAATTATATAGAGGGAGTTCATGATTATATGCAAGAAGGCATCCAATTTGGTCAGACTTATGAGAAAGCTTGTTTTATTTAGTAAGAAAAATACGACATGTTATTCAACTGTGTAGAAATTAGAAAGACAGAACTAGCACATTGTTCAGATGATTTGACCAGGAAATTCAGTCTAGATTGCTGTAAGACTAGTAAAAGGAATTTTTTCAATGTTAATGTGTAATTAGGTGACCTAAAAGTTAAATATTCATGAAAAAACATGTTAAACAAATGGAATTACCTTCAACTTCTTTGTTGAGGTTGTCAATGCACTCTTCACATTTTGGAATATATTTCCATTTCCATTACTAGATTTGTTATTTAATAGATCAGGAGGGCGGCTAGTAGTATCATCTGTCTCTGATGGAGCAGCATTCTTTGCTTCTTGAACATCTTCCATAGATGTGACTGAGGTACTATCACTTCCTTCTGTTTCTGCCATTGGAGACAGGTCCTGATTCTCCTGTTTATCAGCATTGTTTTCATCACTGTGCTGCATCACATCTCCCTTTTCAGCATTAGCAGGAGATGCTTCAGATATTGCAGGCTCTGAATTTGTAGAACCCTTGTTAGTAGATTGTTTACTTTCCAAGGGAACATCAGATTCACTTTCCAAGGGAGATGCTTCAGGAGATTGCTCATTTTCTCTACTTCCGTTGACAACATCAGATTCCAATTGTTCAGAGATTACATCATCAGTTTGCGCAACGTGATCGGCAACCAAAGAACTCTCAACATTTACAGTGCCATGCACTTCTGATGGATGAGCACATGCATCATCAGACACGTCTATGTTGTCACTAGGAGGAGAGATAACAGCAGAATCCATCTCCTCATTGCAGGATTGAGGTACAACTTCAATACCCATACTACTCCAGAAGAAGTAATACGGAAATCAGTACTTACTGATAACCTTCAAAATTGAGGTATCACATATTAGGACAAAATAACACCTTTTTAATCAAATAAAGACATGGAGCAGGGGACAAAATTGACCAGATAGAAAAGAAAATAGGACCTCCCAGTATTTTTAAAGAACTGATAATGACAAGCCAACTATGACAAAATCATTTTATCCTTCCTGTGGACACTGAAATTATTTTCTACCTACCAGGGTCCAGGAACATGACAAGCAAATGTGGAAAAGAATGACGTCTGGAGTTTGACAGCATATCTGATTGAAATCTATTATTTTATTTGAAATCATTATTTTGGGGCCTTGCAATAAGTTGTAGAATTTTGTCATTATTAAATTGTGAGCATCATATTGTTTTATTTTGAGGGTCCTTCAATAAGTTATGGAATGTTGGCATCGTCAAATTATTAGAAAGACAAGGGAAGAAAGGCGAAAAAGATTAGAAACAATTGACCTCTGTACTGATAAAACTAAACTAAACTAAACTAAATAAATAAATAATCAGAGCATAAAGACATACACATGTGAATCTTGAATTGTAGTCTATGGTGGATTCACCAAGAAATGATTATTTGTCATTTGTTATGTTAACATTTGCAAGTGCATGATGTCCTTTAAAAAGCCTAAAACTGCTGTGAATTGTTCTTCTCTTTATTGAAAATTTTGGCAGCTAGAACCCATCCAATAGTAAACAAAATTTTTCAAGTTTGTTAGCATCTAATCTGCATGTCTTTTAAAGAAACACAACATTAAGCTCTCTCTGCATGAAGATTCTGGTTGTGCATCTTGCTTATATTATAAATTATCAAATTTAGATAATTGAACATTTGACAACAGCATGTGCACCTCAACTCAAAATTAAAGTAGATTCATACGCAACGAAACTAATGATGCAGGATTAATTATTCTTGACATTTTGCCAACCAATTCCAATGACCGAGCAGAACACATCCTAGATTAGTCTAAACAAGTTGATCACTTCTAGTTCCGAACAAAATGCCACAAAACGTCCTATCTAGCACGTATTAAGTCTAAGCCAGTATGATCTACATATCCTGTGAGACAGCGACATCACGACAACCCAAGTCCTGTCGGCCTATCACAAATTCACAATACAACATGACAAAAAAAAAATTCAGTTGCATCATCATTCATGATCAGACCAAAAGAACTGATATATATATCAGCAGCTCTGCTTCTTTCTGATGCAAAATTTGCAGCAAGTTTCAGAGCATTGAGATGCTTAATCAGGTGAAATGTTTGAGCCCTTTGCTCCATACGAAACGCAGAGGCCGCCATACTAACACTTCACATCATCGTACAAACTACTTCAATTACCCTAACTCCTACACCAAGAAATGAAGAGAGCCCTTTTTTTTTCCTAACCAGCTAATGCAATGCAAGTTCAGATAAACAGTCAAACAGGAGTACCATTTAGTGCAGATTCAGATAAGCTATAAAACTAATGCAGGTTCAGATGAACTGTTAAACAAGAGTGGCAATTAAGCACATAAAACCTCAAAACCCGCCCGCTAATGAGATTGAATCAACGAGCAAAATGCTAATCAACACATACAACAAACAATCAGCTCATCATCTGAGCTAAGAAACGGAAGAGTCTACCTACCTTGCGTTTCTTGGCTCTCCTCTTCTCTTCTCTTCTCGGTGACTCTGCTGGTTGGCTTCTTCAGTTCCGGGAGAGGCACAGTGAGGTGGTGGTATTTGTAACGGGAGGACGAAGAGGAGGAGGAGGTGGTGGTGGTGGGTTCGTTGGTTCAAACCGGGTTAGCTCGGAGGTTGCTTTCCCTGAGGGGGCCTTAGCCTTGCCTTCGCTTTTTTCCTTGGGTCCCCCTGCTGCGTCCTGTCCTCTTAGCTCTGCTTTTGTGCAAGCAGCAGCAGCTGCAGCTCAGTCCGGAGTGAGGTGGTGGTACTGTACAGCTACCGCTCGGGTTGGTTCGAATGGTTTGGGCGCCTCCTCCTCTTCCTCCCGCCTAACTACAGGTTGATTGCCAGCCATCCGTGCTGTATTATTTGTGTTCCTCTCTTTTATTCGATCGTCATGGACAGATAAAAAAAATAAAGGAATATATTTTATGTGAAATTGTTTTGTTTAGTTCAGCGTTGCGGGTCGTATCATAGATAGAAAATTGCTAGAGTTCTCTAAATTTTTTTTAATGGTTACTCAAGAAAGATAATAATAGTGTTTTTAGACGACTAACCATTTGTTCATTTGTCATGGACGTCGATGATGATTAGAAGTGGAGATATTAGCGACAGAGTCTAGGTATTTACCTGACAACCCGGCCGCTAGATAAAATAGTTTACTTTAAGTTATTAGCTAAATTACGCTTATCATCATTATAAATTAATAAATTTTACGTGAAATAATTAATTTTAGTTTCTGTCATTTGCATCATGTCGTAAATAAGACAATGATTAGGATCCTCTACAAAGTTTAAGGGTTAACTCAAAAAAAATTATAATAGATTAGAGTTAATTTCGATTGATTAGGTGAATTATGTTTGATTGGAAATTTGGGATATTGTAGCTAGGATGGAAATGCCGATGATACTGTAGAATATTTAGGTATGACGTCTACAGTTTGACTGTGTGGATTAGAGCATTGTGTTGTCGCGATAATTTGATGGTTGGTTGGCCTGGAAGTTAAATTAGTTGGTCTATGACTATTGATTAGTTGGCTGATTTCTATAGTTAAGCCTTGTTTACGTATGACAGTTCGCCGTGATAGGATAGGTTTACAGTTCCATGGTCGTTTTGAATCAACAGTCTTTTGAAGGCTACACAGCAATAACTAGCATATTATGTCTCAGAATTCCTCGTGATATTATATCCTCGTGATTATTATAGGATAATATTAATTCAGTTAATTAACATTTTTTACACTCCTAATTGCACCACAAAATGTGGGAATTCTTTATTACTGCTGTCTAAACCTCACACTTACAATAAAAATATTATTGGAAATCACAAGTAGGTGTAACTGATTAGATTGAGCTACTCCATAATTTCATAATTTTGTATTAGCTAGTAGCATGAGCATCTAGCCCAAGTCGGCAAGTGAGCTATATCCACTTCATTTTCACATTTCTGGCTCACCAGAACGCACTTGCTTTAACACAAAACCAAGGTTTAAAGGAACACAAAGTAGGATTAGCTTTGTTTATGTAGATGGTTTAGCTAGCATGAGCTTTCTGGTCCCTTGATAAATTCACACGCAAAAAAAAGTACCAAACAGGGTTGTGTGGCTAAATCCCAGGACCCATCTGGTGATTTGCCATGTAACTTCTATTCAACTCATAAAAAACTTTTTAGATAATGAACTCATAAAAACTTAAGCATCAGACAGCAAATTCCCTTGGTTTTTAGCTAGTGTGTAGATCACTGATTAGTTTTGTCCGGCTATGAATCTGGCCCTATGATGGGGCTAGCTTCCATATCTATGTCCCTCTTATCATTGGTGAGTTTGGTCATTAGTCAGCTCATGATATTCTTAATTAGTACCGCCAATCAGACGGTCCAAAATCACCTTAAGAGAGCAGAGAAGATAATTAAGCTCATTTATAACTTTTTTTTTGTGCAATTTATTTGAATCCCCCTGTGGTTTATATCTTTGCTCTGCTTTTCTTCCTAAAGTATTTAAATTCACATATAGACAAGATGTTACAAAAGTGATTAATGCATTTATCATGTTTTGGAAATATATTATTAATTATCTGTAAGATAATTTAATTCGATTGTTTTTTATTTTGAAGATAAGAGAGAATAATAATAATGTCAAACGCTTACATGCTAATCAATTCAATTAAGCAAGCAGAACTACATTAAATAATCCTAACCTGAATAACAATCAACAGGATCATATTCCAAATTATTATCAAATCAAACTCTTGTATCACAGAGAGATCACAAAAATGTTATTCAAATGCACGTGTGCGATAGTGATCATATATACAAACCCAATGTAATCTTTCTTTACCAGCCAAAAGGAATCAGAACGAAACAGAAAGTTATTAGAAAACCAAACTGAAAGAATAACATTGCAATCATTCAGATGCAGAGGCAACTTTCATCTGGGTCTCATCATCGTAATCATCAATGAATCATAACCGTGACCATACATATGGGAGTATTGTAATATTAAGTGTACTAATTAAGCCCCAGTAATAAAGCACACTAGCACAACATCATGACGTGTTACCAACTCTCTCTCTGTACGATCCATATGCACATAATCACTACAATTTGCAAACTAATCACCTACTCATGAGCTAATAATTTCTCTTGCCACATTGACATTTCGGAACTTCTTTTTTTATCAGCTGATTGATGAGAGGGCATTTGATGAACAGTCCTAATCACTGCAATCTTCAAGAAATCTTCTGACTTGCACGTACTTGCACAAAAGTCTCTCTCTCTCTCTAGACATAACAGTTGGGCTTCATGTAACAGTTCAACTACATGGATGACTTGAAACTTTTAAAATTTTCATGGAGAAGCAAATTAAATTAAAGCTAGCTAGAAATAAAGATAATGCTATCTGAGACTGACGTGCAAACGCAAAGAATTAATTTAGAGCTTCCATCAGATCAGAAACAAGAGTTTGCAAAGTGTTTAGGGGAATCAAGATATTGAATTCGAAATGGATGGCTCGATATCGAGCTAGGGCCCTTCTGGATTGTTCACTGAAAGGTAGCTGACAATGATGAACTGAGCTAATTAACTATAGCTGCATTTGAAAAACTAGCTAGTTTCCATGTCCGGCGTTGGTGTACAGCAATTCCGTCGTTTCAAGTACACATGCATACCAGTATATAAAATTATAGCGCTTTCACTTGTGAAAGACATGCCTTCAATTTTCTTGACATAGGCTGACAAATGAGTGTTCATGAGACGCAACTGATAAAATATCTCTACAAACAACCAGTATAAGCCACGTAGCCCAAAGAAATAGAAAAGGAATTAATAGGGATATTTTTTATTCACATGAATATGTTATAGCATCTCCCCTAAACAGTGTTCTTGTTTAGGAGTTGAAAAAAAATAAGGTCTAACAAGCCCCTAAAGGTAGGAGGCTCCCAAGCCCTCTCTACCATCTTCTTCTCTTATAGGTATACTAGGGCTATATTCTTAGCCTAACGCATACTTCCTTTGTCTTACTTCCACGGCACTCTCTTTCCTTTTCTCTCACATAGGACGCTTGCTTCCCTTCCCTCGTGTGTGGGGCTATCGATTTGCCGCTGCCTCACCATCGACTACCGCATTGTTCTCACTTGGCCTTCCACCAACCGCCGCACTACCAGATTCAACCTGTGTCACTTTCCTTGTCGGATTTGATAGCTAGGGTTTGGTGTGGCCGTCGGTTTGAGCTCGCCCATGCATGCTAGCCTCGACCTTGCCTATGCACACTAGCCTAGACCTCACCCTAGCTTTGCCCTTCCCTAAGGCCGTTGGCTTTAGCTTGCTCATGTTAGAGCTTGTCCCCAACAGCGCCGACTTGAGCTTGCCTTGCAAATATTTTGGTTTGAATAGATGAATATATACTCAGATATGTCGAAATATAATAATATAGGAAATAAAGGCTAAGATTTAGAAGCTGTTGATGTAGTTTGAGTCTGAAATCAACAGCCTAGAAAGTAGGGGAGCCCCTATTCAGAAAGAAGGAGCTCTAATTTAGAGGTTATTGCTAGAGATACTCTTTATATTAATACAATGTACATGAGAAAATAGAAAGGAATAAATATCCGGATTGGAATGAATATGTTACATTAACACCATGTGTATATGAGAACAGCTAATTAATACAATTAACTAGAGACCTAAAACATATATGGATTGGAAACACTGGAAGCAAAGGAATAAATATGTTTTGACCAAATCTATGAAAACGCAAGAAAGCTAAATTAAATTCAGTGTATGCAAGAAAGAGAAATTATGTAAAAATATATAAATTTAAGTTCATCCTATTTTTTAACTTGGCTAGTTTATGGGGGTAGTTTTAATAGCCAAGCAGAAGTTACTATGTCTAAGTTTTACTAGCTCGACCACCCTTATTCTTCTTCCTAAAAAAATCCTATTAATTTTTTTGAAAGGACATTTAAACATAATTAATTCCTCTCCTTTTCATCCATTATATTTCTTTTGTTTCAAACTGGCCCTTAACCATGATCCACCAAACATCTTTTTCCTTAGGGCAAGGAGTAAACGGCTAACTCTATGTTGTCTCTATGCCATCTCCACCTAAGCATGATGCATTTAATGCTTAAAAAGTAAGGATCCCTACAAACACCATATCTATACTTATTTTGTGGTGTGAACTAGAGACTTTGCTTAATTAATAAAACAAATAAATCAAGTGACCACATGACATAAGAATTTATAAATAGCGTGCAGTCTAATATTCCCACAATTCATTACAAATAAACAATTTAGTAATAAACAAGCAATCAACATTTATGTTGTTATGAAATCCACATATATAATATTTACAAAATAACTAATCCATAGATTGACAAAATAACTTAGTCCGTTGCAATTATCCATACATGCACAATCAATAACAGAAATGAGGCCAGTGCTCGATCCATACAAAGAAAACTAATATTAGACAATGAGAATACAAGTTATCTTTGATGGCAACGGTGCGTTACTAAAAATTAATTAATGAGTAACCTTTCTTGCTGAAGCACTACCAAGACAAGCTGCCAAATTGAGCATCTTCAATACCTATGTCATCAAAGCAACATTATATCCATAGAAAATAGAAGCCTGATCATTATAGAACAATTGCAGCACATAAACTGGAAAGCAAAATAACTAAGATGTATCTATAAGGAATCTATATTATACTTAGTAGGAACAAAAAGATTATTAAGAGTGTTTGATTATCTTGTTCTTTAGACTGTTCAATGCAAGTAGACGCCTATCTCCAGAACCATAGGAGAAAGCACCAAATGGCTAGCACCAAAGGTTACCATGTCCCTGAAATAAATGAACAAATTGATAAGTGAAGATGCTCATTGTTGGAACTGAAACTATGAAATCAAGATACCCTACCATAACTAAGTGTGATGGGTACAGCCAAACATTTGCCAAATAGGTTCAACTAAGTCTTTTTTTAGTTGGGAATGTAGTGCACGAACACGTATTGCAGCTTTCGAGCGTAACACATCAGTGAAGCGTAGATTACCCTGGTAGTTACTTCAGGAGGTAGAACAATTGATGCTCTAGGGTTCTCATTTAGATCAATAAGAATTTAACTCTCTCTTTCTCATTTTTAACTATCATATTATAGAGAACAACACAAGCTTTCATGATTCTCCCAACACTCCTCCGTTTCCATGCTTGTGCTAGACGGCACACAATATTGAAATGAGACCGCAAGACCCCAAATGCACATTCCACTTCTTTCCTTGCTTGTTCTTGATATTATGCAAATAACTTGCGCTTCTCTATCTGCGGAGAAGGTATCAACTTCATAAAGGCAGCCCATTTTGGATATATTCCATCAACAAGGTAATAACTTGTGTTACACTCATTTCCATTCATAGAAAATTTTACTTTAGGTGCTTCCCCTTTTAGATCATCAAGAAAAAGTGGGAATTGATTCAACACATTGATATCATTGTTCGATCTAGTGACACAAAGAAAGCATGCTATATTTATATGCAGAGGTCATGAGAAGCAACCGCTTCAAAGATAATTGTTGGTACTCCAAGTCACGGTAGGTAAACTGCACTCTTCATGATGTGAGGTGAGATGATAGTTAAGGATAAGATGAAAAAAAAATTAAATAAGAGGTGATTTATGGATCTAGTAATGTTTATATTATATATAAATGTTATATCATACCTCTAATTTACAAACGGTAGGGGTACTAGCTAGGCTCATTTTTATCCATCCGATGAAAATTGGTGTCCAAGATCATATGCTACGATATGTTATAATACTTCAAAACACCGTAGCTGGGTGGGGTTTTGATTTTCTTGGTATTTTTTATAAGCAAAATGTTTTTTTATTAGAACTGACTTTCGCTGATGAACAAACGTAGAAAGAATCAATCGCTCATGGATGATAAGAATTTCTTATTAGCATATTATGATATCTTAATTTAAGATTTTAATAGTTCGCAATACACTGATCAACAAACATTGATAGAAATCAATGCTAATCTTAACATGTTAATACTAATTAACATCTCGGGCTATCCTAGGAGCCGAGTCGAGCGAGCTTCATCCTGGTCACGCTGCGTGCTTGCGCTTGGAGACGAGCCTCTTCCGTCGGATCGGTATCTTGTCCACACGTTGGGCATTGGAGGCGAGGCCATCGAGGAGACGGTTTGCACCCCCATCTCCACCAAAAAAAAAAAAAATCGATGAATGCGAATGATTTCGTTTCCCCCTACTCCATATCAGAACCAGTCAAGATCTGCATGCTACATACTCCCAACTCGAAAGGCAAGCGTTGCAGCAGCCAACCATTCCGGAAATCTTCCTCGGAAGTTCCCACGACTTACAAGGCATCGATGACGACGTATGCCCGTTAGATCATGATATCTTTTGTGCCAAAGACGCTGCTTCCTTGCAGCATAACGAAGCTCACTCTCATCCATCGACTTACCCTAACTTGTCCACGTAATTTGTCCACTGTCACACACAAATTGTGTTCCCATGCATACATGCGTGGAAATTTCATCGAATTATATTTTCTAGAAGCAAGTGAAAGAGTTGGCCATGACTTAGACGAGTCACCTCTTGTGTCCATTTCACCAGAAGCTGGCTAGCAAGTACACTCATCTGTAAATCGTAGCAACCACCTTAGCGGAGACAACGGCCATGGCGACGGCGAGAAGGATGGTGCTCGTGGCAGTTGTGCTGTGTGCTGTGGCAGCCATGACAATGGCGTAGGCCCACATACCACTACTACCGTCCCACGCAGAACAACTGGGACTTGGGAGCCCCAGCTGTCAGCGCGTATTGTGCCACGTGGGACGCAACAAACCATTGTCATGGCGTCAGAAGGATTGCTTCATCTGATTTTCAACTGAGATTCTTAATTAAGGAGCATATGATTTATTGAACAAGAAGGCATAAGGAACAACAAAGCTGACAAATAATTTTAGCTGAATTACCCCTTCCAACAGAGAGTTAGTTTCCATTCTTTTCATTTTGTACTTACTACCTCAAAAACTGAAACCATCTAGCTGATAAATCTACTCAATATCTCATTTTTACATCTTACAACTATAAAATTCGGAATTGTCCATCCGCCCTCTCCCTCACCTTACACGCAAGCATGCACAATCACCGCCCCTCTCGAGAAAAATCAATCAACACCAAGTAACTTTAAAAAACGAGTTGATGGTTCAAATATGGCGGTTGAATCCCATGCTTTCTACCCAATCCACACCTCGACCCATTCCAAGTCACATTGGCCCATAAAAAAATAATCTCCATGAAGGTAACATTGGCATATGATGTCATCTATTTGTGATCAGTTAGAGTAATTAGATGATAACAACAAGTTTATTTGTGACTAGAGAAAGTTACCCACGCTCTGTAACATTGGCATTTGGCAACCACTGAACACGTACTTATGTTGTTGCAGGTGACGAACACGGCGACAGGGGCCCAGATCACGGCGAGAATAGTGGACCAATGCGCCAACGGAGGGCTGGACCTGGACTGGGACACCGTCTTCACCAACATCGACACCGATGGCCAAGGCTACCAGAAGGGCCACCTCATCATCAACCTACAAGTTCGTCGACTCCAGCGACTACTAGCTAGCTTCATAATTCCTCTCCATTATATTTCATGCTATAAAAATTCCTGCATATATATTTTGGACAGAGTGCTAACTCTGCCTGGTAAATAAAGCAGCTAATGAAGAATTGCGGTCTTAAGCTGCTCTAGATCTGTATACACATACACTCCAAGTATTAATAAAATTGTGGTAGGTGATGGACTCTGGCCAAAGGAGGTTCAGGTTGCAAAATTTCGAGCAGATCAGAAGTTTCAGGCCAACAGAGCCAGTGCTAATTTGTGGTTCTGTTCTCTGCTTGTGAAAGCTCAGGCGCTGACGTGCTTTGCTGACTACCTTGTTTATGCAAGTTTATAGGCTCTATTTTGATGTGTGAATGCTGTGATGTTATGACTCTGTTTTTGGTTGAGCTCCAACTCCTGATTCTAGGCTCTGATAAGGTTGAACGCATCTAGATCTTCTGATGTCCAAGTGTTCGGCTTGATGACACTAGACAAAAGAAAGGTATAAATCAAACGCACCGACCAATCGCCATGGGTGACATGATGCATGGAATGCAAATTGGAGAATGCAAAGGGAATAGCTAGCTTCAAACAGTACTGCAATATTGGACGTATGGTCGAGTGGTCAGTGTTACATTTCCTGTCCGTATATTGTGACAATTTATTTGGAGTGCGTATCTCAAGGGCCCACCGGTCGGTGAGACAGTAAGTGTCTAATGAAATTAGTTTTTTTTTATCTTGAAATGGGTTATATTCTAGCCTTTGTCCTTACTCAGGCACCCGGTCCAAATTTTACTCCATCCCCAATTACAAGGTGTGGTTTGATTTGGCATGGTCTTCAATAGCAAATTTTGATTGTCAATTCTCTCAAAGTATATTATTATATATATATAGTGAAACTAACATCATATGATAATACATCTAAATACGAAGCTAACAATACTATATTTATATCACTAAAACTAATTATTAGTCAAAATTTATCAAGATTGAATTTTAAAATGTGTGCTCACCTTATAATTTGGGATGGAGGGAGAAGTTTTTTTCCTAAGACATCAAAATTTTAGCTGGCCATCAAAATTCACAGTAATAATACTCTCTTGACCACATAGTTTGTTTAATTTGCGAAACAGGTCCAAATATATTAAATGAGAGAAGATGTTACACTCCTATTGTTAAAAAATGAGAAATAACAAAATAGAAAAAAGATACTTCATATGTTTAACTGTAGCGATAGATACATACGAGCGTAGCCACTTTCTCAACCACAGAGAATTCACATATCACAAGATAGGAAAAATATATATAAACCTATTATCACACTGCACTGGCCCGAGCAATAACTGTCACTCCTTTTCCTTTTCCTTTGAAATATAGGAATTTTAAAGTATTTCCATGAGAAATTTTAGTGAAAAAGAGAAGCAGTCACATCGAGCCTTATTTCTTCCAGTACTCCGATAAAATTCCAAGAGCATGTACTCTTTGCTGTTAGAATTCCAGGCCACCACATCGATTAGTCCTTGCGTGATTGACGATTCGACGCAAACGGGCAGCTGAATTGCACGACCGAACCGCCACATAGCAGCAGCAGCAGCAGGGTTGGAACGGCTGCTACACGTACGAATCAAAGGATGACCAAGACAGAATTTGAAGATTTATTATTATTATTGATCGATCGTCAAAGGCAAAATCTGCCTGGCTGGCCGCTAGTTCATTCCAGAAATTGTCAGGATCATGGAGGTAGAACTAGTTTTTGATTTACACGGATTTTCTTGAACCAAGCAATCAAATCTCCAAGTCGATATTATAGCTCAAGTTAATTAGGACTTCAATTTAATTATGATCTCTATATAATTAATTTGTATATATTTAAGTGCCGACAACATGCTGGTTAATTAGTGCAAATATAACCTTTAATGATAAAAAACAAGTTTTGAATGTGCAAACGTTATGTCTAAAAGTCAATAATATTATATGTTTGAAAATGGGGTGATACTAATATTGTTGGTTCATGTGTGTAATTAGCGGATACTTGTAAAATTAATTATGGCGTTTGAAAACATGCCTAGATGGTAATTTTATTATTTGTGAACCTTTTTTATTTTTAAAATTAGACCACTCTAAAACTTATTTTTTAGTATAGCCAAATAATACTACCATGCCCACTACTTGTAACCATGAATTAAGACATTTTTTTCTGGTTGGAAAATTTCACAATGTACGGATCTCACACCACTGTATATAATGTCCTACAGTTTGGTGCATATACATACTCGCATCTGCAATAGAGGAACATTGTGCTATAGTACACTGCCTCATTCTCTCATATCCATCAGGTGCACACTAGAAGAACCTAAGGCATGTGCATGACCAAAACCAAACCAAGATCCCATTTCTCTCTCCCAACTCTTCCTAGAGCATGAAGCCCTAGCATGTATTAATGATATCAAATTATTGTTTCTTCCTACAAATAAATTTGCATCCTGATCACCAGTTCTAGGGAACTTGTGGTGGTGGCTCTCCTTTGTGCTGTAGCAACCTGCAACAGACATCCAAGGTGCATGCCACATACCACTACTATAACCCGCAGCAAAACAACTGATACCTAAGCAAAGTGAGTGTACATTGTGCCACGTGGGATGCTAACAAGCTGTTGTCTTGGCACCAAAAGTATGGATGGACCGCCTTTTTTTGGATCTGCTGGTCCTAGGGCCAAGACTCATGTGGCAAGTGTATCTAGGTAACAAAATACTACTCGAATATCGTATCTTATCCTAGTATCATCAATAGTGATACTTAAGAGGGTACTACAAGGTAAAGGCAAATCAAATCTCATGAACTACGAGATCGGTATCAATCTTCTTACAATAACAAAAATACAGCATTATAAATTATAATAATAACAACTAATAATGAACACATACCTTAACTAGTTTGTATTTTCAGGAGGGCTCTAAGAAGTCAACTGGCACATCAAAGACTACAGAAAAAAGTACAACATAGCTAGCACCAAGACACAAGCAACAGTTTAGAACTATGATGAAACCCTATTTATTGTTTTTGCTTCCCTGAAACTTCTGAAAGAAAAAAATTTAAGTACATACGTACTTAGCAAGTTACAAAAATGTAAACATGCATAGTTTTTAAATAAAAGATGGGTTTATTTCACAACTCTATTTATTATTTTATGTATTTAAAACATTTATGTGTATTTATATTGACCGAGGGCATATCCTTAATCTAAAGTGAGAGTAGCCATGTAGCCACTTCATTTAGTGCGGTTTATTATCTATAAAAAAACTTAGGTATTAACACAACTCGCGAGTCGCTTTGCAATGATATCAGCGTCGGTAGGCTACCAAAGACTTATCGACAGTTTTCACCTTATCATCCATTTATTAGTTTCTTTTCACTTTTTTAAAACCATATACCTCTATCCTAACCATTATCTAACAATATTCGTAGGGCCACAACCCATCTCATCAATCACGGCTCCTAGAGCCTTCTACCCTCATGTAGCCCATCAACCATGCCATCAAAATTTAATTTACTTACTTTACACTGCCATCGTTAGTTTTCCTCTTAAACTTATATTGTCATCTTACCCTCTCACTATAAAGCTATCTGACTTCTTAAATTACACAAGTCTATTCCTAACCACACAGGTCAGCCGTTAGCCATATATGCTAACTTTTAAAACGGTTCTCGTCCCACAAATTTATTTCACAATCATTTATAAAAAATCTATGTGAAAAGAATCACTTTACATCCGTCAATGACCATGGACACGGTTGTTTAAAGAATTTGACCAAAACTTCTACAAAAGGTATATGTTTTACTCACATATTATAAGGCTCTTCAGCTACTTGTCGATAGTGAAGACTTGCTACAAAGTATTTCCCAAGTAAAACTAGAATAACTATTTGCCAGCTAGAAGGGTCCTAGACAAGTCCTGGGCAAGTACCTAACTTCTCGTACTTAGGATCTCATGAACACCACTTCTCATGGCTACTCTGGCAATTCTATAACTTCTGGCAAACAAGCGATCCTAACTCCCCAAGTTAGTTAGATAGGGGTGTCCTATGCCACCCATGTGGTTGTACTGTACTATGCTCAATGTAGTTCTTAAAAAATCAGTCCTTATATGTGAATATAAAGTCTTACCACATAGGTGATGACTTCGTACCACTATTTTCTTTAAAAACAACCAGCTTTTATTTCAAAAATCACTGACATAAAATATTAGGTTTTCAAAACAATTGACAACATATTTTCCTAATACGATCAATTTATCCCAACCAAACACCTCCTTGCAATTAATTTTTAAAAGAAATGATATAATGCAGCAAATAAGTCAGATATACAGATCGGCTACGATTAGCGGCTTTTACGTGTGCCTAATTATTCACTTTATAAATATTTAATTTTATAAATTAAGATCAACATGATTAAAAGAGTGACTTGTCTTGCTTTTGGTCAATGAGAAACTCTTCAAAATCAGCGTGTAAGAATTTTCCGACGATGAACTATGCGCGAAACATGATAAATCCAAATAAAACCCTAAAAAGTCAATAAAATACTAAATAAATAATAGTTTCATTGGATAGATATTATTTTTAGAAAAAATCTAAAAATTAAATGAAGTCAATCGAACTGATATATAAATTTTAGAAATTTAAACTATTTTATAAAAATAGAAAATAGATTTGTTATATTCAGTAGAGAATATTCTCTAGAATTAATACATAGGGTCCACTATCAATGAGACAGAGATGACATATGCCTTTGGTCCACGATAGACTATCTACTGAGAATCTTGAGAAGCGGCCTGGTGGACTTGGTGCACTAGTCTATGGGTAGTTGCATAAGACCCAACGGTCAGTGACATGGTACGGGTGGATTGGGTGCACAGGATAAACCAGATGTGCAGGTCCCACTAGTGGGTCCCACCTTTTCTTTTATTTTTCTTGTTTTCCCTTTTTTCTCCTTTTATTTTCTTCTTTCTCATTCTTTCTTCTTCTGCCTTGCGCTGAGCAACATGAGGCACTACGAGGCGAGGGTGGTGGTGACGCTCCGAAAGTGGTCGGAGCGACGAAGGCTACTAGAAGTTGGCCTCACCCAGGGGAGGTTGCCCTCATAGTGGCCATAGCTTAGAGGAGGGACGCACAAGGTAGCTTGACCCGGTGTCGTGGTGATCGCCTTTGGGATGAAGCATGTTGCAGAGTATGAACTGGCTACGGGCTGCAGTGGCAGAGGGAGGAGCTCGGTGTGGCAAGGAAGCCCTCGGGTCGAAGGCATCAAGCGCAAAGGTGGCGATTCTCGCATGGGGCCATGATGGCTTGGAAGTGATGGAGCTCCTAAGAGAATGCTTGGCTGGCTTGCAGGAGGGATCCGATGGCAGTTGGAATTGAGGAGCTTGGCAAGAAGATGATAATGGTGGCATTGAGTTCAAATGAGATGAGGCGGTGGCTCTCTCGGGTGCGGGTCTGTTGCTTAGTGGAAAAGTCGAGCTTGCTTGAGAGCAAATAGGCACGGAGAGGATGAACAAGGTGAAGGGTTCGCTCTAGACAGCTTTTTAGTCGTGGTGAGGGAGAAGTAGGCTGGCTAGGGTGGCTTCTATTTGAGCCCTCATTAAAAGAAAGCAAGAACGCAAGATTCATGGCTAGAGGTAACACTAGCAACAACGCATCGTTGTGCTATGTATGGGAAGGTAGGGAAGTCATCAATGATGGCCCACTCCACGACGGTTTCCGTGGGCACGTCAGCACTGAGGGTGAAATATTGGGCCAAGCCAAGCAGTCCTAACAGGCCTAGTGCGGCTGATAGCAGTGGTAGGGTGGCACGGGAGGGGGATAATGATGACAGCATGGATGACGATGGCCATAGGAGGGTGAAGGATGGCACGAAGGGTGAACTCGGTGCAAACCTTTTAGCATGGTCACACGACTTCGACCAACGGTTGCCCACAGATTAGAGGTGGTGGATGGGTGTAGCTAGCGTTGACGAGCTACGGATGCTAGAGAAAAAGAGGTGTGGCAAGGGAGAGGTGTTGCGCGAAGGAGACTTGGGGGTGTGAGGCGGTGTCTATGCAAGGACACGCGATTCATGGCTAAAGACAGGTACGTCATCTAGTCATGGAGTGGCACAACGTGGGAGCAGACAAGGCACGTCACATGGGAGCAGTAACGCACGACGGCACATGATGAGGTCCTCGAGTGCAACTTGGCAGGGCAACACAAGGAGGTGGTGGGATTGATGCAGCCTACTCTCGGGCATAGCATGACATGGTTCATGCCATGGCAACGCAACCTGCTCAATGGCACAAGTGGGCAAGCGTGTGCAGTGCGACACACATAAGTAGCCATGGTTGGCACTTCTTAGCATTTCATTGAGTAGGTGTCATGTGCAGGTGGTAAGGTCGAGGGAAGAATGAGGTAGCTTGGCGACATTGGGCTAAGGCTGGATGGGTCGCACGAGTTGCCAGAGGGAAGGATATGATGGGTCTAGCTTAGTAAGGGAGCAAAGATGGAAGTGGGCCTAATGAGGTAATGGCCCAAGGGGAGAGAAGAGCTGGATTGGTTTGGTTGCGACCCAAACTGGAATGGGAAAAAGGAAAGGTGTTGTGACACAAGGAGAAAGAAATGAGAAGGTGGCTCAATGGCACAGTAGGCCTTGATATTTTGTAAAGAATTTATAAATTGGTTTATAATAGATTTGAATTGATGTATGAAATTTGAGGTTGATTTTTGTATTTAGAAAATTTATAGGAGGTAAAAGAAGACACATTTGCCTGTAATTGTAATATTTGAAATGAAATTTGATTCTTAGATAGATTCTAGATAGATTTGAGGAGATGATACAATAAGATAGGGTTCGATGACGATTTGAAATAAGTTTTAGTGATTGACTTTACCAGGTCGAAGGGATTCGATTTATATTTTTGACGGTTGAGAAAGAGTTTGGTTGTTGAATTAATTTGAATAATTTTAGATGGAGAGAAAGTAGGGGATTTCAAAGGAGGGTTTGATTTCTAGATTCTAATTTCGAGATTCATTTGAGAAGAGATTTTTGCAGTAAAATTTTAGGGTTTGAACAGTAGATAAAATTAGAATCTTGTCACTATGTTCTTAATACACAAGCAAAGAAAAAAAAACAAAATTTTAAAACTAGAGTTTTATCAAAATAATTTTTTAACGGCACACGAAAACTAGGGCATTACATCAAATCAGCAATTGACTTATAGTTCAGCACTAAATCTGAGTTTCTTAAAATTGCTCGACGGTGTGTATATTTAGGTGAAGAACCGGGGGACAGGCACGACAATAATCGCGAGGATTGTGGACAAATGCAGCAATGTGGTTTGGATCTTGACTACGAGACTATCTTCAAGAAGATCGACACCGACGGTCGTGGCTACCAGATGGGCCACCTCCAGGTCGATTACAAGTTCGTCAATTGCTGATTTGGCCATGCCTCTTCGCATGATCACATACTGGAATAAGATGTATGGTGTTATGTAATAAGATGGAAGAGAATCCTGTGAAGGACGCTCTCTGTAATGATGCTGAATAATGAATAAACCAATTTACAATTCAATAAAGATTGTTTCATATCCTTAATGTTTTATCCTCCTGTTATTTCGTACTTTCGCACCATTATTGCGAAGGCCAAGCACCAGTTTGGAGCATGTGAAAGTTCCAAGTTATCATGGAATTGAAGCAACTCACGAGCAAATATATACACACACTTAATACCCCAAGTTCAAGGGCCCGTTCGGTTTAGCTAAAATTAGATGATGGATTATGGATTATCAAGCTGCGTTCTAAATAGATGGTGGATGACTTTGAGCTTATTACAATTATATTCAAGGGCACATACTAAGTTGAAATGTTGTTTTTTAAAAAAATATTATAAGAAATATTGATGAAATAGGTTAATGGAGAAATCTTACTATTTAAGAGCTTAAAAAGCTTACCCGGAATAATCCTTAATCCATTATCTATGCTCAACGCGCATTCCTTCCATGTTTCCAAAAATATGGTTTTTCTAAAAACTTTGCTTATATTGCTTTTTTTTCCAAACTATCGGTTAGTTTTGTATTATATAATATTTAATTAAACCCTATAAGCAATGGATTATTCATCATCCACCATTTCATCTGTTTCATCACAAGTTTTAGGTCCCAACTAAAACTTGTGACCTAAGGAGTTCTATAAGAAAATTCTCACGTTTGTGCCCAATTAGTTATGTGTCCAGTTCATGGCGATTTGTCCACGGATAGATACCAATTGACTGACTCTGGTTCAACCAAAACAACTATCGTCACATTATGAACTAGCAACAATAGTGATTGTGAAAAACGAGCTAGTACTAGTAGTACAGTTTTAGTGGAGCTTCTGACACTATTTTAGTTGTGCCTGAAATATAAGAGTTCAGACACTCAACCCATAGGGTATAGGACTGTTACATTTTAGGGTTTATAAGGATAAACACAAAAAAAAAATAACCTAGTGGAGATGGCTGGTAGGGATGAGAGAGAGGACTTAGGTTGAGAAAGATTAATTATAATTTATCGCATAAGCACAGTTGACAATATATCTCTTGTTATTAATACCGTGGGCTACATATACATCACGTATGATATTATATCTTTTCTTTGAAGTAGATTATTTCTAGACTACAATATGGTGTGGACTTATATGAATCTTTAAAGATTTAAGTGTTTTTATATCTTGATTTGTTATATTATTTTGAAAGAAAAATAAACATGGACCAACATACAACTTCATAATCTCTAATTATTCATGTCTTGGCCCAAGCCAAAAAACCCTAGATATATCCATGTCTTGTAGTTAATTATGAACATGTAGCAACTCAGAAAATGCCATGCTATCGCCAAATTAATCACATTGTTCCAGCCCAACGTCGACGTTAAAGGCAAACTTCTTCCATAGCTCATGGCCAAATAAATGGCAGCTGCCCCTTGTTTTATTAACAGATCTCCACTTAGCCAGCCCAAAAGACATGTTGATCCAGTTGACCACATCTTAGCAAAGAAGAGGAAGAAACCGCATCCTTGACTCTTGCGTAAAGGGCGCCATTGTCGAACAAAACCGTACGGCTGCCGCACGTGGAAAACACGCTAGGAGGGATTGCGCCCTTGCCACATGCGAGAATTGTGCCCCCGTCATGCGTGAGCCTCGGCAGAGCTGTCTTTCTCTCCATACCATATGTGGCCTACCTTTCCACACTAGCAGTGCATCCTGCTCCACCTTCGTCACTTCCGCCTTCATGAGCGGAAGTGGTGCCACCATCGCCAGAACTAGGCGCATAGAGCTAAAGGATGAGTCTTCGCCCGGAGGTGTCGTGCGCCAAACAAGCACGCCACCTTCCACCATCACGTTGCCCGTAGAAGCTGCGCTAGCTTCACAACTGCCATACCCACTAATCATTCAAGTCACAACCGCCACCCACAAGAGGGGAAACAGTGACGACCCGAAGACTACTCCACCTTCTTCGAAAGTCGCTAGAGCAACCAAAATTATCACCTCCGCCTCCGTTGAGGGCAAAAGTGGTGCCTTTGTCTTATAAGGCTACTACTCCGTTTTTAAGCTGAACTGGTGCGGACACAAGAACAACAGTAGATATTACATGATGATGGCCTTCAACGGTGGCAGATGAGTTAGAGGTATTGTTGCCTCTTCCCTCAAGAAGATGACCTTTAGTGGGCAGGACGGAGACGACGGTGCTGTGACCTGTGTCATCGCTACCATGCCCATTACCGTCTTTTTGGTATGCCTATCCTCCACCTTCGTCTCTTGTGTCATGCATCTCTGTTCATTCTTCTTCTTTGGCACGTGCTTTGACTACCCTAAGGCCATCGCCAACATTGCTAATTTGGCTTGCATCCTCTTGAGGATCTAGGTGATTGTGGCTACAGGATCTTTTATCTGTCTTTGTCAGCCATGACTACGATACCAAGTTGTTACAGGCTAGGGTTCATAAAGGATAAACAAGTTACTTAGGATGAGAGATGAGGCATAGGTTAAAAGATACTAATTCTAATATATTGCTTAAAACCAAATGACAATACATCTCTTTTATATAGATTACATAGAGAAGGAAGGATCCAATCTAACCCTATCGCACTAACCAACTGAGTTACGATACCATATACAAGAGTGTAGTTCTGGTCTCAGCCTCAAGGCCCACCACCTATGACAAGAACATTATTCAGTCAAAATAATCGTCAATGTAATGTAAATGTCCATGGACAAATGAGTAGTATTTGCTATGAAAATTGTCTCATCTTAACCTGGTTAACGGGCAAAAAAGGCGAATAATTTGCTGTTGGAAATGTCATAGATCTGCTTGTTCAAAACTTCAGTATTATTAGTGAGGTCATAATCGGTTTTATTTAACCATGCTTTTTCTTCCTCTTACTCTTTTTTTTTCAACAAGTGGCCAACAATGCGTACCACTAAGTATAGAACATAATAATAAATCTACAAAACAAGATTAGCTTACTACGTACTAGAGTATAGCAAAAACCGCGTATTCGTGGGCCATTGTGTGAACCTTCTAGCTTCTACTGCCTCTACCTGTGAATATTGCATTGCTGCAAGTAAAGGTTGTCATAGCTAAGGAAATTGTTCCAATAGTCTCTGTACTTGGGAATGGAGATCTCCAGCCAGGGTTTGAGTTTTCCGCTGTAGTGGATCACGGCGGCCCTCTCAATTTCTTCTCTTCCTATGCTTCTGTCATGGCCAAGCCCAAGAACATGCCACCGGTGGTCAAGAGGCACTGTTTGATTGTAGAAGACAAGCTGGCCAAGTGGCAAGCTTCCTGCTTTCCATAATCTCCGCCTTTTGCCCTGCAAATTAGCAATTTGTGTTGAGAAACAACAATATTCACATAGAATACTTTGTGTAAAAGCTTCTGGTCACTCCATATAGTTACAGTAAGCTAGACCTTCAACATAGAAAATGAACTTATAGTTGGTTTATATAACCAGTTTCTACAGTAGAGTTTCCAAACAATTGTGTGCTTTTGCATCTAGACAAACATTCTAATAGTTGTATTGAAATTTATATCTTTCTGAGAACCAACTTGATGCCAGTACCCATGTGTTCCGCATCGTATAAGCTTCCTTACAGTTTAGAACTGTCAATGGACAATTTAAACTGCTAGAGTGAAATTCATGCTTAAAATATCATTAAAATTTGCAATCAATGAAAACATTGGGTCAGATTAATGAGACAGGAATGTACACTTACAGCTTGAAACCACTTGTTATAAGTTGCAGTCACACCCTGCCTGCGCCATTCCTTGAGGTCAAAGATGTTCATCCCAAATGCACATATGCAAGCCTTTGCATCAAATTTGTTGAGAATACTTGGATCAGAGAAATTAACAAGATTCTCCAACCGATGATAACCACCGCCAGAAGTGCATGTCTCAACAGCACCATTTACTTTGCCCTTCAAATCCATCTCCCATAATCCACTCAAGTCTCTTTGGACTACAACATCATGGTCCAAGAGTAGAACTTTGTGCAGCGAAGGGAATACTTCTGGCAAATAAAAGCGCAAATGGTTAAGCACAGAAGTGTATCTTGGATCTCGGATGCCCTTCTGCTTAGATCTGGAAATGAAATCAGCTGGCAGCCATTTCAAATGATCTAAGCTCTTGATTCGAATTGTGGCTGGATTTGGTGGGTTTGTCAGAAACCACATCATCATTGCAGGAAAATTCAGTGCATCAGTTACAATATGAAACATTATCCTTTTGGGATCCTGCCAAAGAAAATAAGTCAAATCAAACATGAATAAAATGCAATAACCGTTTATATAAGATAATTCTTAGTGCAATCCTTGTTGGCCACATGATTACATGTGCTGCATGTTCATCAATCATCATACCACAGGAATAAATGAAATCATGGAAGAAGAAAAAATCCATTACAAGCCTTCCTTGTATCTAATGTAATAGAACAAAAAGATTCACAAGGGATTAAATTAAAAAAGAACTGGACATGAAAAACTACATTACTAGTTGTTTGAAGTAACAGTTATCACTCCACATTTATTCTGGAACAATATGATGGACACAAAAAGACAAGAATCTATAATTGCAAAGCATTTCTATAACTCCTGCTTAATCGTATAAAAATTAGTGCTAGACAAATCTAATTTCTTACCTTAGATGCAGAAATTGTAGAGTTGACAACCACCGCACTTGCTAGCACATTGTCTGAGAATATTGCATAATTATAAAAGCCACCCATCTGCATTGTGTATCTTTGAGGAAAGTCGCGTTCCTCCGGATCTAACAGAAAGTATTCTGAGGTAAGTCGCATTGCTAGACAGTGATGGCCTTTCGGTAATGTCCTCACCGCAACCTGCTCAAGGAATGCAGATTCACTTCGATGTGCTCTGACCAATTCTTCACTTTGATGTGTCATTGCACGTAGCTTTGCTGTCATCAGAGAACAATGTGGGTAGGCCCTTTGAGCTTTAGATAGGGTCATTTCCATTGCCCTAATTTTCTGCAATGCACTGCAAAATTGGTTTGGTTTCAATCATAGAAACTGACTATTGATGGTAACAACAGACATATTTATTCTTGTGAGACTGAACTACTGTTACATATCGATCATTTACTTGTAGCTCATGGATTACAGCTTACCTCGTGGGTACATGGGAACTGCTGCTAACGTGGCTTATCGCCCTCTCTAGCTCCTTCACCCTCAACTTCAACTCCCGAACTAAATGTGCACTGCCATGTGGGGAAGCAAACTGCAAGTAGGCCTTGGCCGTAATTAGCCGGTCTTGCATCATCCATAACTTCTCTTTAGTGACAGGAGGAGATCTAGAGATTCTTTCATCTGCCTCTGCAGCGTTTTCATCAGTTTGTCCTTCTAACTGCAGAAAAACTGACTGACATCAACTTCTCTAAAGTGCATTGATTGAATATTTATTCTGATATCCAAACCAGTCAAGACAGAACATTATCACTAGAGCAACATTATATTGCATACGGGATCAAAACAAAATTGTTTGCATTGTGAACTAGGACAAGTGTCAAAAATGAAAAACAAAATAGCACAAAAATCACTTCTTCAGTTCACTTTGCTCTTTCCTAACAGAATACTAGGCATTCCCCACACACCAGAAGTTATACTACACTAGAGTGCATTAATTGGAATCTAGTATAACCTCCAAACCAGTTATTTGAGCTTGAGCAGCATAGCATTTTGCTCAGGGATGCGAAACAAAACTGTCTCCATTGTTAACTAGGACTAGTGCCAGAAATGCACAAAAAAAGGGATCAAAATCACATCCCTAAGCGTTCCCCAGTCCCCACACACCAGAAGTTATGCTTCACCAGAGATGCATCATGTAAGGTTAGAATAGATCACTGGGCAAAACAAATCGAAACTCTGACAGTACTCTGCATCAGTATAAATTAAACTGACAGCCATTACTCCACTCTCCAACCACATGCATGCATCACAATTACTCCTAAAGACGAAATCAAACGGAAACCACAAAATGCGTATACACACGCAGTTAAAATCAAACAAATTTACGTCCTGTACTGCTACGTCCTGCTGCAGCCTGACGACCTCTTCCATCCGCCTCTGCAAAAACCAACACAACATCAACAACTGACGGAGAAAAAAACAACAGATTGGAATGAAGGAAGCAGAGTGGAATCGAACCGAATCGAAATAGATCTGGGATCACCCACCTCCTTCACCGACACATGGGCCCCTCCCGTACGCTCCCCACCCGTACCCGCACCTGCACCCAACCCCACCGCAAAGCCATCGCCATTAGCACACAGCAAAAAGGCACGCGGCTAAATTAAGCAGCACGCCAGAATCAGAACCCAAAAACGCCAAAATAATCGCAAATCATCAGCGTCGGCGGCGCGAGGAGGAGGAATGGACAGACGCTAGTAGATTCCACGAGAGGCGCGCTCACCGGGTACTCCGGGGAGGGAGCGGCCGTCGGGGAGGTTTAGGAGCACGACGACGAAGCCGCACGCCGCCGCGATCAGCACCAGCAGCAGCGCCTCCTCCCTCCCTCCTCCTCCTCCTCCGCCGCCACCACCTCCCGCCCTCATCCCAGCGGATCGCCGCGGCGCCGCCACGCCGCCGCTCTCCCCCTCCTCCTCCTTCTCCTCGAACTTGACCTCGCCTACGGCCACTGACACTGCGAGTGGTGGCGCCGCGCCGCTGCGAGCCCTCGACTCGAGTGGGAGTAAAAGCGTAGAGGTGGGGGACGCAACGAATGAGATGCTGTTTCCGTCTCGCCGACGGGTGGGTCCGGCTATGGACGTCCGGGCCCGCTGTCAGTGTGAATGAGGAGGTGGGGCCCACGTGACGGGGTTGGGGGTTGGATTCGATCGGTGCGTGTCTTTCGTGGGGAGGACGGGTGTCAGGACGCGCTTCTGGAAATTCTCTTTTTTGCTTTCTTTTATTTAGCTTTTCGTTTTCTTTTTTTCTTCGTGTTGGTTAATTAGTGACTTTCCTTATTAATGATTCTTTTTTTGAAAAAGAGATGTGTTTCAAGCAATCACACATGTCTCTTTTGTTTTGTAATGCTGATGTTTTCTTGATATTATTGGTGTTTATATAATAGGATAAATGGTTAATATAAGTGAAATATATTTTAGTTATAGAGGAATAGCGAAAACTAAATCAATGAACTTTGGTGAAAACTAGCAAAATATTTTGTATAGAAATAGATAGGTGTTTACCTCAATACATAATTCACACTTATTTGAAAAAGTGGGAAGCAAACTTAATACTATGCGAGATGTTAGCTCAATTCAATGCTCCTAGGTGGGTAGGCAAAACCCTAAATGTATGCAAAAAGAACACATCTGCCATGCTATCGGTCACAAATAAATAATCTAAACAAATATCTACTTCTTTCCATACCTTTTTGCTGAAAATCCTCCAGCAACCTTAATTTTTATCCTCAGTCAATGCAGCCAGACACTTGTAGTGTACTCTGGTCCACAGCTGCACTGCACTCAACTCAACCAGCTAGCTAGCTGCCCTCACGCTCTCAAACATGTCACGTGCAGTTCCATCCTACCATCTTACCAACGAGCTGAACTCATCGCCGCTCATTAGGTTGGTCACGTGAAGGCCACTTCACTGGAATTCAGGGGTTTCTTTTCTAATCTCTAATCTGTTTGTCCCTTTCATTGTCCGGTGTCAAGTGCACTGATTCAGTACTGAGTACTTTTGTGAGAATGGCTAAGTATACTTTTTAGTGATATGGACACTAGGTGAGATTATGTTGGGCTAGGGCACAAAAGCTACGTGATTATTTTGTTTGATCTGATCGGTTTTGTTTGGGTACCCTAAGAGTCACATGCATGATAGGCCATATATACACTACATGCATATGGATTTGGTTAGATTTGACGTGCTAACTAATCTGTGGGTGGAACATACTCAACCAAGTCACCAGGAGGCGAGAGGAAAATGCTAATGACACATTAGATATTCTTCAATCTGGTGGTCTGAATTATTGTATAAAGAAATGTGGGAAGATAATAATATACTACACAACAGGTAGAGAGAGTGTATATGTGTCTGGCTGCTCTGTGGAGGACAAAAGTCGTGCATTGTGCTCATATCAGATGAGTAGACAGTGGCAAAGTTTACAAGATATTTGACTCTTTTTAAAATTTAACTAAGTTTATAGAAAAATATAGCAATATTTATAACATCAAATCACTTATTTTGTGTTAAAATATTGCTATGTTTTTCTATAAGTAAAGAAGTTTAATTAAGAAAAAGCTAAAATATTGTATAATATGAAAAGGAGGACGTATTTGTTAATTTTGTGAAGAAGCAGAATCAGGTAGACTAGACAATTTGTTGCCAATAAAGCATCTTTTTGTTTTAAGACTCGCGGCAGCTCTGTGTGGTCTCTCGCATGAGATTAAGATCTCAGCTACTACTTAGGTAATCTAGGTGGGAGGACTATTTGGTTAAAAAGTTCAAAACAATAAAATATTCATTCTTCATCACCTTCTATAAGTCCAAGCGCGGAGTTGCTACCACTCCCTTTAAATAAATCAATAAATCATATTGTGCATAGGAGAATGCAACAAAAACAAAACAAGTAAATCATATGACCAAGGCCGGCCCTTATATTGCAGGGGCCTAGGGCACACACATGTTGTTAGGGCCTCAAAACAGGTAACATGTAGTTTATATAGGAAATACACATGAAATTACGCTATACGCATACAGTGTGTCCTGTTAACACAGGCTCAAAGAGAAAGAGGACATAATGATAAATCATTGATCTCCCCAAAATACTATTTATGTTAGAAAGCTAATATTTATTACATTGTTGAAAACAGTAGTTCACGTAAGTTGTAACTAACAACTTAATTATCTGTCTAAAAAAAGCTATAAGATGGGTTACTAATTAAAGATGGTAGTACTTAGAAAGAGTTGTCCGCTAGGAATGTCCAGAGAAGCCCATTTAAAAAAGGTGAAATGCAGTTTAGCTTTGGATTATCTTAATTAACCATCACCGTGCTAACCAGAAAAACTAATATAAAATCTGTAGTCCAGTCAAAACCGGCGATGTCATATCCACAATGATCGGAGAGAACAATTTATGCTAGTATTATTAATTATAATAAAATAGTTGATAATTATCTCAGAAGGAAGATGTTTAGGATAGACGAATGTATAGGCTGTACCAATCAAAGTTCTTCTTTTACATCCATCGAGTATGGCTCTATTTTGGGCTTCTTCTTTTTTACACTATGAGTTGCTCAACACGTGGCTTGTACGTTGCATAGCAATGAAACTCGAGTACTGCTAGGGGCCCTCAATTGGCGGGGTCCGGGGCAGCCGCACTGCTCGCCCTGTCTCAAGGACGGGCGACTTGCACTTTCAAATGGCTTCAACTAGTCACCTTTTACACGATGTTTAGTAACTTTCATAACACATTAGGGTAGCCATCACGACACGACTATAGAAATGGTCCTTTCTACTGATTTATAACATCTTTTAGTCACGATTATATAAGTACTAAGTAATTTGAAATCATTTTTAAGTATCGGTTCAATTAATTAATAGTAAAAATATATCTGGTTAACCGGTATCACGTTCACATTACAGTATCAGTGGATAAGATAAAGTGTTTTTTCTATAATGTTTTTTACTCTTTATTTTCTTTATTGTTGTACTTCTTTACATATATATATACACATATATACAAAATGCACACATATATATGATTAACGATCTTATCCATAATAAATTTAACAAATTATTCTTGCTTCGGCAGTGGTGGTGGCGTCATTAGTGGATGAGCATGTGACGGTGTCGACGGTGAAGATGGGGACAATGGTAGTGTAGAGGGCAGCATCGTCGGTGGGAAGGTAGGCACGTGGCGTGGAGGCAACGTCGTCGGTGGGAAGGTAGGAACATGACGTGGAGGGCAGCGTCGTTGATGGGAAGACGGGTATACGGTAGTGTTAGTGCGGATGACGTCGTCGTGAAGAACGACAGCGTGAAAGAGACAATTAAAACACAATCTAGAGAGTTTGATTGGAGAAGACGAGAAAATGTTATATATATATATATAATACCCTTTTATTACTTGTTGTACATAACAACGGTAATAAAGATTTTTTTTTGCTAAAATATTTTTTTATCTCGATTGGTATTAACAACTTGGACTAAAAATATATTTTTTAAGTACCGATTGATCTTAACAAATGGTACTAAAGATTTTTTCTATTTGATCAAAATATTTAGTCACAATTGGTACTAAACGATACCGGCTATTCTAAAGAGTTTTATATTCTATTTTTTCTCTATTTTTCTATAATTTTCGTTTATTTCCTCTTTTTTAACTTTTTTTCTATATTTGTTGTAATTTTACTAATATGAATTTTATTTTTATTTTTATAAGACATACTCTTAATTTTCCAAAATTTTTATTCTTTCTCATCTATTTATATATATTTTTAATAAAATGATGTAAATATATATATATCTAATCTTTTAAATAAGTAAAATGATGCATACATCTTTGTGTTTTCTCTTTCCTTAGTAGTAAATTGATGTTATTAATCCATACTGATTATAAGAGAGTTACTTCTTTGACCCGGTATTAAAAGTAATGGTTGTTTTATCACGATATATTTATGTTTTATAGTTAGTTGAAAGATTACTGCATACTTGCACAATATTAACAACAAAGTGATGCTCCCTTAAATATCGCACCTCCTCTGTCTCTCTTGACGGTCACCACTCAATAACTACTGTAGCAACATAAGCTCCTGTAGTACAAATCAAAACGCATGGGTTAGTACTAAGTCCGCTGCGTACGGCGTGTCCTTTGGCCAGCGGGGCTGACATATTTTTCCGGGGAGCATTTGCCTGGGGACGCGGAGCCAGCCACCGACGTGGGGTGTATCCTACGGGATCAACAGCATCGGATCGAGCGCTCTGGTCTTGCTCTGATCTGGTTCGATTGCCCCGTACTCGCCCTCTCGATGACACGTGGGCCCGGAGCGCCAGCACGAGATCGGCGTCAGGCGAGCCCTGCTGCAGCTGCAAGCCTGCAACGTACGTTCGCGGGCCGCCCGGCCGGATCCGGCGTGGATCAGCCACACACAGCAGGAGGGGAGCCAATCGTAACTTGCCGCGTCAACTGGAATTTCTTCTCTCTTTTTTTTCAAACAGCCCTGTACAAACACATATACACATTCATCTATATAAACATAAACTATTCATATCAATAACTTAAAAACAATATATCTTATATTTATAAAATCATCATAGACGTTATATTATCGATGGTTACTTGTCCATCTTAAAAAAATATTGCACGTGATGTGGACTTGTAGTGATAGAAAACTAATGCTACATTTGTTTTTAAATATTGACTATTGGATATAACATTTGAGTATTCAAACGTGTTATCTATTTTATTATGGATACTTTAAATATGATTTATATTTTTATATATTTATACTAAATTTTGAAATAAAATAAATGGTTTAAAATAATGTTTAAAAGTTAATAACGTTATATATTTAAAAGCGGGAGGTAGTACATCATTACTTCTTAGCTTGATGATTGTTTCGAATGCAGTAGCATTTTAATTTTTTAGTAAGAATTAGTTTAACTTTACAAAGATCATCAAAGGAGGTCTGAAAGATGCTTCATTGTGACCCTATCTATTGCAACGAGGAAGGCTTATATGTTATTTTAAAATTGCTGTCATGGTAAAGGATTTCCCATGTATGTCTCCATCTTATGTCCAAAAGCCCACTAAAATGGAGTTGAAAGATTTGGTGGACAAGGTGGATGACAATCTCCCTAATTGGAAGGCCTCCCTCATGAACCGTGTAGGATGACTCGTTTTAGTGAAACTAGTGTTATTTGGGCTTGACAATGCCAATGGAGGCAATTGTTTGGTCGCTTGAGAAAGGGTATGCTGGCCTCTCATGTATGCTAGTCTTGTAATATATAACTTGAAGTATATGAGCTGAACGTTATGCATAAGGTGGCTTTGGTTGTAAAAAATCGATGGGACTTGGTGTGGCAAGGGCTACTCATTTAAGTCCCTCTTAATGCCTTGCTTTTTTTTATATGGCTGTTGTGGTGGTTAGGGTTGATCTCCCTCTCACTAAACCAAAATAACAACTGTTTCTCGAGTTGGTGGGTCAAGGCAAGTAGAGGTTTGGACAAGGATTCAAAAGGACTTAACTCTCTCATTATTCTTATGTTTTGGGTGATATGGAAGGAATAATTATGTGTTTAATGTGGCTAGTCCTAATGTTATGGCTATCATTGAAACAATGGCTAATAAGCGTAGTCTTTGATGTATGGCCGATGTTTACAAGCTTAGCAAGTTTGTTAGTAGGTCGCTTGCACCAGATATGTAAGATAAGGTCATATGAGTTTTTTTTAAGTAAACTCTTGTAATTGTTTTGGGGGCGCCCGGGGGGGGGGGGGGGGGGGGGAGGCGTTTTATTCATTCCCCGTCCGTTTTCTTTCTTGTTAATGAATGATACGCATACTCATGCATATTTAAGAAAAAAAGTTACTCCATTGATATTACTTGGCGCTACTGATCAAGTAAAACATGTTAGTACTAAGCAGTCACATAGGACACAAACATAAGATCTCACGCATAAGATTCATGCTGGTCTATATGCGTGTAGATCTGAGCTTGCGGTCAAAAGGGCATTGAAAGCAGCTCCAACGATCAAAGGAAGCAGCTCTATCTTGCATAAAAAGGGGCCAGTGAATGCAGCTCCAAAGGTGAATGAAAGCAGAAGCCCAGCCGTGGCACTGACCAAATAAATGGTTAGTAGTATTTACGTGCTGTGCAGAGCATCTAACTACATGTGTTTGTCAGTTTCGTCGGCTGCTCACTGTACGAGTTTGTGCAGTCGAGGGCATGCTCTTTACTTTTTACATCTGGGTCACTCCTCTCTGGCACATGGTTTTCCCTGTTTGAACTATCCAAATCTGTGTGGTTGTATAGACTACCATCAGAACTAATTGGATACTCACCATCTTCATCACCGTAATCTTTTTCATAATCAGACACATCCTCTTCGTCATCATCGCTGTCTTCGTCTTCGTCCTTGTCATAGTCACCCTCATCATCAGAAATGTCGAAACTCCTGAGGTAAACTTCATCATCCTCATCCTACAAAGCAAAACCCAAGTTTCAGGATTTTCAGGAACAAATGGAAAGGGGTGAATTAGGCAGAGCATGCTGTGGATGCAGTTCACTCACCTCGACGTCTTCCTCGTAACTGGAATAAGCAGAATCCAGTTTGGCATATAACTCCTCATCTCCTTCCTCTTTCACGCCTTCTATTTGGAGCTGAACAGAATGAAAATTTCAGCATGGCATGCATCTAGCGCATACATCTCCTGTGTAAGCCAAGTTAGTTGAGCAACACACTTACCAGTTCTAATTTGAGCTGTTTTACTCTTCTGTTCAAGCTTGCAATATGGCGGCTGAGGGCCTGTTGCAAAGAACAGAATGATATTAGTGACTGGAACAGCAAAAATGATAAATTACAGGTTATTATTCTGAACATGTTAACACTTCAGATTTTAAGATATTGAGTTAGTCTACTATAGCAGAATACAAACATGTGATGCTATAACACAATATGTTTCCCTTCTTTTGGTGTACCTAATTTCATGATACATGTTGAATACTTAGTAAACAATCTTAGCCACCCAAGAGTCAAAACAGTACCTCACGTCTCTGAATCTCAATTGATCGAGCTAAAGCTTTCCGCTTTGACAAAAGATTCCTGGGTCTCAGCTTAGAAGGCCGTTTATAGTCCTTCCCACGAAACACCACGATGGCATAGCCCTTGGAGACTTTGTCCACAGAAACTAAAATACCTCCACTCTCAACTTCAAGAGACAATGCAATCTTCTTGACCTCTCCAAAAGACTTTGCTTTCACAAGTATTTTAACTAGTTCCCTGTACTTCCAGTGCAAGTGCATATTTTCAATAGTACCATCAAAAACTCCTCTCCTGCCTGAACATGGTGAGAACAACAAAAACTTAAGAACATACATAACTTTAAATGCGAAAACAACGAGTACTGTGAAGACTAAATCTCATGTAGATCAGATTATAACAAAATGAATGCTGCCCCTTCGAAAACAAAACATTTAAGGAATTGCAAGAAAAAAGAATAGTACACTAGGATCCAATAGGTGTCTTCAGACTATAAAATCAAAAGGAAACAAAATGGCCCCAAACATGTTATTAGAGGTTACCGAGGAGCAGGAATGCCTTCATCCTTAGACCAAGTTTCCGAAACATGAATCTCTCTTCATCTGTTATTGTTTCAGTCGGTTTAATACCTTTAGTTGGCTTTAGGCCTATCTCAACTTTTCCAAGGACCCTTTCAGCCTTTTCTACCTTCTTCTCTGCCTGTACAAAAATAATACGATGAAAGCATTTTAACCACATAAGCACGATTTTATATGTGTATATACTAAATAGCTTGCAAGTAAATATGCAAATCTGTACTCTAACAGAAAGAATACAAGTGAGAGCTCCGTCAATTTCCCTAATTTTCAAGAAATAAAGTTTCGTCAGATATAATAAATTATAATTCTAGTGTGGTGGTTTTGTTTCTGATGTAAAGCTGCTAGATTAATCTTGAGATTATCTAGACTGATTAAAATTTAAAAATGCCATCTTGCTATGGAAAATGGATCGTTCAGAAGATAAAACCTTACAAAGTAGTCTGATAAATTTAACAAAGTGGCCTTACTACTCAAACTCTGTAACTTACAAGTGAGAGCTTCCACTCTAGCTTCCTCACGAGGTCACCATGTCTTGCAGCTTCTACAGTTCTAGTCATCTTGTCCTCATAATTCTTATCCAGTTTATTTCCATATTTAGAGTTAGCCTCAAGAGTCTCTCCAAGGGTACCAGCTATAGGAGGCTCTATAGGTGCCTCGGTGCAGGAAGAAAAAGAAGACGCTGCATTTAATCGTGCTTGCTCCTCATCTTGTAAGGACTTTGCTAATCTTTCCCTCTCTAGCAGTGCCTCTGCAAGTTCTGAGGACAAGAAATCCTTCCCTCTGTAGAAGACTACAAAGTCACTGTTCCTCGAAAGCATTACACCACCTGTTAATTTCTGGTGTACCAAAAGAGCATAAGTCGTGAATCATCAATTCATTACAAGAGCTGCTTAACAACATAAGAAATTGAATGGTGAAAAAAATTCAAGAAGTTCAAGGCTCTCCTATGTCGAATATTGGCTGCACAATTGTATTGAATAAACTGTCCCTCAATATGAGGATTCAAATGTACAGGATATGACTGGTATATGTGTCAAAGTAAAAATAGGACGAAGTCAGGTTAACTAACATGGTGACATAATTCTAATATACCCCTTCCAAATTTCAAAAGGTAGTGATAAACTAATACTAACAGTTAACAGCTTAAGAAGATAAGAGTATGCCATGCAGGACTTCCTAAATAATAATGAAATAGAGGTACTCCAACACTGCTGCAAAAGCCAATGTTCAGCCAGACATTAAAAAGGTCTCAGGTGTAGTACAGCATAAATAGTATTTATTCAACTAAAGATGCATGATTTCACTTATAAGCTCAAATTACCAAGACGTCATAATCCAAGCAGAGGTGCAATATAATTATCCACGACCATAATTTTTGCTAATGCATTTTCCTCCAACAAAGTATGTGGTGGGATTTGGACAAACATAAAATTCTAATAAAGTATATTTCTCTCATTAAAGATATGTATAACAATACTATGATTAATGTTTGAATAAATGATGGTAACATAGATTACTTCTCGATTAAAACATAACTACATCAGGGATTAGCTTTAAGCTCATACCTCTTTGCTTTGGTAATAGATGAGGTTATAAAAAAACATATAAGGAGATATCTTTTGGTATATATTCTTTACAGATAATGTAGTGTTAGTTGATGAGAGCCGGACATAAGTAAATAGAAAAATAGAGTTATAGTGACAGACTCTTGAGTCCAAAGATTATAGAGTCAGTAGATCTAAAACTGAATATTTGAGATATGACTTTGGCACCATCACACACGAGGAGGGAAATGTGAGTTTATGAGGCCAAATAATGCTTAAGAAGGACACATTTCGATATCTGGAATCGATGTTACAGATAGATGAGGATATTCATGCGAATATTAGCCATAAAATCAAAACGGGCTAATTAAAATAGTGCCAAGCATATGATATCCTCTGTGATAAGAGAGTATAAGTTTTATAAAACGACGATTAGACCTACTATGCTATATAGGGCAGAATATTAACCTATAAAAAGATTTTGTGTACAACAACTGAGCGTTGTAAAAATATATATGTTATGCTGGATTTATAGTCATACAAGAATAGATCGAGTCTAAAACAAGGATATACGTGATCAATTAGAGATAGCATCAATTAAAAAAAACGTATCCAACAGCGGTTAAGGTGATTTGGCCATAAACAAAAAAGACCCTAGAGACGCCAGTATATTGTGAAATCCTAAGTCAAGATAATAATATAAAAAAAATAGAGAAAAACTAAAATTAACATGAGGAGAGATAATAGAAAGAAAATAAAAAATAAGATATACTTAAAGATCTATATTTGAATAGAAATGCTTAAAAAACAATTATTGACCTGTCTGAACCATGATTTGAAGGCTCTTATTGGATTTTAACTCTAATTTACTCTAACTTGTTTGGAATTAAAAAACTATATTGTTGTTGTAGTATTATTTCCCTCCAACCCAACATGGAGTTACCCTTGCAAAGTTCTTCACATCCCTTACCAACACCAATGAAAATAAAATATTTCTCAGCTCCTTGGAATTATCACATCCAGTAGCTAGCTTCTCCTACACCTCAACAATGAACTGGAGCTACAAGCAACCATTCAGAAAACTAAACACTCTGGCAGGTACTAATGCATGGTCTTTTTCCAGATGAGAATGATATAACTGATAATTGACTTCATATAAAAATACATAAACTAAAAAACTGATCCTAGAATCCATAGCTCTCATCCAGTTAGGCCTTCTCTAGAATATATAGTTCTTCTCTCAAACTCAGACAAACTTCTTATTGTTCAAGTGCCCAATAATGCACGTAAAGAGGACAACATATTAAATTAGGGATACAAATAAAATGCAAATACCAAGGTGAACAAATGGAGGAGTATATTTAGTTCTAGAAAAAAGAATGAATATAATTGGTTCTAAAAAAAGAGTGTCTATCACACTTGATATATGTGAAAGAAAGGACTCAAAGCATTTCAATTGCATGCATAAACTTGTATTCTGCTGTTGCCAATAATCGATGAATATTTCTAACTCTGGGGCACTAAATATGCCAAGGAGATAGAAAACTTAAGAGAGTGTTATATAGACCTTGATATCTTCAGCCATCCTCTCGCTGGTGGTGAGCTGCACTCCTCTTTTCAGAGCAATTTTTGCAATAGAACTTTTTTCCCACAACTTCACCATAGCAGCTGCTAAGCCTTGGAGCTGTCTGCTTCGCCCTAATCAGTAAGGAAAAGGGTCACTACATCATAGTAAGACTTTATTGAAAAGAAAGAAGAAGAATTAGCTAAAAACAACAGAAAAGGTACCAAGCGCAAAGTGAGGAGGCAGCCCACGGGCAAGACGCCGTAAATTTGTAGTGTCCCTTCGGCCAAGAGATGGCCGTACTCCATATGGCAAAACTCTGAAAGGGGGCTTATATCCTGGTACAGTTGCAGGAAGCAAGTCTGCATCTACTGGTGATGGATCAGGTCTTGGCCAGTCAGTGTATCTTGGTCCAAGCTCGTCCAATAGCTTGTCAATTGCATCTTCATATTTGATTTCTGGAACCGGTTCAACTAGTGTGCCTTTCTCAGTATTAGATACCAAAGCTCCAATGTTATCTTGCATGTTGTTTACTTTTTCATTGGGTAGCAATGAAGGACCAGGTGGCTCTTTGATGGAGGACTTCGTACCAAGAGTTTGCGTATTCTTACTTGTTCCTTTAGTGGGCTCAGGTATGTCATAGGCTACACCCCTGTATAGAGAAACAGAAGTTCCAGACTTCCATATTACCAAACCCCCTGTTTTTCTCTAACCACCATCAACCAAAAGAAACAGAGATCAGATTAACTAGAGTTAACAGGCATACAAACAAATACATCCAAAAAATTGTGACAGGTTGGTTGCAGAATGAAGAGATTAATTACCATATTAAGAAAACTACATTTTATTCAGTTTACTTTTTAACAGATCCACAACAGCGTTGGTTGTGTAATTTCCTCATAGCTGGTAAATCAATTTCTTTGCTATTTATCATGGAAGCTACATACAAAAAGTAAAAATGAAATATTTATACATCATACAATGTCTTGATTTGGACACCAGTCCTTAAGTCAGTTTACTTCCAGATTGGCTTTATGCCAAGCTCAAAGATGTGCTAAAATATTTGCTTGGCATTTAAAGATTTTATCCTAGAACCTTTTCTCAATAAAGATAAATAATAGCACCTGGATGTTAAGTGCTCAGTTGAACAAATTCTATGGTGGGGCAGAAATGGAATGAGCAAACGGCAGTATTAATAATTATCATAGAGACCGATAGTTATAACCACTATAAACACACGCAATCTTTATTCTCCAGTTCATAACAACAACTGAATGGCTTTACAGGCTAAATGGTATCTCTCAGGGACAACTTCACAAGCAATTTATAAAACAAAGCGGCATAGTAACTTGTGCTAAATCTCACATTTTGGAGCTCAACCTTCCCAAGTTTTATACCAGTAATCTCAAATACTAAAACTCCTGTAGTTCATCATCGGCATCAATACATGTTACAACTCCACTACAAAAACTGAAAAAAAACTACTAATTTTGATGCAGTATAAGTCTATTGATTAGCTAAACTTCTAAGAAACTGTATCATCAATCCAGCATTTCCACTAACAACAAGCTACGGTACCACATTAATCAACCCAAGGTACACAATTCTGGCGAAATCCGCAACACACCTCGAGTATCTCGTGGAAGAGGCGCATGTTGAGCGCGGGCGTGCCGGTGACCTTGATCCTGACCACCTCATCCGTCCTCCACCTGTCCCTGATCCTCTCCACAATCTCCTTCGTGACCCCCGCGCCCCCCACCTTGATCCTAGACTTGAGCCTCATCCCGGCATGCCTCAGCCGCCGCAGCTCGGCCTCGGGCAGCGTAAGCTCCGCCATCCACGCCTTCGACCTCGCCGCCCGCGGCGCCAACTCGGGCGGCGGCATCGGCAGCTCCCACGGGAACCGCGCGTCCCCGAGCAACGAATCCGCGCCGCCTCCGCCGTCGTCGAACCCGCTGCGCGCGTTCGGCAGCACGCCGTCGTCCGCGCGGAACACGTCCTCCACGGAGCCCCTCGGCGGGCGCTCCTCGAGCGCGGCGGTTGGAGACCCCGCCGACGAGGAGAGCACCGGGGGGCAGTACCCGGCTTGGAGAAGGCGGCCGAGGATGAGGGACATGGTGGAGCGGTCCGAGGAGCGGCTGGTGCCGGAGGCGTCCTCGTCGTCGGAGTCGGAAGAAGGGGAGGGCTCCGGGCGGAGGTCGAGCGCGGAGGCGGGACGTCGTGGGAAGAGCGGTCGGCGGCGGGGGTTCGACCAGGCGGTGAGCCATGGGTATGGGGAGGTGGAGAGGAGGAGGCGGTGGAGACGAGGCGGGTGGTGGAGGTGGAGGTGGAAGGTCGGGGCCATGGCCGCGGCGGCCATGGGTGGAGGAGAGCGGGGGAGGAGGAGTTTAGCGGGTTGAGGATATTTTGGGGGATTGAGGGGATATCTCAGTTACCACAGACCGTCCGATCGGAGATCAACGGCTGTGGTTGTAGTTTAAGGTAGATAATTTTGAGGCATCCAACCAAGGCTCTAACGGCGAACAAAGCATTTACAGTTTTACCCTACTATTTTTTATCTCGATGATTTTTTCTTAAATTTTCTCAATATTCCGTCTATTTATAAATATTTAATGTTTAGAATGAGATTTAAGTAAATTTTTTAGATTTTCACAAACAATAATCTCTCAAATACTTATTTTAAATACAAAAGAAATGGTATAATTAAATTTGTCTTAAAAATATTATCATAATATAAAAAACTTATTAGATTTTATAAAAAATGTATTCTAATATAAAATTAGTGATCGGATTTTAGAAGTTTTAAGAAACCTTATTGTAAAATTTGATCTAACCTTATCTACACCCTTAAATATTTAGAGAAACCACTTGTGTATATTTTGTTTCAATATTTGTCCTCTTTAACCAAAGACACTGCTGCAACTTAGGAGTAGTAAGATAGTAACAAAGAAACAGAAAATCAACAATAGTAATACTAAATGAATTACTCATTCTATTTCTATTTTAACATATAAGATTTTGTTAGAAAAAGACTACTAACTATTATTTTATTAATATATTATTTACGTAGCATAAAAGTATAATATAATTTTGAATGACAATCTAATAACTAAGTTTTTTTTAAAAAATAATATTCTAATTGTTGGCTAAATTATTAATCTAACAAAACAAAATACATTTTGTATTTTAAAATAGAGAATACTCGGATATGATATAATATTTATAAGAGTTGCCTAAAAAAGCTATTATATTATATTCGTTTTCAAAGCGAGAAAACAATGCTAATGGAAGAAAGAAGGTAAACTTATGCACGGTCGATTAGTTGGTGCTCAGAGGCTGTTTGTTTAGCTTAAAGATGTTGTGTGGCCTCATGCACTAGTGACCTTTTGCCCTTTTCACCATCCTGCTTATTTGTTTTATTTGTATTTACAAGTCGCAGCGGTGCGACTAATACGAATATGATGTATGCAACATTAGTTTTATTTTTTTTCTGTAATTTCTATAGTTACTAAAGACAAATTTTACGGTCGTGGGAAAAGCTACAGTATTCCTTTGAAAAAAATCCATCTATGGCACAGAAAATAGAGCGGTATAAAAAGTAGTATAAAAATTCCTGCTTTGAACCAATAGCGCATTCCAGTAATTTTTTTCGATGTATAGCACTTCTGTTACAGCTGTCGTTCACGTAGAGTGTTTAACCGTAAGTAGGACTAACAGTCAAATTTGCCCTTATTTCTTAATGTATTCACACGTAGATTGGTTGGGCTGGACCGTTCCTATCCTTCATCTTTGTTCGGTCATGAGAGGAGGGGACCAACCGGCTCCTGCGACGCAGCGTCAAAAGGCGACGGCGGCGGGATCAAGCTCGCTGACGACAGCGGCTGGTGGCTTGCTCGACTCCGGTGACTGGCGGTTTGCTCTATGGTTTTACATGTTGAATCAAGTTAGCTAAATAATATGTCTTTCTTAATGCTGCTGGAAGGAGTACTCAGAACTAACGCACTAATGCTGGAAGGAGCATTCACTGCGTTGGAGCAGCCCGCTTATGATGGGTTTAAATTTACTCTTATACGAAATATTGTAAGTCAGAGGTGACCTAAGAATCTGATTTTATATTTGTCACACCTAACATTCTCTATCGGTTTTTATTATAACTCGTCACTAGTCACTAAGTATATTTATCTACAATGACTTTATATTTAAACTGTTGATGTGATGAAAAAAATTTAAATTTATTTTTAGCTAGCTTTAGAAATGAGAACTATCTTATTTGATATTTTAACCTAAAAATTTAAATATATATATATATATATACTTAGCGTGTTGCAGGAGCACGAACTATGATGTTAACAAAAATATTGTTGAAAGGATGTATGGTGTAATTTATATATAATAAGTCATGTAATTAATAATTTATGTATTATGACTAGAATATTGTAGAATTTCATATTAACGACTTTTTTCAAGTAAGCTAGGACATGTACTAATCCAACCAAATTATGGGACTCCACTTACCCTTTATTTTTTTTATTTTGTGATAATTTGATAATACATTGTTGGTAGTACATAACCCTAATATAAAGTAATTTTAAAAAAAGATTTACTACCAATCCATAACACATATATACAAATAGATATTATTACTAACTTATAATATAAGATGTAATATTATTTATGTCTTATAACTCTTAATTAAAAAAATGTTTTATAGAGACAAACACATTCTCAATGTCTACTTTGGACGACGACACTAATCTATGTTTGGTAGATCTGCTAGAAGTTCCATCTCTTCGTCTCTACATAGAGATTATAGTTAGTTTGTGACTATAGATAGTATCGGTAATTACAAATGAAATGCACTTTTGGACACAAAACTCGATATTCAAGTCTGCCACATGTTTTATTAAGGAAGTCATATTATGACATACGTGAAAACCACATTGATCCCTAACTTGTTGCGCACATTTGAAGGTTATGTTATGATAAGGGATTCATCTTTGTGTTTGTGTTTGTCTCCATTTTTAAGGTACAATACACATATGGCTCTATTACATACGCAAGAGGCGAGAAATCATATGGATCATAAAGATTAGAGTTAAGATAGTAAACCAAAAGTATTCAATGCTTCATGTGCAATAAACGTGTGGTCGTGGTAACTTCGTATATTGTAAATTATAGTATGAAAAAAAGCAATAAACCTAAAATTTGAAGTCCCTTATAGTTGATTGAGCATGTAATCCTTGTCTTGATGGGTGCATATGCAAAGATTGATGTAGTCAACGGCCTTATTTAAATTGGTATTTAGGTTGGTCTTATTAACCATCATTAATCATTGATGGATAAAAAAACCAATCTTGTTAGTGGACCTTCAGTACTCCTTTCAACATAACCTGTAACCGTGCAGATATTACTAGCAAATATTATAACCTAGTCAAGTGCTATAATGACTACTGATATTATCAAAATGATTTATGACATTTGTACTTAGGCTAAACCCTATGTTACTTAGATTTTTTGTAAATTCGGGGTAATCTCTATCAATGTTCCTCCACTATGTCGAATCAGTCAGGTGGCTAAGCATTCCGTCCTACTTCCTATCAATTACATGCCAACAGACCAACTTAGCTTCCTTTAGATTATCGAACATTCACTTTATACAGTTGACAATAGGGAGATACCAAATAACATTTGAGAGACCGCCCCTGTTGTACTTTCTCCTGTCAAGAATACTTTTTTTTACTTGTATCGAGAAGCTTTGTATTTTAGGAACATATTTAAGTTGGCATAATCTTTGTAAAACAATATGTAATCGTTTTAACACGTGTGAATTCTTCTAATCTCCAACCCCAATGGACATAGCACTCACTTTGCATCATATATTGTCTTTGGCATTTCGTTCCCCTCGGGCAGCAATTCTTTCAAAAAATTAAACAGATTATTAAAACTTTTATCTGACTAACCATTACTTGCCTTCTGCTTTGTTAGATCAAGTACAATAAATAGCTTTGTGTGCTTCTACTCACATTTAGGATATATAGGTGTCTTTGAATCATCCATCAAAGTGGAGAATTTGTCATAATCTCTCTCATTGTGTGATGGCTACTCAACATTATGAAGTACCATAGAATGATCATAATCGTCATCAATGATATCATCTTCTAGTGGATAAGGAATGAACATGTCATCTTTATTTTCTTGTTCCTCATTCTGCTCATTGTCCACTTCATCGTCAAGAATATTTCATAGCTTTTGCTCAGCGTGATTACTCTAGCAACTGTAGCTGTTCATAAAACCTTTCTATATCAGATGATACTATAACTACACTATATCTGTAAACATTTTCTAATTTTTATAATCAACACATGGACAAACCACATATTCATTGCTCCTTCTTTCTTATCTTCCTCTATGGTATTCAAGAATTCAACAACTTTATTTCTATTAAGTGGTTAGTGTTATACATCAAACTATGATACATATAAAGTAATAGAAAAACATATAATAAATTTATCTACACTAATACAAATTATATTAAGATAATAGCTAGGTTTCATATTATTTTTTTACCCATGACATAAATTTATGATGAAGATTCGCCTTTTCTCTCCCACTTGAATGATACATAGTGCTTATGGTGGTATAGCAAAGCAATGCATCAGTGGAGATGTTTATAGAATTCAATATCGGTTAAAAATAACAATACGTCAGAGGTGTAACAAGTTGGGTTGTAAAATCATATACACGTCAAACATACTCTCTCATTTTAGACGGGTGTCATCCTAAACTCATCACATGTTTAAAACTTTAACTATTATGGGTTTTTAATATAGGCTCGTTATAGTTAACCGAATTATCTATGACATGCTAACTTTTGGATCTGTTAGAAGAATCGTACATTTATCTCTGACAAGCGAAGAAGTGAGTGTATGTGATGGGTTGAGCCGGAGCCGCTCAATCTGATCTACGATAGAATCTTTTATGGTTAGTCAGAAGTAATATTAGATATGATGAGACACTATAACTCGTCACAGGTAGCATCTCAAATGAAGTGATTTGGTGTAGTGTACGTCCCCACAACGCCGCTGGCCTGCTGCGCCGCCGACAAGCAGACAAGCAGTCGGCGCCGGCCACCAGAACCAGGAGCGACACCCTCCCGACCTGCATTGCAACAACTGCGTTTCTACTAATCTCTCACTAACTATACTTAATTAGTACTAATTATTTTTGTTAAGCACTGGATGAATGCATGCATGCATGCACTGGTCATATTTATAGATGCTGACAAATCAAGTAGGTTTAGTAGTAATCAGCTGCTTAATTAGACGTTTAGTTAACTCGATGTATGATCTAGGATACACAAACTATGCCTTTGGCCTGCCAAATTTAGCATTTTTGTAGCTTCAGCTTCTTGTTGGGCTGCAATCTGGTTGTGATGGGTTTAGTATTTGACAGTGATACATGCCTTTTAGGTTTTTGGCCGTGTTTGAGATGGCATGAATTTTTTGTTAATTTCAAGTTGCTCATTGGACAATAGTACTTCAGAGTTCAGAGTACAGACATTATATGTTGACATTTTTGTATTTCCTATGCAATATTGGTATTAGCATTTCTGTTTTTTTAGGTATTCATGACTAATAAACATTGTGATCTGCAGCTCTCAAAGAAGTATTTCTTTTTTTTTCTTTGCCTGTTTGCATAATTGCATGCACTGGCATTTGGCAGACACTGAAAGCCTCATCTACAATTATTTTTCTTGCATTCTTCTTTTCTTTTTTCAGTGTATCAAATGTTTTGCCACAGCCAACAATGCCCGAATCAACTACCACATCGCATATGTATCAAAAAATGTTATTTATTCAAATGCTGATACTGTATTTTCTGTGTAAATTTGAAGTGTTCAATCATTGCTTCGTAATGCCACTGCATATATCTACATACGAGCTGTTAGTCTTCGTCAGCTATATAGTACACGTTGGCTGTTTCGCTCTTGCATGAGCCACATATTGAAGTAAACTAGGCGATCCCAAGCAATTTCATGCAAATTGTTGACAGCCATTAGCCCGCGTCCATAAGTTACAAGAACAAGCAATACATCATCGATTTGCGTGATTAAGGATTTGGATCATAACTGTGTTTTTTAGTGCAGTTTAGGTGAAAGAAGAGACTGTCCTGAAAAAGCTACTGTGGAAAGTAATCTTTACTTCTTTTAATGTCCAAATCCCCAATAACAATAAACGGAAGTTACAGTTTTAATAACACTGAAAAATTTCCATGCTCAATCTGAACTCACTGCATACAGACCTCGAGCTCAATCTGAACTCCAGTACTCCATTTCTCAATCTGAACCTTGCAGGGATGTATGATAAATGGTAAATTCGTAGCAAGATAGCTCAGACTCATGTTCTATTAGACTACTACTATCAACATGGAGCAACCACAGGGCACGTGCAAAGCAGACCGAGGTTGAACAGAACTCACATCGGTTGCAGAAGAAGCTTCAGAAAGACATCATCAACAGCACTGGATCACCAGAAATTCTTATGGTTGTTTCCTTCCAAGTTTCACATCTCTGCAAGCTTCTGATCTTCTTTGGTCACTTTGCTCCATCACACTGACAGACCTCTGGATATATATATATATATAGATGCAGAGAGTTTCATACATTCAGTGCCTGAAAGTATGGACTAAATGAGATGAGAATAATTCAAGAATCATCAATAGCGGACAAAGGGAAGATATCAACAGGGGGCTCTTAGCTGCATGTTCTAATCTTTTTCAGCGGTACCAGTTTCTGGTTGCAAAAGCAAGCTAGACTGTGTGGCAAGAAGGGAAAGAGCTTGGCTGGTTCAGATTCAGAGAAATGTCATCACCAGCAAAGAAGGAACAGGACGGCACAGTGCACTGAAAGCCAAATGTGAGCATGGCAGAAGATTTGGAGAAGAAAGGGCAGAGCTGTAGGGCTAAATTGTGCTTGGTATGTAAAGATTCTGGCATCTTTAGCAAAACTGGAATAACCTTTTTGCTAAGGAGGAGCTATAGAGTGTTTTCTCACTCTAAAAGCATCTAGATTTATTTTTTGCAACTTTAATTTTTTGTTCTTCATAATTTTCACTCACAAGCATCAGATGCCTTGGATTTTGCTCTCTATCGAAATGACCATGTTATCCCTCCTTTGTCTGACCATTCGACCAGGTCAGAAACAATATCGCTTGATGCAAAATGGCTTTTAAAAAAAAGGTGAACTATGTCAAATAATACACTTTGCTATTTCACGTATGTGCATTTTGCATATCATGCAGTGCTTTCATGTCAACTGTATAACATGCAATTCTTGAGTCGCCTGTGTTACTCCAATCAACAACAAAAACATACTATCTCAATTCTGAACTCTGATGTACTGTGCCAACGATGGAAAATGTTGAAAAGATACAATTTATCTCTGAATTAAAGATACAATTTGCCAGCTCGATCACATGAAGAAACAGAGCCTAGCAATATGAGAGAAGCACAATGCAATGCTTCTTCAGAACGAGAAAGTGATGCCCAGGAGGTTGATCATGTGAACGATGAACATGGCAAGGTCGGGCCAGCTCGCCGCCTTCACGAGCTTCCCGTCGGCGACTGCACCGTTGGGCTGGACGCTCGCCGCGCTGGCGAGGTTGGCGATCACTCTCGTCGGAACTCCGCTCGCGCAGTTCTTGCCGTCGAGGAACCCCGCCGCGGCGAGGAGGAGGTGTCCCTGGTCGATGCTAGCGACCACCTTCCCCTCGGCAGCGAACTCGCTCACCAGCGCCACGGCCTTGTCGTGCGTCACCAGCAGCTTCGGCGGGCGGCCGCCCCTCAGGACGACGCAATCGTACTGGTCAACGTCGACGTCGCCCCAGTCAGCGGTCACCGCGAAGTTGTGGCCGCGCTTCTCGTCGCTCACCGAGCCGGTTACCGCAGGCGCCACGTCGTAGATCGCCGTGACGCACGCCTCGCCCTTGCGCTTCGTCGGGCACGCTGCCTCGACGCGGCAACCCACGCCGGCCAGCGCCCGGAACGGCACGTTCGCATCGTAGTCGTCGACGTAGTCCTGCGTCGACAAGACGGGGTTAGCATAACCGGCGGCGAGGTAGTAACGGCGGCGAGCGAGAGATAGGTAGCGCCTCACGTACGGCGCAGAGGAAGAGGAAGGCCTGGACGCGGCCACCGTCGACGCGCGTGCCCATGCCGCGGAGGAGCTCCCCGATGATCTCACCGTGCGCGGGCCAGCCGATGGCGCTCAGTACGTGCCCAGCAGCGACGCAGAAGCCGAAGGGTTCAGGCTCCACCCACCTCCAGCCGGCCGGCTCCACTACATGCCGCATGCTGAAGAACACCGTGCACCGGACACCATGCATGGCGCCGGCGCCGGCGAGCAGTAGCTGGCTATGGCACGTCAGCACTACCGGCCTGCGCATCTCCGCCGCGAACGCCGCAACGAGCGACACGTCGAGAGGGTCCGTGCTGAGCTGCTCGATGAACCTCACGCCCGGGACGATGAGCGTGTCGTAGCACGACGGGTCAGCCGCGGCCGCAGCGAAGTCGGCGGTGACCGCGAACTAGTGGCCCGGGAGTTCGGTGTAGAGCTCGTAGCCGAGGAAGTCGTGCACCGCGGTGAGGCATGCGTCGCCGGGGACCTTCCCCGGCGCGATGCAGTCGACGTCAACGCCGAGCGCGGCGAGTGCGTAGAACGGCACCGCCTCCTCGTAGTCCTCCATGTAGTCGCCGCACAGCATCATCACCTTCTTGCACGGCGGCGCCATGGCTGATGGCTTCCTAGTTCCTAGGTCTCTGCACAGTGCACACACTGCTTACTGGTCAAAAGGAAGCTCATCACTGTCAAGAAAGTGAAATCCAACCTAACGGTATCAGTCAAAGTATCTAATTATAAACCTCCATGATTGTTGTAAGTAGCATTTATGGGAGGCGACTACAAATCGGACGTTCGATTTTTTTTCCAAAAATAAGGCATTATTTCACCATCTGTATAAAATGGCGAAGTCGGCGGTGACCGCGAACTAGTGGCCAGCAAATTGTTGTAAGTAGCATTTATGGGATACTAGTACAAATCGGATGTTCGATTTTTTTTTCCAAAAAATCAAGTATTATTTCACCATTTATATAGAAATGTTTTAAATTATTAAAATAGTGAAACATAATTAAATTATAATTGAAATATTTTCCTATACATTAAGTTTTACTTATTAAAACATTGATAGATTCGTAAAAATATAAACCACCATAAAAAATCTCAACTACACTATTTTATCTAACACAAGAAAGAAACATTGACATCAATGGTTGAAACATCCAGATACGCTAGCTGAAACATCGCAAAATTACAATGAGCTCAAGCCAAAAGGTCACCACATGGTGCCGTCTCCATACCATCTTCTCTGTTACCGGCCTCACATGTCTCTCTTCTAAACCCCTCCTTTCTCATGACCATGCATGTATCTAATTTATTATGCTAACTAAATGTAATGTATTTTCACACTGTTATTACTTTGAATATCATCATCATCATCATCATCAAAATTGTGTATTCCGCAGTGCAATTAATGTAACACAAGTTGCAAAAAATAACTCTTATGGCTTGGTGGAGTAAACCATAAACATTACTATGAATTTCCTACCGTCTCCTTCTCATGTCACAAAGTTTATGGCATTACTTTTTTTGCAAGCTCATGTTTTTCTTCTCTTAAACATCATCTACAAAAATTTAATTACAGTAAATCTCTTACTGTCACCCTCGCATGGCATAAAGTTTATGGCAGTGATTTTTGGAAGCTCCCATTTTTCTTCTCTCAAAATATCATCTAAAAAAATTAATTGAGATTGTTTACTACTCATCCCCGCAGCAATACATGGGGAATCATATAGTTTCTTATATCCTAGTACCGTGCTTTTTCAGCTCATTCTTTACCTACATGTTACTCTAGTTTGATAAATTTTTATTATTTTAGACAATGACATGGTCTCCAAAATCTATCTTTAATAATATATAAAAAAGATAAGTAAATGTTTAATTTTATTAATTTGTTTGTTAAGGCTCATCTATATGTTGTCAATTTTCAAAGTTATTGATATATAAAGTTTTAAAAGTTTGACTTTAACTTTATCCAAAACGATAGGAATTATCAAAGTGTAGAGAGTATTTCAGAGTTTGTAATTTTTTAAGTACTTTGTGCATTTTCATAATTAATTTCTATTCCAATTTGCTACTAGAAAATCATGCCCCCAATTCAGCTCTGTTGGCTGCCTAATTTGTGGTGTAAGGGCTTATTCGGATCTTAGGAATTTTAGAGAAAAATTTGAGGATTCAATTCCTATAGAATTTGAGTAATATTCACCCCATTCAGATCGGAGGAATGGGCATATGAAAATTGGAGGATTTTTTCCTTCACCCATGATTTTCATAGGAATTCCATAGGAATTTAGACATTCATTAGGACCTCTTATTTATTTACCTTTGTAAGTTCAAGACTAATCAATGCATGTGATTTCAAATGAGCATATTTAGGGGTTATTCGGTTTGGAGAAAAAACTGAATTGGTATAAATGTCATTAATTCGTATAAATGTCATCCGGTTTGTAGGAATGAAATATAAAAAAAACCAAAGAAAATTTCTTTTCTACAAGTTGCAGAGAGACAACATAGGAGATTTTACATCCACTGAAACCTTTTGGAAAATTTTCTGTAGATTGATATACGTATGTATTTCTATTTCTTCACTCTTTCCATTCCTATAGGTTGAAACTCCTCTAAACCGAATAAGCTCTTGGAACTCTTTAAAATATAGGCTATGATGCTTAGATACGCCTGAAAGGTCACATATCTGTATTAATCATATATGAATACGTATCCCCTCAATATTCATGATTTTCAAATAAATAAGAGTAAATTTCACAAAACTATAGATATTTGACTAAATTACTATAAAACTATAGATTTAATATTAAATTTATCATGAAACAACAAATTAAAGTTTGATATCATAAAACTACAAATTTAATAATGAAGTTACAAAAAAGCTACAATGAAAACTACATATTTTTTAGATCCATTGTACTAATATTTTTTTTAGTTAGAAAAGATATAGTTTTATAATAAAATTAATGTTAAATATGCAGTTCTATGAGACTATGTTTTAAATATATATAGTTTTGTGATAAATTTGATATTAAATTTATAGTTTGTAATGCAGTAGTTTTACAATAGTTTGGTAGTTTTGTAAAATTTACTCCCATAATATTATTATCTTTTTAATTCAAATTAGTAATATTATGTAAATTGGTAATATTATGTGACAGAGGGAGAGGGAGTAATTCAGATACATCCCTACGTACGTTCCCCGTCTCCTCGATACGCACTGCCGCCGCCGCCACGCCACAACGTCGCCGCCTCTTTCTCTCGCCCCCAACAGTACCGCCGTTCCCCGCCGTCGGACCTGGATTTCGCCGCCCCTAAACCCTAGCCGCGGGGCCCTCTGCCGTCCGTCGGAGCGCCGGCCGCGCTGCATCGCCTCCCCAAGGCGCTGGGACTCCGCCGGCCGCTGGTCGCCACACACCCACGGGTGCAGCGCCTGCGTCGATCGCCAACCACAACGCGAGTCGAACTTGATGTTCTGAAGTCTGAACAAGTTTTATCCTAATAAGCTAGCTACATGTTGATGTTATATATCTGGCTACCTCTTTGGATCCGTTGTGATTTGTGAACTTTTTTGGTCATGGACATGGGGTGTTGTTTAGTTGAACTATTAATTTGTGATTTCTACGCTATTTACAGTCTTGTAGTTATTTACACTTTGGTTGCCGCCTGCTGTTTGGACGTTGACGAGATGGTGCAAGACTCTGAGAGTCAGCTACAAGAGAGCATCGGGGAGATGATTAATATTGTTCTACAAGAGTTCATTTATTTTTAAAAATATATATAAATGTATCCCGTATCCGTGTTTTTAAGAAAATGCCATATCCTATATCTAGGTAAAATTATCATTTAATTAGTATACAGAGAAAACATAAGAACTCAAGACATATAAAGAAAAAAAAACTTGAGGTTAGACCTTATGCTTATTTTTCTTCTTCATTTCTTTAAAATAGCCTATTTTATAGTAATTTCAATAAGATACAAACCCTCTACAAGTTCTATGCTTTTTTTTTTGTTTCAAAGAAGCCCTTATCACTCATCAAGCAACAAAAACTATATTTTATACTTGAATAATAAAAATCATGTGTTTTGCTGTATTCCTGTTCCAAATAACATGTGTCATATCTTTCCTGTGTTTTGCTCTATACTCAAATATGCACTTGGGCTACCATTTAGGATGATAGCAACTGTCTTTTCAGCATGATTGACTTTCGAGACACTCGCAGTGTGTTGCATTTTGATGGTTACTGCTCAATATGACGGACAAAAACGATGGAGCTCCACATCAACATCATGGAGAAAAACAGGTGTTTCAGATTTATTGCATATCAATTTCAATTCAATAATTACACTGAAATATGAACTATTTATAGCTGGACAACTCTTCACATCAAGTGCTAGATCAATGCTGTACATGCAAGATGGACCATTTTCCCTTCTCTAAACCCTCACCTTGTCTATGTCGCTCCCACCGTAGGGGGTGACCTTGATGACAACTAAAGAACCGTCGCCACTCCTTCTTCCCCATCTCCCTTGTCTCACTGTCGCCTAAGTGGCCTGTCGACAAATCTAGCTGAATGCAAGGGCGAAGGCGGCAAGGCTCTTTTCTTTCTCCTGAGGGCATCATAGTGGCTAGGGCATCGAGGGGACCTAGGACGCCAATATGGTACCGCTTAGATCGAGGCTCTACTTAGCCAAATTTGGTGAGGAGACTAATGGATGGTAGGATGGAGGTGGCCCGAATCAACATACAATGAAGTAGCGACGGGGTGTATCGAGAAAAGAGACAACAACTCGAGTTATCGAATTTGATATCCCCAGATCCAGTCTCCTCCCATCTAGATCTGGCATCTCACTGATAAGAGAGTCCTAGGACCCTATGGCTCTTAGCGACGATAGTAGGCATGGTGGCCTATGACAATGATGGGTGAATTAGATACGAAGATAGTGTGTTGGTGGCAATGCCCCTCATGACGGAGCATTAGGCAACAACGGCCTAATGTATGGTGGTTGTGTGAGATAGTTGGTGGTGGCGACAGATTGTCCTTAGTCACCACCACAACCCTCTCTTTTTTTCTATGGAACTCCTATCATGTTATGGTCAATTTCTTTCGGTTGTAGAGAGCTTCATTCGAGAGGTGATGGAGGTGGTGGTTGTGGAAAAGGATGTTCCAGAGGCACAACAGTGGGTGCTGTTGAGTCCTCTTTTTCGCTAGTCTTCACTCCTTTCTTTGTGGCACTTGTTCTCTCCTAAGGCCAGTTTGCTTCTAGACCCAGTTGTGGGGAGCCCTATGGTGAGGTGGTGGATTGGCAAGAGGGAGGGATAATTCCACTCGTCAGCATGCAACAGGGCCTTATAGGTGACAGGACTAGATGTTGGCCAACAGAAGGGTGTAGGTTTAGTATGATAGAGGCCTATCGACTAACAGGCGTCGATGTGGTGAGGCCACGTACTATCAATGTCTAATGGTGGGCGATGGACCACAGTGATAGATTGGTAGCAAGGGTTAAAGCAAAAGCCCAGCCAATGACTCATTGGCTGGTAGCAAAGAGGTCTTGAGGCGCTGTAACTCTTTTGGTGGTGTTATTGAGGTATCTTTCCTCTTCCTGTCAAGAAGAGAATCTTCGAATGAAAACCTAGCGTTCTTGATATATCGACAATAGAATCGTTGATGTTTTAAGGTGTTGTTTTTAGAAACCCTGCTTTTTGTTTCTCTTGTTGGCCTATAGCGATCGATCACATTAGCGACGGTCGGTTTGATGCTAGAATCATCTCTTAACGACGTGTGGTTGTGTTTTTTCTGATTAAAGGCTATAGTCTTATTTTTTTTATATTAATATAAAAACTTCAGACTGTATAGGGTAGTTTGATTTTAAAAAAAAATAAAAAAATGATGTGCATGTTCAGATGAAATATACGCGCTTCTAAAACTTTGGTCATGAAGGACAACAATGCCCATATTCAAATATGTAAAAAATGAAATTGAAGCGCTGTACTAGTTCAGCCGTTTGGTTGTTTATGACTTGGTCCGTGTACCAGCGCCAGCAGAGGCTTGCCCCCGCGGGGTCCCTTGCCTTTCCCGGCGTCCAAGAGAGCGCATGTCGCCCCCTCACCGGGTGCAGTTCCTGCTTCCCCTCTTGAACTCCTCTTGGGGTGGCAACCGGCCACTCCTGCACCCGCCCACCTGCGCTGCCGGCAGCGCAAACTGAGGCTGCTGGACACGCGGTGTGGTGGCGCTGGTTGGGACTTGGGAAGCGGTGCTGGCAGCTACTATCCCTAGTGAGGCCACCAAATCGCGAGCAAGATGCCCCTTAACAGTGGTAGCAATGAATAGGGGTACAAACGGGACAGAAATCTCCGACCGGCCGTCGTTTCTGTTTCTTTCCGACTGTATCAGTCGGTATCGGAAACTTTCGGAACTGAAAAAGAAAACGGTAATTTGTCTCGGAAATGGCAATAGAAATATGAGAGCGTTTTTTTTTGACTGTTTTGCAGAATCCGTTTAAGCCTCATAATTTCCAAAAATCTTACCGTTTGTTACCGCCTCGACCCTCGGCCACCGACATGGAGGCTCATCCTTGCTGGCTGCTAGGGGCCATGTTTATGGCCCAGCCACCACCCTCTCACACGAAGGTCGGTTCGGAGACGGGAGAGACCGGCGGCACTTGATTTGTGCGGGAGGCGGAGCTGTGGAGAAGGCCAACGAGCGACCTCATGCGGTGGGGGCGACGCGCTTGATGGGTCGCGTGCGCGTGGGGTGCGGAGTTTAGGAGCCTAGGAGCTCGTAGCGCTACACAACCAATTACTTCCTTTTTTTTGAGAGAGAGAGAACATAGCCGATCACTTGGACTACTAGCTTTTTTCAGAGAGTACATTGAGGACACACATCCCACTCACTCCATGCACACACATGCATGCAGGCCCAACACACATTTTCATCTAGAGGCTTGAGGGTCAAGAGCTCTTGATGTATAGGAAATACACAATCCCACTAAATACGTATACTTATGTATGCAACTTATTACTGACTGGGACTAGCCAAAGCTAATATTAAGGAAAATGATATAAAATTCTCAAGTTACGGGCAGGCTAGCCACCACCAGCTCTACTGTTGATCTATTAGCTCGTTCGCACTTAGACTACTAGTTGTGCTAGGGTTTGTATTTTGGGTCTGTTGGGCTTCTTGAGTTGGGCTTCTATCCTGCACTATTTCTATGCATATATATCACATGATTTTAAAAATAGAGAAATTATTGTCATATTATAACTTTGGTTATATTAATTGTCAAAGTTACCGTTGTATCATGTGATCATAATATAGTAACATTACAATTGTACTTAATGTATCATTAATGACATAATGGTGTGAAGTTATATGGATATGGATATGTATAAATAATTATATGATGTCATAGTTCGTTGTTTCTGATAAGAATTTTTGGCTTTTGATTGGTATAGGCATATTTTCGTTCTTAAAGTTTCGTTTCCGATAGTACTGATATCATTATCATGTCCGTCTGTATCATTTTGATTCCGTTTCTGACAAAAAAAAAATAGAAACGGAAATGAGAGAGGCAGTTCCCCGACAGTTTTTATCTCTAACGATAAATTCCCTTGGGCAGGCATCTTTGAGGTGATCAAGCCCAAAGGATTTAAAGTAAGGACTGTTAGCCACTGTGGAATGGGACACCACGCCAAAGTAAATGCGATAGGTGTTTGCTGCAGTAACTCCTCGCCCCCTTTTGTTTGGTGGGTTCTTGCGTCTCACAATCACCCATCCTTGCTTTTGTTATGCTCTTTTGCTGATGTCGTTTGGGAAACAATTTTTTCGATGAACTGCCATGAGATCGTGCCTACTTCATTGAATGGAGAAGAAAACAATTACAACCCCTAGGAGCCACATTCTTGACCATATAAGAATGTTGGTTATGTCTGAGAGGTGCTTTGCTCCTGCAAGCGACCATAGTCTTCCTTACTCCTTGATGCTAGCGAAGAGGCTTAATGTCAACATATCGTTTTGTTGGGAAACAATTAAACACAAGTCTGATATCAGTATGTGCAAGAAGAAGTCTGATATCAATATGTGCAATATGTGCATCTGATAACAATTAAACACAACCCCTAGCATGGGTCAATGGATCTTTGATTATTTGAAGTGAGGTTCAAATGTCCAGAACACGACCTTGCAGTGACTATCCGGCACATTTGGGAGGCAAGAAATGATGCCAAAAGCAACAATACTTCCAATGCATCCATCTTGAGTGACTCAAAAGCATTTGGTGTATACTGACATCATAATGCTGCATTGCTCTAAACCTGTGACTACTTTTAGGTATGATTCCCCTTCTGCTACAAGATGGACTCTAGCATCGGCAGGCATAGTCTCTATCATTGCTGATGCTACAGTTTTCCAAATTTGATGACAGATGGCAGTTGGCATACTGATCCGAGACCACAATGGTAACTGCTTGTTGGCTTGTAACAAGATCATTCCTAGAATCGTTTCGCCAGAAATTGCTGAAGCAGTGGCAACTAGACGTGTCCTAACCTTGGTAAGAGATGAAGGCTTCCAAAAGGTAATCATGGTGTCAGATTGCCTCTTGGTCATTCAGCGGATTCAATCAGCGGGGAGAGACCGTTCTGAAGTTGGATGCGTAATTGATGACATCAAAAGAATCGCCGCTGTGTTCCTAACTTGCTCTTTTAAGCATGTTAATCGCCTGTGTAATGTAGCGGTACATGCTCTAGCTCATTATTCTAAGCACCTTAGTTGTAATCTCTATCCCTCTGTGATCCCCGACAATATCCAAAGACGCTCTGTAATCATTATTTTTATATATACTAATTAGATTTTTCTCGTAGAAGCCCTATGCTAATCAAGGAGAAAAAATAACTAAAAGTTCCCACATTAATAAAAAAATTCTAAAAAGAAAATATATCGATTGTCTAATTTACACAAAAGATGTAATCAATGTTTGAGATTGTCTTAAAGAAAAAGTCATTAAGTAAATTAACAGTTTGGAAAGGATTCCTATTAAGTGCTGCATCACACAAATTAAAAGAACTCTCAGTCGGGAAGTCCCGTTCTAATTTCTAATTGAGACAAAGAGAAAATTCTAATAACCATCCAATCTATCAATAGGTTATATCCGTCGGACAGCGCTAATCTGTGCACTGTACAGCTTAAGGTTTATATTGAAAGTAAAATTCAAGCGAGTTACAGATCGTTAATTATTAAAAAAGGGCACGTCGATCGGATTGAAAGTCTGGAATAAAAACATACCACATATCTACCAAGCGTTACATCTTGCTATATATCATATCTGGATGAGCCAGCCGGCTGCTCAACGAACTTTGATTACAACATGTACGTACTTATATTTGGTTGTGTACATCCGGTTAGATGTGGAGGCCGGGTTTATCCCATTATCTAATAAAAATATACATACTTGTTTGATTCTTAATATAGTAGACTGCTGCTAGGTACATTGTCATTGGCACTAAAATACCTGATTCAAACCATCTGCAATTGCAAGTTTGTTTCCAAGATTTTCTGCCATATATATGTATAATTCAATCAAAGATACGTGCTATTAGTATTAATCTTCTGTTTAAGGAAGTAAACATTTGTCAATTAAGTAAAGCTATATTATTTTTAGTTTACATTTGGAGATAGAGGTCTCATTTAACACGATTAAATATTATTAATATAGTAGTAAATGCTAATTTTGAAATAAAGTTTTCTAAAAAAATAAAAATATGTTACATTCCTCGAGCTATTTTAAAAATTGACACATCAATAGAAAATTCTAGAAATTCTCACGTTAATTAAGAGAAAGAGAAGATCATAGTCATCCAATATTGTTTATATGCATGTATCATCAACGGTTTATATTTAGTTTTGATGTTGATATAAAAGAAAGTACGGATGTATTAGGAATGTTGAGCTAGACTCCACCTATGCAAGGGTGCCTAGGCCACCTAGATAGATTTGAAGTAAAGTAGTACATCCACACGTATAACAGTAAATTTTCAGAAGTTTACTTTACCTGATACAAGTTTACAGGTCCATTAATTTACCAAAGCCGAAACCGAGATGATGCTAGCATAGATCATATACATGCGTGCATCATGTCAGGGATAAACACAGAGAACCAAATTAAAGACGGATCTACATGCATGCTAATTCCCCTCTAGAAAAAGAATGCATGCATGCACTGATAACTATATTACCGGCTGTTATTAGCTATTAATTCCTCCATAAAACATAGTGCTATTATTGTATTAAATATATGACACCATTTATTTTATTTGGTCTTTTATTTATAACCACTAGCATACCTTCCTATCTTTAACGGCTAAAAAACCTCATTACATTACATACTCCTAGTCATGGATGTGAAGGGCCATTTGTAACAGCTAACTAGCCGTTACAGATATCCTAATTCATAAGGACTCTTCATTCCGAGCTGTTACTGATATATCCACACTGTAACGGATCCATATAACCAGCCATGACTGATATGAAAATTAAGCAAAGTATCAGCTACATCCAGTCACATGCATTCAACTATATTCAACCTGTAGATTTCGACTTGCATTCAACAACTCAACCATAGTTTCACATATTCACATTCATATGCAAACCAAGTTGATTACAAATTGAAAGAATGATTGAATTGAAAGAAAAATTGTTATGCTCTATTGACATTGTCTCCTCCTCATCGCTATACAGTAGAAAGGAGGAAGCTATGAAAAAGGGAGAAGTCTGGGAGGAAAACTTGTGGGAGGAAAAGGAGAAGTGACACTAGGGAGTGAGGGCAGCGACAACATCACTGTATGGTTTGGTAGAATAGGCATGCCACTGCTCATGAGAGAAAGAGAGGAGAGGAGAAGAGAGCTCGGTTCAGCCGTCATAGAGAGAAGAGAAAACTAGAGAGAAAGCGAGAGAGCACTTGGCTCTGTGCCTCTATACATCTATAATGGCTGTTTTCTATTAGACGTATATCTATAAGACGAGAAATTGTAACAGATAAGTGAGTAATATACTTCAATTTTAAAGCCGTTATAGATGAATATATATCAGTATGGCTATCAAGTCTATACAGTCATATATGTAATAGCTCTTTTTATACGTTACATCTGACTTATATGTAAAAATTTGTACTGACCACCGTTTTTCTATTAAATATAACAATAATATCTATAAAAATTATAAACAAAAGTCTATTAGCTAATGATGAAAGTTTTAAAAGTTTAACCAAATATATCAATAATGTCATTTAAATACGGATGTACTATGTACTAACAATTTATAATAAATCTATCGTTATATTAATTCAAACTCTCCTAAATGCCTCCACATTAATTTAGAAAGATAAAAAAAATAGAAATTCCAACATTGAAATTAGAAAATCTAGAAACTCTTATGTGAATTAAAAAAAAAGAAAGACTCTTACACTGAAAAGTTTCGTAAGAACAGATAAATTACCATTTTGATGTCGCATATAAACAAAACAAACTATTTGTAAAAATTGGTTGCTGTAGGTAGGTGCACGGGTTGATGGCCAGTGATGCTACTTAATCAGTAAAATGTATTTGTCTGGCTGGAGACCGCCAGAGCGGCCAGTCACCTGTGGCTGCTGGTCGGCTGCGGTGCCCATCCTGCTTGTAATGTTTGTGTACAAAGGTGCTTTATCAATTCATGGGCCAGCAACGAGCTATCAGAATGATTTTTGAGTTCGTACGTGATGGCCACGTGGTCTTGAGAGTTCCATGAAAAAAAATACAAGTGCAAGAAAGTAGTTCAAATATGATGAATTATTAAAATTTGCTGGTGTAAATGGCCTTTAAACAACTATTTAGTAATATAACCATTCAGCATTTTTACAAAATTTTTAAATGAGAACTAAAATGGAAGGCCGCGAGACTGCATGGGCATCACTGTTTTTCTTGATAATGAAATTCTCTATCGATTCCAGAATTGATTTTTTTATATAAAATATTGAAAACTACTTAGAGAATTTAGGCCATATTTTTTTTATTATTCACCAGATTATTAAAATATTTTTTCTTCCTAGACTACTTGTTTTAAGCTGTTTATTAAATTTATTTCTTAAAATATGTAATTATCAGATAATCTACGGTACTAATCCACATAATATCTAAATCAAACAGGCCTATGCGTTTAAAAATAAACTTTTTCAATAGTTACCATCTGAAGCAATGCAATAAAGCCCTTGTAGCATAAACATTATACAGTCCATGCTATGTGGTAATCATTGCTTCCTCATCAACTTGGCTAGAAAAAAAAATAAGGCCATATTCCAAAACACCTATTTTTCAATTTTGGCATGTAAAAATTTTGAACATTATATTTAAAAAAATCCCTAGGAACTTTATACATTCCAAACAAATTGTTTGCGTATTTTTTTTACATGGGTATATATAGCAAACGCCTTGTGACTTCTAGTTTATTTCTTTAGCGTATGCTTGTTGCGAAACAATGAGTCCTCATCTAGGATGCTGTAGGATGCGAGCAAATTCATGAATGCAAAAGAAGATTAACACATTAAATGATTTCTGATGCGCGGGCATCTCTATTTTTTTAGGATGTCGGATTCTTTTATGTTTCATATTTTGTAATTTATTTTTTTCACGGTTTGCTTGCTACGGAAAAACGCTTTGAAGCCCACACTATTTTCTAATTATTGACCTGATTAAATTTATTTTCAAGAAATCACTAAAATTTCTTTGAAACAGTGTACTTTCTAAACAAAGCCCTATAAAATTTTTACATTGCTGGCATATCCCACATCATCTAGCTCTCGGTAACCCCACTTTACCACTAATTACCATCATCTTGAAAGTATGGCCCCTTCTGAATACACCACTAGTTCTTTTTAGATCTTCTAACAAAATACCACCTCTGTCACATAATGGAATAAAACTATTAAAATATAAAAAAAGGAATAGCCTCACAGCTGCGTGGGTGGATTGACAACGAGGTGTTAATGGCGGCGAACGAGAGAGAGAGGTAGCACCCCATGTTCGGCGCAGAGGAAGAGGACGGCCAGGCTGGACGTGGCCATCGGCGACGTAGAGGTCCAATGTTTCAGGCTCCACCCACCTCCCTCCGGCGAGCTCAACCACAGGCTGCATGCTGGAGAACGCCGTGAAGCCAGATGCCGGCACACGGCGCCCGCGGCGGCGAGCAGCAGCTGGCTATGGCACACAGCGAGCGGGTCCATGCTGAGCTGATCCACGAACCTCCCACTTGGGACAACAAATGCATCGTAGCGTGACGGGTCGGCCGCGGCCGCGGTGAAGTTGGCGGTGACTTCGAACCGGTGGCCCGGAAGCTCGGCGTAGAGCTCGTAGCCGAGGAAGTCGTACACAGCGGTGAGGCATGCGACGGCCCAAGGGTATTATGGAGTGAAATCTTAAGTTTATGTGGATAATTGATCAGAATGTATGGTTGATTATGCGTATTTATCATCAATTCACTAAGTTTTGCCATTAAAATTCCATATATTAATGATGTCCTTACACATATCGGCGGTGTCGAGCAGCTTAATAGCAATAACTTTCAGGAATGAAAGGATATTACTCATCTCCCATTAAAAAAAATTAAGTGTAATAGGGGACAGCTACTGTGTACCTAGTGCCATTATCACCAAATCTTGCCGTAAGTGTGGGCGCATTAAGAGATGGCTCTCTAACAAGGGAATCACTCTCCCGATGAACTAATTAAAAATGGGTCAAAGTCAGCTGAACTGAAATGAGCTTGATATGGAGACAAAAATCTTTCTTCCATTAGTTTTTGGAATAAGTGTTCATTTAATGCTAATAATAATATTTTGTTCAATTTAGTAAATAGTATGAACCTCGTTTTAAGTGAGATAAATATTACTTTGCTCTCTAATTATAATTAGATGTTGACTGCTCAGCAATGTTGGATAATAATGGGTGACATTGTTTTTAAGTCACATTTTGAAGGGGGAGAAATTGATGTCTCATTATATTAGAGATACTTTAATCATTATTAGAGATACTCTAAACTTTACTAGCTCTAAAGTCTTTGAAGTTAGTAAAGGAAACTCCAAGTTTAAGTTAAATTTCTTCCTATTAATTTTTGAAGCACTATAAAATGAGCTTAAGTTAAATTGGTGCTTTTGAACAGGGGAGTTATGGGAGGTTATAAAAGTAATGAAACCAGGAGCTCATCTAGAGCCTTAGTAAGAGTAATTATTTCACCTTAGTTAAGCATATCATATGAAAGCATTAGTGACATATGTAATTAATTAAACTTTTTTGAAATAGTCAAGTACGTAAATCCGTCTATAAATTTAAGTGGGACTCTATAAGGAAGATATAGATAATCTAGACAAAGCTTGTAGTGAAGGATAAAGGAAATTTGATGATAACTACATAACTTAAGTATATTGAAACTTTATCTTGGCTCCAAGAAAGACACTTGGAACTGTCATAGCGTTGGTTGCTTACTTGGCCATTATGATTTAGAGCCATATTAGATGGATGTTAAAATACTAGTTTCATTACTAGTGACTTGCATAAAGTTTATATACACAAGAAAACTTGAGAGGGTTGGTGGAAGGTAAGGTATATAAAGATTTTAAATGTCTAGACAATTATTAGTCAAAAGATACCTTGATCCCTTAATGTCATTAATAAATTTAGGACCATGGTGAATGAGGTGAATAATTATACAAAGGTGTATAGTTTATCACCTTATACTCTATCATGTGGATGATATCCCATTAAGAATTATATAAGTATGCATTACATGAAAGTGGCTTCTACCCTCTAAAATTAATAATCTCAGTGAAGCCTCTAATGTTTTTCTAAATCAAGATACACCAATAAAGATCTAAAAGAGTACATTGGCATAACTTGAGAGGTATAATATAAATAAGTTATAAAGTCATACCTGCTAAATAAGTTTTGTGGAATCAGTTAGATTCATGTTAAAAAAATATAAGTAAATAAATTGTGATTCCATATGCTTCGGATGTCAAAAACTTAATGAGTTTAAGTCTGGATGCGTATAGACATTGCCTTTCGGGATTCATGGCAAATTTTACTTAAAGACAAGGATTTTAGACAACTGCCTGTCCATTAAAAAAATCTGCTCATTTTCAATAAGTTTGATAACCACAATGTTTAGGTTATTCAGACATTAATTTTGCAAGGTATGTGGATAATTAGAAATCTACCTTAATTTTATGTCCTTAGCCTTGCATTAGGAGAAATAACCATGGAAAATCTCCAAATAAATTATTATTTGCATAGTTGACAATTCAAACCTAAAGTTGTTGCATGTTATGATGACTTAAGAATTCTTTCCGAAACTAAGAGTGGTAAATAGCGCTCATAGGCCTCTCATTTTAAACCGTGGTGATAAAATTGCACAACATCAGGCATGTTGTATATTATGTTGTGAAAGATAAATCCTAAAATTAAGTTATTAAATCTGAGCATATTATTATTGAGTTATTAAGTTAATGACCGTGGATCAACATTCCAAAAGGCTAATAAAATAAAATTTAAATTAAGATTTTGTTGCTGATCAGCACAGCTATAAGCTAGAGCCTTTACTGAGATTCTGGATGAGGGGTATAAATTTTCAATCGACTTCTACTAAATTAAATCTAAGTTTATTTAAGTGCTATAATAAACTACATATTGTTTTGGGGGTTGTTTTGTTTAATGGACTAATCCGTTAGCCTCAAAATCAATAAGAGAATATTAGTTGATTTATTGGCACTGCCGACATGGTTAGGGAGGAGATAAATTCCACCGCATTTTTTCTTCTCCAATAGGAAAGAAATAAAGGCATAAATTTTGATTTATGTGATCGGTACAACCAACTAAGAATTCTATTTTAAATACGCCTCCAAGCCCCACCATTCCGATATAAAAAGGAAAGAGGAGAGGCATAGTGCATGCCTAAAGCTTTGACAAAATTCTAGAAGCCCTAATAGAACCAATCGATTTATAGGAATGTAAGGGATTCGTAGTGATATCCTCTATCTAATGCCGTGCAGAAAGTTCTTTGCCTCAACACAGAGCGCCAGCGATCATGACGTGCTCAAGCCAACGCCTCTGCGCCCTCTACTGTGCAACAACCAGAAAGAAGAAAGGAAGAAGAAAAGAAGAGTAGAAACAAGGAGAAAAAGACAACTTCAATGGCTTCACAGAAGATCAGTAGATGAAATTCAATTCCGCAATTAGCAGAAGAGGTGATCATGTTAGGCTAAGAATTAATCAAATTAAATTAGACTCCAACAGCACCGCCGCCGCGTAGTCCTCCATGTAGCCGCCGGACAGCATCATCACCTTCTTGCACGGCGGCGCCATGGCTGATGGCTTCCTTGTTCCTAGGTCTCTGCACAGTGCACACACTGATCACTGGTCAAATTAAGCTTCAAGATAAGCTCATCACTGTCGAGAAAGTGAAATCCAACCTAGCAGTGTCAAAATATCTAACTTCATATCCCCATAATTAATATGACTAGAATTTCTCCTGCTAGCTTAAAAAAGTCTGAAATTAACTAATCATACACGATTAATTGCTAACCATCCATTTACAAGTTTCTATGTGGTAATTAACATGCACTTAGTGCATGCATTACATCGCAAACGACAATCAGAGCTAATTCGATTATTACGATGCAAGGAGATGCTGTACTAGACTTGGCACGACGCATACGGCCCACTCACTTCACCCGCACGGACATGCGTGTCTTAACACACGCTTTAAACTCCTGCATGATTAAAGCCTCTGATGATGGTCGAAAAATAAGTCTCCGGTGTGCTGGAAATACATATGCCACTTCGTTGATAAAATATGAAAAGTAATAAAAAGAAGAAAAAAATAGAAATAGTTGAATACAAAACGGTTTCAAATGTAATTTAGTTTTGTAGTCAATAAGGTAGTAATATAATTAAGTGATAATTTTGACAGAGGTTTTTCCTGTGCTTCAAATAATGATATATGAGCTAGAAGTATCAACAAATGATCAAGAATTCTTTTCATGTATCGAACTTTTTTAGCTCTAGTTTTTTCTGCCATATATCAACCAAGAATTGAGGATTAATTTCTTTTTTTTGCAGTATCAGAGTTTTTTTTTGGCAAAAGTATTGACCAAGTGTGGGAGAAGTATCATGAATTAATTCTTTTTCTTTAACTATCAGACATTTTCAACTCCTTTTTTAAGTATTGGAGATTTTTTGGAAAAATATTGACCAAGTATCAGGGATTAATTTCTTTTTTTAAGTACCGGAGATATTTTGGTGAAGTATTGACCAATTGTCAGAGAAATATTAGCAACTAATTCTTTTTTTAAGTATACAACAAAAACCTAGAATTAGTTCTTGTTTTATGTCTCATAGATTTTTTTAAGTACTAAATATTAATATTAGGAATATTTTTGGCGAAGTGTAGACCAAGTGTTAGACAACTATCAAAACTTAATTTCCTTTTGTAGTATCAAGCATTCTTTTAGAAATTATCAACCGAAGTATTGGAAATTGCTTATTTTTTGAATTATTGGATATTTTCTTATGATTTATCGAAGCAGGTGTTAGAGAATTATCAGGAATTGATTCTTTTTTAATTACCCAATGTATAACTAAGTATCTAAGTATTGGAGAACCATCAGACCAAATATCAAAGAAGAATCGGAAATCAATTCTTTTTTAAAGTATCATATTAAGAATTGGAACCAAGTATCAAAAATATCCAATAAAGTGTCGAAGAAATATCATAAAATAATTTCTTTTTTAAAAGTATTTGTAGTTTTTATGAAGTATTAGAGAAGTATTAGGAATTAATTTTTTTTAAATACCGAACAATTCTACGACGTATTATCAGCAAGTATACCAAGTATCGGAGAAATATTAGAAATTAGTTCTTTTCTTTTGAAGTATCATATATTTTTTAATAAGTATCAACCAAGTATCGGGGAAGTATTGGACTAAGTGTTAGAGAAATATGGGAAATTAATTTCTTTTTAATGTATTTGACATTTTTATAAAATATTGGAGAAATATTAGACCAAGTGTTGGAGAAGTATCGGGAATTAATTCCTTTTTCGAAGTATCAAATATTTTTCATGAAGTATGAGAGAAATAATAGACATAGTGTTGGAGAAGCATTGGAAATAGTCCTTTTTTATATCGGATATTTCTTTTATTAAGTATTGATCAAATAAAGTATTGAACTAAGTATCAATGAAGTATCATACACTAATTATGTTTTTTAAAGTATCAGATATTTTTAAGACGTATCAACAAAGTATCATGAATTAGTTCATTTTTTAACTATTAGATATTCTTATATGAAGTATCCACCAAGTATTGGAAAAATATCAAACCATGTTTTAGACAAGTATCATGAAATAATTCCCTTTGTAAAGTATTTCACATTTTTAACAAAACATTGAATAAATATCGAAGTGTTAGAGAAGTATCAGGAATTACTTCTTTTTCTAATGTATCAGTTATTTTTTAAAAGTATAAGTGAAATGCACTATACAAGTGTTAGAGCTTCAACCAATATCGAACCAAGCATCAAAGTACTAAGTATAGGACCAAGTGTCATAGAAGTATTTGAAGAAATATTGGACCAAATGTCAAAAGTATCGACTAAATATCGAAGTGTCAAAGAAGTATCGAAGAAATATTAAACCAAGTGTTAAAGTATCAACCAAGTATTGGACCAAGTGTCACAAAAGTACCATGAATTCAATTTGTTTGAAGTATTGAGTATTTCTTTATGAAGTTTTAGAGAAACATTAGACTAAGTATCAGAGTATTAACTAAATATTGGAGATGTATCTAATCAAGTATCGAAGTATCTACCAAGTATCGAATCAAGTGTCAGAGAAGTAATTAGAATTAATTTATTTTTTAAGGTTATCTAACATTTTTTATGAAATATTGGAGAAGTGTAAGACCAAGTACAAGAGAAGTATTAAGAGTTAATTCTTTAATTTAAGTAGCGGGCATTTTCAACCAAGTATCAGACCAGTGTCAAAAAAGTATCAAAGAAATATCAGATGAGAGTATCGACCAAGTATTGAACCAAGTGTCACAAAAATATCAAAAAAATATTGGACTAAGTGTCGGAGTGTTGACCAAGTATTTAACCGAGAAGTATTAGGAATTAACATTTTATTGAAGTATCTAATCAAGTGTTGGGGAAGTATCAGAGATATATTGTACAAGTGTTGGATTATCAACCAATAATTAGACCATGCAACAAAGAAGTATAAATATTGTATTGTATATCGAAGAGGTATCAAGAATTAGTTTTGTTAAGCATCAAACATTTTTCTACAAAGAATCGATCAAGTTTTAGAGAAGTATTGAAATATTGGTAATTGATTCTTTTTTAAAGTATATGACTTTTTAAAAAAATATTAAAGAAGTATCGGATCAAATCTTTTTATATAAATCGAGCATTTTTTTCAAATTCTTAGAAAAATATCATATTAACGTGAGAGTGTCGACCAAATAATAGAGAAGGATAGAAACAAATGCTAAATAAGTATTACACAAATATTAGACAAAGTGTTAAAGTATCATAAGTATCAGGAAAGTATCATACATTTTGTATGAATTGAAAAGGAATCGAGAATTAACTCTCAAATCAAGTGTGAGAGAAATACATTTTTACAAAGTGTTAGAAAACTATTGCGCCAAGTGTCGGAATATCAATAAAGTATCAGATAGAGAATATATTTTTTGCCGAAGTATCGATGGTTAATAGAAAATTTAATTTTTAAATGTGATTATCAGGAATTAATTAAGATACGTGTCGGGTATCAATGGGATTGATCGTAATCGAACCGGACCGGTGACTCAAGTCATAATCGAACTGGACCAGTGGCCCAAAACCAACAAGCTCCCACACTGAGTTTCGAATAAATCGATTGCAATGCTCTGCAGTTTTGCTCGACAAGAATAATATGTAATTTTAGATAACTGTTGGGTCTGGCTTGGCACATATATTAGGCCAAATTATGGATGCTTGGGTCTTGGATTGTATGTGGTCCGTGGACCAAACATTAGGTTTCATTGTCCTAGCTAGCCTGCGCTTGTTACGTCTTCACTTTGACCAAACATCAGAATCTCTTTTGTGTTCCGTTCTTTTGCTGTCACATCCCATTTTCCTCAGCTTTTCTATAAATGATGAAACTATTGTGTCTTAAATAAAATAAATGTTCTTTATGAAAAGATGTTGGGTCCATTCGAGCGTAATAGTTTTCAATTTAGAGTTATTACAAACCAAGAGAATTATTATTGGCTATATTTCTGTAAATGCATCGTACGTGCTCATTTTTACGTACAAACCATGTCAACAAGGTTCTAAGGAATCCAAATACAAGAAAACAACTCTAGCTAGCTGCCTAATTTTCTCTAGACTAATGAAGATTGGTACAAACTATAATTATGCCAATTCCCAACAAATTGATGATCGATAAGTCACGCCAATTGTATACTTAAATCCCCTCCCCTCGGCATGCGTTCGATTCTTTTTCCACCATAGCGGATTATTTTTTTCTCTTTTAAAACCACTTACAGACAACAATATACTCTACTCAGTAAAAAAAATACTTCCATATATAGCAAAAAATATTTACTACTGTATTATATATATATATATATATATATATATCGGATGAAAACTTATAGTGATGCATCAGTTGTCCTTATTTGCAAACCCCTTTAATAAAGCTGGATATTAAATCTTTGATATTGATTTAAAGCAAGTTTTTCCCTAGTCGCATTGCCCTGCAGTACAATCTAAAGGCCATCAGCTATCGAAATAAATTTCACCATAGATAACCTCATAAATCCTTGCATTTTCATAAGTGTTGCAAATTAACGTTATTATGTGGACATCCATATATATGACAAGACTCTGTACCATACTCTGACCTTTTGCAGACAATTGCAACCCTATACCTTTCAGAATTGATGGGGCCAAGCTTTCAAAACTTTGAGTATTGATATATTTTTGAATATTTAGGTACTAAACACTAAAATCGTTTGATTAAAATTGTCCCGGAAAAGTAATATCATCATATTATAAAATTATTTGCATATGCAAACATACTACAATATACTTTTCCTTGTATGATTTATATTTATCTCAAAATACATACCTCTCCATTTAACTATCATTCTCAACCAATCACAATCTCCTCATGTTTAATTTTTTCACCTACTTTTTTCTCTCAAACAATCACAATCATTTCTCATTATTTTTCTTAATTTATTAAAAAAGGACATAAATCTTTATATTTTGAGTTGGATGGAGTAATACAATTGTCTAGGGAACTGACAAACATATTGTCTGGGAAAGCTCTAGCGGCAGACTGAAAGCTACTTTAATTTAGTGTCTCATCTCATAAAAGAAAATTTTCTGAAATCCGAACAAATTAGAACTGAACGATGGCAACTCAAAGCAAAATTAAGTCAATATATGTCCTAGTAATGATTTGGAGAACATTTTCCTATTCCAGCCAGCCAGCTGATCGATATCACTGATAATTGTACCGGCAGTCAGACTTAATTGCCAACCGTTTAATTAATGCTTGGTAATATATCCAAGCTCGCACAAGATAGGTATAAGTGCTAGCATGAAGATATGGCGAAACTAATTTGGCTCTAGCTAGCTAAATAAATTCATATATAAAACCCTGCATTTTCATGATAGGGACCTTTAGCAATTATCGCTATTTATTGTGAACATTGAAAATGTCATACTACATATCACGAACAGAAGACTATATAACCGAATTCGGTCGAAACTGCCAACAACCCCAATTAAAAGAGACAAGTTAGACATTTCCATCATTGCACGTTAAGTTTAAGCTATTTATTGTGAACATTGCACGTTAAGTTTAAGCTGGCAATCGAAAAGAGACAAGTTAGACATTTCCATCATAAAACTAGGTGGCTTGTATATTACTCAAAAATGACTTGTTTTTAATATTCCAGAGTCCGAAGTTCAAATTTCAACTTCAAAACCATATTCATACATTAACTTCAAATAGCTCTCGAAACTGTTGTTATATTACACATGTCCCAGGCCCTCGGCAGTGATGGCAGAGGCACCGGCATGCAAGTTGGTCTTTCTTTGGCGGCTAGTACACTTTAAATTTAGCAAAGTCCAAATGAAATCTAATTGTATGGAAATGGAAGTAGTGGATGCCTACGTTAGAGATGATGCCATATTTGGTATTGTGGCAGTAATCTATGTACGTAGATCATGATAATCTTGGTCAAAATATTAGGAAGGTATATAGTACAAGTAGTATTTGATATGGATGAACCCTAGCTTTCTTTTGGGCAAACTATATATATACATATATATATATATATATATAACCCGATATAATAATTATGTGATATTAATAAAGATCACCACGAAGCCCTTGAAAAAAAAAACTCTCAAGATTGTCCAAAATAATACAAGCCTCTAATTTCTTTTAAAAAAACAAACCTCTAACCACCAAGGTTAACACTCCTCATAATATGCATCCTATGCATGTACTTATCCCCAATCAACATTCATGCCACCCTTTTCTTAGAAAAAAAAAACAACCCGTGCTAAAACTTATTTTTTTGTGAGACTCAAACCAGGGCTGAAGCCCACCACCACCACCTTATGGTGTTAACTAAGTAAGACTCTGGAGAAAAGTATATCATTTTTTACGTATACGTTTTTAAAATATATATATATAGAAAAATTACTTTAAAATAAGTTTAATTTATTTTTTTCAGTTTAAAATAATAAATACTCAATTAATTACATATATATATGACGTATCTCGTTTTATATATTTCTTTTTCTCATTTTTCCTCCTTTCAAACTCAGCCTCAGTCTCTATTTATTTCAAAAATGACAGTGACAACATACATGCATCTCGTTATTTGAAAATATGTAAATATTTTACGTACTCTCTTCCTAACCCTAAACAATGAAGTAAAAAAAATGGAATAGCTCAAATGTAAAAAAAAAAAAAAACCTCTTAGAAGTCAAGATCGTCGGTGTGACCATTGCTGCTACACGCGTCACCGATGACGCAACGACGACACATTTTTCAGAGAAGCTACGACTCGCAGTCGCAAGCAAGTCGCAGAAGCAGTAGAGCTAAGCTATCATCCATTAAAGGTAGGCCGAGAGATGAACAGAGAGGAGTCAAGAGAGTTAGCAGCTGGGAAGGTGGCCACAGGTAGCTAGCCCAGCCTCTGATCTGATCACGCCCTAGCTACTCCAGCTAGGTTTAATTTGATTTGGACTCCGAGCTGAAATGATTTGATCCCGAAAAGCAACGTACCCTGTATTTGATTTGATTAATAAACGAAGAGTGAGCGATTTATTACAGGAACTGGAAACCGGAAAAGCATGCAGATAGCTAGCATTAGCAAATGCAACTACCTGACCTAATCCCAGCCATGTTGTTAGGCTGGTGTTACCCCTGCAAGCAACAATATGGATTTGGCAAAAATAAATATTAATTGGACGCATGCGATTTAATTAGTGCTTGAGAGAAGATCTATCTCGCTTTAATTAATTCTTGGATTCGTGTGGTTGGGCAGATTAGCTGATCGATACCACGACCAAGCTATCTAGTTAGCCACCTGCAGCATCCTGTAGCTTTCACCCAGAATCGCACGGTACGCATGCATGCATGGAGACATTATATCCACGGCTGGTAGGTTGGAAAGATGATCGTCCTTTGACCAATTGCAGCAGCATAATGTATGGTCGCTTGATCGATCGACCGTCGCGTGCATATCTTGTTCTTGTATATATATATGTATGCATGGATGATGGATTGCTTGATATCAGCTACTGTAGCTCAGTTGACGAATTTGTACGTGGCACAATATGTACGTACTTACGTGTGCGTGCTTTACTGCTTTGTGAACAACCTTGTTGGTTTTATTTTATAGAAAAAATAAAAAATATATCTAGGTTTTATTTATCTAAAAATGTGTTTAAACGGGTTAAATTGAGTTATGATTTATTTAGTATAGTAACCTTATCATTATCTCTCCTCCACGCTCTCTTTCCCACTACCGCCAAATTAAGCACGACATCACACCGAGTGCTAGCGCCTTTCCTGCCCCAACGTGGCTCCCTCGACCTCGCCATACCAGCGACCTATTCGACTAGTCTCATCTCCTTTCCCCTCTTCTCCTCTTCTCCAAACTGAACAGCGGTGAGGTGTCTCTGGCTTACTATCTTCCCTATCTAGCCCCCTACTTCATCCATTTATCTTCCTCCTTCAACCCCATGGCTTTGGCATCATCGCCGCCACTTCACCTTCCATCCATGTCCACCCTCCACCGCCCAAGACCATCCCACCTAGGAAACCCCTCTCCTCCTATTCCCTCTCTTTCAATCTCTTTTCTATCCCATTCTAACTTAAAATCTTAATCGATAGGTCTTGTACTAAAGTTAGCATATTGCTGATGTTAAAAAAGAGAAGAAGCTTATGATCGTTGGAGATAAATACCCTCATCACCATCACCAGTAATTTACCCCTCCTCCCTGCCTCCCCACTGCCTACAAACCACACCCACTGAAATCTAACAATCTTCCCAATAAAATCACCATGACCGTGTTAAGACAAGAAAAGTGTGTGTTAAAACAAGGGATATTCTCACGTTCCAAATAGGAACGACCCATAGAGGACACGGTACGGCTATGCCGAACAAAACAATACACACTATTACACCCATGTTCTTTTAACGTAATCGTCGTCGCACGTGTGTGCTCGTTCGGCGGCCAGATCATGCTTGCATTCAAGCATATGGTGTTCTAAACTGGTTAATTTAATTGTTCTACTAAACGCATCTGCTTATGTAGTAATATATTTTGCCGGATAGAGAGATGGTCACGTGTGACTGTACGTTTTAAAAAAACCTCAGATCTATCGATCGAACGCATTTAAAGAGATCATCCGCCACCAGCACATACATAGCCGCTACACTGCCTTCTACATGTGAATTCCACTTATCCACTGTGTCCACGGTCTACTCTTATGCGAGGTGTATATTAATCAGTTTAACTTAAATTTTAAATCGATATGGTGTATAGTGATTGTATGTATAAATTAGTTTATCCCAAAAGTTTAAATTTATACAGCTTCTGTTTGCTATATATGTTTTGTTCTTTTCAACTTATTTGCTGAATTTATTAAAAATGGATTATTTACCCTACGCATGCTTTAAAAAATATTTTTTTCTTAAAAAAACTTTATTCAACTACATTGTTTAAAAAATAAACAGAACTAGTCCGCTCGGGCTGCTGGAATGGTAAAGGTAGGGAAGAGGGAGAGATAGAGCTAGTTGGAGCCTTGGAGGAGTAGCAGAGGTGGTTGACTGCTGGGCAGGGTGCATGCCACCTATTAAATGAGATTGGAGGATCGAAAAGAAGAAGGCGATCGAATCAACAAGAAAAGGTTTATGCAGATCGGTGTTCATCAACTGAATCGCTCCAAATCAGTACTGTGAGTACCTATGGAAGTAAAGATCAGAAAATTGGAAGTTAAATGAGATAGAAGTTGCAGTTTAATTAATTGGGTGTATACACGTGGTTGAGAGTGTACGTGTGTGTGCGTGTGGAGATGGATGATCCTGTCAAGGTCTTTCATCACAGGTGAAAGCTAGTAGCAGATCATAAAAGAAACATTAGTGGGGCATGCGATCTAAGATATAGTTTAATGCTGCTAAAAATATCTAATTTCCATGGGTGTGTGTTGGTTGGGCAGAATAGCTGATCACACTGCCTAGATAGCCACCACTAGCGCCTGTGGCTATCACTCAGGATAGCATGACATGCATGAATATGGAGTATGGTTGTTAGGTTGGAGAGATGATCACCCACTTTACCAACTGCACAGCCGCCGTGGTAATTACTTGGGCGTTCATATCTTGTACTAGTATCCATCGAGTGGATATGTATATCGTTCCTGTTTGATCCATAAATTTAAGAGGAAAATTGCTTGACGCCTTCTAATAAATAGACCATATAACTACAGGTTTTTGATCAACTAGCATGCAAACGCCATTCGATTACAGATAAAAAAAATTGAAATTTTAATGACTAAAATCACGCTTGGCATGTCCTTTAATTTGTAGCTAATAGATAATGGATGAAACTAAATTTATGACTGTTATTGGAGCATAAACACAGAAGAATAAATTGGATATTATTAGAAGGTTGAGAAGTTAGTTTTTAAATGTTTTATAAGAGATGCTGATAAAAGAGTTTTTCAATAACCCCTATCATTTAGAAGCTAGGAAAGTATGTCCATAATAATTAATAATCACTAAGCTAAAAAGAATGCGATAAAGTGCTTCCATGGATGAAGCTCAAACATAGTACAAAATTTGGAATAAGCATGTTTGGCAAATAATGGAATCGTGTGGCTACCCTCACCCTCGCCATTGATAGCAATAGTGACATTCCTAGCAACAAGAAGAAACCTTTCAAAAGAAGAAGAATACTCCTAGAAGAAGATGGGCATAGTCGTGCAGTCTTAAATGATTAGGTTGTTAGTTGAAGGCTTGAAGCAGTCAAGCAACCCTATCATATATGCATGCATGGGCTGGACGGAAAGCAAGAGAAGCTAGAAAGCAAGTCCACATGGATGCATGAACTTAACTATATACTATGTGCAGAGAACAGTTTGGTCAAGTACATTCAGAAGAAGATATATATCCATCTACGCGTTCCAAACACCAGCGATCTGCTTCGCTAGAGCCAGCTGACCAACTGTAAACTGCAGTACGTGCAAGCCAGGAGGAGCTAGCTAGGTAGCTGCCATGCATGCATGAGAGGATGTGTATACAGTGCTCAGGCGAGGACGCATCTGACGGCTGCTGGATCGTTCTTCTCCAACTCGTTTTAATTCCCGCACGTGATTGATCTTCTCCCCTGTCCGAAGCACGGAAGGAGGGCGACTAGGCAATGCACGGCGACGCGCTAGTCCTAACGCGGCTTTCCAAAAAAAAAAAAAAAAAAAAAAAAAACAGCACCGCGCGCTTCTCTGGCACACGCACCCTCCTCCCACGCGTCTTTCCAAAACGGCGTCGTGCAGCGCTTCTGCGTTTTGGTGCTGGCCCCATCATGTATCACAGCCCACGCAGCCAACGATTTTTTACATTTTAGCTTTTTAAAAAACTCATTTTATAAATACATATTTAAAAAAACCTTTAATGTCGAGGGCCAATCATTGATGTCGTCTCTAATTTTCTCACATAAGTAGTGATATGTCATGATTAGAGTCAAACTTTTTAACACAACGATATGAACTTTTATCCTCTCCACGTAATATATTTTACTATGTATATTAATATTGCTGTACCTATATTATAATTCTAATTATACTACTATCTTATACTCAAATTTACTATAACTATATCTGTCCCAAAATTTAATATGAAATAGCTATACTGTTTTTTTCTATAACTATAACAAATACAAATTTAATATACCAACTTTTTAAATTTACTCTTAAACTTGCCAATAGGAACAGGGGATAGCACTGACGCCATGCTGATGACCCTTAGCGTCAGTGTCGCTGGCGTACAAAATAATTTATTTCTGATTAAAAATTTTTAAAAATCTATTTATAAAGTAAGTTTAAAAAAAGATAAAATGTAAAAAATGCAGCCAGGCAGGCCCTCATGTATCTAGTGAAGAGAAAAGGAGTGATTTCCCATAAACTTTGCATCAAAGAGTACATTCAAACCAAAAACTTTGCATGAAAATTTACATCCCCACAATTCACAGATTCGTGTCAGATTCATGCACAAACACAATCATCAAGCCTCTAAAAACAAACAAGATGCCTCTACCTCCTAAAATGCTTTCAGTTTCAAAGTTACGTACAATACATCACATGCTTCATCTCCTTTTCTAACATTACTTCATCTCCTTTTCTGACATTGCATAAAAGTGAAAAGGAGTCAGTACATGAAACCGGTTTTTTTAAAAAAAGTTACTTCTGTACCATGTGTACATGTTACTTCTCAATAACATTCGTGTTACTTTTTTAAAATTATTAAAATACTTGTAAATCCTAGAAGCTTCATATCTTGTGCATGATTAGTTTTCATTCATTCCTTATGATAAAAATGTAGCTATAGACTAAAGAAAAATATTTTTATAATATTACATGAATAAAAGTGAAAGAAAGAAGAAATCAGTACTTGCAACAAGTTTATAGAAAAGTTACTGCAGAACCATGTAAAAAAGTAACTTCCAGTAAAATTAACTTACTTTTGGAAATTGCTAAAAATAACTCTAAAGCCCAGATACTTTGCATCTTGTATATGATTAGTTTTCAGTAGTTTTTATTCATTCTTTTTTTATGAAAATGCATCTATGGACCCTAACAAAATTCTTTTCTGATACTAAATAAAAATAAAAAGAAAAAATAATCAATACTTTACACAAAGTTACTTCAAAAATATGTAAAAGTTAATTTACAGTAACATGTAAGTTACTTTTAAATATTATTAAAACACTTCTAAACCTCTTGGACATGATTAGTTTTCAGTCATTCCTTCTATAATGAAAATATAAATATGTATTCAACCAAAATATTTTTTTGATGCTACATGAAAAAGGTGAAAAAAGGGAAAAGAAATAAATATCTGAAACATGTTTACAGAAATTTATTTATGACCCAGGTAAAATTTACTTCCTGGTACTTTTGAAAATTATTAATATTACTTCAAAATTCCAGAAACTCTATATGAAAAATCCATACCATAAACTTGCTTCTAACATTTGTTACAAATCACGAAATTGGTTTGGTGTACAAAGTTGTTGGACCACACCATGCTAGGCTATAGAGAGGGTGAATATAGAGCTATTCAACTTGTGCCCTCAAAAATATTACAAAATTTTTTTCTTGGTTTTAGTATCGAGATCTTAGTTGTGATGAAGTAGATCTAGATAATAACCGATAGATAACCTAGTTATGAGAAAGCTAGATCCTAGAAAGTCATTTGTGAGTTTTGATCATCCCTATCATGAGTCATAAATGCCTATAATAAGATCTAAGCAATAATTAAAACAGCACAAATTAACCTTACTCTTCTAGAGACTTCAACCTTTTGAATTTTTTGAGGTTGACTCTCTTTTTATTACAAGACAAATCAAGATCTAAAGGAATTAGAGAGAGAAAAGAACCACCAGAATGTAGAAGGAGATAAACAATAACCGAAATTTAAATTGCAATACAAAATTTAAATTACAAAACATAAATAGAAAAGACAAGGCAATTTCAAAGTAAACGACTATTTCATTGATTGAAATATATTTACATATCTTACACAAAGCTTACAAAATTATCTCAAAATTTTTAAAAGAGCTCTCTAAAACTCTTCTAACCTCCTCTCAGCTTCATCACAAAACACTCATAAATTCACCTAATCTCCTCTCGAAGTAATCTCTAAGGTGCGTCTCTACCTCTCCTTTTATAGACCAAAGGTGACTAAAAAACCATTAAGATAAAGCCCTGAATACCCTTAGGGTGAAACCCTAACTTAGAAGAAATCTCAATAATTGATTTGATTCTTAGAAGCCAAAGAAAAACCCTAGATTGAGCTACATGGACTATCACACGAGAGGCCACACAAACCAATCCTCAGCTACATAAGATCCAACCGCCATGTCGCCATGACAACCAGCCATTAACACGTTACTCGAGGGGATCGCCACCGGGCCTACTAGCCAGTCACTATGCATGTACTCATGTGTTGGCCCACCTCACTCACTCGCCCACCCTGGGCTATCGCATGCGTGCTCGTCTACTGTGGACCGTCTCCGCGTGCCAATCTGCGCCACGGATTGAGCCATCGCATCTGAGTGCGTTGCCGCTAGTGGCCCACACATGCATGCTCCTGTTGGGCCAATGCCACGCGCATGCCACTTGGGCTGCATGTCCAGTGGGAAGGAAAGAGAGGCTGGCTTGGGCCTCAGCGCCTTGGGCCTTAGCGCCTTGGGTCGTCTCCTCTTATCCCTCTTCTTTTCTTTCAATTATTCTCCATTTTTCTTCGCAAACAAATTTGACCTTGTGAAAGCCCATTGCAAAGACCCCCCTAATGGTATTCATTCATCATATGTCACCTTTTATTCAACCTTGTGACCCGATATTTTTGATCACTCCAAACATCAATTCCTCTTTAAGTTTATTCTTGATATGTTGTTAACCAATCTCTATGGATCATAGCTTTAATTCCATCTTATCAAATGACATCCCGACTACATAAGACATCTGCTCATCCTTAAGCATAGTCCCGGTCCTTGTCATTGATCAAGTTTGACCTCCATCATTTACACATAGATTAAACAAACAATCATTTCTGGGCACAAATATCACAACCTAACCCATACTAGTTATACACACACATGCCAACGATAGCCAACTTTTAAATCAAATTTCCAACAAAGATCAAACTTCCTTTGTCAATTTTTCATCATGCAAAAACCCAAACAACACATGGTTTCAAAGACATATAACTCATTTGCATTTAAGAGTAAAACAAACTAATAATTGCTTATATGGATCATGCAACTTGGATTTGGGAGTGTTGTGACCACCCACTTGTTGACAAGGAAGCCCCATAATTGTTGCTAAGAACATGGAGAGGCAGGAGAGCTGCCTACATGCTGATGATGAAGCTCCATAGCTGTTGTCGAGATAATGGAGAGTTGCCTTTCTACCAACGAGGAAGCACCACCACCAAGGAGAGCCACCCATATGTAGATGAGGAAACAACATCGTCACTGATATCATGAAGAGGTGATGTTTGGAGTGTAGAAAATCATAGCTGGACCTCACCACAGCTACACAAATACTTGTTACGACTCAGCCATATGTCGCCTACTGGCCTCGATTTCTCGCTACTGCTTATTGAAAATATAAGCAAATGTAGATTTAATTTATTTCATAAATAAATCATGATATTAATCATATAAAGTAATAGAACCATATCATCTATCAACTACAGAAGACATGATATAAGCGTACCAATGGTCTTGTTCTATAGCGTTACCAGCAACTGTAGCCGGTATCGCATGAATGACGCGTGGTATACCTCGATGATGACAATGCGCCATAACTGACTGAAGAGGAAGACAGGCCATAGTAGATGACCAATGAACAGTCACACGAAGCACTTCCCAACAAATCATATTAGAACTTCACGAGGACAAGATTCTAGAGACTTACTCTCTCGATCCACCGATGCACGCCAACAAGTGGGACAGAGTAGGAGACGTGTGATGGTGTAACAAAGAGAAGGTGCCAAAACCCTAGATTGTTTTCGCGTGTGTCGAGTTAAGACGACAACTCGGTAATTAAAGAGATATTAGGACATGTGATTAAGACACCTACATGATTTCCATAATGTGTAACCAAACCAGATAAGTTGCGTGTAACATATTTTGACTCCATGCCACTCTAACGCAAAAAAGGATCAACCGTTGGATATAACAAAACAAAATTGTAAAAGAAAGCCGCGTCTACACAAGCATGAGGGCTTAATTTCGGTGGACCATTCATGTGCATGGCACATATACGCATTGCCTAGCCTAGCCAGGCAAGGTGAGTAAGAGCATGCTTATGTTCCTCTAGTTCTCTCTACCATGCATAACTCAAGTGGCTGAGAGAACACCCATCCTTTAAGTAGGTTTCTCTCTTATATAATTAGTAAGGTGGTTCTAAAGGTTCACATGCAACCCTTTCTATAATGTGGGCCTTTGAGAATTTTTTAGGAATTAATCTTCACATGGACCTTAGTCCATTTACAAATTCTAATAATCCCCTACTAAATCTCAATGTCCCAAAGAGATTTGCTCTCCAATATATTATTTATATACCAGTGTTTCGATAGAGAGCAATTAAGGTTGGACATCTATCTAGGTCACTAAGCTATACTTACTCACAACTTAAATAATGGACTATACCTTAAATTGTAAGTTTTGTTCAAGCAAGTTTTACCTAAAGACTTACTGATAGTACGTCGTCAGTAGCCTACACCTCACTTGGAGTCTATAAGTCATATTCTCTCATCTCTTAATGATCTTCCTAATAGATTCATCCAAACACTCTATAGACTGTGATTAATAGCCGAGCTCATAAAGGTATGCTCTTTCAAGAATACTTTGCAGGATAGCATCTTCGCTATTTAAAGCCAATAAAACACATTAAGTCATTGCCAACCTACCTTGCAGTTTGAGAGTACATGTATAAGGATAGCTGGCACTGGTTTTTCAACCACAGGTAGATTCATTAATAGATCATGCAACCATTCTGTTTTAATAATAGTAGTATCTAGTGTCATAAGCTCTGCTTCTATTGTTAACCTCATCAAGGTGGTCTATTTATAAGGCCTCTATGAAACAACAACACCACCTAGTGTGAACACACATCCACGAATGGCTTTGATCTCATCCACATCAGATATCTAGTTGGAATCACTATAACTCTCTAGTACCACTGGGTACTCAGTATAGTGAAGTCTAAGATTCATTGTACCTTTCATATAGCGTATGACTCTATCAAGTACACGCATTTCTTGGATTAGAGGTAATCGACTCAATTTGCTCATAGTAAAGGAGATGTTAGGCCTAGTTGCACTAGGTAGGTACATAAGTGAGCAAATGATTTAGGAGTACTTCAATTGATTCCTGGTAATTCTCTTGTTCTTATGAAGCAACAAGTTAAGATCATAAGATATTGTAGAAGACTTGCTACTAAAGTAACCAAAGCAACTCAAGATCGTCTTCACATAATGAGATTGCAACAATGTAAACTAATTTTCATCTCTATTGAGCTTAATGTTTAGAATTTCATTAGCTACTCTCAAATCCTTCACATCAAAATTTTAAGACAAGAATGATTTAACCTCATTAATCACCTCAATGGTTATTCCAAAAATCAATATGCTATCAACATACAAACACAAAATAACTCTCTTACCTCCACCATGGTGATAGTATATACATTTATCTACCTCTTTAATTGTAAGGTTCGCAGATGTTAGTGCTCTATCAAATTTCTCATGCTACTGCTTAGGAACTTGTTTTAGACCATATGGAGATTTTAACAACTTAAGCACCTTGCCTTCTTAACCTTTTTACTACGAATATATTAGGTTATTCCATGTAAATTTTCTCATCTAACTTCTATTAAGAAAAGTTGTCTTAATGTTTATTTGATGAATGAGAAGACCATGTGAGGTAGCGAAGGAAAGTAATACTTGAATTGTAGTCAGTCTAGCAACAAGTAAGTATCAAAGAAAATTTCATCTTCTTTCTGAGTATAGAACTTGTACTTTTTAATTGTACCATCATGCCTAAACTTCTTTTTGAACACCTATTTACACCCCACTGGTCCGCACCCATAAGGTTGTTCTATCACCTCCCAAGTCTCGTTAGAGATAATGGAATCCATTTCATTATGAACGGCCTCCTTCTAGTAGTCTACATGAGGAAATGCAAATTCTTTTAAAATAGACTTAGGAGTGTCATTCATGTGGTACATAGTAAAATCATTACCAAAGGACTTAGGAATCATTTATCTCTTGCTCCTCTAAGAAACTTCAGTGTCATCCTCCTTAGTAGCATGTTCTTATGTATGTTTAGATTGTTCTAGTGGTATGGTTGAACTAAGAAATTTTAGAAGATTGACTAGAAGCGTTATGTGTATCCTTCATTGGAAAAATACTCTGAAAGAATATAGCATCACGAGACTCTATAATTGTACCAACATGCATATCAGGTATCTCAGATTTATCTATTAAAAATCTATAAGTAATACTATATTGAGCATATCTTAGAAAGACACAATTCACAATCTTAGTTCTAAATTTATGCTTCTTCATTATTAGTACATTGACTTTTATCAAGCACCTCCATATGCACAAGTAAGAAAGTGATGATTTCCTCAGTCAATACCTCGCATGGATTTTGTCCTTATTCGGTTAGGAACTATATTTACAACATTATTTGAGGTTAGCAAGACCTCTCTCCACCATACCTTAGATTGTCTCATGGTATCTAACATGGTATTCTAAGTCAGTTAATATACGGTTCTTTCTTTTGGCAATCCCATTTGACTTAAAAGAATAGGGTTGCGCCCTCTCATGTATGATGCCATGCCACTCATAGAATAAATCAAATTCATTTGAGAAAAACTCTACACCATGATCTAAATGAAGTTTATTTATCTTTCTATCATGTTGGTTTTCGACTTCTGTCTTATAAATTTTAAAATAGTATAGGGTTTCATCTTTTATTTTCAATAGATACACATAATACAATCTATTAGCATTGTCAATTAACGTCATGAAATATCGCTTTGCACCCTTTGTCAACACCCTATTCATTTTGCAAAGATTAGGAGTTCTAATAGTGCCAAGTTTTTCTCATCCGCAACTTTGTGAGGCTTACGAGATTGTTTTAATTACACACAATTGTAGCACTTAGAATCTTTGACAATGAAAAACTTTGAAACTAAACTCATAATGGAAAGACAAGACATCAAACCAAAATTAATATGACATAAATATAAATAATATATTAGCCTCATCATCCACACTAACACAAATATGATTCACATACTTATTGCAAAAATCAGAAAGGAAAAGCAGAACAAACCTCCATACTCATAACATTCTCCAATAAAATATCTATGTTTATACACGACTAATTTATTAGATTCAAACACAACCTTAAACCGATGTCTACATAGATGAAAGTGACTAACAAGATTATTATCGATAGTAGGGATAAGCTGCACGTTATTCTTTTCTAAATTAAACTTCAGATCTACCGTATTAACATCATGGACCCATTTTTCATTAGCGCGGAAGAATCCAAGTAATTTAATAAGAAGAAAACAACAAGATGTCAACATAAACATATACATTGGCCTCTATATCAATCCACTGATTAGTGGATTCATTAACTAAAATAACATTAGGTAAATTATCGTAAGTGTTAACAATAGTTATATTAACATACTAAGTCTATCATACACTCTTTACCTTATGGTATAGACACTATTTTGATTATTTTAGAGGGGGTTTGAGTTGCTTTTTTATTAAATTTTCCTTAGAGTAAAATTCAGTTTGAACTTCTATCTTTTTTTTTGAAGTTTTACATTAGATTATCTTATTTTTGTCCTTTATATTTCTTCACTATGCCCCCTCCTTTTTTCTCAAATTGCCAACATATTTTTTTTATAGGATGAGGATGTTGGTACATGATGGAGGAAAAGGGGAACACGACCAAAGTAGCAATAGGTACAGTAACAATAATATTGAGGAAATCCTACTAAATTTAAACAAATTTAGAAATAGTTATTTTTTGTTAAGTTATGTATAATTTCTCACGATTTGTTATAGTTACCGCGCTTATCACTGAGGGCCCATCAGTAGGAGAAACCCTGCCATTAAGGAATAGTGTGAAAGTAAGAAAAAAGGTTTAAACTGAAATAGTTAATTAAGGAGAGTTTCAATGTAAAACTTTGGTAAAGAAAAAAGATTCAAACTGAAATTCACTCACCTTTCTTAAATGGTACGAATTAACACTACGTTAATTATTTGATAGTGTTATCTTTTGATTAACACTACGGACCAGCCCGGGAAAGAAACTTGTGCCCCTTAATTAAGGTAGAGAGTACTGTATATTGCCTTTAATTTATCCTAACTAAATGCTACATGCCCCTTTTGATCATACTTGTATGACAGGATGGGGCAAGCTTCTTCAGATACGTACGTGCACGATGATGGCAGCAGATTTGTTGGTTGGTTTTGGTTGTTGAATTCGATCAGTTTGAATTGGCCTGCACTATATATATCGATCGATCGATCACCTCAACTGCAAAATTACAAGTAAACGTAGCACATCACTCAGATTACGTACGTTTCGTTCGTCCGGGCCGGTGCACCCGTACAACGGTGCAGGCATTTACGGTTTCCATCAACGAGAAATAAATCTGTATATTTGCATGTCCCGGGATTTTTAGTCCATTATGTTTAAAAAAATTGCATGTCCCACTATAGCTAGAAATCTAATTGTATATGTGTATATACGTGGAGTATAAAGAGCATGCGTACTGCACTTGTATATGTACGTACAGAAAGACCGCAACATAAGGATTGTATTTGCGCATGGCGCCTTTATATGCAAGATTTGACTCGACACACACCACGCAAGAAAAAAAAAACAGAGACTAGTACTTCTTTCATTTTGAGATCTGATATCATCTAAAAATGACAAATATAGTACAGTATAGTCCAGTTTACTACTTCCTCCCTTTTTATACTATTGTCACCCATTGATACTGTTTCAAACAGTTACCACGGATTATTTTAAAATAATTAGTTTATGATGAGCGATACTTTAATGCTTAGGTTTAGTGTGTAATCACTTGATAATATGACCTTTTAAGTATTTATATTTTCATAAAAAGGAATAAATGATTAAAGTTTAAATATAAATAGTAAGTATTTATGGGCGAAGATAGTATTATATTTTTATGTGTACTAGCGAGTTAAAACTAAGATTAGTAATATATATTGGACATTACACATATGTTCTAGAGGATAACTTAAAAAAAAATAGAGAGGACGGTAGGGAGTTGTGACAACAATATTGACTAAGGAGAAAACAATTGAAGCGTGTCATTGCAACCTGTTACACCCTCGGGCTATCCACAGATAGCTTACAGTGCACCCTCTTCTCCTATCACAAACCTAGCCTCTTCCCATGTTGCAAACACACCAAGCTCTGAATATTAAACGTTTTTCAACATTTTCAAAATTACACTCTACATTTTTAAATACATGATGCTAGCTATTTATTTTTAGACATAGTTCGTCTTATTCATTAAAAAAACTATGTATTGTTGTAATTTATTTTAATATTAGCGATAATTTAAGCATGATTAATATTTTTGGATTTTTTAATAAAAATAAATTATCAAACATGTCCAAAATCCACCAAATAGAAAATAGAGGGGGTACAAAATTTACAACATCAATGAAACAATTTCTGCGTGGGTAGCCACCTTTTATAAAATCTGAAAATAAAAGAAACAACTCGATCGATCAAACGCCAGCGTGGAAAACGGACGGCGGATAGACCACCCACGTGTCCACCAGCGCAACTGTCGGACCCGTCCCGACCTCGACCACAATCAAACCCGACCCGATTAGAATCCGACAGAGCCAGACCCACACCCCCTGCCACGTACACCAAACCGCGCCCGCGCGAGCCCTTCTTCCCCACGACTCTCGCCTCCTCCCACTGCACACATTAATGGTAGCTCCAGTGGTTGCACCCACCCCCTACCCCCACCTCCACAGCCGTTATATATCATCCCCTCCTCCCCGACGACGTCCTCACCCACGCACCCTCCTCCATCTCTGATCACTCTCCGTGATCCATCGATCGATCTCCTATCATCTGCATCAGCTAGCTAGATAGCCATGAGCGGTGCCCAAGAAACCACGACGACCTGTGGGGACGCCGCAGGTGGGCCGCACCGGCCGGGGAAGATGAAGCTGATGTACCACCACGCGGTGTCCAACGCGCTGTGCCTCGTGCTGGCGCCGGTGGCGGCGGTGATGGCGCTGCGGGCGTCGCGGGTGACGGCGGCCGACCTGGCCGCGGCGCGGGAGCACCTGATGACGAACCTCCCGCTCGCCGTCGCGCTCCTCGGCGTGGCGGGCGTGCTCGCCACCGTCTACCTGATGCGGCGGCCGAGGCCGGTGTACCTGCTCGACTTCGCGTGCTACAAGCCGGGAGGGGAGCACGTGGTGACGCGAGAGACATTCATGGCGCAGTCGGCGAAGGCCGGCGTGTTCACCGACGACAACCTGGCGTTCCAGCGGAAGATCCTGGAGCGGTCGGGGCTCGGCCAGGAGACGTACTTCCCGGCGGCGGTTCTCAACTCGCCGCCGAACCCGTGCATGGCGGAGGCGCGGCGGGAGGCAGAGCAGGTGATGTTCGGCGCCATAGACGGCGTGCTCGCCAAGACCGGCGTCCGCGCCAAGGACATCGGCGTCGTCGTCGTCAACTGCAGCCTCTTCAACCCGACGCCATCGCTGTCCGCCATGATCGTCAACCACTACAAGCTCCGCGGCAACGTCGCCAGCTACAACCTCGGCGGCATGGGCTGCAGCGCCGGCCTCATCTCCATTGACCTCGCCAAGCAACTGCTCCAGGTAATTAATTACTAGTACTAATTAACCACCAAACACTTCATCATCGCCATTATGCAATTAATTTGTACTGCTTGTCCCAGTCCTACTCCAGTTAAACTGTTAAATCTAACTTAACACAGTAGCATACAAAGCTGCCATTAATTAACACCTACCTGCCATAGAACAAACACAGTAAAACTTGGCATAAACTGTTTGTTCTTCAACTCTGAATTTTGTTTTGAATTGCAAATCAAATTTTGGATCTACACATAAACACCAGTTCGTTGGAGATTAGTTCAAATCACTAACGGCAGCTATATTTCGGGTTATATCGTGTTACAAACTGTTAAAGATCTCTTGATCTCAAACAGTTTCTAGAGTAGGACAAAGTTATATATTTGACACATCAGCCAGATTTAGAAACCAAACAAGTAGCTAACCTTGAACAATTAAATTATCTTTTTTCAATTTTATTAGCAGCTTAATGGCAATCCATAAAAAACCCAATCAGTAGGCCAGCTCCACTGATCAGCGTCTCTCCAGCTCGCTTGGGGAGTAATTGCTGGTCAGTCTACCAAAAATGGTCCAACCAGCAGCAATAACTCTACAAATTGCTACTAGAAGACAGCCGACGTGTCCGACCACCACCTCTGCTCCTCCCTCGCCGCCGTTAATGGCTGGCCGGCGACCACGGCGAAATCAATGCGGAGGAGAACGCCACCTGCGTGCACAGCACAGCGCGGTCCGTCTGATCTGATCAACTTGTGCCCTAGCTAGCTAACTATCTCGCCATTGATGACGACAGCTCGATAGCCAAGAGACCTAGTAACTCTAGCTCGCGAGGTTGCACGGGTGGATGACTAGTTGCGTAATAATGTACGTTTTTTCAGGCGCATCGGAACTCGTACGCGTTGGTGGTGAGCATGGAGAACATCACGCTCAACTGGTACTGGGGGAACAACAGGTCGATGCTGGTGTCCAACTGCCTGTTCCGGATGGGCGGCGCGGCGATCCTGCTCAGCAACCGCGGCGGCGACCGGCGGCGGGCCAAGTACCAGCTGCTGCACACGGTGCGCACCCACCACGGCTCCGACGACCGCGCGTTCCGGTGCGTGTTTCAGGAGGAGGACGACTCCGGGACCGTCGGCGTCGCGCTGTCCAAGGACCTCATGGCCGTCGCCGGCGAGGCGCTCCGGACGAACATCACCACCCTGGGGCCACTCGTCCTCCCCATGTCGGAGCAGATCCTCTTCCTGGCGTCGCTGGTGGCGCGCAAGGTGTTCGGCCTCGCCGGCGTCAAGCCCTACATCCCGGACTTCAAGATGGCGTTCGAGCACTTCTGCATCCACGCCGGCGGCCGCGCCGTGCTGGACACCATCGAGAAGAACCTCGACCTCAGCGGCTGGCACATGGAGCCGTCACGGATGACGCTGTACCGGTGGGGGAACACGTCGAGCAGCTCGCTCTGGTACGAGCTCGCCTACGCCGAGGCCAAGGGACGTGTCCGCTGCGGCCACCGCGCCTGGCAGATCGCCTTCGGCTCCGGCTTCAAGTGCAACAGCGCAGTCTGGAAGGCGCTCCGCACCGTTGCGCCCGCCGCCGACGACCGCAACCCGTGGGCGGATGAGATCCACAACTTCCCCGTGGAGGTGCCCAAGGTGGAGACCGTCGCCGCGTCGTCGTGAGGCCGCCGGCGACGGCGACGACGAGGAGGCTTAACATGCGGACACGTATTCTTGGTGGTTCTTAATTGGCTCGGTTGTTTGACTTGTTTCTTAGTTTTTCTCTTGTTCTTTTTGGAATTTGAAGTATACACCATCCAATTCAAATTAATGTATGCTTTAACGTCAGGCAATTTGTAAACATTATATTCAAATATGATGATGGTTTGAGCTAAGGCGACTTGGTTTGGAACCTGATGTTGATTCATCGTAACTGAGATAGATGATGCGAGGCTTTGAAATAATGAAATCATTCCAGATTGTACAAACTTATGTGTAATTTGACAGCACGGATGCCCCTAATGGGCCGAGTTTGACACCCCCATTTTATCTCAAGTTTGGGCTAACTTTTGTGGATTTTTAGTTGGGCTTGTGAATCATTAACTTGGGCCGGGTAATCCTCACATCTCTCTTTCTTCTCTAAACCTACTAGATTTATTTGTTAATTAATTGATCAACTTGTACTTTGGTGTAGGCCTGGTGTACTGTGGCACCAAGCATGTGCAGTATATGATAGCTCCAACAACAGTACACGTCCATTGCAACTTGAAGTGAACTCAAAAGGATTTAATTCTCAATACCTGACCAGTGACCAACCGTACCATTTGACCCCCGAAAATAATAAATACTCCCATTACTTTCCTTCCGGCTTATAAGCGGACGCAAAATTTAAAATTTAAATTTTAGTTTTAAAGTTAATTTTATAGTTTTTTAGTGTAGCTTATTTTTTTAATTCACTATTTAAATCACAAGCAATATAAATATAAATATATGTATATATATATATATTAAAGTTTTACTTATAAATTATTATGGGCTGTTTTATGGCCGGCCTATTTCCTGTAGGACAAATGATCAGCTTGAAAAATTATAGGCAGCTTGTGAAAGTATTCCTCGGTTTGAGTAATTTTGTCTAAATGATCGAATGAGTACTAGCACATATGACCTTCGTTTTTCTTCTTATAATCCGTAGAGTATTCGAGTGCTAATTGTTATGGTGAATGCTAATTGTCGACACATCGTTGCAATATGAACATAGTACAGACGGTTTATTGTGAGGCACAACTGGTCTACTCTGGCACCAAGCTGTACTCCAAGCATGTTCAGCCAAAAATAGCTCCAAAGTCCAAACTGTACACTTCCGTTGCAACTTTTTCACAAAAGGATTGGATTGTAATGAAGTATTTTCTCCATCTTAAAATAATACTGTTTTTAGGATTTAAATTTATCTTATAATATTACTATTTCAACCAATCATAATTTTTTTTATTTAATTTCTTCATCTACTTGTGTATTTCAACATATCATAAATATTTTCGATCTCAACCTTAGTTTTTCAAAAAGACGTAAGTTAAACTAATTTGAATATTTTATTTAATTTTTTTCACAAGCTTCGACTATGCCTTTACTGAAAACGTGGGTCATCCTTACTTTTGGCACACACCAAAATCTGACTTCAATCTACGGCGCATTGCACTGCATATTTTGGTGAGAAGAGACAAATTGCCACCTTACAAATGTGCTACTGATCATATGATGAAAATAAAACTACATATGAGATGTACTTTTATGTAATTTCAGTTAATTTCCCACTTTATTAGTAGCACATTTGTCAATGATTACACTGGACCTTCACTTGATTGGGTAGCCGGGACGTCAAGATCAGCCAGCCTGCCTAACTCCAAGCGGACCAAGCCTGAGAGACATCTCCTTTTTGTCCTCACTTGATGAGTGGCTGCAGCACACACCAACGTGCAAGTGCAGTTCATGGCAAGACAAGTCCAAGGAAAAACGAGAAAAAAGAAGCAATTTGCATGAAAAAACTGTAAAATGATCCCTATTGGTTTTGTGTTTGGACGGTACCCACTTTGTACTCTTATCTTACTACTTTAAATACCACTCTAAAATAAAATACGCAGTCATCCATTCTCGTCTTTCTCTCCACACATTTTATCTCTAAATCCTAATCCATCATCTTTAATTTTATGGCTTGGCCATACGTTAATTAACCCTAGCACATCCTAAATCTTAAAGGAATATCACCTAAACCATTATAATACACGAACATGTTACTAATGCATTAAAAAAGTGAGGCGAAAAATATTTTTTTTAACCTATAGGACACATGAATCTAAAGGAAAAAATATGTTTAAATTAAGATGGTAGGATTAGTTGAATCTGAAGTAACTGCATGATGAACCCACACAAGCTAGAGCTACAAAATTTTCTCATATAATTCCATATATACAATGATATAGTTTGATCTTTTTAATTCTATGCTTTTATCTTTTTAATTCTAAGCTTTTAGCCTATGAAACCAAATAGTTCTATATTATTGTTGGTAAAGGTTTAAATAAAAAAAGTCAATGCTGTTAAATAAAAAAATCTAGAAGTAATTTGAGTTCTTCATCAAATAAATTAAGGCTTATTTGGTCTAGTTTCTTAAACTAATTGTATATACTGATTAATCTTATATGTCTAGCTAGTTACATTTGTTCTGTAGAAGCCCATATGAGTTTGATCGATTGATTTTTTGCACTGATTTCATAGCAACCAATTGGGAGTTTGACCATCAATATAGGCAGGCAAGCAAGTTCATTATTTCTTCAATCAATATATAATATCATATATAGTGTGTTTTGACTGCATGGATGAATACCCTTTTCCCTTCTCTATCCGATATATATGGATGGCAAGAACAGGAACATAGCTAGCTAGGGAACAGGATGGCACCGTGGGAGTATCGTCTGTTGTTGTCTTCTGTTTCTAAGTTTTATTTTGATATGGACTATAATCTTTATATCTTTGAATTTTTAATTCGAATTTTAAAAATTACTAATTGTATTTGGACATAGCCTCTTATTTTTATTTTTTTTAATTAATATGAGAATTTCTCGTAATATGGACGTGAGCTTTTTTTCTATTATTTTATTAAAATAATAGATAGATTGTATCAGAAGTGACATGTTAGGTGCTTCACAAGGTCTTTGGATGAAGTCACTCCAAAGAAATTCTATAGGAACAGTAAAAGATCTTTTTTTAATATATGAATTGTTCCGTCAATATTCCCCTAGAAAATAAGCTGATTCTTTTTTATCTGGGGAAAATAAACTGATTCTTCAAAAATCCTACGAAATAATTTGTTTGTTAGCAAAACCATTTTAGAAGTAAACCACCCAAATTTGGTGCAAAAATGTGGATCTTACTCCTAGCTAAGATTTCGACAGCACGTGGCTAACAAACGTAAACACTTGACTCAATCAAGTCAAAAAATCTCAGGGATGTGAAACTGATTCCCAAAGAATACAGGGACCAAAATGAAAAATCGATGAGCCCCTCCTCTTTCTTCATGAAGGCCAAGTCTGACCTCTATATAAGAGGAAGAGCAAGCAAAGGAGATCCTGTGGAGTGCCCAAGAATCTTCCTTTCCTCCCAAATCTCGCTCCTGCGGCTCCTCCTTGCGACTTATGCAGGTAATGCCCCGATCCCCGCAGAAAAAAAATGGTCTTTTTATTGGTTAATTAATCCCCTGTGTTCATGGTCCAAGAAGTTGTTTGAGTGGATCGGTAATGGTTGTTTCTTGTTTAATCCCTTGGATTTCTGGTGTTCTTGGCTTGTTGGATTTTGGCCTGGCCATTTTGTATCGGTGGCGTTAGGATTTTTGGGCCAAGACTCCAGATTTGTTGTTTCTCTCCCATTTCCAAGAAGAGCCAGTGTTGTTTGATTGCGTTGTCCAGTTTTATGGTAAGTTAAATAGTTTGAGAGATTAGATTGCCGGAGGACGAGGAAGGAGGTGGTGCCGGAGTTTCCAAGGGTCGGAGGAGTCGCCGGCCGCGGCTCGAGGTCAGCCAGCGACGAGGATTGTGTGGCGGTGAGGAGGTTTTGGGAGAGTGAAGAGGATAGGCTTGGTTAGTTGGTGGGGAGGAGGTCTCTGCAGATAATTACTGTAAAATTTCATCTTTTAATCGACTGGTTTACCGATTTATCCACTGCTGCGTTCCATGTTGCTCCCCCAAAAGGGGCCTGCTTGCTTGCAACGGTGTTGGAGCAGGGGATCCCATTTCTTATCTTTTCCTGAAATGAAGGAGACTGCACATGGCATTCTGTAACTTCGTATTCATGAATTATTGTATGTGGGGTTGCTGCCAGGTGCAGCTTATAGGATTTAGTATGAGCTAATGTAGGGGTTTAACTCTAGCAGTTGCTTGTCCTTCAAGGTTGAAAGGCTGCATTGATTGGTTTTGATTAAAAGGTTGCTAATTCATGGGTTATCTATTGAATATACATGTCAAAAGATATCCTTGTGTTGTGGTTTTCCATATCAACTTTTGTAATATTAGTTGATTGTGTTTAGAAACATGTTCGGTAATTGGTACTTTTTTGGTTGCCGAAGTAGTTTGGTTATGTTCTATACGAGTTTATAATCTCAGCATGGACTATGTGTACCTATTGGTTGTCACCTTAAAGCTTGAATCTGTGTTAGTGCAGAATGGCTCTCAATGAGGAGTACACATATGCGGGACTGGAGAAGGAGCCTTACTGGCCATTTGAGAAGCTGCGGGTCTCGATTACAGGAGCTGGTGGGTTCATCGCCTCACACATTGCGAGGCGCCTGAAAAGCGAGGGACACTACATCATTGCTTCTGACTGGAAGAAAAATGAGCACATGACTGAGGAAATGTTCTGCCATGAGTTCCATCTTGTTGACTTGAGGGTGATGGACAATTGCCTCAAGGTGACCACTGGGGTTGACCATGTTTTCAACCTTGCTGCTGATATGGGAGGGATGGGCTTCATCCAGTCCAACCACTCCGTTATCATGTACAACAACACCATGATCAGCTTTAACATGCTTGAGGCTGCTAGAATTAATGGTGTGAAAAGGTAACTTTTGAATTGGTGCTGGCTTGGTAAATCTCATGTTTTTTTATCACCTATGGAAGCTATAGGATGCTAAGGCCTGTATAGGTATATAAAGCCTATCTAATAAAAAATATTGACATGAAAATCACCACATAGTATTTGGCGGGAATCATCTACCTATTTGCTTTGATCTTCTTATAGGATGTATTAATTTGTGTTTGGTTGAATCTGCAACTAGAAAAGTGAATGCCATATGTTAGTTACCATTAATTTTAGAGCGTTAGAATTGGAATGTGCACTGCGTAGAGGATCTATGCATGCTGAGTTGCTGACATTGTTACCTTCAAAAAGTATTACTATTTCTGCTTGGTGCATTGGTGCCATATAGCAAATTTATTCATATCAACATAATGGCATGGACTCGCCTTAATCAGGAATGCATAAATTAGTGGATCTCTTCTACTTGGTGGTGATTTGATTATTTTAGTTGTATCTGCATGTATTGGTGAATGGGCCTTATGGGGGACAGGCAGACAGGGGTTTGCATGAAATTTTTTCACCTATCAGAGCTTGATGGTTGGGGAAGTGGGGAACAAAGATTATATTAGCATCTTTCAAAGATTATCTAAAATTTGTATTTCGCTCCTGGTAAAAAAAATGCACTTCAAATATAATATTCACTGGTTGTAGGCTCCAAAACAAACTGTTTTTGCAGAGAATTGTGTTGAACTCTCTGAAAGAAAAAAGGACGAGTTTGTTGAGTTGACTATTTTTTTCATCCTATACGTTGTTTTAATTTCATAGTTATGCTTTCCTGGTTTTGATAGAGAGGCATGGGTTGCACAGCAAATAGGACAGAAATCATACATAGAACTCTAGAATTCCTGAAAATGGAACATTAACTTCAACAATCTGATGTTATCATTACTCAGAGAATAATCATCATTTTGGTGTGTTTTTTTGTAGGTTCTTTTATGCTTCAAGTGCTTGTATATACCCTGAATTTAAGCAGCTGGACACTGTAGTTAGCTTGAAGGAATCAGACGCTTGGCCTGCAGAGGTTTCTAAACTTTCACATTTCTATATGTTTTGTTGAAAATTGACATGTTAGTTATTATTGTAAAATAGTGCTGATTTCAGTAACTGGTTTTTAGCCTCAAGATGCCTATGGCTTGGAAAAACTTGCTACTGAAGAACTGTGCAAGCACTACACAAAGGATTTTGGCATTGAGTGCCGGGTCGGTCGCTTTCATAATATCTATGGTCCCTTTGGAACATGGAAGGGTAAGCTACATATCTTGTACTAGTAACATTTAGGTCTTGTTACTGTTGAAGTTTTATAATTAATTGGTTCTACAGGTGGAAGGGAGAAGGCACCTGCAGCTTTCTGCAGAAAAGCTCTAACCTCCACCGACCATTTTGAGATGTGGGGAGATGGTCTGCAGACTAGATCCTTCACATTTATTGATGAATGTGTGGAGGGTGTCCTCAGGTAAACATTTCATCTTCTTCTGTGCACAATCCAGTTATTCAGCATTTCCATATCTTAGTTTAACATCATGTACATTTTTGCATTGATCTACTTTTGCTACTGTTATCACGTAATGTTCAGAAGTCCAGAAGGTTTGCATGTATATTAGTTCCAAGAGAAGTATCAGTTGTCTGTTCCATCAGCATAATTTTAGATTTTGAGAAATGCCTCCCTTTTGTCATAGTTTTGTCCTCTTGTCCAACAGGCAATTTATTGGATGAGAAACAGAGTCTGTTGACCCCTGTGGCCTGTACATAGGACCAACAGGCAGCAGACTGGGAGCACTTCCATTTGTTCATCGATCTCTAGTTTTTAGAGAAATCAATGCATGTCATTGCAATTTATATGTAAATGAATAGACTAGTATCTGAAATACTAGAATTGTCTAACATGTCTCGATTATGAGTTATGTCACCATGTGAGCCTGGATTGTTATGCCATACCAGTAATTGCAGTGCAATCTGCCAACATGGTGTCTTGCTGAGTATTTCTCCTTTGATATAGTTGCTCTTAAATATATATACTTACAAAAATAATTGATAAAATAATAAGATAATTTTAACCATTTTGTTCTTGAGCCTTGAATAATCATCCCTTTCACCCTCTATCTGCTTGAAGGATCTTCCAAGGCTCATAAATAAATTCAGTGCCATAACAGAGCTTGGATTTAACTAACATCACAGCATAACATATGATTTACAGAGACATAACAAGTTGTCTACAGTTTTTTTTGGGGGTCAACTAAGTCATTACTTTGCCAAATGCCTTCAGGTTGACAAAGTCCGATTTCCGTGAGCCTGTAAACATTGGAAGTGATGAAATGGTCAGCATGAATGAGATGGCTGAGATAGTCCTCAGCTTTGAGAACAAACAGCTGCCCATCCACCACATCCCTGGCCCAGAGGGTGTGCGTGGACGCAACTCCGACAACACCCTCATCAAGGAGAAGCTTGGCTGGGCTCCAACCATGAAGCTGAAGGTACTACTTACATGATTTTCAGGCATCCATCTGTCTATCAGTTCATCCCCCAAATTCATGCATTCTTGTACGCAGGATGGTCTGAGGATCACATACTTCTGGATCAAGGAGCAGCTAGAGAAGGAGAAGGCCGAGGGTGTCGACTTATCAGCCTATGGGTCGTCCAAGGTCGTGCAGACGCAGGCGCCGGTGCAACTCGGCTCCCTCCGTGCCGCCGATGGCAAGGAATGAGCTCTCACCCTGGGCAGGAAACAGGCATCGTCATTGCTACTGGTTTCAGAATTCAGATGCCATATGATGGTTGCCAGCCACCACCATCTATACAATTTCTTGATTCGGTTTTGGACTTCACCTTGCCTGAGAGATAAAGTTTTACTCGTCTGCAATTTTCACTTCTTTGTGCTGTAAACGAGGGTAAACCGCTTTTATACAAGAGTGTGCTAATGGTATATAGCATTACAGGGGAAAACTTTTTCACAAGAACAACGGAATTAAGAATTCAAGATATATATGGCCTGAGCTGTTAAGCATTATTATTTTGCACCATTTTGCTAGAAGTATGTAGCGTCTTCACGAACTATTCTGCAAACATGTATCCCATCATGTCATCCATTCCCCTAACCTTTTACATGCATGTATTACCTTAGTACATGATATCATTTAACCCAACCATGTATCACCAAACCAATTATGCATCATAAATTTGTGTTTGTACTGCTGAGATGTGTCATACTACAGAATCCATTTAGCTTTGTGAAACTTATAGAACCTCACTAAATCTAGAGAGAATTCTCCATCATATTCATATCTCAAACACAATGCTCAAGCTTTAACCAAAGCCATTCAATCAGGTAAACAAGTATTTTTTGGAACATTAGCATATGTTGCTAAATAGTACGTCACATGTAACAGCTTGCTTAGCGCCTTATTTGCTCAGCATTTTAGCCTGGGCCTATGATTGGACCTCGTCGAAGCACAAAGCACAATCCATTTGCAAACACACCATACAAAATCCTCCAGAAAAATGACATAAGAAAATATTATGGAAAACTAGCCAACACGTCGAACAGCCGCTGCTGTTCTGGCGCTCAAATCTGCCGGAGGCGGCCGATCTTGTTCCTCTTCATACAGCCAAAGCGACTTCGAATCTCTCCTTTTTTTTTTAAGCTTTAACTCTCTTATTTTTACACGCACGTTTTTCAAACTAGTACGTTTTTTTTTAAAAAAATATAGATAAATTGCTTTTAAAAATTATATTAATATATATATATTTAAAAAATTAAGCTAATACTTAATTAAATATATATTAATTGATCATCTCGTTTCACGTGCACGGACGTTTATTTTCGAACGCCCGCAGCCGATGGCTGCCAAGCTGCCGCCAAACAAACTTGTTTCAATAAAGTCGGCAATTATGAGAAGTTGGCGAATAGCGATATCAAATTTGAAGAATGTTTTGAAGATGGTAGATTCATATATAGAGATACACAGAGAGTTTGTTCAAGATTGGTGTGCATCCTCCTCTTTGGCTCCACCATTGTCAGGCTGTAACCGGGGAAAAAACCATAGCTAAGTAAATTAATTAAGCAGCCAGGATCTAATGATCTATCGAGTGTATACTTGCCCGCTGCGAGCAAACCAGTAGCTGTATACTCATTGATCTGTAGCTGAAATATCCTACTCCTCGTCATCACTAACATTATCTTTGTCTTCATCATCGACTGTAATTAAATTTGACAGACGGATACGAATTGAGCAATATACAAAAAAAAAGTCCAACTGAGAAAGAAACAGATTTTTTAAGATAATGGAGAAAAAAAAGCTGATGAATTACGAATCTCGAAGAGGAATCAGAACTGAAAAAGGGTATCTGAGAGTTTAGTAATCGATCGACAAACCATGATCAACAAAAAACCATCCGCACGTAACGTATACCTCTCCATTCCGGTGCACAAGAATGGCAGGACGGTTGAGGTGAGCATCGACCACGCGCCTCCGTGCCGCCTCCGCCCCCGCCTTCGCCGCCTGCCTCGCCGTCGCACCCTCAGACTGGATCCAAACAACGACGGTGCTGAGCACCGTGAGGTTCTCCAACCCAACGCCGTGGGCATCGCCACACCATCGCCGGACACCGACGCATGCAGTTCAGCCCTGACGAGCGGCCGGCATCGCTCCCTGCAGGAACGTGAGCGCCACGTTCGTCCGGCAGGATCTCAGGTTCGGAAACGATGCATCGCCAGCGACTGTCCATGAAATTATCTCAGGGTCCGTCCTTGGAGATCTCCTCGCGACGTGCAGATTATCAAATTAAACTGAGAATGGTCAAATAAAAAAAATAAACACCCATGCCATATGAAGTTTAAAATTATAATAATTAGTTATCGTTTTGGTTTGGCACATCTATATTGAAATTTTGTTTTTAAGATCAGGTCTACCATCTATATTGTTCCATTTACAGTTAATTTCAAGTGAGAAAACAAATCATGGCCAGGTCAGTAACATGTATACGGAAGGATAGAAACAATAATCATGGTTATATTAATTTGTTTGTGTGTCCAATGGAAAACATTATCTTTTTGGCACGTTCTTTTTGACGGTTAGTTTTGGCTTATTGGCCACATGCAAAATGAAAAATATGGCTACTATATGATTAATTAAGTATTAGTTATTAAAAAGTTAAAAAAATAGATTTATTTTATTTTTAAAGTATTTATATAGAAAATTTTCCCACTATAAAATATGCTAATGAAAAATAAGAAATAGCTGTGTTAGACAGACCACTGGCATGAGATGTATATATATAGATCCGACCCCCTCTATACGCTCGGGTGTTCATAGCCACTGTACACATTCTACATGGTATTAGAGCGAGTCTAGACATCTCGACGCGCTAGCTTCTCTCTCCAGCGAGCCGGCCCTTTCCTCCTCATCGTCGACGTCTTCTTCCCGTCGCCGACTCTCTTCCCAGTACTCTCCTCGCTCTCTCGCCTCCATTTCTTCTTCTCCCCGTCTCTCCCGCAGTCACCTTTTTTTCTCCGTCCCACCTCCGCGCGACCAGGCGACGGTCTTGATTCACCTCCTCGTCTCGTCTCACACCCGTCTCCACTCTTCCTCTTGTTTCGTGCATCTCTCCTTCTTTGACGCCGGCGCACCTCCGCGCTCGTCGTCTCTATCGGCTGGACTTGTCCAGCCCTCCATCGGCTAGAAACCTCCCTCAGTTCTCGCCCTTTCCGACACGCTCAACGGCTCTCGGACGCGAACCTTCTCCCCTCACGTCCAAGCCAGTCTAACGTGTCCACGTGTCCATGGACACGAATCCCTGCCTCCCGGATGCGAACATATTCTTTTCGCGTCCAACCACTCCCTACCTTTTTCACGTCCGTCCCACTCCTTGGCCTCTATGAGTCCACGGACGTGAATCTTCTCTTCATGGACGTGAATCCTCGCACGTCCGTGACCCAACCACTCTCTGACCCACCCACTCTGTCCTCACCTACTCCGCTGCCTACTCCCCATCGGCCAACCACTCCTCATCGGCTGGCCAGCCCACTTTCCATCGGCTTCTCACATCCTTGATCGGCCGATCCATCCTCTCATCGGCTTCCCCCCTCCCATCGGCTTCTTTCTCCCATTGGCTCTTTGCTCCCGTTCTCCTATCATGGCCACTGAGTCCGCTCTCAGCTCCGGCACTCTCCCAGTCGCCGAATCTGCTCTGGCCCTCGGTGCCTCAGACCACACCTCGAGCACCACCTCGCCGATCTTCTTCCCTCCCTACTCTGCTGTGAACGTGAAATCTCACGTTCCTATCTCCCTTGACCTTAATGCCAATTATTCTAAGTAGGTTTTCTTTTTCAAATCCCTCTGTGGAAAATTCGGCCTCCGGTCCCATATTGATGGCTCCGCTCCACCTCGCCTCGATGATCCTCAGTGGGACATCGCCGAGTGCTGCGTGCGCAGCTGGCTGCTCGGCTCGGTCGACGATTCTGTCCTCGACCTCACCATGGACGATACCGACCCCACCGCCTGGGACCTTTGGGTGGCCATCGAGCGGCTTCCTGGCCAACAAGCAGCCTCGCGCCATCTTCCTCCTCAACGTGTTCTACTTCATGGTACAAGGCGACTCCTCTGTCTCCTCGTACTGTTAGCGCCTCAAAGTCAAGGCTGCTGCTCTCCGGGACGTCGGCCACCCCGTGGCCGACTCTCAACTCGTCCTCACCCTTCTGCGAGGCCTCAATCCCCGCTTCTCCAACACCACCGATGACATCGCCAATGCCACACTTCTTCCATCGTTCGCCCGGCCTCATGACATGCTAGTTCTTAAAGAACTCCGTCTGGCCAATGATGAGAAGACAATGGCACACACTGCTCTTCTTGTCGTAGCCGATAATGGCTGCCGAGCTTCTTACGCTGCCCCTTCCTCCCGCGGTCCTGGTGGCCATGGCTCCGGCCACAGCAACACAGCCCACACCGGGAAAGGCAAGGGCAAAGGCAAAGGCAGGACCTGGCAGGATCCGACGCCACCACGACCTACCTCGGTCCCTACCCACCCTGTCGGCTCCCCGGGTCCGTGGCTCTGCTACAACCCCTAGGCGCCCCAGCCCCAGCCACGCAGCCCCATCGGCTGGCAACCTGGAGTTCTCGGCGCCCATCCCCAGGCTCACCTGGCATCGGCTCCCGTTCTGCCGCCTCAGCCGATGCCACCGACCCCAACCACCCAGTCGGTTCCCTCCTGGAACCAGGCTAGCCTCGTCGCTGCCCTCAACCAGATGACGCTCTAACCACAACACCCTTGGGTGCTAGACTCTGGGGCATCTTCACACATGGCGTCATCGGCCGGTATACTTTGCTCCTGTCACCCCTCTTCCTCCCCTTTTGTCACTATCGGCAATGGTCACTCTCTTCATGTCCAATGCCGTGGTGACTCCTCTCTGTCTACATCCACCACTAACCTCCCCCTACGCAATGTTCTTATCGTCCCTTCTCTTATTCACAATCTTATATCTGTTCGCCAATTCACACGAGACAACCACTGCTCCATTGAATTTGACGCGTCTGGTTTCTCTATGAAGGATATCCCAACCGGGCGACAGATCCTTCGCTGCAATAGTGGTGGAGACCTCTACACCATTCCCGCTGTGCCGTCCACCCCACACGCCATCGTTGCCCTCTCCACCAACCTTTGGCACCTTCGCCTCGGCCACCCCGGCCCGACGCTATCGCCATCCTCCGTCGCGGCGCCTCCATCCGATGTACTCACAACAGCTCCACAGTTTGCCACTCATGTCAACTTGGCAAACATGTGCGTCTGCCCTTTTCTAGTTCTCTCTACTGTACCTCGCATCCATTTGAACTTATACATTGTGATGTATGGACGTCCCCAGTTAAAAGTGCCTCCGATAATCAGTATTATCTCGCTATACTTGATGATTACACACACTATTGCTGGACCTTCCCGCTCATCCACAAATCCGAGGTCGCCTCTCACCTCACTCACTTCGTCACGTACGTATCCACTCACTTCAACCTCCCTATCAAGGCTTTACAAGCCGATAACGGTACAAAATTCGTTAACCATACCGTTACAAACCTCCTCACCTCGCAGGGCATCCATCTCCGGCTCTCCTGCCCCTACACCTCTCCTCAGAACGGCAAAGCCGAGCGCCTCCTTCGCACCCTCAACAACATCAGTCGCACCATTCTACTTCACGCCCACTTACCCGCAACTTATTAGGCCGAAGCTCTGGCTACTGCGACGTACTTTCTCAATCGGCGTCCATGCTCCTCCGTTCATAACAACGTTCCCTATGCCCTTCTCTACTTTATGGCGCCCGACTACTCCCACCTTCGCGTTTTTGGGTGCCTCTGCTACCCAAATCTCACCGCCACAGCTTCTCACAAACTCGCTCCCCGCTCCACCACCTGTATTCTTCTCGGCTATCCCACCTCTCACAAGGGATACCGATGCCTCGACCTTTCCACCCGACGAGTCCTCGTCTCTCGTCACGTCATTTTTGATGAGACATGTTTTTCCTTCGGTCTCCTTCATCTGAGATCCTCCTCTAGTGATCTCGACTTTCTTCTCACCAATACCGTGCCGACCAGGTCTCCTCCACTGCCCTCTCCATCGGCCCCCTAATCAGCCGCTGCTGAGGATTTACCCATCACATATCCCACCACTACTCGGTCCGATGTCCCCACCATCGAACCCCCATTGGACCCACCTCCATCGGCCGATACTGATCCTATTTATCCTTCAGCCGATACCATTCCCTCTCCATCGGACACCCCACTTCCATCGGCTCCTCACTTTCCATCGGCTCCCCCACCCTATCGGCTGATCTATCTCTATCGGACCGATCGGAATACTCTGCCCACCCGACCTCATCGGCTCAGGCCGATCTAATTCCTCATTTTCCTCTTGTCTACAATTGCCGACTCGGAGCCGATGACGCCCCCACCCGACCAGTTCTTCCCATTACTCCTGCACCCCCATCGGCTCCAGTTCCCTCCACCTCTCACATGGTCACCCGCTCCCAGACCGGGTCTCTCCGCCCCACTCAGCGCTACGGTCTCTCCGTCGTCCACAGCTCTATCTCGCCCATCCCGGTGACTCCTCGCTCAGCCCTGGCCGACCCTCAGTGGCGCGCAGCCATGGCCGACGAGTACAAGGCCTTAATGGACAACGAGACCTGGCACCTCGTTCCCCGCCCTCCCAGTGCCAATATTGTGACCGGTAAGTGGATTTTTAAACACAAATTCCACGCCGATGGCTCCCTTGCCCGTCACAAGGCTCACTGGGTAGTCCGAGGTTTCTCCTAATGACCCGGTGTCAACTACAACGAGACCTTCAGTCCCGTTGTCAAGCCCGCCACCATCCGAGTCGTCCTCACCTTGGCTGCCTCTCGCTCCTGGCCGATCCATCAACTAGACGTGAAGAACGCCTTTCTTCACGGCCAGCTGACGAAAACAGTCTACTGCCAGCAGTCCCCAGGCTTCGTCGACCCTTCTCGTCCCGACGACGTCTGTCTCCTTCAACGCTCTCTCTATGGCCTCAAACAAGCCCCTCGTACCTGGTACTAGCGCTTTGTTGCCTATCTTCAGCACATCGGCTTCGTGGCCTCTGCGTTCGATAGTTCTCTATTCACTTTCCATATCGGCTCCGCCACTGCCTATCTACTTCTCTATGTCGATGACATTGTCCTCACAGCATCTTCGACATCTCTCCTCGACCAGATCTTGGCCCGACTCCACTCTGAGTTCGCCATGACCGATCTTGGTCCTCTCCACCATTTTCTTGGCATCTTCGTAACCCGTTCCATCCACGGTCTCTTCCTTTTCCAACGTCAGTACGCCATCGACCTCCTCCAGCGTGCAGGCATGGCCGACTGTCACTCGACGGCCACCCCAGTCGACACTCGAGCCAAACTCTCCGCCGCCGATGGCGCCCTCGTTGCCGATCCCTCTCACTATCAGAGTTTTGCCGGGGCTCTCCAATACCTCACACTAACCCGACCCGACCTTGTACGCTGTCCAGTAAGTGTGCCTCTTCATACACGCTCCATGCGAACCTCACCTCGCGCTGCTCAAGTGCATCCTACGCTACGTGAAGAGCACCCTCTCCAGCGGGCTGCATCTCAGCTCCAGCCCCATCGACTCCCTCACTGCGTACTCCGACGTGGACTGGGCAAGCTGCCCCGACTCTCGACGCTCTATGTTCGGCTACTGCGTTTACCTCGGTGACACTCTCGTATCCTGGTCCTCAAAACGCCAGACTACAATGTCCCGATCTAGCGCTGAAGCCGAGTACTGCGCCGTCGCCCACGTCGTCGCCGAGTGCTGCTGGCTTCGCCAGCTTCTCCAGGAGCTCCGTGCACCCCTCTCCACCGCGACCGTCGTCTACTGCGATAATATCAGTGCCGTCTACATGACCGCCAACCCTGTCCATCACCGACGCACCAAGCACATCGAGATCGATATCCATTTTGTCCGTAACAAGGTTGCATTAGGACAGGTTCGGGTGTTCCATATACCATCGGCACATCAGTTTGTCGATATAATGACCAAAGGCATGCCCATGCCTTTGTTCACCAGTTTTCGGTCCAGTCTCTGCGTCCGTTCCCCTCCCGCTGTGACTGCGGGGGGTGTTAGACAGACCACTGGCCTGGGCTGTATATATATAGATCCGACCCCCTCTATACGCTCGGGTGTTCATAGCCACTGTACACATTCTACAAGCTAAACCATTTAAGCTGAAAAGAAAGGGCTGAAGGCATGGTAGCCCAACTTATCAGCATGGTGGATGCACTCTGCAAAATAGGTCGAGTTGAGAAAGCTGATTGTGTGAAGCAGAACATACTCTCCAGGGGATTCCAACACACAACTTTCATATACAGTGTCCTGGTGCATAGCTATGGTGTTGAGATGAGGATCGAGGATGCTGTTGCTACATTTTTGGATATCAGCAATGATGAGATTGTGCAAGATATTGTTGTCTACAATGCACTTGTCACTGCCTTCTACGAAGTGAAAGGATTTGGGAATGCCTTTAGAGTCCTAAATGATATGGAAGGCCATGAAATCGCTCTAAACTTCGAGGACCAGCTGGAACGCCATCCTTAACCGTCCGATTAGCCTTGGAAGGGATGGTGAAGCGTTCAGAGTATTCGGCCACATGATTAAGTGCCACCAACCAAACTCTGATACTTTTCACCATGATGATAAAAATGTTCCGCGAGAATGACAGGTAGAGATGGCACTATAGCTATGGAAATACTTGAACTAAAGTATGCACAACTTTTCTGTTCAGATCAATGGACCGTGTGACAGGGTGAGATTAGCTAAGGTTGTGTTTTGCTCGAGGACAGAGAAGGGCATCAGACCTCATGGTTCAACATTTGGCGAACTAAGGAAGCCGCTTTTGAAGGAATGAAGGAAGGATGTGCTTGATTTTCTTGTTGATAAAATGAAGATCCTGCTACAGGAACCATTGATTGATTGACCATTCATTTCTTATTATGTTATGAGCACTTGGTCCTCGGACATATGTTCTGATACACTGTTAAAATTGGGTCAATTTTCAAACGTTATGCAATTTATTCCTTCTTGTTAATTTGTGTGTACTATTATTAGTATGCTACTCCTAGGTTTTTTCCTGATGATTATTAAATATCTCACTGCAGAGAATCATAAGATACCATCACCACGTTCAGCTTGTGTATGATCGCTCTGTGCTGATTGGAACTAACTGGTTAATATAGCAGAGACCTGAGAGTGCCAACCATGAGGCTGAAGGTACGGCACTCTGATTTTCAGGTAAACATATGTCTATCAACTCATTCCCCAAATTCATGCATGCTAATCACTCGTCGAAAACTGAATTCTCGGATGCTGATCACCCCCCAAATTCTTGATTTTGTTTTGGACCTGGCTTGCCTGAGAGCTGAAGTTTTACTACTCTGCATTTTTCACTTGCTTTGTGTCGTAAACGAGAGTAAACAGCTCGAGCTGTTAGCCTTCTTTTTTTTTTTTCATTTTGTCAAAATCTGGTTTCCCGGCTGTATTATTTGTTTGCAGTGCCGTGATGTTGACGATATAGAATCTAGTTAGCTATGCTGATCTTCACTAAACCTACTAAGAAATCAAACTCCGCCATATACTCATATATCAAATAAAATGCTTTCATGTTTTCAGCCAACCCTTGAATAAAGTAAACGGTCAATTATTTTGAACACAAGCATGATACAAAAATCACACGGGACAGTTTAGCCGCCAATATGCTCAGTGCTTTTGTCTGAGAATAGTTGGGCCTTATTGTAGCTGAGACAGCCATTGCAAACCAAACTTAATAAATCCTTGAGAAAAACGTGGAAGGATAAACGACAAGAAATTTCAGATCGCAACGAGCAACTCTGGCCCTGTACTGATCCTCTTCAGTTCCGCTCAAATCTTCTCCCTTTTCTTCTTGTTCTCTGCTGCTGCTGCTTAATTACAGCCGTAAAGAAGAGTTATCATGCTATGGTCAAAACACGAAGAATGTTATGAAGATGCTGATGTTATGAAGATGTTACAAAATAGGAACAAAATTTATAAATACAACCAACTAAAATCACGTCAATCGGATTTCTAAATCCCTAAATATTAATGAAATAAAATTATCAAATAGAAGGTTAACAAAAATTATTTAAACCATAATTAATTAATAATACGATATTAGAAAATAATTAACTATCAAACTTTTACAACACTGAAAAAAAACACTCTCGTCAAATAAACTAACCAAATCACAGAGAAAAACAAATCAAATCGATCATTAGGTATACGCAAAAAATGAACAAAAAAGTGAAAGATTAATTGACACACTAATTTTCTATAAACTTTACCTTTATTATTATGATTGTGCTTATAAGATGCTTCTTCAAATCAGCTAAAAGATTTCTCCGCAAAATCATTAAAACCCTATATTAAAACTCTAATCTATTATCTAATTTGTTCACCTCTCAAAATTTTACAATCATATCTCTAAAACTTTATTTAAATATGCTCAAATATCCTATAAGCATAACCTTAACACTTCATCCCTATTTATAGCCTCAAAAGATTAGAAAACCCTATGAGAAAAGATCTTAAATCCCTTGAGATTTTATATCACTTCTTAGTTTTTTCTCAACCACTAGATCTGAAATCAACGTTTTTAGATGAGCACGGAGCCATAGAGGTTGACATGCTACCAAAGATAATCCCACTTGACCTATTTTATAGAGTGCATCCACCATGATGCCATTACCATATGTATGGCTGCCACATGCCCGCCTTTGGGCCTGTTCTTTTCAGCTTAAATGGTTTAGCTATTTCTCGTTTTTTTGGTTAGCATGTTTTTTAAATGTGTTTAGTGTAAAAAATTTCTATACTTTAAAAGATAAAATAAATCTATTTTTAACTTTTTAATAACTAATACTTAATTAATAACCATATTTTTCATTTTGCATGTGGCCAATAAGCCAAAACTAACCCAAAAAAACGTGCCTAAAAGATAATGTTTTCCATTGAACACACAAACAAATTAATATAACCATGATTATTGTTTCTATCCTACCGTATACACTTACTAGACCTGGCCATATGGCATGGGCGTTTATTTTTTTATTTGACCATTCTCAGTTTAATTTGATATTTATTGAAGGTTTTGTTATGAAATTCAGCAATATTTTTGCGGCCTATTGCAAAAATTTCAAATGCAAACATTATCTTCAAAATTATGTATTATCTATATTTTATAAACAATTTTCCCATCCTTAAAAAATATCATATTTTTCTAGTGTAAATTCTGATACCAAGAGTTACTTTTTTAAGGATGGTGAAATTCCCCCTATTTCATATACAATACTTACATAAAAATGGCCCTATAAATTTCTACACAAACTAACATTTATACAATAATCCGATAAGTCAGTATGGAAAAATATATTAATAAAAAAAGTCTAGTTTTGGTCCTTAATTATATCATTGGTCTAACTTTGGTCCATCAATTATAAAATCAACATGGCTCATACATGGAGTCTACGTGGGTGAAAAGTTATGACAATAACATACCAATCAGTAACAAATAATAACAAAATAAAGAAATAATGAAGAAAATGCTACAACTTATATGTCAACTTTGCTTCGTTTTTCTCCTTTTCTCCTTAATTTTATATATTATTTATTTTAAATTGCTAACTAGAATTCTATATGACGCCACCATATCAAAAACCATCTCGGTCTATGTCCAAGGATGAAATATGCATGGTTTTAAGAGTTGAGAGACTAAATAGTAACAGGTTTTGTAGTTAAGAGATTAAACCGAGCCAAGGCTAGAGTGAAAAGACTAAAAATGGACTTGTTCCACCAGTTTAATATGTTTCTGATTTAAGCATGACTTAATGAGTGGCTAGTGGTTTTCCATACAGTTTTTATTTTTGTTCAGGTCAAATCTAAATAAATGAATGGCTCAAATTTAATTGTCCTCTTACGTCTAAGACAAAGTATGGTACAATAGCTAGTTGTACATTAACTGCCTATGCCGATGAGAGTTTATTTGCTACCAGAAGAGTTTATTTCTCGTTTTTTTCGTTAGCATGTTTTGTAAATTAGTGTTTAGTGTAAAAAATTTTGATACTTTAAAACATAAAATAAATCTATTTTTAATATTTTAATAACTAATACTTAATTAATCATATGGTATCATTTTGCATGTGGCCAATAAGCCAAAACTAACCGCGAAAAGAACGTGCTGAAAAAAATTGTTTTCCATTGAACACACAGACAAATTAATATAACCATGATTATTGTTTCTATCCTACCGTATACAAGTTACTAGACCTGGCCATGATTTGTTTTCTCACTTGAAATTATGTGAACAAAACTGTAAATGGAACAATATGGATGGTAGACCTGATGTTAAAAGAAAATTTTCAATATAAATGTGCCAAACCAAAAGGATAACTAATTATTATCATTGAAAGGGGATCACAAAACGCGCATAGCAGGAGACAGATCACCTTCTAACTTAGGCTAGGAGATTCACTAATTATAGATCACTATCTAAATAAGACTAGATCTGGTCAGCTGAATACATCTAGCACAAAAATCAGTCAAACAAGACTGGTTGTTGTCTAACACGTCCCTGTAGTTAAATCGTTGGTAGAGCGAACATTTAGACTGGACCAAAATTCCGTGAAAACGGACGATGGTAGCATCTTAGTAAAAATGTCAGCAAACTAAGACATCGCAGGGATGTGAAGAACGTAAACATCACCAAGTGCAACATACTCCCGAACAAAGTGTAGGTCCATTTTCACATGTTTAGTACGTTAGTGCTGAATAGAATTAGAAGACATATAAACTACGCTAATATTATCGCAGTACACCAAAGTTGTCCTGCATAGAGGAGTGCAGTTCTGATAAGAGATGGTATAGCCTAGTGACTTTAACAACAGTATTAGTGACTGCTTGATACTCAGCCTTCGCATTGGAACAAGAAACTGTATTCTAGTGCCCAAATCCTTCATAGAGAACTCCTACTCAAGGGCGTCAATAATACGTCGAAGTAAGCTGGTAGATGAAGCTGTGAGTACAATGTCGTCCACATAAAGCAAGAGATAGACAACTTCCTAGTTTCATCTTAAAAATGTTCTTGTGTCTCCAAATCTTATTAAAGATCTCATTTCTATTCACCAGTTTACTTCTGATAACAACTGTTCTGTAGAGTTTAACCTCTTTGACTGATCTGTGAAGGATCTTCCTACTCGGAGGAAAATCATCTGATGTGATAGCTCCAGACCCCTTTACTCATTGCATCTCCCGATGGCTCCTCTCCATGCGTCCTCCTTGTCTTCACTTTGGCATTAGTGTCTCGGGCACCTTGGATAGGACATCCTATCTAGACTAGCACATTCTTCAGCTATTTCTTATAATAAAAGTGCTAGTGATACTCTCTATCATGCTTTTTCGTTAGCCTGCATTATTCGAGGGTGCCCAACTAGGTAAGCATGATAGAGAGTATCGCTAGCACTTTTATTACAAGAAATGGTAAACTCCACAGAATATTGGTTATTAGAAGTGAATTGGCAAACAGAAATAAGATTTTTAATAAGGTTTAGAGACACAAAAACATTTTTAAGACGAAGTTGGGGAGTTGTTTATTTTCTACTTTATGTGGACGACATTGTACTTATAACTTCTTTTACCGGCTTACTCCGACGTATCATTGACACTCTTTAGCAGGAGTTCTCTATGAAGGATTTAGGTATTCCATCATTTTCTAGATATTCATGTTCAGCACACGAACTCAGGACTCTTTCTTTCCGAGTGTTAGTATATGATTGAAATTCTTAACCATGCTAGCATGTCTGATTACAAACCATGCTCTATGCCAATTGATGTGAATCCGAATCTCCCTTCAGACGACACCCCAGTGTCTGATCCTACAGATTTTCACAATCTCGCAGGTGCTCTTCAGTATCTCACTTTGACTCGACCGGATATCTCCTATGCAGTTCAGCAAGTCCGTCTTCACATGCATGACCCACAGGAGCCTTATCTTATTGCTCTCAAGCACATTCTGCGTTATGTCCGTGATACTCTGCATATGGGCCTGTTCTTGCGTCCCTCCTCTTAGTCTGACTTGGTTGTTTACTCTGATACTGATTAGACTGGCTGTCCTGATACTCGTCGATCAACCTCTAGATATACGTTATTCTTTAGTGACAACTTGGTCTCGTGATCATCCAAGCGTTATAATATAGTTTCTCATTTCAGTGCAGAGGGTGAGTATCAAGCAGTCGCCAATTCTATTGCTAAAGTCACTTGGCTACGCCATCTGTTGTCTAAACTGCACATTCCTCTATGCAAGACAAATTTGGTGTACTACAACAACATTAACGCAGTTTATATGTCTTCTAATTCTGTTCAGCACCAGCGCACTAAACATGTGGAGATCAATCTACTCTTCGTTCGGGAGCGTGTTGCACTTTGTAATATTCGCGTCCTTCATGTTCTAACGACGTCTCAGTTTGCTAACATTTTCACCAAGGGACTATCATCTTCCGTTTTTACCAAATTTTGGTCTAGTCTAGACGTTCGGTCCACCGATGATATGACTGTGGGGACGTGTTAGACTGTCTTCTGTGCTTGATTGACTGCCTCTTATACCAGATATATTCCGCTGGCCAGATCTAGTCTCATTAGGATAGTTACAGTATAGTTAAAAATGATCTATAAATCACGAGTCTTCTACTATGCGATAACCATGTTTTATAAATCCCATTCGTTATATTCTTTTATATGTACACGTAAGTGTGCATTAGGACTCTAAATCCACTATTTTACCAAGAAATGATTACCTTTTGTTTTCATATCACAAAGCTATACTTTTTATTTAGTTGGTATATTATTATAAAAAAAGTACTAAGCATGCATGAGCGTTATCAGATATTGATCTTCAATCACTTGACAAACAGATGGCCCTTCAGATTTTAGATGTAAGGCGAAAAGTAAGAGGACGAAAAGACAGGTTAATAATTGATCAAGCCATATGTTTATCTGTGAAAGAGTTAATGCCATGATGATCAAACTGTAGTGGCTTCGCGGTTTTGTTTCCCTCAGACTAAATTCTATCTGGGCACATGTTGGTCATTCCCAGTGGCTTCTTCCTGGCCACGACTTGGCTTGTGTAATTCATTGTCGATGCATGTCCGGCTCCAACTTCGAGAGCGCCATTAAATGTGTTTAGAAACCAACAGTGGCGTTATAAAAAAAACTTTTACAGTGCAACCGCAAGGGCTAGAAATTTACTTTCGTTTTCAATATCAAATAGCTAAGTCTATTTTCTGAAGTTATAGATGCAAATTAATTTGGGCACAAACATATAGTTAAGTTTTGAATTATGCTCCTTCTGTTTTTTTATTCACTTATCGATTATCAATATTATCTTCAAAACATTTTTAATCATTGCTTTTTCAAAACATATGTTTGTAAAAAGCACGATAAGGTAAGTCTAGTATTAGTAATCAATGAGTGCATGTTTATGACAAAGAGCGGTGACACTCTCTTTTGTCATGCAAACACTGTAGCATGTGCATCCCTATATTTTAAGTATATTTTTTTATGGCGTTCGACTCAAAAAATTTTTAGATAATGAAATATTTCATTAGTCAATGAAAACATCTGACCACTGCTGCTGAGGATGTACACAGCCAACAAAACAAAAGCTAAAGAAAGATTAAAAAACCTAGGCTACATGAACATATCATGTTTTCTTGTGACATTTTGCTCTACTACAATCATGAAGAGATGACCAGGAATTTAGGCTATTCTCCAAAACATGGCATTTAACTCAATTTTGGATTCATGATGCATGCATACATATGTTTCAGGTAGAATTGGCCCCGAATGGATAAGTAAAATATGTACAATACATCTAGCTAGTGTTATTAGAGTTAAGGTTTTTTTTCTTCTCTGATTAACATCATAAGCCCTAGCATTTCCCTATTCCTTGTCTAATGTTCAAATTTCTTTATTCTTTGCTTAACGTGAGAGTTTCTAAACAAGTGTCTAATTAGTAAAGCTAAAGAAAGATAGACAAACATCTTCACACTACCAATTTAGATTGTGTAAACTAAAGCAACCAGTAGCTAAATACTCTTATAGTAGAAAATGCAGCTATTAAATTAATTTAGTGGGTACTGCATACATACCTCTTGTTGTCAAGATATTTTCGGAGCTCATCAATCAGATGTCTTTCACTTAGTGCTGCTGTATCAAACGACATGTACTTGTACTTATTATATTCAATAAAGATGTCCTTAAGAACTTTCTTGATGTTAGGTTTTTGACACACCGGAACAAAATCAAATTACACTTTAAGCACGTCAAATACCATTTTGGCAAGAGCTGTCTGTTCCAATCCTCCAAATCCAACAACAGACATCATCTTGAGCTTCTTGGATGCCTCATCTTCTGTGGACAATCTATTGATTAGATCATCACGTGCCTTGTCGATGCCAATAAGATTGGCGACCTTTTCATACAGTCCCAAGATGGGAGGGTCAACAACCATTGGAGGCTTAGAAGAAGCAACATCAATCGTGTACCTACCGCGTCATTCCATCACCTCCTTTACTTGGCTCTTAACATCTATGATGTCATTGCCTATTCTGTGGTGGATCTTTACCTGAGACAACTTATGGTACATGTTGATTAACCACGTGAAGTTGTGTTTCTTGGTTGGCTCAAGTGCATCAGCATGTAGCATGAAGGTGTCAATGATATCCTCGATGTTGTAGGACAGCTCCCTAACATCTCTAGCCCAGATCTTGACTTGCTCGTCGAGCTGGTCTAGCGGAATGTTTAATACCTTCTTAAGGGCAAGTTGCATGCTCTCAAACTCCGCTTTGAGAAACTTGATTCCCTCCTTCACACTCTTTTGCAGGTCATACTCCTCCTTGAGCGGCTCGCCCAGCTTGGGGAGTACCTTGCCTATCGCCACTGTGGCGAACTCCATTTCAGATGGTTCACTCTCTCCCTCTATGCTTCTGATGATGATGAGCCAGCTAGTTTGAAAATCTCAATTTGCAGTAATCACCTCCTCATAATAGCTTCACTTCAAGTCCCGGTAAGATGAAAAGCATTGAAAAATTGAAAAATATTTCAGCTAGCTAGCACACCAAATCAGGTATACTAGCTAAACTGATTCAATATCTGCAAATAACAACAATGTTTTAGGCTCCAAATGAAATGCACCAAAGCTCTCATAATCACAATAAAGTCTACGCTACAGATGCGAAAAGGAAAAGGTATGCATAATTGTGCCATCATGTGTAACTTCAATTCTTACTCAGCATATATGGCCTTCTCTACATCGTCACCTTGCTCAGATCTGGTGGCTAGGACCGTACTAATTAGTAAGCACGAGAAAATAATCGATGTTCATTTTTTTTTTCGAACAAGCATGTTAACTAGCTACACTGAAATTTCTGCAAGCTCGAATCTTAAACAAGGAAGCCCAGATTTCTACATTTTTGCTACAGACCATCGTTTCAGATGCTCTTGCAGATGCCTAACACCACAGAACAGAATCGCCTACAAACAAGTTCCTTGAGCGCAGCTTTACCTTGCAAAGTAGAGATATCCAAGCTCCTGTTCTAGCTGCTCTTGGCAGCTTGGCTCAAAGAGGGGGATGGAATCATGGAGACGGCTGCAGGCTCCATGGATGGGGGCAGCTAGCGTGGGGTTCAGTAAAAGTGACGGAGGCTGTGGGATTCCTGCACGAGGCTGGTGGCGGTGTGGAGGTTACAGAGAAGTGAGGAAGGCGAGAGCTTGCTGCTCAGGTGACTGCAGCCGCCATGGATGACTCACTCGGGATCAGGAAGGTGTGGAGGGACTGGGTTTGGGGTAGACGTGAGGCAGATGCGAATGCAAAGCACGCCGATGACCCGTTAGCAATTTAAAAGGAAAGGTTAAAAATAAACTATCATAAAAAATATTAAAATTAACTCTAAAATTAAGTTTTATGTACGTCAGACTTAATCAGCTCCCCGCCTTTTTTTTCTTCTTTCCTTTTTATTTTCAATATGAAATGATGTTTGGAAGAACTCACAAAAAGCTTGGAAAGTGGAGCAAAACAATTCAGTATTTTTGAGTGGTGTTTTTACTTGATCATAAGCTCGAATGGTATTAGTTTCAAAAAAGAAAAATCTCAAAGAGTATATAAGGTGCAGTGCAGATATTTCATACTTGAGTACCTGCACAGAACCTACAATTTACAAGAAGTCTGATACTGATAGCAATTTACAACCACCCAAAATGAAGAAGAGCTCTCGTCAAGCAAAGCTGTTTTGATATATGTACTGTCTACAGTCTACTCTGATGGCACAAATTGTCCAGAGACTGAAATTGGAACTAGAGTAGCGCAGGACCCATAGAATAAGCACGGTTATTATGCTATTCCGTAATATAATGAAACCCTGACAAGTGTAAGGAAGACAGACAGTGAGTGTGCTTGAAAATCAGAAAACTCATATGCGATCACTCTTCTTGAGTAAATGCTTCAAATACCACTGTTTCTTTAATTGGAAAAACTTTGTAATGTTGTATTTTAACAGTAAGGTGTATTTCCCCAAACTTACAACAGATCATACAATTGTCAGATATACTTGGTACTGTTGATCTCAGCAGAAACGTGCGAATAGCTCAAAATTCTCTTCCTTGCATTATTACTTCCCTGTTGTTCGTCATGGGCCCTGCTACTATATACAAGAGTAGTACCCTTAGAGTTTTGATGCTGTCTTCAAATTTTTGTTCGGCTCAGATCCCAGTTTTGCTGCCGTACGTTCCTTCACCTTGAAAATGAGCTCATGGGCTTCCTCGAAATGAGGGCTTGTGGCTTTCTTTACATTCTGAATCCAACTGCAGATCTTCTCATAAGGTCCAAGAATTCTGTCACGTTCACTATCGCCGAGTACCTGCATATTAGTTCCAGAGTTATTTTTGTTTGAGAAACTACTTCTAGTGTGAAGTTTTCAGGTTTCTCATGTAAAAGATGCTGTGGTTGCTGCTTCCATGGTTAGGGGGCAACCATAATCTGGTTGGTTTCAGCAGATTTAATATGTACAAACAAATTCTTCGCGTGACACTCATGGGCAATAAAATTGAAATGATGCATATAAATTGATGTGGCAATATACACATACCTCCAGTTGCATTATTTCACAAACAAGGCTAAGATCTGCAATTGAGAGCTGAGGGTTGCCCAGTAAGAACTTTGGGTCACCTTTGAGCCACATAGATTCAATCATTGTCAGGGACCGCAGTAGTAATTTCTCTGCTTGTTTTGCAGCCTCAGGGCTTGATGGAAGTCCAAGAGAAGGAGCCAACACAGTGTTCAGTACAAAGGTTGCTGCATAAAAACGAATTAAAGTATGGAAAAAAGGCTCAATTATTGCAAAATAGATTTACCTAATTAGGTATTTAGGTTGCCAGAAACTGCAAAGGTTGCCTTCTATGTTTAGGTATGCTTTAATTGCATTAATGAAAGGATAGATCATTTGAAATGTGAGTGCAAAGCTATAACGGGAACATGGACGTCTGGTTAATGATAACTCCACATGATGAACAAAAAAGACTAACGCTACCTGTCTTTTTTACATTATACTGGGTTTACTTCTCACCTGCACTACGACGCAAATTTGAGTGATGCCAATCCAAGATGGCCTCAATTTTGGCTCTGGTAAACAGGTCTGCAGGATACCTACGTGAGACAAGATATAATAAAACAGTGACTTAAACTTTGAACAAAGTACCTCTTCATCAAAAAAATGGCTGACAAACTCTAGCCCTATGGCAGAATCATGGCTATAATGTGGCATATCCAGTGCAAGAATCAACACGCTAAAACTCAATAGCACGTTGAACTCCATGGGTTATAATAGAGAACCTGCTTGAGAACTCGTCATCTCAAAACTGGTTGAAACAGGCTGAATTTTTTGGACTAAATCAATGGTAAATCTACATTAATTCAAAATACTCCCTCGGTCATTTTCATTTCACACTGGTAGAACTAAACTTAACTCTGGCAGCATCAAATAAAGATTGAAAGAGATAGTGATTGCAACGGTATAAATGTATTAATCAGTGTTATAAGTACATATAGAAGGTAGGGGATTTACAAAACATGGTCACCGTATGACAGAGAATCTACGTTTTATGGATCACTAACCAACTAGCTTAAGAGATCTACTAAACATGGTCATCATATGGCAGAAGATCCACGTTTTGTAGATCACTAACCAACTAGTATAGGAAATTCACCAAACGTGGTCACCTCATGACAGGAGAACCACGTTTTGTGGATCACTAATCAACTTAGGCTGGGTCTGGCCGACTGAACACACCTGACATAGGACACAGTCACACAGACCAAATATGGTTGTCTAACACGCCCTCGCTGTCGAATCGTCAGTAGAACGAACGTTTAGACTGGACCGGAACTCCGTAAAGACTGACAAAGGCAGCCTCTTGGTGAAGATGTCAGCGAACTAAGATGTCGTGGGGACATGAAAGACACGGACATCACCAAGGGCAACGCACTTCCGAACGAAGTGAAGATCAATCTCTACATGCTTGGTGAGCAGGTGTTGAACGGGGTTCAAAGACATATAGACAGCGCTGATGTTGTCACAGTACACCAAGACTGTCTTGCACAAAGAAGTGTGCAGCACAAACAACAATTGGCATAACCAAGTGGCTTCTACGATGGCGTTGGCAATAGCACAGTACTCAGCCTCAACACTAGAACGGGAGACGGTGTTCTGACGCTTGGACGACCAGAAGACCAGGTTGTCATAAAAAAAACGGCATAGCTAGAGGTTGACTTCCGCGTATCTAGACAGCCAGCCCAATCAGCATCAGAGTAGACAACCAAGTCTGACTGAGGACAGGGGCGCAGAAACAAGCCCATGCAAGGTGCCACGGACATAGCGCAGAATGCGCTTGAGGGCAGCAAGGTGTGGCTTCCGATGATCATGCATGTGAAGACAGACTTACTAAACTACATAAGAGATGTCTAGCTTGGTGAAAGTTAGATACTGAAGAGCAACAGTAAGGTTGCGGAAATCCGTAGGATCAGACACAGCATCACCATCTGCTGAGAGCTTCGAATTGACATCAATGGGCGTTGAGCATGTTTTGCAGTCAGACATTCCAGCATGCTCAAGGATCTCAATCATGTATTGCTGCTGAGAAAGGAAGAGACATGAGCTTGTGTGTTGAACATGCATACCCAGGAAGTTATGAAGAGCCCCAAGATCCTTCATAGGGAATTGCTGAAGGGCACCAATGGTACGTTAGAGCAAAGTGGTTGAGGAAGCTGTCAGCACAATGTCATCAACGTAGAGTAGGAGGTAAACTGTGTCCGCTCCATGCCAATAAACAAACAGAGATGTGTCGGATTTGGCTTCAACAAAACCGAGCTGCAAAAGGTGGAAAGCAAACCTGTTGTGCTAAGCTCGAGGTGCCTACATAAGTCCATAAAGAGAACAATTAAGACGGCACACATAATCAGGATGAGTGGCGTCTTCAAATCCGAAGGGCTGAGCGCGGTAAACTATCTCTGACAAAGTACCATGCAAGAAGGCATTGTCGACATCGAGCTGATGAATAGGCCAGAAGCATGAAAGAGACAGAGAAAGAACAACCCGTACAGTAGCAGGCTTTACGATCGGACTGAATGTCTCAAAGAAATCAACACCAAGACGCTGAGTAAAGCCCCGAAGAACCCAACACGCCTTGTACCGCTCAAAGGACCCATCAGCTTTGGATTTGTGCCTGAATACCCATTTGCCTGTCACCACATTGGACCAAGGCAGCCGAGGAAGGTCCCATGTGTGATTGATAGCAGAGCTAAGTACTCGACTTCCATAGCAGCTCACCAATTTGGATCAGCAAGAGTGGCATGGTAGGTCCTATGGACCGAAGACAGCGACGTGGCCTGGAACAATGCCGACTGATGAAAGCCGTGCTTCCCACGGGTAATCATGGCATGCTGATTTGCCACGGGAGGGACGGGTACAGCACCGGCAGGATGAGACGCCATGGGCGGCTGGACTGGCACAGGGGGAGGACGCCGAATGTAGACAGCGCTGAGGAGGCTACGGAGGGGCTGACGGGGAGGCCGCTGTTTGCTATTTGGAGAGAGTGGCGCCAGACTATCCGGAGGCCTAGGATGCCGCCTAGGCTCTAGAGCGGCACGACGCAGCTGGCGGTGTGGTGTAAGTCAGTGCAGGGCCCACAGACCGTGGCCCATGAGGCAAACACGGCGGCGGCCTAGTAGGCGTAGGAGGCTCACTAACCGAGCACGGTAGTGGAGCAAGGAGTGGGGATGGCTGCAACCTAACCAGTGGAGGCGCTAGGGGTGGTGAGTCTAGGACACCAGGGGCCGCACGTGGCTGTGCAGTGGTGCCGGATGCCGCACATGGTTGTGCGGTAAGAGGTGTCCCTGCAGGTAACAAACACGGTGACGGTGCAAAGGGGACCGACACAGGATTAGTAAAGTCCTCCAGGAAATCACATGCCGCTCGAGTGGAAGAAGGATCCTTGAAAAAGGGAAAGGAGGACTCTTTGAAAACCACATGGCGGGAGATGATGAGACGGTTTGTGTGACGATCAAGGCAAAGGTAGCCCTTGTGGTGGAGGAAGTAGCCAAGGAAAACACATAGAGTGAAGCAAGGGGCAAGTTTGTGAGCGGCACTGGCAGAGGTTGGGATAGCACTTGCAACCAAAAACGCGTAGATGCTCATACAACGACTGAGTTTCAAAAAGGGAGAGATGTGGAGTAGAAAAGTTCAACGTTTTGGTGGGAAGTATGTTTAGAAGATAGGTGGCAGTGCTAAGAGCCACAGCATAAAACATGGGAGGAATGCTAGCCTGGAACAGGAGGGAGCGAATGACATTGTTTGTAGTGCGGATGATGCGTTCAGCTTTACCGTTCTAAAGCGAGGTGTAGGGGCAGGACATAGGCAGGTACATGCCATGTGAGAGGAAGAACATGTAGGCGCTGGAGTTATCAAACTCGCGGCCATTGTCGCATTGAACCCCTTTGATGGTGACACCGAACTGGGTGCGAACATAGGCAAAAAAGTTAGAAAGAGTGGAGAAAGTATCAGACTTAAGGCGTAGCGAAAATGTCCAAAGATAATGCGAGTAGTCATCAAGAATAACCAAATAATACTTATGACCAGAGACACTAGCAATGGGTGAGGTCCAGAGGTCACAATGCATTAACTGAAAATTATGAGTGGCATGTGATGATGACGCATGAAAGGGAAGGCGTGTATGACGACCGAGCTGACAAGCATGACAAAGAGTGTCACTAGCACTTTTATTACAAGAAAGACCAAACCATTGTGCTAGCTTGGAGAAGACTTCAGGACCAGGATGGCCGAGACGCTGATGCCAAATAGAGGAGGTGGTGGCGGCATAGAAGGTGGATGCCACAAGCTACAACGGGTAGACAGGACTGGAGCTCATACCTGGTGATCACTCTCCATGAGGGAAGAGCCTTCACTGAATAATCAAAAGGGTCAAATTCCACAGAACAGTTATTGTCGGAAGTGAACTGGTGTACGGAAATGAGATTCTTGATAAGGTTTGGGGAAACGAGAACATTATCAAGGTGAAGGTTGTGAGGTAAATGAGCGACGCCAGTGATGGTAACATGAAGTAAATGTCCGTTGCCGACAATAATATTAGGTGGAAAAGTAGGAATGGGAGTGAGTATTCCAGCATTGAGTCATATGATGTGTGGCGCTGGAATCAAAATACCACTTATTTTGTTGTGGCTGCTAGAGGGACATCGTCTAAAAGTTGGCAGCAAATGTCTGTTGATCTCAACCAAGCGGCCCATAGCCACTAGGGGGAGGCACACCCCACTGGCCGGCCCACTGTCCTTGGGGCCTAGCAAGGAGGACATGCGGCTGTGGGGCCGGCCCATGCGCCATCAGGGCCTGTGGTCTGGGCCACATCTAAATAGACCCGAACCAGGGGTTGTAGAGACTGAGCCACGGAGTCCCGGGGCGCGGCCCAGCAAGAGAGGTAGTGCCTACGCCCCCGTAGTGAAAACCGCCATCGTGACGGGGAGGGCCGCCGCTGCCGCTGCACTTGCCACTGCGCTTGTCGTGCTTGGCAGTGTTGCCTCCAGAGCCAGTGGCCTCCTGCTGCTAGGGTTTCTTGGGAGGTGGTGCAATAGATGCGGACGGGACAGCGGGGGAGGGCGCGGGTTTGCCAGGGCTTGTGGTAGCGGCGAGTGCCACAGCGGGAGCCATCTTTGCCATAGTCAACTCCTCGAACTGTAGGTCGTCCCGTACTTGGAGAAAGGTAAGGACGGGGTTGCTCTGCCAGAAATGAAGACCAAGGGTGGTGAAGCGCTCGTTGAGGCCGCGGATGATGTTAAGGACGAGCGTGCGGTCAGAGAGGGGCTCACCGAGGTCACAGAGGTCCTTCGCCATGCGCCTGTAGCGCCAGCAGTACTCGGAGACCAAGAGGTCACCTTGGGAGAAGGAGCGGAATTCCTGGTCAACGAAGAGCACGCATGTCGCGCGGTTCCCAGGGAATTGAGACTCGATGGCGAGCCTAGTGGCGCGAGCAGTGGCGCCGCACTCGGAGATGGCGTCAACGAGGTCGTCGAAGATGGTGCTGAGGAGCCAATCTGCATGACGCAGTCCATCCGCACCCAATAGGGAGAGTGGGGCATAACGTCGTTGGAAAGGGCGTGCTGCTGCAAGGAAAACTTGCCGATGGTGAGGAGGAAGGACTCGCGCCATCTCGCGAAGAAGGCGGAGTTGAGATAAAGAACGAGGGGCATGAGGGAGCAGATATTCTGCACGGCAACCTCCTGCGCATGCAGATTAAGGAGCGTTGCCGCCTCGTGGTGAAGAAGAGCCTTAAGAAGAGGTGGGTCGCTGGCGTTGGGGACGATGTCATCGCTGGCAGTATCATTATCCTGGGCGGCCTCCACAGCTGCGCGCTCACAAGCAGCGTGGTCAAGGGCGGCCCAAAGGCGCACGTCTGCTGCGTCACGCTCCTACTAGGCAAGCACTGCCTCGTGCTTGGCTTCCTAGGCGCAGGCGAGAACGGTGTCGCTGGCGAGTTGTGCCGCGCGCTTGTTGATCTCTTTGGTGGCACGGCGTCCTCCGTGCGCTGGAGACAGTGGCGTCGCCATGGAGCAGCAGCGCCGAGGAAGGGGGCACACGCTAGATGCAGAAGGTGAATCAGGTGATTAACCTGAGCTTTGATAACATGAAAGAGATAGTGATTGCAATTGTATAAATATATTGATCAGTGTTATGAGTACATATAGAAGTGTATAAGATAAGAGATCCACAAAATGTGGTCACCGTATAGCAGAGGATTCACGTTTTGTGGATCACTAACCAACTAGCCTAGGAGATCCACTAAACATGGTCACCGCATGACTGGAGATCTACGTTTTATGGATCACTAACTAACTAGGCTAGATGATCAATCAAACGTGGTCACCGCATGGCAAGAGATCCACATTTTATAGATCGCTAACCAACTTAGGCTGGGTCTAGCCGACTGAACACACCTGGCATAGGACTCAGTCACGTAAACCAAATATGGCTGAGTAACAAAGATGACAAGAGGGAGTAACAAAAGAAAAATCCTAGCTTGTACGGTATTGCTTGGTAAATCAATTCGAAAACCAGCATATCAGAAATGACTGAAACAAATAGGATTCCATGAGCTGTCATGCAAAATCGACAGCAAAACCTGTACATAACAGAAGCAAGAAAAATCTTTGGATACCCATTAGCTCACAGCAAGTTCTTATGCAACACCATGGGAAATCGACCATTAAACTCAAAAGGCTTGGCTGAACAAAGCCTAAAAAGTTTCTATGTCTAGCCTAAAAAGACAGCAAGTGAAGGTTCCAATACCAAGCTTATTTATCCTTAGAGCTTGTGCATGGCAATGATGTCAAATAAATATTATATAAGATTTAATCTTAAAATACAAAAATAATTACCCTCAAATCTAAAAGTAGTATACATGACTGATTTTCTCTAAGATGAATCAATCACATATATGCATGTGCAAAGAATGCAACTTTTCTAGAAAAAAAAAGGGTCATGCAAATGACACACATGTCCAGGTATATTCAGCCACATAAGATTTTCTAGAGTGACAGAACACCAAATGCATCCTTTTAGAGGAGTAAAGATATGATTCACTAGACCTGTTATGAAAATATGTGGATAAAATGCAACAATTAGACAAAGTAAGTGCTATACTTCCTTGAATACTGCATATTTAAAGGCAATCCAATAGCAGAAGAACATGTAAGTTACCAGAAAACCACAACTAAAGAATAGATTCTTGTAACACAAAAAACAAGCATTGCAAACGGAGTGGCATTACTATCGTCTTACGCACCAGTGATCTGCAACTCCAGGGAACACTGTTGCAAGATACCTCAGAATGGCATGACTGTCACGAAAGGAGAGTCTCATCAGGGCTTTAAAAATTTTGTGGTACAACATAAAATAGCTGGCAATCCTCAGATTAAAAATGTAACCAGGATTACTATGTTATACAAAAATGTAATGAAATATTATACATGGACTTACTGGAAGGTCTAGAACATAAACATTTATTCTCCTTGGCATCAAATACCCCCGATTTATGCTTTTTGCAGAACAGGAATAACCAAGAAACGACATAGAATCCAAGAAGTATCCAAAAGTCAAGAAACGAAGGAGCCCCCAACAGAATTGAATTGGTGGGTATCTAGTTTAATAAGTACCAAATGTATTAACATTATGCAGCTTTAATTGATGATCATTCATACAACAGAAAATAGATTATTATGGACAGGTGTGCAATGAACTGTAAATTCCATGTACAGCTATGGTGTTACTAAACAAGTGTACACACAAGACTGAGCACTAATATACTATAGAGAAACTGAATTGCAACCAAAACTTGGCCCTGAACAAAATTTGACAAGGACAGGTAACATAACAGGACAAGTTACTGAATCATGCGTTATAGTTATTGTTCTGAAGGAGTTTCGAGTGGGCATACATGCATACCTTTCAAACAATCTGAATCGTCCATCAACGATTGCTGGCACTTGTCCCATTGGGTTAATCTCTGAAGAAGGAATAAACTATAATTATATACTAGCTGCAGAGTACACTAAAGCAGGGGAAAAGATTGCAACTTTCTTGCTAAGAAACAAAAAAAAACAAGAAGAAGATCAAGAAAGAGCGGATGAATACTCTTGAATTGAGGGGATAGGTGCTCGCGCTTGAACAGATCCACCGTCACCTCCTCGAAATCGATCCGATTTACTCTGCACAAAGCGTCCTAGATATCAGGATTCAGGGACGATTCAGGCGAGACACAGAGAGGAAAGGATTAGTTCGTACCTGCAGAAGATGATTACAGCGCGGGTAGGCTGCGACCGGCGGTCGCCGTAGACCTTGAGCAGTGGCTGCATGGCGAGCGGGCGGCGCTGTTGCGGAGGCTCCGGTGGTCGTCGGCGGCGGCGGCGTCGAGGCGTTGCTCCGCGCAGAGCCAATCAAAGTGGCCAACTGCCACAAGAGTCCCAATCCAAGTCAATCCCGCGCAAAGACCAATCTGCCCTTAAATTCCACCTCCCAAATTCCAAAAAAAATATTAGTTTTTTTCCCTTTCATGGTATCCTTTTCTTACTTTTACTCTCGTAATCCACATAAAATTGCTTTCTTTGCTTTGGTTCCTTTCCCCTTATTTCTGTCCCAGGGGCTGTTTGGATGAGTTAGTTAAGTTGCCATAATTTAAGTTAGACATATCGCAACTAATTAGCCCACTGTTTATTAGACTACTGCGCCTTAAATGTCAAAGAAAGTGTGGTAGCTACGAAGTGTTTTGCCGTAGGATTTTGCGCTCGAGTCGTGGTGTTAAAATCGTCCGCCTCACTTGCGGCGTGAAGCGCGTTGACGCTAAAGGCTTTGCGCTATCATCACCGTCCCAAAATAATAGTGCGAACTAACACAGGTTCTAGCGCAAACCATCGAAAAAACGCACGAAGCTCGGTCTCCGAGGAAACCATCCATGTCTCTAGAAAAGCATCCAGGCTGCTTCCCATCTTTACTACTCTCTACTCCTCTCCTCACGCTCCCTCTAAATTTTCTCTCCTGCAACTCCAAGCAACAAGCAAGTATTCCCCTCTTTCCTTCCTCCTTTTCCTTCTTCCATATATCTCCTTCATCCCATTCAGATCACTTTTTTTTCTTCAAATCCCACCGCTAATTTGTTTCACTGATTAGTGCTCAAGCCATGGAGTAATCTGTTTATTTTTTAAATTTGCCTCCATCCCATTTAGATCCATATATTGCTTTCCTTTAAATCATTATTCTAATTTGTCCTTTAATCAGGGCTCAGGTCATGGTGTAGACTACAGTGGCAAGTCTGTCTTGGTGAAGAGGAATCGCTGGTGTGTCTAGAGTAGAAACTGACAGTGTTGCCTCACCAAGCAAAGTTTCATCACGGTAAGCACACTGCACACATACCTATTTTGCATTTTTTTTTCTAGGGATTTGGGGATTAGAAACTGTACATCTTTTGTTTCTGAAAAAAGAAATGGACAGTTTTTGTTTTGTTCTTGTCCTAGATGTAATAACTCAGTGGTTGCAAAATCTTGTTAGCTGTTTTTTTTCTGGATGTGTTATGCAAGTATTCCGATAATTATAATATTGAAATATTTATTAAAAATTATAATAAGGAAAAGTATGTCTGCCTATTAATTCTGGCTAATTAATGTGCATCGGTATTGTTCTGTTGTAAATTTTTATTAATTTAGGTTATTTTAATTACTTGGACCAAAGGAAAGGAAGTAAATATATTTATAGTACTATTTCAACTACCACCACCAGTACCAATATTACATATGAAGGAGAAGATTGCTTACTGCTATTGCCGTATGCCTGGCTAGTTATTCATATTTGCGTTATATGAGAAAAAAGGCAGGAAGATGTAATATATTCTCGTATGCTTCTGAGAGATGTAGAGTGAGATGCACGGTTAAATTATTTGTTTAATGGTACCGAGGCCGATTATGTTTTTAAACTACGCATGCAATAAACTATTTTTATAGGATTTATGGTCATTTTAGATCCCGTGGGCTTTTAGTAGACACCTTATAGTTAACCGTGAAAGAATATTTTATAATGTTCAGGACATAAATAGTCTAATAGATATGTTGGTTTTGAGTTTTATGCATTGATTGAGATGTTTAGCAGGTATTTCAATGTTGTTCTGGATTCACTTGTTTTAATTTCTAAAGAACTAATATACATCATAAACACCGAAACCCATTCAAAGATCACAAGTATCCAAAAAGATTTCATCCGTATTTTAAGGTACACAACATAAATTTCTTTTCACTAGGATACTTTTCGTATAATCGATTTGCATGCTAGACTAATAGTTCATTTATTTATCTTTTTTAAGGATGCAAAGGAACTTTGGATGGTACTCATGTACCAGTAACTGCCCCTGCACATATGCAGAATAGATTTAGAAGTAGAAAGACCATTCTCATTCATAATGTCCTTGCTGCTGTTGATTTTGACTTGCTATTTAATTATGTTCTTGTTGAATGCAAGGGATTAGCCCATGATTCTCATGTGCTTCAAGATGCTCTAAGCTGTCTAAGTGATCTAAAAATACTAGAAGGTAGTACTGTGTACCAGAAGGTAGGATTTTAATTAGATTATGTCAGTACATCAACCATAACTTTAGTTTACCACTAACTATAAGACACATGTTTGTGTTATTGGGAAATTCTTCCTAGCAAATGCCGGATATGCCATAAGACCTAGTATTCTACCCTCATACCATGTTGTCCGTTATCACCTTAAAAAATATAAAGATGACAGAGAACCTAAAGATTATAAAGCACTTGTCATTTCTCTTGTAAGAACAGATGAGCGAGCATTTGGGACCTAAAAAATCAATTAACATCCTCAAGAGTCAACCAAATCTCTCTTTGAAAACACAAGTTAAGTTGTTGTGCGCTTCACAATTAGATACTTAGAAATTGGTGATGATGAATATGTCTATGATGAACCCTGCCAAGGAGCAATAGGATATATTGTGATATACACAAGGAGAACAAGGCTTGAGTGCTTAAATTAGATCAGATGTCATAAGCTATGTGGGATCAAATGTTAACAGCTAGTCAATATATATAAATGGGAACATTTATGTTAGCATGTAGTTGTACTACTATTATCATTTTTTAAATATTACTTAAGTATGTGTTTTTTCTGATGCTTTGCATATAACAATTTCTCTGATGCTAATTAACCTATCCATGCTATTCTATCTTATTGATTATGTTACTTTATGGTATGGTATTGTATCAACTTATCATAGTGGAGGAATAAATAGGAAAGAGAAAGGGAAATGTGGAGGCTGAACGGTCTACAGGTAAGAGATCATCAGCTAGGATGATAACCAAATTAAGTTCATGTTTGATTGGTACATCGAGTATAAGAAAAACCAACATGTCGACTTCATATGGAAAACTCAACACCATTTGAGTATGTTGCAGTCCTTTTGCTAAATACAATAGATATACTAATCAGCTATTTTGAAACCTTATGAAATATGTTAGCCCAAATAAGTAGTTATTTTTGGGAAAAAGATTAGAGTAGATATGAGAAAACTAATTAGCTTATATTGGACTGGTGTGAATATGTTAGGTTCAAGCTAGTAGCTACTTTTGGTTATTAGAACAACTAAGCTACTTTTGGTTTGGTTATTAGAACAACTAAGGGACTTATTAGAACAAATCTCTCGTGGTGGAGTCCTGTTCTCCACCTATGATATTTTGATTTATGTTAATTATGTGGTTTGGTCTAATTAGCCAAGGCAATATCTATTATTTAAATATGATTATTTATAATTGTACTACCTATATTATAACTTGGATTCATTTTTAGAAAATAACTATCGAATAAGAACATGCAACAACAATATTTTTGTTCACATATCCTGGGTGGTATTTTCTCCACCTAATTGATTGGAGGTAATCATATTCAATTTTGGTACTAATCAAACAGCTGCCGTATACTTTTGTCAAACTTGCGGCATGTCATGTGATAGGAATCCGAACAATACCCTTAAGAAATTTGCCACACTTTTGTCTATCAACCAAACAGCTGTATTCTATTTTGCAACAAATTAACTACGCCACAACATTGGCATACGTCTAACCTTAGGCGCGGCAGCTTAAGTCACCCAACCAAACAGCCTCTAAGATTTATTATTTTTTTGTCCCATCTCTTATTTATCTTCTTCCCCAGCCACTATCCTCCCCTAGTCCCCTTCTCATTGTACACTTATACTACACCTTCATCTTCATGGGAGTTGTGCCAAGCACTTCAGCTAAGGGGCGGTAGCTAAACTTCCTCATCAAACTCTATTTGAGGCTTGTACATAATAAATCGGTGATCATATTCTAAGGCAAATTAGACAAAATTTGGTAAAGAAATAGGTGCATGGCATATAGGTTGTAAGACTTTTGAAATTGTAGCATGTTATGGTTGTGATATGAAACAAACCACTCATCGACATATTTATAGGTGCTTGTGCCATTTGTGCATGAGGTATAAGAAGCTCAAAATTGCGGTGTGCCTACCATCCAAGTTATGCTATCGGCTATCCTAGGTTTTTACAAGTGGTCATCTATTGTGGGATGAAAGTTATATAGGACTTAGACCTCATGATTCCCTTCTAAGATTTATCTAGCGCGGTTCATATTGTTGCGTTTGGTAAGTTTGCAACTCATGAATCCAGCAAACCTCCATGCGCGGAGTTCTGAATCTCAACACTGCCGACATGCTTGAGGAGATCTAGGTCAGATGAGCACAGATCGGTCTTTGGATAATACTTGACCTACTTTAGTTTGATTGAATGAACAAACTTTTCTTGTTTAGACTTCAAAAGTGATGAAGTTCAGTTCATTTGTTCAACCAGCTAGAGTGGGCAACAGATTACCTGTAGGTCAATCCGAGCCCATCTCTCGGTCTGATTTGATTTGCACGTATTCTCTGTTCGATGTCTGGACCAATATGAAACAGGGAAATTATGATCTTGATGAGCATAAAAATACATCCAGGCTACTATAAAATACGGAAAACGAAGTAGTTTGAAATGTCCAGTGTATTTATACAAAAGTTATATTGTGCAAGTTTAGATTACACAAGTTCGGATGACTAACACACAAGAAAACAAACCAGACAACTGATAAATAACAAAACTGTCAATTAATCTACCATTACCTAAAAGGATCAGTACGTATAAGCTGCACGCCATTCCTACAAGCGAAAGCCAAGGCGAATTAGCAAGTCACACGCATAATACATAAGAGCCTACATACATACAGGTACACACTGGCTATTGATTAACGATTAGTGCAGTGAAGATGATAGTTAGTGTCGTCGAGACAAGAGGGGCTGGTGCTTCTCTAGGTCGTCGCCATCCTTGCTTTCCACTGCCATGGATGAGCACGAGTCGTCGCTGCTGCTGATGCTGGTCTCTTTCTTCTTTGCCCATAGCACCACATAGAGCCCGGAGAAAAGGAGAATCATCCCCATGATACTACACATACCAACCAATGCATCATTAATATTATCTTTGTCTATCGACAGACTGAAAATATAGATCATCTCTACTATCTTATAAAAATTGTAAATCCTTGATCTACGTGACTATCGACAAAAACTGAAAATGTATATCATTTCTATTATCTTAAAAAAATGTAAATCACCCTATATAACAACCAAATACATCAGTACTATTATCTTAATATGTGTGTCTATCGAAAAGAAATCATTTATATTATCTTATAAAAATGTAAGTCAACTTTGATGCGCGTGCCTACCAACAGAGACCGAGAATGTATTTCTATTGTCTTTAAAAAATGTAAATCACCCTACATACCAACCAAATGTATCAGTAATATTATCTACTGAAAATATAGATCATTTCTATTATCTTAAATCAAGCTTGATCAGCCTGCTTATCGACAGAGACCGAAAATATAGATCATTTCTATTATCTTAAAAAAAATATAAATCACCCTACATACCAACCAAATGCATCGATAATATCGACAGACCTCGTGCCGAGACGAAGTAGGTAAACAATTTTCATTATCTTCAAAAATTAAAAACAATAATAGTGTGCTTACCTTCCTGGCTTGACGACTCTGCCGAGGAAGATGGCAGAGAAGACGGCGGAGCCGACGGTCTGCGTCGGGCTGAACATGGACACGACAACGGGTCCCTTCTTCTTTAGCGCCCACGCCTGGAACGCCACGCACGCCGAGCTGACCACGCCGCCGACGAGTACCAGCGCCAGGACGGTGCGGAGCCCGACGAGGCCCGTGCCGGCGGCGAGGCTCCCCCGCGCGAGCAGCTGGAAGATGGCTGTGAGCACGGCGCCGAGGAAGGAGGTGATGGTGCAGAGTGTGATCGGCGCCGGGAACCGCACCATCGTCGCCGCCTGCAGCACGGTGGTGCACGACACCACAACGACGGCGCCCAGAAGGCAGAAGCACCCGGCCGCCCACCCGGACGCCGGCAGCTGCGAGGGAGACGGCGCCGCGGCGTTCTGGAGGACGCTCATGGTGATGGCGCCGCCGAGGCAGAGCGCGGTGCCGACGATCTTGGCCCAGGTGTAGCAGCACCGGAGGCGGACCCTCTCGAAGCCAAGGCAAGCGGCGACGACGAAGATGAAACCCGGGGTGAGGTTGGGCATGGCGGCGGCGATGGCCGGCGATGTCCGCTTCATCCCCTGCAGCATGAGCGCCTGGAACCCCGTCACGCCGCCGAGGGCGAGCAGCACGAATTGGACGAGCAGCCGGCCGGTGAGCAGCTGCTCCGGCGGCCACAGGAGCCGCCGCTCCAGCGCGACGGAGAAGGGGAGCGTGAACGCCGCGTTGGCGAGGCTGCCGAACGTGACGAGGAAGAGCGGGTCGAGGCCGCGCTCCATCGCCGGCGCCAGCACCACCATGTACGCCGCCCCCGCCAGCTGCACCCCCATCATCCCCGCCGCGATCACCACGTCCTCGCAGGAGCACGCCGCCTCCGCCGCATCAGCCTCCCTCTCGCCTGCAGACTCGTCGACTGCAAGCGGCGGCGCCGTGGATGCAGCCGCCGCTGGCAGCGAGGGGAAGGAGGCGGCTCCGACGAGGGAGGCGCACACGCACGCCGGCGACAGAACCTGCACTTTTTGTTCGGCCATCGGTAGATCGATCGATCGATCGGTCGATGCGCGCGGCTGGATTGCCGGAGGGATGGCCGGAGTTGGCAGAAGGAAAGGCTATTTTTGGGCGCGCGTGCGTCTCCCACCATGATCGAGCCCGTGCCATGCATGTCGATCTCCATCTCCTCCATGCACGGACACGGCCAGCATCTCCGGCGCGCCTTGCCGCCGGCCGTACGTTGCCTGCAGTGCCCGGCCCAATGGCCCATGCGTACAATGTAGGCCCAGCCGAGACTTGGAGCCCAAAATGAAGAGCCCAGTCACGCTCAGAATCCGCAGGATAGATTCAAATTCACCAATAGTTAGATTACATGTAAACTTTGTTTTTTAAAGTATTTAATAACAAATTGACTTAGTTTTGTTAATGGAGTCAAAAACGGCAAAGTATATTACTCGTGCGTTGCAATGAATTTCAATAAAGAAAATTATTGAAATTATCCCACAAAAGATAGAGAGTTAGTAGGGATGGTTGATATGTGGGCCTACTAACCTCACACAGTTCTTTTTCATTTTCAAAAAAAATGGGGAGTTAGTGGTGGAATGTGGTAAATTTACTACTACTTTTTTTAAGAAGTATAGATATATAGAGTTTGTTGTTTTATGCTGCATAGTTGAATGGCTTTATGATAACTATTGAAGATACAAACAAATTAATTAATTATTATAAAGCTAAAAAATAAATTTAAAATAATTCTTAAAATGATATATAGAAAGTTTATATGAAAATCGTATTGTTTAGAAGTTTTAAAAAAATCTGTATATTAATCTATCTATTTAAAAAGAAGATGACGGGAAAAAAATCTACAACACCCCACCACATTGTATGTATGGCAACCTTTCTTAGATTTTGCTTCCTAACAAACATGAATCTATTCGCACTTGTACATTCCAAACCTCCATATTTGGGTGCCGATTGTCTGACCCGCCGTATAGTAGATTCATAAATCAAAGTTCACAAGTGGCTTAGAGATAGAGGAATAAAATGGAGCGACTTTGAGATTAGGGTGTAATGACGTGTCTCTAATCCAGGACAAATCTAGATATGGGAGGCACATGGTGCCATATAATCTTTTTCCCTTACTTTCATTCTGTGATGAATTTAATCTGGAGCTCTAAACGTTGTGGATCTATCCAGTTCAGAGAAAGATCTTCCAATTGAGTGTCGATACTTCTACGTACTCTCGTGTAATCACTCTCAGTTATTCCCGTAATTAACCTGATTTTGACTGCCCAACACCTTCACTCGCATTCCTCTCTTGTTCCCCATTCAATGTGATCTAGCTTTGACTTCGATTTTATAGTACGACTTCAGCTGGCTGGGTTGACTGAGCCTTGATTGATGGCTTGAAGCAACATTAATATTTGTCAATTTAATCATGCCCCACTCTACAATTGTCCATAGAGGAAAGCTCGAGTGTGATCAATATAACTTTAGTTAATTCCTATCGCCCTTCATAGTACTCTATTTTTGGGCATTGACACCATCAACTTTAAAAACTGATTAAATATATTCCTTTAACGGCGGTAATGAAGAAAATTGGTGTGTTAGATGATGACCCAATCTCGGTCCACTAGATCTATGTGCTTAATTTGTCGTTGCAACTTAGTATATACATCATTGCAAACTTGTTCGCAGTTTGTTTGAAAAATATATTTTTACGATATGTTTATCGTTGCAACTTTGTTTATAAGATGTTGCATATTCTAGTTTATTTTTTTTGCAACCTAAAAATTGATTTGTTACGTGCTATTGAATTTGTGATTGACTGAGGATCCAATCTGTCTAACGTTGTGTAATTCAAAATATAACGTTGCACAAGTTAGCTTCTTGTGTTATCGCACGAGGGAGACGTGTACTGGCCCCGGTCATTGTTCTGTCATTTGACAAGATCTTAGGAGCGGACGAACGAATTTCACATGAAAAGTACAGCATTGTCTTGGGGTTCAAACTTCAAACCCGTTACATCAGCACATAGCATGGGATATAATATTTATAGCTGATCAGACACAGAAGGTTGATAGGAGTATATTTGGACGGCAGTCACGACCATCGATCGTCCAGGGCATTGTATGTATATATGTAGTACTTCCTTCGGTCTGAAAGTATGTTATTTTCTTCTCTTCTATTTTTTAAATACATGTAGTCGCTTACATACACGCATACATACCAACCCCTATAAATACGCATACATCTCTACTTCTATAAACATCTCCTAAAAACTAGACTAACATATTCTAAAATGGATGAAATCATCACATTCGCCTCTATATTAATAGATGCATTATCTACCATTAAAAAATAATTAGCTATAAATATAAAAAACACTGATAATCTATAACTTAAACCTGGGTAGATTCAACTAACCAGCTACATTCAACTCACCAAATTTTCTATAAACACAGAGTTAAAAATTCCAATTTTTAGACCATCAATATTTTCTAACATTTACTACCCCATCCCTAAGTGAATTTCTAGTACTTAATAGGCAAAACATTAGGGAATAGAAATGATTTTGATGTCTCATTTAATAAGGGTTAGTTGGAAGTGAAAAGGTAGTTAAGAGTAAAATAAAATAAATAAATAAGAGAGAGTTAGAAGAAAAAATAGCAATATAGAAATACTCTTTACAAGATAAACTGGAGAGAGATAGTAGATTTGACAGGCTATAAAATTATACGTGTAGATGTATATATTAAAAATCACTGCATAATAATACTGCATATTTATCAAATTTTGTGAGTATATTCCAGTTATAATTTGTTGTCAAAGTTTTGCGAAAACGACATGTACATGTCTGGATGATTGCAACATACACACCAGTGCTAGCCAGCTCCATGTGAAAAAAAAAATAGGTGCAGAGCAGCTCCTGCTTTGAATTCAATGGTTAGCTCGATTTAGGCACTGCACGTTCAGAAGGTTTCCTACTCTCTGACCGATGCTAAGTATGAAGCTATCCCCATCTAATCTGATCCAGAGTCAATAGATGAGACAGTACATCGTTCTACAGCCACAAATAACTAGTAACACGCAAAAACAAGATGGCCCCCAACGTACAAGTCCTCTCAATAATTAAAAAATTAGCAAGCAATTTGGTGCTGTCAGTCCCCAATTAAAAAAAACAATAGCCCCAATGCCACGATAGACGTGAACTTGATAGATCAGACTTAACACGGTATTAGGCCATATCCGATGAGACCAAATCGGTCACTAGTGGATTAATCATCGAGCATATAAGACAAATGTATATATAAATGTGTATCAACCAGACAGTCGATATGTTAGGCGTGAAGCGTGAGATAAGAATAACTCATTGGCTACTCACTTCAACAAAATACCGCACGAGAACCCATTGGGCCAACGGCTTGATCCATCACCGCCGATATCATAGGTCGGATCTAATCGATGCAGCACAAATCCGAGGATATCGAAGGGAGATTGATGTACCAACAAGCCTCGTACGAACGTGATGTGGTACGTTTGATCAAACTAAGAGATCAGACCTAACCGATACAGTCTTAGACAGAGCAAACGAACTAGAATAATGACGAGAATTACCCATTCACCGAAGATCGAACTTATCTGATACAGTCCCGCGTCGAGAGCTAGAACCCGCCGGAATAAAAACTAAACGAGTTAGGATGCCAATATGCCGAAGTTGTATTGTGTATGATCTTATTGATATCTCAATAGATTTCAGGGGGTCTATATTTATATCCCGAATTTAGAAGAGTCCAACACGGTTGCAGACAACCACCGGACAATATTCCCTAAACATGTAAGAAAAATAATCTATAAGAAGTTGTAAAGCCAACTAAACTTTCCTAGTTCACAAAATATCTATATAGATAAAGCACCCTACTATGATTCTCATGACTACTTCTCAAACTTGGTCCCATCTAGATAACATTCTATTTTTAACTAGACTGAATCTATCATCAACCCGTCCGATTGGCTCTCTCACTATGACAATCGACTTTCCTCTACGAGCCGATCAGTCTTTCCTTCATCGGTCAATCTCATTTGCAGGCTAACCAAATTCTGGCATTAACAGGACCTTCGATTGCCCATGTACACCATCTTGCGTGAGTTCTTGATCCACATGCTATGTGTTTTATCCATATAGTCCAAACAAGTTTTCTTTTCTTTTATGGTCTAGCCAAAAAGGTTACTAAGTGCAGGCTAATCATTGATAGTGCAAAGCTATAAGGCATGAATCCTAAAGTTTTTCTATCTATAAGAATCCTATGTTTGAGATGTCTCATGCCATAGTGTTTCTATGTCATCGATCAAAGGCTCCAAGTATACATTAATATCATTGTTAAGTTGTCTCGATCCTTGAACTAGTATAAAAAGCATAATATATTGTCTTTTAAAGCACAATTAAGATGGTAGGTTGAAGTTCACGAGACGCACTGGATAAGTGTTATGACGATTGCATAGGTTACCAAAAGAATTTATGACATCTGTTCTTAGGCCAAATCTTATATTCCTCGGATCTTCCATGAATTTGGAATAATCCCTATCGGTGTTACTCCACTGCGCTGGATTGGCCGGGTTCATAAGCATTCCGTCCTTCTTCCTATCAATTGCATATTTAGCTTCCTTAGGATTAGCGAACATTCACTTTATATAGTCAGCAATAGGGAGATACCAAACAATCTTTGAGGGACCGCTCCTATTGAACTTCCTCTCCTCAAGAATACTCTTCTTTTGCTTGTATCGAGAAGCTTTAAATTTTGTACATGCATCCAAGTTCACATATTCTTTGTAGAATAAGATGTAGTCATTTCGATATACATAAATTCTTTTAACCTCCAACCCCAATAAACATAGTACTCGCTTTGTTTCATATGTCGTCTTCAGTATTTTGTTCTTCTCGGGTAGCAAGTCTTTTAGAAAATCAAGCAGATCCGTAAAACTTTTATCTACCTAACTGTTACTTACCTTTAGCTTTATTAGATCAAGGACAATAGATAGTTTTGTGTGCTTCTGCTTATATCTAGGATATATAGGTGTCTCTAAATCATCCACCAAAGTGAAGAATTTCTCATAGTCCCTCTCATTGTACGATGACTCCTCAACATTATAAAATATCTTAAAAAGAATGGATCAACATCAATGATATCACCTCCTGGCAGGGACGAACATATCATCTCCATCTTCTTGTTTCACGTTTTGCTCATCATCCACTTTATCATCACTAATATTCGATGGCTCTTGCTCACCATGGTTACTCTAGCAACTTTAGTAGTTCATAAAACTTCTCCGTATCAAATGAGATTGTAATTGCACTCTATATATAAGTATCTTCTCATTTTTACAATTTACGCATGGATATGCTCCTCCTCTTATCACCCTCTGCAATATTCAAGAATTTAATAACTCTATTTCTGTACTCTTGCCTTAGGTGGTTAATGTTTTATATCCAACTACGATCCATCTAGATTAATAGAAAAATATATAATAAATTTATCTACATTAATACAAATTATATTTATATAATGGCTAGGTTTTAGATATTTTTTACCCTTAACACAAATTTATGTTGAAGATTCACCCTTAAATTAGGTATAGTGCATGTGGTGGGATGGCAAAGTAATTCATCAGTAAAGGTAATTATAGAAGTCACCATACCTCTATCGGTTAAAAATATAGAACCTTTCAAATGTGTGACAAGTTACCTCTATCGGATTGTGAAATCATATACACGTCAGAGGTGCTTATTCACCTCAAACAAGTGACATCCTAAACACTTCATAGGTTCAAACTCTTATCAATAACGGTTTTTAATAGAGACCCGTCATAGCTAACCGGATTATCTATGATGGGCTAACTTCTGAACCTATCAGAAGTGTTGTACGCTTACCTCTTATAGGTGGAGATGTAAGCCCGTCACAGATAAAGTCTTACCTGTGATAGGTTGAGCTGTTCGGCTTGATATATAACAGACTCTTCTACGGTATGTGAGAGTTAATACTATATATGATAAGGTGGTTTGTTGTAGTTAACCATATCAAATGAGAGGATTTAGCGTAGCGACCAGTACTAGAACTGGCAAACCTTTAGAATACATGTCTTACTTGAAGAAATCTTATCTGGATACGTTTGTAATTAATTTACACGCATGCATATGCGGTTTCTATCTAGTATCAAATTGTGATAAAGTATTTTTGACAAGTGCTAGCTATGAAGCTATCCCCATCTAGCTAACAATGCTTGCCCCATTTTGACGCAGGTGCTGATTAGATGTGTTTCCTATATTCTGTGCAATTATTTCCTATCTTTCAAGGGCTCTTAATGGAATGCATGATTTTGAAAACATAGGAATAGGAAAATCATATAAATGGCATGTCATACTACAACAATTTTTATAGGAAAAAATCTATAGGATTTTACAAAAAGTATTGTTTGGTAGCTCTATAGGAAAAGCAAAGGAAGTTTAAGTCACAAAGAAAAGAAAAGTATAGCATCATGTTAGTTTTTTTAAAAAAAAATTGGAAGAGTCCTTCCTTCGTTCTAAAGGACCATATAGAAATTATTTTCATTGGAATCCAATCCTCCATATTTCCTCTACTTTTCTCAACTCAAAGGAAAAGTCTCATTGCATTTTTTGACTTGCCACAAAAGTATAGCCCACCTCTAGACTCTAGTTGGATCTTGATCCAACAGTTCAAACATGTGATTAAGATTCTGTAAAAAAATCAAAACAGCTGATTGATGAATAGCTAGCTAAATTATTCCCCATTTAAAAAACATTACAAGGGAAATTCTATGATTTAATAATTTATAATTAATAAATATCAAGTTGTACTCAGTTTAGAGTCTTTGTTATAGTTTTTCCATGTTTTGATAAGTCCAAAACTTGAAATCAATAAGTCTTATTTAGTTTGGAATTTGAATTCCCACAACATATGGAATAGGTGGGTTTTAATATAGTCCATGATGTTAAATATAGATCTACAACTCATGATAATATAAGAATTTAATTTTTTATAAGTTTCTAATAAGTATGTAACTAAGTATAGGTATAGATTGGGTGGATTGGATTTTGGGCCCTACAACTGATTGGAATGAAATGACGAGATAGAACGAGGTGCATATGCAAGGGTCCAACAAACTAAGTTGATATATATTTATGAAAACGAGATCTATTTTTACACAGTAATAACGAATCAATGACACTGTTATATATATTTTAATTTCTCTCAACTTTTTATAACTACTTTGACATCACGCAACAAACCGGGCACAATGTCCCCTAATATTAATCTAAAAATACTTTTCCAACGCTAGCTAAATGCTAGTGCGTTGCACGGTATTTTAAAAGAGAACCGCATCATATTTTCTAAAATTATTCTGTATTGTCTAATCCCGTGATCATACTTGTATCAATTGAATTTCAGTAGTTAACTCAGCATACATGTACAAAATGATTGCTAATCATAATTATAATATGAAGCTGATTTTCAATTTTAGAATTTAATCTTAGGCTTACTTTTAGGGTATTTTTTCGTTAGTCTCATTGGCCAACTGTCTTTACATAATTGCAAAGAAGATGAGTGAAAAATCTAGCTAAAATTATTGCTAATATCAAACATTTAAATTCATTTTTTTCTTCGTTATAATCCAAAGTAGGGTGAAGAAGATGCTTAATACTCAATTGCTGCTTCTAATGATGAAGAATGGACGTAGATTGTTCGTATTCTTTGACTATTTGTATGCGATTGATGTAGTTTCTTTACCAGCTAGTTCAAACAATTTCTCATTGTTTTGTTCTTTATTATAACTCGCATAAAAATATGTCAGCTCAATCTGATTGATCCACACCTTTCGGCATATGTACGTTCTAAAATAAGGCCAGGCACTTTTGCATACATTTATATAGGCCAATTTGTATACTCTAACCGTAAAGAGAAACTAATAGAGGAGGCAAAGATGGAACTAAATCAACCGTGCCGTGAAAAATATAAGAAGAGGCAAAGACTAGTTATCTGTACACACATCGTCCTTATTTGTTAAATGGTCCGTCAGTTTGCATCGAACGGTGGATGCCCTAGGAACTACAACCTGTGACCGTCATTTAGCTTAATCCACAATTCCACATAGATCCCCTTTGTTTCCCTAGTACCCCACTCCTATTCACTCGGCAACACCGCCGACAACTTCTCTTCTAGCATCGCTTGTTCTTATCTTTATTCCATGTGATTCCCCTTTGCTCCATCCTCCTCTTCCACAAGTTGTTTGTTTCTCTCTCTAAGCCTCCTCCTCCACGACGATAAGTTCGATGCTAAATCTGGCTATCGCGAGCTTGTGACCATCGGATTCAGCTACCCTAGCCTTAGGGTTGATGGAGGGGATAGGACCACCTGCTTGATGGTGATTCGACCAGGTGTAGAATGACTTATGCGACTACAGTTATGACACGAGCAGCCGCCCTTGTCTTCTTATTGCCCTTGGCTGGGCGTATGTGACCTTCCTCATGTGGTAGCATCACTTGAATGGCTTAAGCCTAAAGGTAGTGAGCCACTCTGCTGATGCCATAGGCCATCGAACATAGGTGCTACTGGTTTGCTAATTGTCAAGGGCACTTTTGTCCCTTCCCCTTAGGTTGTACATTATGGTTTTTTTTCTTTTGAAAATGAGTATAGTTTTTACTTCTTTAGTAGAACTTTTAGCCCTTCATATACATATACGTTCTTTAATCTAAATCTTCCTAAAGTTATTATCACTAAGATACAATTCAATTTTCTCATATAAGAGGGTGATGTGATTAGAGAGCATGTGCAAGTGGGAGATGTGTCTTTTTTTCCTTAGTGACTTTCGGATGGATAGAGCATGGTGATCATAGTATGGTGTTTTTTTATAGGAGTTTAAATAAGTGTAAACTTATCTAATATAATCGTTAGGAGGATACATTTTTTTTACAATATGAAAAGCGCCGTAAGGTGGCATGTAATATAAAGATCGTTCATATATTTTACTAAATTAAATTCGTATATAGTACAATTTTATTGTGAAAATAATGCTGACGCAAGTGCGCTCCAATTTTGGTCGCCTAGTTTTGTCTTTTTTGACGATCCAAAAACATGAACATGCATAATCATGCATCCATCATATCTATATAATTGGAATGGTGATTTATACGCACAAACTGTGCTGGCTATTTCTTGATGCTGCATATGCACATGCAGCGCTAGCTGTACGGTACTAGTATATTATAATGATACGATATGTCTGTAACGACCATTCAATCCTTGAGCTAGCGGAGTTATAGGATATATTTGGCGTTTATAATAAGATTTAATTAAAATTTTAAATTTTTGAGCATTCATTTTATATTAAAATTTATAAAATCTAATAAAATTTATAACTACTTTTAAGACAAACTACGCCATATCATTTTTTATGGTTTTACCTAAGTATTTAAAAAATTATTCATGGTTAAAGTGCTAAAAATTTTAATTAATTTTTGTCCTAAATAATGTCAAATATTAATAACTGAGGAGAGTAGCAGTTAATCAGAGTTTCCCCATTTTGTATGATAGTTGAAATTTTTTTGTTACGAGCGTAGATAGATATATGTAACCCACTCTAGTTCAATTCATATTTTGTTTCTAAACATTATAATCTTTACTGTACAGAAAAAGTTTCAACTCATGCTTCGTATTGGTACAATCTTGTCGGGAAGTGTGGTGCAAGAAAAATTGAAGAGTCTTCAGCAAAGAAAAGTGTACCAGGGGGAAGCTCCATTGACAGAATCACCGATTAGATCAGGTGCTTAGTCACAACTACAGCAGAAGGGGCTGAAGCTTACTTCACCGTACCTTTTACAATTCATGTTTAATTTATTCCTAAGGCCTCGTTATGAATGGAGGAATTTTAAATTAATTTTGGATGAATTTATTAAATCATATGTATAAAGTTAATACCTACGCCAAAAAAAACCCCAAAAAATCTATTATAATACTTCTCCATTACCATGTACCATATTCATGTGTTGTATTATTATTATTGCTGTTGTTGTAGTATTTAATGGCTTTTTTATATAGTGTCATATTTCTTGGAGTATGTCAAAAACATATAATTAAGGTCTCTTTAGAGTTCATTCTAATATGAATATGGACAAGTACATGTTCTGATTGTTTTTATAAAGGGTAATTTATATAAAAATAATAATACGAGATTTTGTATTTTTTTATCTCAAGGAGGTTTTTTTTTGTTTGGGGGGGGGGGGGGGGGGGGGCGCTGCTAGTAGTGAGGTCTGCTCTTACGTCATGGCGGCCAGCATACGGCGTGTGGCTGTACTTAAATATCTATATATACCATGAGAATATCTAGCTTGCAACTGCTGCCTAGCTAGGTAATTAAGTGGCAAGCCTAGCCTAGCCTGGCCAGAGCTAGCTAGCGAGGATGTCGGCGCCGGAGAGTCGGCGGAGCGTGAGCTGGGGCTCCTCCATCTCGCACTCGTTCCGGCAGGCGGAGGCGGAGGACCCGTTCGGGCGCGCGCAGTCGCAGCAGGGGCACGACGACGAGGAGGAGAACCTGCGGTGGGTGGCGCTCGAGAAGCTCCCCACCTACGACCGCCTGCGCCGCGGCGTCATCCGCACCGCGCTCCTCCACGACGGCGTCGACGGCACGGTGACGACGGACGCCGCCAGTAAGATGGAGCTCGTCGACATCCAGAAGCTCGCCGCCGGCAACCTCGGCCGCGCCCTCCTCGACCGCGTCTTCCAGGACGACAGCGAGCGCTTCCTCCGCCGTCTCAGGGACCGCATAGACATGTACGCATCACCATGGATCGCACAGCTTCATTGAAATTGTTTGCTACGTCATTAGCTAGCTAACGAATGCACGGTTGCCATGGCGATGGTTGCAGGGTGGGGATCGAGCTCCCGACGATCGAGGTGCGGTACGAGCAGCTGTCGATCCAGGCGGACGTGTTCGTCGGAAGCCGCGCGCTGCCCACGCTCGCCAACGCCGCCACCAACGTCTTCCAGGTACACCCATGGCCGCCGGCATGCAGCTGAAGCTCGTTACAAGTCGAGCTGTTTTCTTTCATTTGTTTCAACATCCGTCCGTTAGATAAGATGCCCGTTCTATTTGAATTATTGAGTCAGGATTATTTGCATAGTATTCCCACATGCTAAGTTTTTAAAATATGTACTATTTCTCCTAAAACTTTATGCGTCAATACTTACTTAAACCGTTTATTCTAAGTTAGTTTCATAATATATATATATATAATATTTTATCCCTTATCTATAAAACAATCGATCATCCATTCAACTTTTATTCACATCATCTAGAAATAACAGGGTTTTCTTTACTGGTTTGATAAGAGTTACTGACACCTAGCGGTATTATAGTTAACCACACGAAAAACTGTGAGGCTACCGCACAAACCGTGAGATTTTAAAAACTAATAAGATCACCGCATGAGATAACCGCGTCGCAAGGAAAAACTGAAAATAATAGGGCTGCGCTTACAAAATGATGATTTAACACAACAGTACCATATGTATTATCACAAGATAGTTTTAAGATACTATATGTACCGGTTAGTGATTCCCTTTTATTTTTGGAAAAGGTTTTTGTGGTATTTATAGAAAGAAAGGGAATTTTAGGCATAATAAGAAAAATAGACTCAATTAACAAAGGTTGACCAACGATTAATTAAAAGAAATGTCATTAAAGAAGAGATTAATCAATAACAGATGTCACGCCATAGGATTTAAATTGTCAATATCGTATTACTTTAATATTAATCTAGAGATTAAAAGCATTGCTTTTTATAGAAAACTCTTAGTAGAGGTAGATTTTCTGGACCTGCCACGAGAAACGATGAAATAATGATTGAAGTGTCTTCTGATAAATAAATGAGAGAGTAATTTCATAGTTGGACTTTTAGACTAGTAAGATAATCGTCATGTACCTTTATATCAGATGACATCTACTAACTTGAAATGATGTCCAGTAGCTAGCAAGTTTTGTCTTTTTTATTCGGGGATAGTCGTCGCCTGAACATGGTAGCAAAGATGGGCTCGTCAAACCCTTCTAGAATCCATCGATCAAAAAAAGGGGAAAATCCTTCTAGCATCCCTAGCTGCAAGCATATATATATGCACTGCACATGGGACATGGCCATGCAAATTCTCCAGCAAAGCACAGCTAGGGTTCATGCATATTCTATATGCATATGTACATATGTATATATATATGTATGTGTGTGTATATATACATTTACGTGTGTGAGAGACTCTAACTGTCTTAATTGAAGAGTTTAATCAGGCAATCGCCTTTAAAGTTTTGCTGATCTAGACCAATTATGCTTGGCTGACCGTGCTAGGTTGGCCCGTATGTTGAGGTGGTAGCCCGAGCACAGCCCAATTAAGATTTAGATAGGTCGGAGCCAGCCTGATAGTTTGTTTAGCCTATAAAAAATTATATATATATATAAGGAAAATAGAAAAAATATATAAAAATATATATGAAATAAGTAAGGAAAATTTATTAAAATGTTTTTAAAATTATTAAACGGACTAAAATATAGCATGGACCGGATCAATACCTTAGGCCAGTGTATGTAATTAGTCTGACCTATTTAGTCATCTATACTAATGGAGGGCAAGTGTCGTTACTAGCTCGAAGGGTTTGATCGATTTACCCTTCATCTTTATTCACGAGCGAAAGGCAGGAGCACTGTAAATTTGTCGTTGCTGTTTGTCTTTAGTGTGTGTTAAGAGGTGTATTCATGTGCGTGATGGGTGAGGTACGTGTGTAGTGGTGTTTGCGAGTATGCGCCTTACATGTGATCGAAAGGAAAAGGAAGGAAAATTACAGGAAGAAGAGTGGGCGATGGGGCTCCATCTTGAGGCCGTCAGGCAAAGCAAAAGCTCAAAAAGGACGGCCCGAACAGTGAGCCAGTGGCTGAACAGCGACCCCTGAGGCCCAAGCTAGAAAAGGGCCAACGCTCTCTCTGTTCAATTTCTTATTTGGTTTTCAAAGCTATATCTTATGGTGGCAGCACCTTTTGGGCTCGTTCATATTAATTTTTGTGCGTGTTTGATGGATCGTATGTGATGATGTTATGGACAGGGTCTGATTGGACGACTTGGTTCCTCAAACAAGAGGACCATTAACATACTGCAGCAAGTTAGTGGCATCATCAAGCCATCCAGGTACAAACATATACTACTAAAGTAGTTCCCAAATACTTGTATTCTAACAAGAAAAGTAAGTACTGAAACTAGTCTCTTTTTCTTTCAGGATGACACTTCTTCTTGGCCCTCCATCCTCCGGAAAGAGCACACTTATGCGAGCACTTACCGGAAAGCTTGATAAAAATCTTAAGGTAATTCAACTCAAACCCACTCATCCGGTTAACTAATTAAATATATTAAATATGATGTTAATGCATTCATTCCTGCCAAATGCTTATTCATCATGTTGCATCGATCCAATCCAGGTCTCTGGCGATATCACGTACTGTGGACACACATTTTCTGAGTTCTACCCTGAGAGAACCAGTGCATATGTCAGTCAATATGATCTTCACAATGCAGAGATGACTGTAAGAGAGACGTTGGATTTCTCCAGGAGATGCTTAGGCATTGGTGCAAGATATGACATGCTCGTGGAACTTGCTAGGAGAGAGCATAATGCAGGCATTAAGCCGGATCCTGAGATCGATGCTTTCATGAAAGCTACTGCAGTGCAAGGACATAAGAATAATATCACTACTGATGTTACTCTCAAGGTGAGATTCTGATCATCCTGCTGCATATGTAGATTTGTCCAGGAGGCAAATGGTAAAAGAAAATCTCGATTTTTTTTCCATTTATCCTGATATATAGGCTCTTGGGTTGGACATTTGTGCTGATATTATTATTGGGGACGAGATGATTAGAGGAATTTCCGGTGGGCAAAAGAAGCGTGTGACAACAGGTATATATGCATTCAAAATATGTCTTCAAATTATGTACACTTTGGTATACCAAGCTGAAATGGTTGAAATCAATTGATGTTTAAATTTCTAACCACCTGTCTACTATAAATTAACCATGAATTTGTCTAGCATTACAATATTTTATACTTCTTTGGTTGCAGGGGAGATGTTAACAGGACCAGCACGGGCATTGTTCATGGACGAAATATCCACCGGTCTAGATAGTTCTAGCACATTTGAGATTGTAAAGTTTCTTGGGCATTTGGTCCATGTGATGAATGAGACCGTGATGATCTCCCTCCTCCAGCCACCACCAGAGACCTACAATCTTTTCGACGACATAATTCTACTATCAGAAGGATACATAGTCTATCATGGACCACGGGTGAACATTTTGGAATTCTTTGAAAATTCTGGCTTCCGGTGCCCCAAAAGGAAAGGAATTGCTGACTTCCTTCAAGAGGTCACTTCCAAGAAAGACCAGCAGCAGTACTGGTACCGTGACCAGGAATTGTATCGGTATGTGTCAGTTCCAGAGTTTGCACAGCGTTTCAAGTCATTCCATGTAGGCCAAAAAATGCAGAAGGAGCTGCAAATTCCCTATGACAAATCCAAAACGCATCCTGCTGCATTGACAACTACCAAGTATGGGCTATCCAGTTGGGAATCACTCAGGGCAGTGATGTCGAGAGAGTGGTTATTGATGAAGCGCAACTCCTTCATATACATTTTCAAGGTCACCCAGCTAATCATCCTTGCTCTCATGTGCATGACTGTGTTCCTCAGGACAAAGATGCCTAGTGGGACAATCGCCGATGGCACAAAATTCCTTGGGGCTCTCACATTTAGTTTGATCACCATCTTGTTTAACGGCTTTGCTGAGCTACAACTAACCATAAAGAAGCTTCCAGTGTTCTACAAACATAGGGATTTCTTGTTCTTCCCTGCATGGACCTTCGGACTAGCAAACATTGTCTTAAAAGTTCCTGTTTCTCTTGTGGAAGCTGTGGTATGGGTTGTGCTCACGTACTATGAGATGGGGTTTGCACCCTCTGCAGCAAGGTAACACCTTCGTATGTTTTTTCTCTAGTTTCGATACTAAATTTGCAATTAAGCTTTTTGAGTTCTTCTATCTGTTGTTTGTAGGTTCTTTCGTCAATTTGTAGCTTTCATTGTTACTCACCAAATGGCAATGGCTATGTTCCGATTTCTTGGTGCTATTCTGAAAACAATGGTTGTGGCCAATACTTTTGGGATGTTTGTGCTGCTTATTGTCTTCATCTTTGGAGGATTTCTTATACCTAGAAGTAAGCATGCTACCATGTAAATTCATTTGCATTTCATATGCATGAAGAATACAGAAACAGCACTTGCCATTTAATTTTTATGGATGACACTAATATTATGTCCTAATTTGATTTTGCATGTATAGATGACATCAAACCATGGTGGATTTGGGGTTACTGGGTATCTCCTATGATGTATAGTCAACAAGCAATATCAGTCAATGAGTTCCTTGCCAGTAGATGGGCTGTTGTAAGTTTTTTTTTTTTTACCTAAACTTGTGTCATGTTTGAAGTTTCTCTTCTTTCTCTAGAGGGAACTGATACATCCTATTCGTCGCCATTTTAATAAATGATGAGCATTTTTTTCTTGCTACAGCCAAATACTGACACAACAATTGATGAACCAACAGTCGGCAAGGCTATTCTTAAATCCAAAGACTTGTTTACTACTGATGGGGGGTTTTGGATTTCCATTGCAGCCCTTATAGGATTCCTTGTTTTGTTCAATGTCTTATACATTTTGGCCCTTACATACTTGAGTCGTAAGCACCATTTGTTTTCCTCATTACGTTGTTATTTTGATGCCATGCCGATTCATAGTACTTATACTTCTTATAAATTATTTACCCCAGCTGGTGGCAGCTCAAACACAATAGTTTCAGATGAAGATAGTGAAAATAACATGGACATGAAAGCAAGAAATGAACAACAAATGTCCCAAATTGTACGCAATAATGGAGCTGAAAATACGTCCGCAACATCATCAAACCCCACGAGTGAGACCTTCGTTATCCATATTATACTATTATAGCCTTTATAGATTATCAATCTCATGTCTATTATTAGTTTTTGATGATGATCAGTTGATGCCTTACTAGTAAGTAATTTTATATCACAGTAAACGTTGGCAATTTCGGTTCAATAGGTGGTAGCAGATCAACAAATCGGCAAACTCGGTCACAAATTGTCTTGCCTTTCCAACCCCTTTCACTTTCTTTCAACCATGTAAACTACTACGTTGATATGCCAGCGGTAAGCTTACCTCCGCCCTGAGATTCATCATACTAAGTTAGTAAAATATGGATTCTCATTTCATCAAAATTAATATTGGCATGTTAAAAAATTTATGAAGTTAACATGTTTTTTAATTATTTTAGGAAATGAAAGAGCAAGGATTCACAGAAAGCCATCTCAAGTTGCTTTCTGATATCAGCGGAGTTTTCAGGCCAGGTGTTCTAACAGCATTAGTTGGTGTGAGTGGAGCTGGCAAGACCACTCTAATGGATGTCTTAGCAGGAAGGAAAACTAGTGGAGTAATTGAAGGAGACATCATCCTCTCTGGTTACCCCAAGAAACAAGAAACTTTTGCGCGCATCAGTGGTTACTGTGAACAAACTGATATCCATTCACCGAATGTTACCGTCTATGAATCCATACTCTACTCTGCTTGGTTACGTCTTTCCTCAGATGTTGATACCAATACAAGAAAGGTGTCTACTAAACCGTGTTTTTCACTCATGATGTTGTATTGCTGAGCTCTGTGCAATTGAAATTCCAAATAGTAATCTAATCAATGTTATCTGAACTAATCCCATGTAGATGTTTGTGGACGAAGTCATGTCTCTTGTAGAGCTTGATGTGTTGCACAATGCTTTGGTGGGTCTTCCAGGAGTTAGTGGTTTGTCAACGGAACAAAGAAAGAGGCTCACAATTGCTGTGGAGCTAGTAGCAAACCCTTCAGTAATATTCATGGATGAGCCAACTTCTGGTCTTGATGCTAGAGCTGCAGCAATTGTCATGAGAACCGTGAGAAATACAGTCAACACGGGGCGTACTGTAGTTTGCACGATTCATCAACCTAGCATCGATATTTTCGAGTCTTTTGATGAGGTCCCTCTATTTTCTCTGTCCCTAAAATTCTGATAACTTTTTGATGTAAATAACTCACAATTGTTTCTTCTCTAGCTTCTACTATTGAAAAGGGGAGGGCAAGTTATTTATGCTGGTGAACTTGGCCGTCACTCTTATAAACTAATTGAATATTTTGAGGTGAGTCGTCTTGTTTTCTTAATTACAATATATTTCCTCTTGCTCAGAGTTATGGCAACTCTCCTGCTGTTCTTTTTTCTTAAAAAAAAGAAGGGTCTTTCTTACATATGTGCCATGTTGAAGCCACAAATAGCTTGCTTACTAATATGGTCAATGAGCTTGGAAGTGTTAGCAAATTATAATTGTTTATAGCTGTAACAAACTTTATATGTGGCATCTCATGAGGTTATCTCTACCCTGCAGTCAATTCCAGGTGTTCCAAAGATCACAGAAGGATATAATCCTGCAACCTGGATGCTAGAAGTTACCTCTCCTATAGTTGAGGCTCGCCTTAACGTAAATTTTGCTGAAATTTATGCTAATTCAGAGCTTTATAGGTAAGCAGCCCTAATTGGAACCCTCCTTTTGTCACTTTTTAACTACCGATGGTTGTTTACATTGAAACAAGTATAAATTCCAAACAAAAGAGAAGTTGTTGTGCTCGATGTTGTTACTGACATTAAGTTTGGCTTTCATAAATATGCCCAGGAAAAATCAAGAACTAATCGAGGAATTGAGCACTCCCCCAATAGGATACCAGGATCTCTCATTTCCTACTAAGTATTCTCAGAATTTCTGTAGTCAATACATTGCAAACTTTTGGAAACAATACCTCTCTTACTGGAAGAATCCACCATACAATGCCATGCGCTATCTTATGACTTTGCTCAATGGCCTTGTATTCGGCACGGTATTTTGGCAAAAAGGCACTAAAACGTATGATCCTATACTTGGCATATTAATGTAATTAGTGGTGCTATACTATAAATTCTTCAATTGCACACTAATACTTTTAAATACGTTTGATTTATGTTTTATATGCACAGATCCTCACAACAAGATTTGAACAATTTGCTTGGAGCCACTTATGCTGCAACCTTCTTCCTTGGGGCTGCCAATTGTATCACAGTCCAGCCTGTTGTGTCAATCGAGCGAGCGGTATTCTACCGCGAAAGGGCTGCAGGGATGTACTCTTCATTGTCCTATGCATTTGCTCAGGTAATAATCTTAAATATATTAATTCTTTGGGGTGCATTGCGTGGATGTGATTGTTTTGGCTCCATTCACCATGCTTGAAACAAATGAAGAAATATCAATAAGAAATATCTAGTGCTTATGTCCTTCAACCCGTTGAAGAAATACCAATAAGAAGTTGGAGAGAACATGAACACCAGATATTCTCCCATATATAAGGAGAAAAGGCACATTGCCAAAAACTAGTATAATATTGGCCCCTTGTCTACTAAGAGGTCATCAAAATGCTTCTTCATCTTTTAATCCAAGGTAGTTATAAATATTTTCATGGTTCGGGCCAAAATATAAGGGAAAATAAAATAAAAAAATATAATACATACCTCATAATATTTTCTAAAATATTAATATATTCAATGGGTTTGATAATGTAAAGGTTGATAAAAAAACCAACCAAAAAAATGAAGAGGGAGTGGAAGGTACAATATAATTTTTAATTTAGGGTTAATTTTTGCAGGCATGCGTGGAGGTTATATATAACATCTTACAGGGAATTCTATATACTATTATCATCTATGCAATGATTGGATATGAATGGAAAGTGGACAAATTCTTCTATTTCATGTTCTTTATAGTTGCGAGCTTCAACTATTTCACATTGTTTGGGATGATGTTGGTGGCATGCACCCCATCTGCAATGCTCGCAAACATTCTCATATCCTTTGTACTCCCACTCTGGAATCTTTTTGCTGGGTTCATCCTTGTTAGGCCGGTAAGCAAGAAAAGGATTTAATTTCTTCTTGTTGTTATATATTGTTAAGTAGCTTAGGTATGTTCTCTAATCGACTTGGTGTGCATTGCTGCAGTTAATACCGATTTGGTGGAGATGGTACTACTGGGCAAACCCTGTGTCGTGGACCATCTATGGTGTTGTGGCGTCACAATTTGGTAAAGACGGTGACATGATTTCTATTCCCGGTGGGAGCCCTAAGACAGTCAAGCAATTCTTGGAGGAGGACCTAGGCATGCAGCATAGTTTCCTAGGGTATATTGTGCTCGCACATTTCGGATACATCATCGCCTTCTTCTTCATCTTTGCCTATTCCATCAAGTACCTCAACTTCCAGAAACGATAGTGATGGTTTGTCATAGCATAGTGACATTCTTTTTTTACTGCCAATGCCACTTACAACTAAAGAGAGCTACTACACAATACCATTGTGGCATGACACGATCACTTAGTTAACTTAGGAGTGCTTGTAGACTGTTCTAGTTTGTAAAAATTCACTCCATGTATCTATATGTACACCAACGATATTCCACGCCCTGAATATGATTTCTTGTTCCACATGCAAATCGAAAAACCATCCTGAGATTGTATAAACCTCATTCAGAATTATAAAAATTGGCCTGCAAGTGTAAAAATCTGTCATCTATGTCCCAACCTTACTGGACCTCACCCATAATCATAAAATCCAACCATGTGTCCCTTTCGTCGTTGTAAAAAACTCTAACACACGTCAGTTTTCTAGTTTTCATCTAAACATCCCTATAATGTTTTCTGTTTTTCATTTTCAATTTTATGGGATATTTGGCCCATTTAGAACATAGGATTCTACGAATGCAGGGATAGGAAAAACACATAATATGTCACATGCTACCAAATCCCACAAGAACGTAAAACACACGAATATAAGTTGCATTCTGTTTGGATGGTTCATAGAAAAATAAAAAAGGAATTGCATAAGAATTGGTGGCTTCAAGAGAGAGAAGAGAGACAAAGAGTATAGGAAAATTAAAATGATGTTTGAGCCCATTGGAAAGATTCCTATGGAATTGGATCATAGGATACAAATCCATAGGAATTTAGCATACATAAATCCTTTGTTGCAAACAACACAGTTGGAAAGATTTCTATGGATTGAAGTCGTCTGGAATTCCTTTGAACTTCCCTCAGTCCAAAGGAGCCCACCCACTGTTTGAAACCGATTATTGACCTGATTATTGTGGCAGATTTATCATAGGGATAAATTAATTAGTGACCTAAATAATGCAATAGAAGAATATTTTTTGAGAAAATGAATTTTTAGTAGCGTAGAGCAAATAATCTATTTTAATAATATAGCAAATAAGCTAGGGTGTGAACTTTTCCCACGGATTTAAGGGTGCTCACCTTCGAAACAGTGGCGGACCTAGTATTTTTATCCTAGGTGTGTCCACAGTTCTAAAAGCCAAACCAAAAAACCTCAAGCATAAAAATACAATTATGCCTTAACTAATCATCAACCCATGCATCCACATGAAAAGATATTTGGTTATTCACCGACTCTTAATTTGTGAGCATATTTGTTGGCCCGTTCTTTTTGAATGAATTGAAAATTGGATTAATGCATGTACTTCATAAGCTTCTAAAAAGGTGTGGTTTTTGCAAAAAAAAATACATACAAATTTCTTACAAAACTATTTTCAATCTATTTTTCAGCTTTATAATAATTAATTTATTCATTTATTCCTCGAATAGAATCAAACCAATCATTCAGTTATTCAACACAAAAGAACAGGCTGGACATCGACATAGCATCTGATGCGCATGTCAATGGTGTTTTTTTCTACCTATCTATTTAAGAAAATTATTAAATCCATGTGAAAGGGTTTTTCATGTCAGATCTACTAATATTATTTCCGTATGCCAAATTGTCATATTTTTGCACGATTATTGATTTAAGATATTGATGTACCATTTAACTACGAGTATGTCGGGAGGGGTAACTCTAGCATATACTGTAGGACATAGCTATATTCAGAATCTTCTGTCCGAAAAAAAGGAAGAATATCGCACTTTTTTAAGCAGATAGTTGTTGACCAAAATCAATCGGACAAACATGATGTAATCTGTAGTGCTACGTGAAAAATTGAATCTGACATGCATCTACACAGAATCAACAGACATATATTTGCATGCGAGATATGTTGTTTTCCTGTGAGTCTTATTGCAACTACACAAAAAATAAATTAAAATATAATAAAAATCTAAATCACAGGTCAAGCACGTCAATATCTGTTTTTCAAATATTCCTATTTAAGTATAGATCTTCAATCTCTTTTTATCTCTCTTTTTATTAATTTTTGATATTTTTCTATCTTTCTTTATATTATTATTTTAACTTAAGATTTCATATTATACTGACGTCTCACATTATACTGACGTCTCTAATTCTAATGGTCTCATTTAGATATATATGCAAGCTGTGCACACAAAACTGGAAAATGATGGGCAAATGATAAATCATTAGAAGACTGAATCTAGACCAAAAATAAAGGGTAAAACCTATTGAGACCAACCACAACTGCCAGCTTAGTCTACCTGTTGGCATGATCATTCCAAGGAACTCAATGATAAGTGCTTGCATTATGACATGAACTTGCCATGGAGATTCATCAAGAGATAGTCCATGTGATTCCCTTGAAATCTTGAATATATTCAACTCTCATCTTGCTTCATAGCATTGAACTCAGTGACCACTTTGACATATATCCATTTTATCAATACATGAACTATTTATAACTATGGTTGCTGCTTCAGAATTGTAGAGACAACTGGTGAGAAATCCATCCTCTTTGGCATTTAGCTGTGGAGTAGTTTGGTAATCAAAACACTAATAAATCAGCATCATATATAATTATGCATCTGTAAATCATAAGTAATGCAATATAAAATAACTGATTTTTTTTTGGAAACTACTTTCTTCTGGATGATAATGATCTGTAGCCCTTGCCTTGCCTGTGATCCATCTCCTAGGGTGGTCAGCAAGGAAGAGCCAAAGAGGGTGCAGTGGCCAAGTGCAGCAGCTTTGCTGCTCTCCCCTGCTGTCGACCATCCATATATACCAGGCCATTATTAGATTCACCTGGACAAAAAAGATTAATTAATCTAAACATATAACTTGGCCATAGCTGTATAGGTAACATGTAACTTGTTTTTGTTTGTCTGCAGATTTAAATGGCAGAGTTTCGCAATCTGTTGGAGTTGAAAAATTATATTTTGTATAGCTGATTTGATTACCTTAGGAACATTATCAATGGTTGTCCATTAGGTTTTTTAGAAGATTGGTCGTTGCACGGTGTTAAAATATAAGACAAAAATATTTATTTACCCTTGTTAATTAAATTCCATTGCCATTCATGGGTGCAAGAAACCTGGGACGGAGGTGAGGGGGAAGGGTGGAGGTCAGCAGGATTGAATACCGACAATGAGCAACTGCCCGATGGTAGTGAAGTTAAGGCGCTTGACGTCTGGGCAGAGGTAGTTCTCCGACCACAACCGGCAGCTAGTTGCCGTCCTTTCCAATAATTCAGTCCAACCTTCACCAAATCGGTGGAAACTATCAATGGAGCCAAACAAAAAAAGAAACCAATAAAGTCAACTCGCCGCCGGGCCGCGATCCCGTCCTGCCCTGCCGTCAATCAATCGAACCAAACCAAAAAAAGCAATCTAGTTATCTCGTCGGCGGGGTTGACGGCGGCGAGGCGGGCAGAGCGCGGATGGAGGCGTGGGCGAAGTGGCGCAGTCGTCGTGGACGGAGGCCGGTCTTGGGTGCTGTGATACGGCGAGGGAATGGTGGACATGGACGGACACGAGGGCCAGAGGCGTGGGCAGATGGGATCGCGAGGCGGCGCGGTGGGAGTGGATGACGGTGGTGGTGTGGTCGTGGACGTCGGGCGGCACCGTGGGCAGGGGTTCGTTTGTCGACGACGGGCGGAGACGCAAGGGGGATCTTCCTGGTGGGCTGGCGGCGGCCGACACTTTGCTCGGATCGGCGAGCAGCACTGGAAGCGCGGAGGGGGGTGGAGTCAGGAGCGCGTCGATGAAGTCGTGGGCGGAGATGGGAGCACGGCGACGCAGTCGGGGCGGAGACGGCGCGGAGTCCGGAGCGCGGCGATGCGGGAAACGCGGCCGATGCGGCAGCGCGTTGAAATCCCAAAATCGCCGATGCGGATCGGATTGGGGGGAGGCAGCGCGATGCGGAGCAGACGGAGGGATTGGGGACGGCGGCGGCGGGTGGAGGGACCACCGGGGCGTGCGATGGAGGGGGGGACGGGAGAGCGGCGCGTGGGCGGAGGGGACGGAGGCGGAGCGATGCGGCGGGATGCGGGACGATGGAGGAGCGTTGGATACGAGGACGGATCGATGTGAGCCATTGGATCTGATAGACTAGCTCAGGACTCTTTTTAACTAAGTAGTAATAGGGTACACTGCATTGCAACTGGATCTACTTTTTTTTTGGGGGGGGGTACTCCGGTGCTTCAAAATCCCCCTGGATTTTCTCCCCTTGTTGCAAACGAGGCCCGAGAGACGAGGAAGTACAGTGCTCAACTGCACACAGCGAAGCTGGAGCTGGAGTTCAGCCGACCCACCCGGAAACCCAAACCACCTCTCTCACCTCGCCTTCTTCGCCAGTTCTCCTCCCCAATCTGTGATCCGTCAACCAATCCGTCCAGTTGACCAAAAGCTGGACTCTTTCTTGCTTCTTCTCATGACTTCTTGATCTATCGATTCGTCCGTCGAATTCCCTGTTTCTTGATTGGCCGCCGCCGCCGCTGCTGCTGGAGGTAGAGAGGAAGAAAGAAGATCGAGCAATCCAGCTGCAATTAGAGACAGAGGAAGAGGATGCTGAGAAGGGCGGGCAAAGGGGAGGTTGCAGATGGGTTCTATCAGATTCGCTCGGATTGCACCAACAAGATCCCCGAGACCAAGTTCAAGATCAAGGTCTCACATTTTAATTCCCTGATCTCTCGTCCTCATTAATTTTACTGGTTTAATTTCTTTGCTGATGTATCTTGTTCGCTGTGAGTTAATCTTTCTGATTCAAAGAATTAATTTTTGTTTCTGAGCACTTAATCTTTCTGATTCAAAGAATTAATTTTTGTTTCTGAGCACTTAATTCAGCCTTCTGGCGGTGCCGGTTGATGGATTTATCCTCTCCGCTATTAATTTCAGGTTGGGAAAACATTGAGCGTTCGGAAATGGCATGCTGCATTTACGCCTGAAGGCCGTTTGAATATTGCTTCAGTTCTGAACCGGATACAGAAAGGGGTAATTAAATCCTTCTTTGAAAAGTATTTGTCTTGTTGCCCCCTTTGTCATTTCTATGATATATAAACCTTTATATATTTTCCTGGTAGGCTATGTAAGGTGATACTGTCCATTTGGTCTGAGAAATGGAATTGGTTGGTCCCTCAAATGCACATGTTTAATAAGAAACAAGGAATGGAGTCATTCCATCAAAATTAGGTATAAGCGCGTGGTCACAGACTCTGTGGGTAACTGTTGGCGTACTCCAGTTTAACAAGTTAAGTACATACACAACATGAACTAAAAAATGTATTTTAGTTAATTTAGTTGAATTAGAACGGAACATCTCACTCAATTGTACTTTAGTGATTGAATATGGGTCAGTCCCTATTTGACAAGGGAATGATTAACAACTCAATGGTATATATCCACAGAGTGGCGGGATGGCCCCATGGTGGATCAACCCATCCCCCAAAACAAACATCTCAATGATTCCCACTATGCACGAATGTAATGATCTGTTTATTTCTCTTAGGGTGTCCATCCTACAATCAGGGGAGAGGTCTGGGAGTTTTTACTGGGCTGTTTTGATCCTGGGAGCACCTTTGACGAGAGGGAGCAGATTAGGCAGAAAAGAAGGTAAGCAACTTTCTATAAATTTGTTCAGTAATTTGTTTTTCCTTACAAAGAGTTGAATGCTTGAATGCCCATGCTATTCCATGGATAGAAAAAAATCATATTCGATGCACAAGCATGTCAGGCCTGTGCCTACTTGGCTCCACCCTTGCTCTAGTTTGTGCTTCTGCAATCTTACTTGGTGCATTTTCGTGTCCTTCAATTTGCCACTGAACCCAGTTGAGCTCAGCTGAGGTCATTGCACCTTTCTGAAAAACCAGACGCAGAAGTGCAGTCACAAAGTCCAGCAAAGGAGTGCGACACGCACTCTGGCACAAGGATATTAACTTGGAGGTTGAAGATCAGTGCTTACAATGTCACACTAGCTGAATATCATTTAACTGCAACAAATAAGAAATACGGGGCACAAGAGTGAGACCTGAAGGGATCTCAACAGAAACTACAGGTCCTCCATGATGTCTTGCCTGACCACATCTCTGGCCTTGTGCTTACTACACTGACTTTGACAGCAGAAATTTGGCACTGTAGCTCATTGCTCACCATTTGCCACTCTTATTCTTTCCTTTCTTGAGAACTTGTAGGAGATTTGTGTGTCATTAAATCAAGGACGAACTGCTTTTATTTGTTTATGCAAAGGCTTCATTTTGGCTGATGTGAGACTGGATCAGTGAAGTCTGGCCCAGCTAAGTGATGGAGTTGGCCTGTTGAATCGCCCATCAGATGTGAAGGCATTTGAGGAGGGTTGCTAGCAGAGGTTGTGGCACTGCGGTGATAAGGGAAGCCAAGATGGTTTATTTGCTGACTATGTCTTTGTCATGCCTACTGCAAACTAAAATTAGTTGTTATAACTTAGGCCATGTGCCATGGTACATATAGTTATAAATCCTCATTTGCATTGGAGCTAGAGCTGAAAGGTTCTGCAATGCTTAATATCGCTAGTGGGACCTAAATAAAGGTAAAAAAAATTAGTCTCTACTGATTTCCCCATCGTTTCCATCCAGTCCAGGGCTCAAGAAATATTTCTTTATGTGGCAAGGTCCAGCCTTTGGACATGGTACGTACCTAGTAAAACGAATGTTAAGCCCTGTTCCTTCGATGGCTACACTCAAACCTAAGAAGCAAAAAGTGCTTCTAACTCCTTAACTCCTCCCATTGCACATGGCCTTACAAGAATTGCAGTTCCTTTTCCCCAGGCTCTTCATATATATATTCTTTCTTATTTTGAAAAAAGAAGCAAGCAACCCATCATTTTTTATCCATTTATCCTCAACATTGTAACAGTCGATCTATGTAGAATACAATATGCCATATGGAAGGAAGAATGCAAAGATATGGATTCCCATGTTGGTAGCGGTAAAATTATCACAGCCCCAATTATAACTGAGGATGGAAAGCCTATTAAAGATCCTTTGGTTTTGCTCGAAGCCACTTCAGACTTGCACGCAATGCAAGGTAGTTCATCAAGCAGCACGAACGAAAATGAGGTGGACAAGTCCGTTAACTGTGTGGTGGATAAACAAATTATTGAATGGAAGCTTTTGCTACATCAAATTGGTAAGGTCCAGACATCAATCTTTTTGTTCCTCCTGCCTGCCATTGTTTCATTGTGGCCATTCTCATAATTTTCTTTCTTTCTTTTGTGCTCACGTGTATGTTACACAGGCCTTGATGTACTACGCACTGATCGATCCATGGTATTTTATGAGAAAAAGGAAAACCTGTCGAAGTTATGGGATATTCTAGCTGTGTATGCTTGGATCGACAAAGAAATTGGTTATTGTCAAGGTGGGGTTCCTCTTGCATAAAAATGCTTATTTAATTCCCGAATAATCTTACGCATGTTTATTTAATCTTAAACAGGAATGAGTGATTTATGCTCACCAATGATAGTGCTACTTAATGACGAAGCAGATGCATTTTGGTGCTTTGAGAGGTTAATGCGTAGACTGGTACAACTGCTTCTCCAACAGTCTTTACTTTTTAATGTGGGCTGTTTCTTCTAATTATAGTAATAACTTTTATTATAAAGCGAGGAAATTTCAGATGCACGCAGCAATCTGTTGGAGTGGAGAACCAGCTTCAGCACCTTGCGTCTATCATTCAAGTGCTTGACCGAAAATTACATGACCACCTAGGTACACAATGAAAACTCACAGGATTGTCTAACCATCAACCTTGGACCTCCATTTGCTGATCTTATGTTCTGCGATTGGTCCTGCTGATCCCTGAATGCAGAAACTCTTGGTGGGGGTAATTATCTCTTTGCATTCCGCATGTTCATGGTATTGTTTCGGCGTGAATTATCATTCGGGGACTCCCTGTACCTTTGGGAGGTAAACGCTACAGCTCATTTTGACATGTCATGTTAAATCTCAAACATTAAATTCATTCATGCAATGAGGTCTGAACTATTAACCAAACACAATTGATGCTTTATACAGTCAGTCATATTATCAAAAACTAAAAAAAACAATGTAGCTGCAGCTGTACCTTTTTTAATGCAATGGATAATTGATGATCGTATTTTCTTATGAAACCTATCTGCAGATGATGTGGGCTCTAGAATATGATCCTGACATCTTCTCCACATATGAACATAATGGTGCTGTGACTAGGGTAAATCCAGGATATAAACCAAAAGTAAAATCAATGCGCCAGTTTGGCAAATACGAGAGGGAGAATATGAAGAATGGGGCTAGTGAAAATGATGGTCCTGTTCCTATTTCCGTTTTCCTGGTTGCTAGTGTTCTGAAGGAGAACAGTGCAAAGCTTCTGCAGGAAGCTCGAGGGATTGACGATGTTATCAGGGTAAGCTGGATCAAAAACATTCTTTTATCTTCTTTGAAAAAGAAATCCATAAGATTGTGTCATTACCGGATCAATGTATAATGGGCAGTCTAAACTAACTTTGAGTACCATGAAAAACTTGCATTCAATAATTTCAGATTTTGAATGATGTTAATGGGAATTTGGATGCGAAAAAGGCTTGTACCGTTGCATTGAAGCTTCACAAGAAGTACCTTAAAAAGGTAAACTACCTGTGACACGTTCCTTTTACTGCAGCATATTACCATACGTTGGAATGGATGATAAGGTCTACTGGTTTACCAAATCTTTGTTCTCTACTTTTCTTGGCAGATTCAGGGAAAGAAGCCATGATAACGCTCTCTGGTTTGCTACTGGTTTTAACCATGGTTCTGTTTTACTACAGGATTTCTCCTAGTTCGTAAAAAAAATGTACAAAAATGGTTATTTTATGGCTGGTAGGAATTCTTAACAGCCACCATATAACACGCGGAGAATATTACATGTAACACTATTTATTTACGAATCAATGGAGGCGAATGATTCGTGATCGCTTTTAGTTAGACTCAACGATTTTTGAGTGGGAAACTTTTCTGCCTATGCATGTACTAATGGGATAAGTCCATTTGCTCCCCCCCCCCCCCCTTCTCAATTATGATGCTTGTTTAGGTCTTGTTTGAAAGTGCTCAACGTTTTCAAAAGCTAACCGCTAAAAATCTGAAAACTCTGTTTTTCAGCTTTTGACTTTTAGATTCTACGACTACAGATTTTCAGAATCTGTTATTTAGTGGAGCTTCTGACTTCTAGATTGGAACATTAATTCTACTAGAGCTTTGACTTCTAGATTGGAACATTAATTCTACTACATGCTTTCGTACGAGCGGTTTTCTTCCTTTTTGCCATTATTATTAGTCGACCTCCATTAACCTCATGCGAATGAAGTTAGCTTGCCACTGCCGTTTGACACATAACCTGAAGGAATGAAGTTATCTAGGCTGCAGCTAGATGGAACCAAGAAAGTATGCAGCTAGCTCAGTCAGCAAGGCAAGCACATTTATCAGCAGCAGCTGGTGATGGATCCTGCTTTCATTTGACTCCTACCTTTCATATGCATGCATCATCCATGTCATCAGCATTGTTTGAGAAAAACGGAGAGAAAAGATCGATCGATGCAGCCGGCGGCGACAGCGAAGACGACGGCGGCGGCGAGCAGCCGCGGCGCGAAGTGGCGGGTCGCCAGCCACACCCGCGACAGCTGCACCACCGTGCTGGCCAACGCCCTCTGCACGCTGCTCCACGTCCTCCTCCTCGTCGCCGGCGCCGTCGTCTGGTTCAGCCTCCGCTTCAGCCTCGTCTCCTTCACCGTCATCCGCCTTCAACGTCTCCGACCGCAACCCGAGTCGCCACATCGGCATCCACTACGACGCGGCGCACGCCTCCGTCCTCTACTCCGACGGCGACGTGCTCGTCGCCACCGGCCCGGCGTTCACCTCCGCCTGGTACCAGCCCAATAAGAGTGGCGTGATTGTTTGTTTGTTTTCCTCCTTTTTCTTTGCCACACTGCGTCGTGGGTGACGACCGCGATGTGTAAGATGGATGTAGACACCGGCGCGCTATGGCTGATGTCTGCAGGTATGAATACGAACACCTCGTGCCGTACGAACGAACAAGCCCCGCGTCGTGCATGGTGACGCACGCCACGCCGCCACACCCGTTGTAATCTATAAAAGGGAAAATAGAAAAAACGAAAAGAAGCGCCTTGAGCAGCATCAATCTCCTGTGTTCCTGCTTCTTCTTCCCAAATTTCGCACCTTGTGCTCACCATCGCAAGTGTTCACCGCTGATACAATTTCTAACATTTGGTATCAGAGCCATGGTGTCTCCGGCAAGACCTCGCGGTGGATCACTGGCCGGGAGGAAGGAGGATTCTAGGATCGATGCCTCCAGTGGCTCAGGCGCTAAGACACCCAAGCGCACACCTTCGCCGGATCCTCGTCTGATACGCCAACCACGTACGCGCGACGCACGCCGTTCGCGTACCAGCGATGCACGCCATCTATGGGAGGTCATCGTCGAGCGCATCATCCGAGAGGCCAGCTCCGAAAATTGGCCGCAGCTGACGAAGACAAACTACCACGAGTGGTCGTTGAGCATTAAGGTGAAGCTGCAAGCGCGTCACCTATGGGACGCTATCGAGGACGACGACACGAAATACGACGAGGACCGCAACGCCCTTGACGTCATTTGCAGCAGTGTTCCGGCGGAGATGATCCCTGTTCTGGTGGCAAAATCCTCCGCCAAGGAGGCATGGGAAGCCATCAGGACCCTCCGTATCGGTGATGAACAGGTGCCAAAGGCGACCGCCCAAAATCTTCGGGTAGAGTATGAATCCATTGCTCTCCACGATGAAGAACTCATCGAGGACTTTGCTCTGCGCCTGACGAACCTCGTGCAATGACTGGCAACCCTGGGTGATCCGGAGCCCGACGAGAAGGTGGTGGCCAAGTATCTGCACGTCGTCAGACCACGCTACAAGCAGCTGGTAATCTCAATTGAAACACTTCTCGACATTTCCAAGCTCTCGATTGAAGAAGTCACCGGAAGATTGAAGACGGCGGACGACATCGACCCATCTCCGCCGCAAGCTACAAACGGCAAATTGCTTCTCACTGAGGAGCAGTGGACCGAACGGTACAAACAAAAGGGCCAAGAGTCCAGCCGGAGTAGCTCCAACTCCAGCGGGCAAGGAAAAACGCGCAGCCGCGGGAGCGGCGGTGACGGCGGCAACGGAAACAGGGGTGACAAGCGTATCCCGTCTGGACCGCGCCGCACTGGGCCTGGAAACGAGTGTCGTCGATGCAGGAAAAAGAGGCACTGGGCCTAGCACTGCCGTGGGAAACTGAAGACTGAAGAACAGGCCCGTGTGGCCCACAAAGATGAGCCCACTCTGATGTTTGATGTTTGCTTGTACAGCCGAAGAAGGGAAATCGGCAGCAACCCTAGTTTCTCCTCCTAGATCGGCTCAGCCTTTCCCCGATCCCCTTCTCACCGTCGATGCTTCTTCACCATCTCTGGTCAAGCCCTCGTCGCTCCCCTTCCTTGCCATCACCGCAGATGAAGTCACACTACCGCAAACCTCCTCCCCACGATCCTCCACCAGCACACATCTATCAGCCAGCTCGGCTATCTCGGCACATCGGGTTGCACCCGTGTCACCGGAAAACTTCGGGGTCACCACCAACCCAAATGGCGCCGAGCAACCACAACAGCTAGATTTGCTGGAATTGAAAGTACTCGCTGCCTTTGACGAGGCAGAAACCCAGGATCCATGTCGATGGGTCCTAGACACTGGAGCTTCGAACCACATGACGGGTGCTCGGGATGCTTTCTCCGACCTCGACACTGGCATCAGTAGCATGGTGTGATTCGGCGACGGCTCCATCATCAAGATCGAGGGCCGAGGTACCATCCTCTTTGTCTGTAAAAATGGGGAACACCGTACTCTCGCAAACACATACTACATCCCTCGTCTTACCACCAATATTATTAGTATCGGCCAACTTGATGAAGGAGGGTATAAGATTTTGGTGGAGGAGGGGTTGATGCAGATTCGCGATGAGGAGCGTCGCCTGCTCGTGAAGATTCGCCAGGGCCCGAGCAGACTATATGTGCTTGAAGCCAAAATAGCACGACCAGTGTGTTTGGCAATACATGCGCTCGAAGATGTTTGGCTTTGGCATGCCCGATTTGGGCATATCAACTTCCGTGCCTTGAGGAAGATAGGGCGCGAAGAGCTTGTGCGGGGGATGCCTTACCTGGAACATGTCGACCAGATATGTGATGCATGCCTCGCCGGCAAGCATAGGCGGACACCATTCCCTCAACACACTTCTGCATGATCAACGGAGGTACTGCGACTGCTCCATGGAGACATCTGTGGTCCAATCACGCCCATGACTCCAAGTGGTAATAGGTACTTCCTTGTGCTGGTTGATGATTATTCGAGATACATGTGGATCGCCCTGCTACCGAGCAAGGATGCTGTTGTTGCTGCCATCAAGAACATCCAAGCTAAGGCCGAGCGCAAAACCGGGAAGAAGGTGCTCGCCCTGCGTACCAATCGCGGGGGTGAGTTCACGTCAAATGACTTCACTGACTACTGCACTCAACTGGGAGTCTGGCGTGAACTCACGGCACCATACACTCCTCAACAAAATGGCGTCGTGGAGCGATGCAACCAAACCGTCATGGGTACGGCGCGCAGCATGATGAAGGCCAAGTCACTTCCTAGCATGTTCTGGGGTGAAGCCGTGGTGACTGCGGTATACCTCCTGAACCGGTCATCAAGCAAGGCCATCGGGGAGATAACGCCATACAAGCTATGGACAGGAAGCGCGCCGGGTGTCCATCACCTTCGCACATTCGGCTGCATTGTACATGTCAAGGTAACCACACCAAACTTGAAGAAACTAGATGATCGCAGCAAACGAATGATCTTTGTCGGCTATGAACCCGGCTCAAGGGCATATCGCGCCTTCGACCCGACAACACGATGCGTTCACATCAGTCGTGACACCGTCTTCGACGAAGGAGCACAGTGGTCATGGTCTACTGATCACAACACTGATGATGACTTCGATGGATTCGTCATCGAGGACACGGTGCCCCTGGAACCGGTCGCGATCATCACCACCACCAACACATGCGCTAGACGATCCCCACCTCCAAACTCGACACCAGTAACCCTCTCATCTCCTTCTTTGGGATCCTCACCGTCCTCGGTTCCAGATGTGCATGCAGCCTCTCCGATGGAAAGCAACCCAGTGTCAAACTCAAAGTCATCTCAAAGCTTTGAGTTTGCGACACCGCTTGGGACAAGTGGCGGTGATCTGCTGGACGCCAATCACGACGATGATTATTCGCCGCCAAAAAATCCCACAACCGGGGAGGGACAGCGGCTCGGTCACGCGAAGGCCTGGGAGGTCTGCTTATCTCCAGTGCAGGTCCTTAAGCGTCGAGGTTTACGGGCATGCCAGTCAATTTGACCCTGCAATTGACAAGGAGGTGAGACGAGCGGGTCCGATACAGGCGCTCACTATCGACTGGCTGCCGATAGGTTCAAGATGCTGTTCAATCGGCTGGAGAGCCGATGTGGACAGGTGTCGATGAACGGTCGACCGTAGAGCCGATGGAGGAACCAGGGTGTATTCAGAGGATGGCGAGACGCACGGGATCCCTCCGGACATCCGAACAGTGATTCATTAGCTAAAAAAACCGATGAAGGCGCATTCGGCTTAGGCGATGATTAGCGCCAGAAGGTACGAACTGCAAAGCCGATGTCGCTCCGGATATGACAGCAAGAGACCCGTGGCAGTACCATCAACACTGAACCTCGAAGATCGGACCTAACCGAGACAGTACGAGGCCGGGGCCAGCGGCGATGATACGGAGAACGCTGGATCGGCTATGGCGTAGCAAGGATAGGAACAAACCCATCGGCTAGCTGAGCCAACGAGGGGACGTCTCTCTGAAGGCGGGTGCGTATCGGCTGGGGGTCCGATACGTTTGGCATTACGCGTCGTGGGATGTCTCTAAAGGCTGATGCGTATCGGTCGAGGGGCCGATGCGCTGGGCGTGGAGCACAGAGCATGGATAACTCATCGGCTAGCACTCCGATGATACGCCGTACAAAAGCCTATAGGCCTGAAGCTCGATCTACCGTCGGCAGCCCCGTAGGTCAAACCTAACCGATGCAGCACGAAACTGACGACGGCAGAGGGAGCTTAACGGGTCGATAGGTCCAGCACGGACGTGATGCGATACATCCGATCGGCCTAAGAGGTCGGACCTAACCGATGCAGCCTCAGACAGAGCAGGACATAACAGGATGGTGGCGAGACTTACCCATTCACCAGAGATCAGGCTTAACCGATGCAGCCCCGAGTCGAGAGCCAGAACCTGCCGGTAGAATCTAGATGAACTAGGGTGGCGATGCGCCGAATTTGTATATGATCCTAGGATATCTTACATGTTTTCAGGGGGGTCTATTTTTATATCCTGGATTTAGAGTCCGACGCGTCTACGACCATCGGATATTATTTCCTAGTAAGAACAAAGGAAAATATTCCTTAAGAAGTTAACTAACCAGCTAAATCTCCCTAATTGAGTAAGGTTATAATTTACAAAAATAAGCACCCTGCCGTGGAGTCCACGGCTCTTCCCCAAATCCGGTTTCATCTGAATAATCTTCTAATTTGTAACCAAGTCTTCCTTTGCTGCAACCTGATCGGCTTCTCCACTGTAGCTATCGGACCTTCTTTTAGTTAAGCCGATCCTTCTCCTTCCTTCCCTCGGGCTTCTTGGACCTGATCCCGATTGGACAATGCCCTGTCTTCAAGCCGATCTAATCTTCTACTAATCTGATCGTCTTTTCTATAGTTCTCCATCGGTTTTGTCTTAGTATCTCCATCGGCCGATGACTGCATTAAACCTTCTATCGGATCTCTCAGCCGATCGGCTTTAGCGCCATCGGATCGTCCAGATTTTGGCGTTAACAATGACGCTCCTCTCCGATTCAGGCGCATCGACAACGTGATTGGACCGACCTCACCGCCGGGGCTAGCCGATTGGTAGCTAGAGGAGCGTTTGCTGCTCACAGAGGATGCCGAGTCGACTTCGCTGAAGGAGGCACTGCGCCATGAATGTTGGCGCCAGGCAATGCTGGATGAGATGACGTCCATCGAGGCAAGCAGCACGTGGGAATTGGTTGAACCGCCCCCACATGTTCGGCCCATAGGCCTTAAATGGGTCTACAAAGCCAAGAAGGATGCATCTGGGATCGTCACCAAGCACAAGGCCCGGCTAGTCATAAAGGGCTATATGCAACGTCAAGGGATTGACTTCGATGAAGTCTTTGCTCCTTTGGCACGGCTAGAGTTCGTGCGACTGCTAGTGGCGCACGCTGCCTGTGAAGGGTAGGCTGTCCATCACATAGACGTCAAGTCTGCATTTCTCAATGGAGAACTGCAAGAGGAGTTTTTCATCGAGTGGCCCCCCGGTTTCATTCTCTGGGATCACGAGCGCAAGGCCCTTCGTCTCATCAAGGCTCTGTATGGGCTCCACCAAGCTCCCCGAGCTTGGTATGCCAAACTTGATGAATCTTTAATAAGACTCGGTTTCCAAAGGAGCACCTCAGAGCACGCCATATACCTACGAGGTACGGGAGATCGTCGTCTCATGGTAGGAATATATGTCGACGATCTCATTATCACTGCTGGAGATCGAGTTGATATCGATGTCTTCAAGATAGAGATGCACTCCACCTTCAAAATGAGCGACCTTGGCTGTCTATGCTACTACCTCGGATTGGAGGTGTCCCAGTCAGAGGCAGGCATCACGTTGTGCCAAAGAACCTATGCTGCCAAGATCCTGGAGATGGTAGGCATGACTAGATGCAAATCCACTTGCACTCCCATGGAGCCTCGCCTCAAACTTAGTAAATTAAGCGCTGCCCTACTGTTGACCCCACTATGTATAGGAGTATCGTAGGGTCACTACGTTATTTGGTGAACACTAGGCCAGATTTGGCGTACTCGGTAGGGTATGTTAGTAGATTCATGGAAAGCCCGACCACCGAGCACTTGGGGGCAGTTAAAAGGATTCTCAAGTACATCTTTAGGACCCTTAGCTACGGCTACCACTACTAGAGAAAGAAGAAAGAAGAGGCTAGGCTTCATGGCTATAGCGACAGCGATCAAGCAAGGGATATTGACACGCGGAAGAGCACTACAGGAGTTCTCTTCTTCCTAGGGGACAACCCTGTCACCTGGCAATCCCAAAAACAAAAGGTGGTGGTCCTCTCGTCATACGAAACAAAATACATTGTTACAACTACAAGTGCATGCCAAGGAATTTGGTTGGTACGTTTGATCTCAGAACTCAGAGGAAGAGAGATCAGTGCCACTGGTCTAAAGGTGGACAATGAGTCAGCCATAGCACTTAGCAAGAACCTCATCTTCCACGATAGGAGCAAACACATTGATGTAAGGTACCACTTCATCCGAGAATGTGTTGAAGACGGCAGGATAAAGATCAAGTCAATCAGGACCGAAGAGCAACTAGCGGACATTCTGACCAAAGCTTTGGCTCGCGAACGTTTCTGCGAGCTGCGCTCACTCATAGGTGTCCGAGATGTATAGGATCCACGCAAGGCTTAGGAGGATTAATGTTAGATAAGTCCGACGTGATTGTTTGTTTCTTTTCTTCTTTTTTCTTTGGGCACACCGCGGTCGTCAAGGCAGACACCGGCGCGTCATAGCTGATGTCTGTAGGTATGGATACGAACACCTCGCGCGGACGAACACGCCCCGCGTCGTGCGCGGTGACGCAGGCCACGCTGTCACACCCGCTGTAATCTATAAAAGGAAAATAAAAAAAAACAAAAAGAAGCGTCTTGAGCAGCATCAATCTCCTCTATTCCTGCTTCTTCCTCCCAAATTCCGCACCTTGTGCTCACATCATCGCAAGTGTTCACGGCCAATCCAATTTCTAACAAACAAGACCGCGACGTTCATCGCCGGCGTCCTCGACGTCGTCCGGCCGAGGGCCACCGACGCCGCGTAGCCGTCCTTCGAAGCCGATCTGCACGCCGGGCGCCTCCCGCTGCGGCTGCAGCTCACCACGGCCATCAGTTTCCGCCTCACCACCGGCTTTTGAGCTCTCGGCCTTCAGTCTGGCCGTCGGAGGATGCATGTCGACTGCCACATGCTCGTCGACTCCGACGGCGACCTGCTGCCGGAGTCCGTCGGCGCCGCCTGCGACAGATACTTCTCATGATCTCGTCGAGAAAAAAATGATAAATAAGAAAAAAAATAAATGATTGGTAAATATATATTTAAAACTGAAAAATATTGTATATGTAATACATGATGTTATATTTGGGTTAATTTTTAAAGCATTCCATTTGGTATCCTATGTATAGGTTATGCTACCTCCTTTTTAAAAAAAAAATGGTCACTATAGTGTTATTTATTGAACACTTTGACTGCTTGTCTTTTCGAAATAAAAAATATAAATACTTTAAAAGATGTTGTATTTATAAAATGTATTGTATCCTAACCATAAGCATTAAAAATTTTGTCATCGTAGTCTAACCATCGAAGTCAAACAAAGTCAAGCATGCATAGTGAATATTCAGCCTGTGTGTTGGTGTTTGTGGAAAGCCCAAAAGCTCAAACTCTTTCATGGGCCATTCCAAAGCTGTCTACTACAAATAAACTTGCAAAATCCTGCAGGCCTGCAGCCTGTTGGAGAACAAGATCGACAGGTGTTTTGCTGGTTTCAGGCTACATCGTGAGTCACAATCAAGTGGTTACACCGGAACATATGGCTCGAGGCATGTTAGAGTAAACAAGGCGTGCATTGTTGCATGCTTTTCAGGGGCCACCAATGTTGGATTCGATCCTAACAATGACAAGGAATCTATCACTGGCGCATGCATGCATGCATGATGCATTTGCCTCCAAGCTTTCTGATTCATCACATGCTGTTCCAAATTTCCAATCCATCATCAAGCCAAGGCAAGAACATTTAAGGAATGTTTGGTTTGAAACCAAACTCAGCCATACCAAATAACTGGGATTGCCAAGAAAAAAACTTATAGCAATTTTACGGTTCTTGAGTAGATACCACGAGATATCACATTTTCTAATGTAACTAAAAATTTTGGTACCTCCTAGTACATCTCAGTAACCATAAAATTTATCGTCCATTTAGTTTGTAGGAAAAATTGAGCATTGCCAAATTATTTGGTATGTAACAAAATTTTGGCAGTAATCCAAACAAACACTTTTACCAAAATTTTGGTAATGACCAAATCTTGCTATTGGCAAAAAAATATTGAGAAGGTCAACAATGACAAACAACCAATCAGGAGCTTAGTTGGCTCAACTCAAAGCCTCAAAGCCGTCCTCTCAATCCCAGCAAACCCCTCACATGTCCCTTGTTTGGACGCCACGGCCTCTCGCCAATGAGAGCCCTCTGCTAGGGCTAAAGAACAGAGTCAAAAGTGTATCACAGCACTTGAAGTTCTACGTGAGGCTGCCCCAGGTTGATGATGCATGCTGGGGCTGCCATCAGATGGTTTCAGCCTCATAACTGAATGAGTTGAATGACATGCCATTGTGTCATGGATGCAGTTGCCCCAAATGAAACATAGGCAGTTGCCCACCCTCCTCTACTCTATGCTTCATTTTTTGGTCATTAGGGCATTCCCATAATCTATATTCATCAGCTAGTATCGGTTTCGCCAGATACGAGCGTTAAAACTATGAGTAGAAATATACGGCCTTCTTTGGAACAACATGGTTGAAGTCCTGCCTTTGTGATACATAGAGCCACGGAAAATTGGAGGGGACCCTTGAGGTGACCAAGGTGTACCGAATACCGAGCGAGATAGTCTAATCGAAGCTATTAGAAACACATGAATTTCGTAGAAAACGGTTTAATTCCTAAAAACCAGGAGAGGACAAATATGGAAAAGTTTGTGTTCTCCATTCAGATCTTGACACGTGCATGCCAAAGGGAGATGTTTTGGTGTCAAGATCTGAATGGCGCCAAAACATAATACAACGGCCAATTTCTTGTGTTAGAGAGAGGAAAGAAGAGAAGGAAATGGAATCTACAGTCAAGAATCAACAGTGTGGTTAGCTTGGGGAAGATTGCCGACAGATAGTCCACTGACAGCTGAGGTGTGGTTACTCCAATGTATATTGTACATGCACTATGCAGTATGTCCCCTCTAGTCCTCTAGTAGTAGCACGCAGCTGGTACTAGTGAACTGTTCTCTATGATGACCTCACTCTCAGCTCACAAACCCGGAACTGTAGGCACATTGGTGCCACACTCGTCAGTAGCATAAACAAGTACTGCCTCTTCATTGGGCCTCCAATATAGCCACTTCAGATTTAATGCAGATGAGATGCTTTCTTGTATATGGTGTTGCCAAATTCTACTAACAGCTTATTCAGTTTTGTAGGTCTCCCAGAAATCTGCATTATTCAGTCTTCTGGGGTTTGTGAGTGAGGAGTAGAATAATGTCAGGTTCACTGAAACTCTGAATCTTGAAGTTAGCAGATTTTTGGTAAATTGTATGCAGGTTTGACCGGGTTTATCGGTTCTGACTAGGTTTCTTGAATTAAGGAAATTATATTACAGTGTAAGTGAAAAATACAAGAATAAACTGATCCACATGGAAAAAACAATTCTTACATAAGTAAATTCTGAAGAAAAAAAAATCATCGGTGACATGGTGCGTCTGTGATCTTGGTAGAAAGGTTTAACCATAAACATGCATCCATAGTAGTACTACTCTACATATGAAAATAGTGGCACAGTAAGGTAGGGGTAAGATGACAATATCCTCAAAACTGTTGCCTGCCACAGGCTACAGATGTTTTTCACAGGCAGTCTTGGTAGAATCAGACCAACATTGCTGTGTGACCACCTCTGCATTAGGATTTCAAGGTTGCTCCAGTGCCTATTTGTCTGTTTCCTGTCATGGCTTGTGGTTTGGGCTTGGAGATAGACTGCCTAGAGGTAACTCTCAAATTTTACACAAGATTTCTTACAGTGCCTCATGTGCTCCAGTTTCAGTTATTTCATATGGAAGTGTACAGCCACAGTATTTTTTTGCCTGCTTTACTAACACTTTGTTGAGACAGAGAAGAGGAAAAAATAATGCAAATTTTTCATTTCTCTTTTTTGTTGTGGTCTAAATCAATTGCAAATGCAGGCAATATTACCATTTTATGGCAAGAAAAATCAGACCTTGTGTTGTCCTTTCTAGTACTTTCCCTTTTTTTTCCTTTCAGTCTTTCAAAAAAAACAAAAGGAGAAGAAACCAAATTTCTTGACTTTCTGATAGTTATCTGCTGTGATCTAAATTATTTCATGTTTTAAATTTTATCTGTTGTGATCTAAATCAATTGCAAATACAGGCACTTCCCCTTTCCTGTCTTTCTATCAGGATTTCAGTTAAGAAAACAAAAGGAGAAGAAACTAATAAATTGCTTGACTTGATTCTGCTAGTTATCTGCTATAGCAAGACCATACTGTAATTCGTGTGCAAAAATATTATATAGAAAGTGGTAGGTTTAAACATGCATTATCCTCGTCAATCTAGGGAATCAATTCTCGGTTACCCTTTTCTCTAATCTCAACTCTCAACAGTAATATACTCATCTGGATACTCATTTTGCTATAGTTAAACCCCATCATTCGGTAAGCTTACAATTACAATCACACTGGTTCCAGTTACCAACGTACTAGTACAACTATAATATACTATGATATCAATCACTCCAAGTATTAAAATGCATATATATCACTACTCTTTGCTGCTTCCTATGAGGAAGAATGCATGTGTAGACCAATCCTGCCGTCGACCACCATGCACTGCATCTGATCTAATAAGAGGCCAAATGCGCATTTCTTGATGCAGGGCAATGACATTATTGCACACTTATCATCATGGGCAGTGAGCAATATTGTCTGAAGAGCAAAGCATCAAGCATGCATACATGCAGATGCATGCAGGCAATCCCATGTGATGTGGGAACCCCCCTCTCACTGTTAGCATTGCATATGCAATGTAAACTTCATTGTCTGGATGACATCAGAATAGCTAAATCTCAGCCAGATCCACCTAAAAATTGGTTCTTTTTTTTTCACTCTCCAAGACAGGTAAAGAGATCTAGTGGTCATGTAGATGAACATTGAAAGGAAATTTGTTTCACTGCTTAGGCATTGTGAAATCTTGATGTTCAGATGTACTTAAGATGGAGGTTATATACAGATACTGGCTAGAGAATATCCTGTGTAATGGTTGCATATCTGCAGGGGAGTTATGCAAGGAAATTTATATGATTAGCCAAAGGTTTTTTAACTTTTTTTGACAAGTTGGAACAGCGAAGTTTCCTGCAGCTACTGTTGCATTGCATCAACATTGGCATCAGGCTAGGAACATGTGGTCGGCATCATCTGATGGCATGTCTCCTCTGTTCTGTTGGCCAATTCCAAGAACAACTGAATGGGCTCAATCAGGAGCAGAGCCTCTTGCAGGCTGGTGTGTCACTTGTTGTTATGCTGCTGCCCTTCACTGTTAATGGATCTCAACAAGTGTCCATCCATGGCTGCTGCTACTGCTGCAAAATGAGTCCTATCCTTTGGGTGTTTGCAAGGACCATGGATTTCACTCATCCTTGATGATACTACTACTACATGACCACAGCAGCAGCAGCAGCAAACAGATGATGCTACTGTGCAAAAAAGATTCCAGCTTTTATTAACTAGGAACAATTATAAATTTATTACTATCCCAACCTCCAATTAGCTAATTGTCAAAAAAAAGACTTAATTACATATATGCCAGTCATCTTTAAAATATCACTAACATCATGGTCCATCTAGTCAACTATCAACGAAAAAATGTCTCTTTCACACCTACCTCTTCATTCTCTTTTCCCCTTCACTTCTTCCTCTTTCTAGTCATGTCTCCGTCATTGGCATCATAAGGCTTGACGTGGCAGTGGCTGAGGCGGGCAAGCCAATGAGGTGGGAGGAGAGTGGTGGCGCTGGACGCCTAGGACTCATGCGAAACTAGCCAAAGCGAGAGGGCAGCGATGCCAGACTCGATGTTGCGGAGTCAAACTCTAATGGCCAACAAGCTCCTTCATTCCAATCAACGGCAATCTTCCTTCGCTTCAACCGCCGACGAGGACTTTCACACTTTTTGCTCTCCATCCCTTCATCGACGAGCTTCCCAACACCTACTGCATAGAAGGAAGATGATGGAGATAGACAACAGTAGTGGATGAAGAAGATGAGGAAGACGACAGCATTAGGCAACACCAATGGTGGATCTAGGCATTTGGATCCGAGCATTGGTGAGGTCCCTCCTCCCGCTAAGCCCTTTCTACTTTGCATGCAAACCACTTTTCATGTGCTCCAACAAGCTCCTCCACACTCATCTCTCTTTGCCCCTACCAACGAGCCCCAATGTGCCAACGAGCTCCCTACGCTCCAGATGCCCTCAAGGTTCTTTGCACATGTTTCCGTCATCCTAGCCCTACAATGACGAGCTCCACCATGCCTATTGTTCCCTTTGCTCCAAGCGTTGTCATTAGATCTAGGCAACAATGTCGAGCCTAGGATGGTGAGCCACTGGAAGCTCAAGCTACTAGCCCCTCTTTTTATTTTTCTCTTTTTTCCTTTTGATTTTTTAGGGTATTTTGGTCAATAAAATAGTCGAGCTCTGTTAACTATACGGTATCAAGTTAGTTTGATGGTGGAGTGGTATTTTTACAATTACAAAGATAAAACCGGTGGTATTTAAATAATTAGAAGAAAACCAATGATATATTGAGAATTGACCAAAACCTTAGTGGTATATATATGTAATTAGCCCTACTAATTAACACCTGATGCAACCGCGTACTCTTGCTAGATTCCTCTGTTGCATGGAGGAAGGGATACCAAGAAAAGATACAAATCACTTGTGCTAAGCTAGGCTGCCATGGCATGACCATGGCATAAGTAAATGGAGAAGTAGGGTCCCTTATGAGAAATGTGTGATGTCATCAGCCTGGCAGAGCTTATGAAATCTGAATGATACTCTGACTCACTCTACTTGTGCATAGTACTAGCTTATGCCTGCTTCCCATTGGACATCACAGGGACAAGCAGAGCTGCCAATGTGGTCCTACCTTGGATTTTGGTGAATATGTATGATATCAGAGATGCAAATTAACTTTGCAACCAACACATCATGAATTACATGTCTTTTGCATACCGTTATTGTTTTTACAGTGTCTTAGGTCCATTTTTTTGACAGAGCTATTACTAACTACAAAAAGACAAACTGATATTATGAATGATGTTTGTACAATATAATTTTATCATAGTGCTAGAGCACTGAACTGTTCATTATCTAAAAAAGAGCACTAAATTGTTGCAGTAATTCTATTGCGCTGTGATGTAGCTCTTGACTCCACACTCAAAGGGTTCAAGGGACTTGTGAAATAGTCAAAAAAGTTGTAACTACGCAATGCCTTTTAGCACCAGTACTTCTGCCTAGTGCAGAGAAACCCTCGGTTTATAATTCTTTTAGTAGTGGTTGATCCTTGATGTAGAGACGAATGAAGAATGTTTAGGTTTCCATCTTAGCCACTAAGATACTGGCCATTTTGATTATGATCACATCATTAATGTACGAGCAGACATTTTCATTTACATGTAGCCATGCAAGCAAAATAGGTTGCATTTATATGGTGCATATGTTGTATAGTAGAGTACCTTTGTCTGCTTTCTTGAGAGGTAGGTGGTCTAGTGTGTGTTGTTTAATTAGAAAGATCATCAGAGTTATCATTGAGTGTTAGGAATTTAGTAGTAGGATGGAATGAAAGGGATGTTATGTCAATTAGCAGTTAGTTAGTAGATGGAATAATCAATAGATAAATATTCTATTGTTATCATCTAATAGCCTATAATGTTGCTAGATCACTAGGCTACTGCAAGTTATTGGAAATCTCCATTGGCATCACATACCTAGCTTGAGCAATTATGCTCCACCCAGCACAGGAGAACATGGCACATGCTTATCTCACTCGAACCAATAGCAAAGGTTCAACCTAGAACATTGTACAACACTCCTACTCACTAGTAAAGGTAGCACCTAGGACTTTTGTATAGTAAAAATTGTTGAAACAAATTTCATTTTTATCAATGTAAAAAAGTTCATGTGCTGCAAATGGAGCATATGAAAGGAACAACTATTGGACACCTGAAATAGGATCTCCTAAACCAAAGGGTGACATTACACAGTTAAAACCCTGATGTAATAAGGATTAAATCCACTATGACAGTTAGGGATGGCATTCGGTCAAACCAAGTATTTTGGTTCAGTCTTTCAATCTTTGCAAAGTTTTGGTCGTCGAAAAACTAAAGACTGAAATGCATTACAAAATAATGCAAACCGTGCAATTCGATTTTGGTCATTTTAATTTGGTCTTTTGGTCCTAACCAAAATTCCAAGAGATCAAAAAAAATCACACAAATCACCAATAAGTTATAGAGATCACAAAATTCACACAAATCTTAGCTCTACCATCAGCTCGTCATGATTGCATGTAACATGTCAAAGTCAGAGTGGAGTGCCGCCACCAGGCTACTACAATCACCTCTTGCCATTGGAGTAAAGAAGGTGTAGCGCGGCATAAGGAGGAGGAGGCGGTTATCGGTGCAACAACCATCGTCGATAGCAAGGAGAAGGTTGTTGTCAATATGGTGACCACGGATGGTGGTAGCATGATACAAGGAGTAGATGGCTATTGTCAATCGACAACCATCAGTAGCGGCGCCATGTATTTGGGAGTGATCGGGCAAGAGAAGGGAGTTAGACAATTAGGGACTGATTTTTAGGTTGGTAGACTAGACTATTGGGTTTTTCCTATATTTTGGTTTATTTGGTTATTACGATTGATAGCTGAATTTGTGACCAAAATTTTTATCTCAATTAGGTGTCGGTGCATCCGGCCATGAGCTCGTCGGCCCTCCTCACCTCGCGCCGCTGCGGATTGGAGGACATGGAGCTCATTGGCATGACACAGAGGAGCTTGACAACGTGAAGGAGCTCGCTACCTAAGTACTCAGTGGTGGAAAAGTCCTCCCCATGGTGACGACTCCGCTTCAACATGTCGCCTCAAAATCGCCTTATCGTCATCATGGAACGGCTTGATTTCTTCGGCGGTGGCTTGATTTGCTTCCCGACTGTCCAATCTGCTCGCTGAAGTAGTCCATCGTCCTATCTGCTTCAGGTTCCACTTACTTCTCTCCCTTCCCCTCGTGGACCACCGAAGCCAGCAGGCACGCGCGTCCTGTAGAGCCACTCCTTCGGCATTGTGCCTTGCCTTATAGGCTTGGTACTAACGTTGTTATAGCCTGAATATCACAATGACCTACACCTACTGAACCATGAAAAGCTGCATCCTCAATGTGTCAAAAGATATGGAAAAGGAGAAAAAGACTCGGGAAAAGGGCAGAAACTATCTTAGCTGTCTTTTGGGAGTTGTGTTGACTGCTAACATAGGTGTGAGTAGCGCCCCCCCCCCCCCCCCCCCCCCCCCACTCCCATGCATCTGAATGCTAGGAGGAATCAACAAGTACTCCCATGTTCACCATGATTGAAGCACAGCTTCCAATAATTTCAGACTACACACACCTCCTGCAGAACAACCACATTATCAGACAAAGAACATCACCAGATACCTCGTGGGGCGGCGGTTAAGTGATAACATAATGAGATTGAAAGATTGATTGCTGTCAAGGACTCTGGCAAAAAATCTTAGACAAGCACTGTCAGTATCACAAGCATGCATTAGATGATCAGCACAAACTGTTTGTCTATTCTTCTTCATTGGCTCAAACAATAAACATCCATGAGCCAGCCAATCACCAGCTAATGCCTGGATTAACACTGAACATTTCTTGCTAACACCATCTCAATCTTTTTTTTTCTTTTTGGCCAAAGGAATTCATGGTTCCACCATGGGCAGCACATTTCATGGGCATATGAGAGTAGTCCACACAGCATGCAACTGGTATGAGTGCTGTGTGCATGCATCTATGGCGAATGCATCCACAGTATCACTATATTACTGACTACTGAGTACTAACACATGACCTAGGATACATAAAGCAGAGCAGATGCAATGAACCTGAATTTGATGCTTGATGATTTTTCAGGGTTTGCAGATTTTTCAATGGAGTAGTTCTGAACCTGATTTTTTTTACTTTAATGTGACAAAATTAAAATCTGATGGAAGCGTTTAAGTGCCCCTTTAATAGTAAGATTGAAAAAACGCAAAAACATAAAAAACGTAGGATTTCAGTAAGAATGCAAATGTAAAACAGATAATTGAAAAACACAAAAATGATGTATGATTGGTCCACGGAAAAACATAGGAATTTAAGGGGAGAGATAGACTCAAATGAAATTTTTTACGAGCTTGTAACTCATATTAAAATTCCTCCAAAACTTATATGGAATGAGACATTTTATAGGAATTTCTTATGATTCAGTCCTTTGTTTCAAAGTACATATAATAAAAATTCCTATAAGATTAGAGTTATGTTTTTTCTTCAAGTCAATGGGCCTCAGTGTGTGTATGGATCCAGTCATCAAGTAGAAAGGAATCGAGTTAGTAATCACTCCATCCATAAACATAAACACAAGTATTCTTAGGAGTTTTAACATAAACTTAATGGCTAGGAAAATTATATATTTAGAAAAGATGGTGTCTAATGATACGGCAATAAATGCTAGGAATCATTAGTGCTGGTTAAATTGAGAAATAATATTTTAAAAACGCTTATATTTGTGAACTCACTTGATATTCTTATATTTGTCTATTGAGTGAATAAATTACGGTGCCAGTAACCATGGTGGTACACTAACAAAACTAATTTTGTGAGCTAATCAGCATTCTGGTCTTAGGAGAGAGAGGGGCTGGAAAGACTAAGGAATGTGGCAGAGCAAAAAGGTGAATGGCACTGGGATGAGAGCTGAGAACTTGGGAAATGTGCTCTCTCTCTCTCCCTCTCTACTTTTTAAATATTTTTTGACCCCTCTCTCACACACTCTCAACTGACTGTCACTCACATTCACGTCACTCAGGCACCTGCTAGCTGCTAATGACCCAAAAAGGTTAGCAGTTGCAGACACGTACAAACACTTGCAATATTCTAGACACCCATCCCACACCCTTGATGCGCCATGGGACGGCCAGGATCGACCCAACCTTTGTTCACAGGACATGCTGCGTGCGCGCGCGCGCGCGTGTGAGGAGCTTGATCGGTGATATCTGTGTGGAAAAGGCCGATGGTGTTGGCTTTGCAAAAAAGCCAGGGCATGATTTGCTTTGGCTTGGCTCGTGCACACTGGCCTTTTGATCTCTCGTGTGATTTGGGATGTGATGATGCATGCAACGGAAGGATCAGACACGCGTGTAACTGAAAGGTAGTAGTAGGGAGGGAGAGATGTCAGGATGATGATGACCATGGATGATGGGGCAGGGCACACGTTGCCGAGGTCATCACTGATCATGATATCTCACTCGTCACTGCGTGTATACGGTTGTTCGGGCCCATAAATATTGTTTTTTTTTCTGATTTCTGCCCAGTTTTCCTTTATTCAAAACTAGCAATTTGTGAGAAAATTGCGTTGAAAAAATAATTTTAAAAAGGATATAATAGCGAGTAGTGACTAAGGCCCTGCTTGGCGAGTCTTTAGATTAAAATCCAAAGCTGATTTTGATCTAAGTCCAGCAGTGGAGTAGCCATGGACCTCTCGAGCTAGCTAGGATGTGGACCGGTTTGGATCTATGACTGGAGTAATTCTTGGACAAGTCACGCAATGCCAAAAGCAGGTATCCTCGATCATAATAAGAAGAAAATAATTAACCCTTGTTTTTTCGTTGGTCATTTTTTATAAACCGCATGATAAAATCCTTATGTTCTTCTTCTATATGTTATAATGTGGTGCATTAAAACTCCTATTCATTTGCTAGACATATATCCGATTCATTTGATCTACCTAAAAAGCTAAATATACCGGCTAAATTAATAACACGTACTAAAGATCGTTTAGTACTAGTTCTAAAGGTTTAGATCCCTATAAATAACTTTATTACCGGTTGATAATATCAATTGGTATAAAAGACTAAATGTTAGTAACATTTTGTAACACCAACCGTTAATGATGCTAAAAAATATTTAGTATCAGTTGATGTTAAGAACTAATACTAAAAATTTTTAGAGAAAAACATATATATAATTTAGATGTACAGTGTTAGTGAGTTGGTAACGCGTATAAGAGACGAACCCTATATATTTTTACTTAATATGCTATGCACGTTTAGTATTGATTCCTGACATTTAGTCTCGGTTTATTAGTCTTGTTTTTAAAACCAGTACTAAAGGGAATTTAGAACTAATACTAAAGTAGTGCACTAAACCACATATTATATGTGCCTACAGTTAAGTTGACATTAGTCTAAACGAGCCAAACTTGGCGATCAAAAGCATGCGCAAAACCAAGCTTTATTCAAGGTGTTCTTTTCCATGGACTGATGATTGTGACACCATTATTCCGTACTCCATAGCAAAGTATAGCAACAGCGGAAGATAGACGAAAAAGGTGGCAACAGGTGCCTATCTAGCTACGTTTGTGCATGCATGGGGAGGGCCAGAGGGAAAGGGTTTTAGGCACCAATCAGAGCTCACACCACCACATGCTAAAGAAGGGTTAGCCTGGGTCCATGCATGCAAATGCCAACTGATCCTGGTTCCTCTCCTCCTTGTCTTGAGCTAAAGCCTAATAAGGGGACACATGGCTAGCTTTGGGACTTGCATGGCAGATGATGAGAGAGGTACACCTAGCTTCTGCGAATCAGAGACATGGTAATGTGGGCTGGCAGCTGTGTAGTCGTTTTCTTCTCCTTTTTCTTAACCTAAAGTAAGTTATTATTGGATCCTATGACAATAGGGGTTTAATGTTATCTCGATGACGTTCAATGACTGATCGATCGTTGACTCGCCTGCTATGAGGTACCCACATGTATGAGTGTCTCATCCGCCGTAGCAAGGGTCTCAAACGCATTCACTACTTTATATATATATATATATATATATCAGTGCCAAGTCATAATTGACATCAGTGTCTGAGTCCTCGTCCGACATAAAACTTTTGATACTAATAGCTCTCATCATCATTATCAGGTCTCAAACCAGCATAGGTGGGTCAAACACGTCAACAGTTCCGTCATAAGCTCGCTAGGTTTAACTAATACGAGGCATTGATGTATCTATATCAGTAACAGATTTTATCATTAACCAGTATTGATGTGTGATTCCATAATTAAAAAAAAGAAAATGCTAGTAGAAAAAAACTCGACAAGAAAAATGGTCATCCTATCCATGCCAGCACTAGTCATGCCCTTGTACGCTCTAACTAAAATTCATTCATTTGCTAAAAAAGAAAAAAAAGAAAGAAATTAAGATAAGCAAGTACTCTAAGAGCCTATGATGTTCTAAGTTTTTAGTTTCTTGAAACTAAATTCCCAGGCATGGATTGGCAACCTTGTAATGTTCTGAACTTTCTGTTTCTCGAAACTAGATTCCCAAAGCCTCACATGTCGACCCATCTATATCTTAGTATATGAAGTTATTCTCAAAGCAAAGCAGTAGCTTGTGCATGCTACAAATTAGTTCTACATGTCTAATTTCTTACGCCTTTAGGATATAATCCAGTATTATTTTCCTAGCTAGATTGTGGTAACCAATATATTAGATTTGCTTGTCAACTTCAATGATGTTGATGCCATGTGAGTTTGTACTCCTATCAAGATACTAGAGATACATAGCAAGTACTCATATAAAGTATGCGATCACTAACTAGTACATTGAATTAGTGAATTACTGATAAGCAAGCAGAAAATGAAGGTGATAATTGGGATGAATTTGCAGGACTGACCTATTTCCAAGGAGAGTATGGAGCCTAAGGATAGGCTCCTCCTTGTTGCCGGAGATGTTGCCCTTCTTGATCCCAGCCGTAGATAGTTAAGCTACTACAGTTGGCAGCTGATGGAGGTGGGGACAGGGAGGATGGCGGCACAGATGGAGTCAACATCACTAGATCCTAGCCTAAGCGACGGGATTTGACAGCGACAGGCAGTGAGATCTAGTAGTGACAGGTGACACAAAAAAATGGACTAGGAGAGGACTCACCTCCATCGGCGGTGGGATCTAACGGCAAGGCAAAGAAGTCCTTCCTTATCTCAACGAGTGGCACCGTGGTGGGGTCCGACAACGCACGAGTGGGATGGAGGCGGGGAGAGAGGACGATGGTGTTGATGGAGGCATCATCGCTAACTCCTAGCTAGGCGACGTGTAATGATGGGGCAACGGCGACATGTATCGTCCCCTCAACACTAGATAGCCTTTATCCTTTCGGTTGGAGGCTTATATAGCCAAGTCATCAGTGCTAGGTCATAAAAATATCTAGCACCGATGACTTTTCTCGTCAACAGACCAACCTATCTTGCTCCAGATATTCTTATAAAGCAACATTGATTATGCACCAAATAATTAGTGTCGGTTGTTAATATGGCTCAGCATTAATATCTTCTTATCAGTGTCGAGTCTTGCCTCTATGTAGCATGAGAGTGTTTGGTGCGACAGGGAATCGTCATCGGTACTGTATTTTGTCGAATCGGCACTAATGATGGCGACATTGCTGTGTTGATCTTTAGTAGTGATGATTGGTCCACTAAAGATTTTTTCCTCTCTAATATCTAGCGAGTGGCTTAAGGGTTTCGCCATTGGCTACCATGTTATCAATTATGTTGCTAGCAGTGGTAGATCCATCGCTTGTCAGCAAATAAAATTTGTAGTAAATACTAGCTATAATTAATTTTGTTTGGGCCTAAAATTTTAGTTTGTTCCTTCTTAATATGATGACATATGAATCTTATGTCTACTCTTCGTAGAAAATATATCGACGACTGATAAACATCATCAATAAAATATATCGATGACTGGCAAACATCATCTATCGTTATGAAGTAAGGTTTTCTTAAAAAAATAATATAAAAGTAGCACAATTTACCGCTACAACAATTTGGGATGGAATGGGGGGTATGAGGATAAGGAAACGAATATAGGCTGCACTGCAGATCCGTTGCAATGGTGGAAAAATGTCATGTTGCAGATCGAATGGATAGAAAGAACCAGTAGTAATAATAATTAGGGATGAACAGTACAGCACTATCTCTGCATTGATACTGCTGATGGCGCCAAAGCATAATGCAGATCGATCGATCGGATCATTGCAAACGGCTGGGCCGGGAGGAGGAATATCTATGGACCACGCCGACGGTTATGGCGCCATGGGCGCAGGTAAAGTTTGGATCTTGGTCAGTTCAAATGGATATGGTTAGGACCTGTTGCACCGGGTCCATGCGTCTAGCCATGATTGGTTCTCTGCGTTTCAATGAGTTGTTTGATCAGGAGGGTGAGCTCTAATCCGGTAGTTTCCCGCGGTTTTTTTTTTGGCAAAGCTTTGGTCCGAATAGCATCATCGTGTGATTGATTGCTTCTGCACTTGCAACTTGCCAGTTCCTTTAATGAGCCATTCATCCGTTTTGCATCTCTTGCTAGTTTTTTTTTTTTTGAAAATTTCGCATCCTCAATATAGAGACAAAACACTTTATAATTAATTTTTATTCATCCATCCAAAACATTTCTTTTAGATCGTCAACATTTCGTCACTAACTAACTATAGGTTACCAATAAAACCAATAAAATTCTAACAAATTCATTTACCATAAATTTAACTTATTAGTTTGCCTTTTTCAACTTAGCCAGTTTAAGAACTACTATTTCTAAATATGAACAAGCTAACCGAACAGTTAGCATCATACTTCCTATATTTTAAAATATAAGTATTTTAGACTGAAGGAGGAGGAATATTTTAAAACCCTGATCCGGAACTTCGTTCACACTAATAACATCACCACCATTGTTGTTAAGCCAAGAGTCCCTCTGTTTTTTTAAGATAATAAGCCAAGAGCCTCTTGTTTTCGATAAGAAACAATTTGCAGGATCAGAATGAGAGAGACGGGAGATGGCAACAAGCAAGAATGAAAGTTGACGAGACGACGACGACGACAGGATCGATCTCGGCTTGCATGCCTGGCTGCTTTGGCGCGAAACGCAAGCAACATGAAGCATGGGCACGCACGCACGTTGCCGGGGGGGGGGCGACGCTGTCACGTGGACAGTGGCCACCCTCCACGTGAGCACAGTGCTGCCCTGCCCATCTCTCTGCACGCATGTCTCCTCTCCCTCTCTTTTATTTTTTTTTTCATCTTGATGAATGATCATTTGTCCCAATGAGCGTGCAACACCTGTCTCATGTTTTTTAGCTTTCGTGTTCAGCGTCTCTGTAGTTATCCAGCTCTCATCTGAATCGGATTATTATTCGTTGTTGCTGTGTTATTGTATTATAATGTGATGTTTCTTTGCAGTGTTTGTTTTTGTCTGTTCATGAAGTGATGAAGCATGACAATAAGAGAGATGGAGAATGCATACATGGACAAGATTGTTAGCACGCATGAGCACGGAGACAATTATAGGATTCTCCTTACAATTACAATGCATGGTGTTGTTTGAAATAAAGTAAATTTAGGGCTCTTTGCAACTAAGGAAAGGGACAAAAAGGAAAAACAAAATTTTAACGAGAATATAAATGTAAAACGAAAATGTAGGAAATTATAGGAATTACCGTTTGATCATAGTGTAAAACAGATAATTATATAAAATATAGAAAAAATATAAAAATAACCGTTTGATCAGACCGCATGAAAAATATATAAGAATTTGACAAGAGAAAAAAACTCAGTAAACTTTCCTCAAAAATTGGCATAGAATAAGTCATTTCATAGGATTTAATAGGATTGAAACCTTTGTTTGAAAAGAACATATAGGGAAAAAATCCTATTCTATGGGAATTTTATAAATTTTCTATGTTTTTCTTTCAAAATATCGAGTTTCTACATATTTCCTCTGAAAATGATGTAAAATTCCTTCTTTTCAAAAGAAGCCTATATAATTCACCTGATTTTTGCTGAGTAAGTTTTACCACCACTGTCTGTTTCGCAACGGTCCGGCCTGTATTCACAAATATACATCGGTGGTACTGTAGCACACAGTATTTTCCTCAAAACTAAGGTCATTTGCTCGGACGACCATTGGGTGACAAGATTTCACATACCACCACGAACCACAATAAATTCACTCACTCAGCCTCGATCCAGAGCACAGCCAAGCGTCTTAAGTACTCCGCCTCAGCGCTGACCTGACCTGCAGCTGCTAGCTGAGCTGAGCTGAGCTGAGCTAACTGCCCAAGGCTACTCACTATCTGGATGCAGAGAGTGAGAGTGTTGCTCTCAAGTTTCCGAACAAACAAAACCAACCAACCCTGACATTCACGCATGCACGCAGCGAGGTTTTAATGATTGATTTATGCCTTGACCAAATCTTTGACCACTCTGGCTTCTTCTGAGAACCCCAGAAAAAAAATGAAGCGACGAAAATTCACCGCCATCCTTGATCGATCAATCGGGTGGGCCTCACTGCATGCCACAGTCTCCTCTGCCTGCCTGTAGTACTTGCACCAATTAATCCCCACGATTATATCACTATGTTGGGTTAGGGGTTTAAACTTTTAAGGGGATTCGAGCTAGCGGTTCGTCTCGATCTTTTCTTTCTTCTTCTTAAATCTCAATTATACTCCATGTATGAGCTCAAACCCTAACATGTATTCTCCTTTAGTAGTGATGCGCATCGATTACTTTATTTTGCTTGCTAATCTTAGAGTTGCACTATCTATGCATGGTGGGGATTTCTTCCTCCTCTTCCTGACCTCTATACTGTATAGCCTTGTCTCGTAACTCATCAGCACGTTTAAAAAATGATTTCTTACTCGTACTATATTGCTAGAGATATATTCAAAATCCAAAACGAAGTGCATCTCATACATTTTTTCAACAAAACAATCACCATAAATGCACAGTGTGCTACAGCACGTTACCTAATAAACACTATTTATATTTTCGGTAAAAGGTGCAGATCAAGCAAAGACAAGGCCCTGATATATAAACAACATATAGCATGACTCACTGTACTTGCATTGTTACGACTATTTAAGAGATCATCTGTTCAATAACCGGGGACCGTCCAAACACAGTGTCAAGCTCACAGAAAGGAAGCCATGATTCCAGCCCCTACGCCTCCAAAGGGGGGCCTAAAACCTTTGATGCTGAGATCTTATCACCAATCGAAGGCACCTTTCTCTCCCTCCAAATTTCCGCGTCACATTTGCAGCTACTAATGCATTCACTATAAACATCACCGGTACTAGTTTGGTAGTTCTAGTATTTGACAGATCTTGCTGCAAAAAACCACTGTTCTCTTGTGGCTATCCTCCAAGAGGCTGAAATGGCCCCTACAACATGCCACATCTATGCATGCAAACTATCATGCAGTAAGTAGTATTGGGTGTGATCTGGACGTTTTGGCCTTGTAGAACAGTGCATTGTTCCTCTCTTTGGGCAGGCAGTTCTTGTTTGATGCTCTGTGGAGGAAGCTACCCCTGGCAGTGATAGATGAAGCTCCATATCTGGCCATTTGGAAATTAAACGTTCTTATGGTTGTTTGCTAAATTTGGAGCAGGGAAAAGCTTTAAATGGATAAATGGCAAGTTTAATCCTGATATTAGATCAAGCAAGTGGCTGTTAGATTAATCATAACGTGCACCGTTTATTATTGTTAACTGGGTACGTTAATTCAATGATTGTTGTTCCCCGAATAAAAACAAATAAATAAAGTTAATTACTGACTCTATATGGATTGGTTACTTATTGCAACATGTTGTAGTTGATTTGATATAAGTTCACAATCCCATGCATCAAACTGTACTTAATTACTTCCATGGCTATAGATTCTAAGTCGTAGCCCCATGTTGCCAAAAAAGGGTCATCCTTGGTTATAATGTAATCGACGTGGCACTCACTGTATGTTATACATGGTTTTGCTAATTTCTCTAGCGAGCCGTCATTTTGAGCTGATTTGTATAGACCGGCTGATCATGCAACTCAACACTAATTATACTAGAACTAAAGCTTTTATACACCTCACACGACCTCCCTCCCTGAAGATATTTGCTGAAGATGTGTTGCACTTGCACACCTCATAAAGTGGAAAAAAGAAGAAAAAAAAGTTAAGTGTATTGTTAGCAGGGCTTACAAAACTGATCGGTTTTTTTAAAACCAGATTTCATGTGTTGGCTCGGGAACATAGACCGCTCAGTTCCCAATCAAATAAAAAAAATCCAATCTGGATTTTAAATTTTTTACGAAATTCGGTCGGATTTCAATTGTAGCCAACGGTTTTCAAACGGTATAAACCGAAAAAATACTTTGCTGGTCCTGTCCGGTTTGTGTGAGTGGTTCGGTCCTGTAAACCCTCACCGCAAGTGTTCAGATCGATGGGAGTATGATGCAAAAGAAGTCGTCACCGTTTGCTGCACCCACGTCCTCTCAAAAGATCGGCCATGGTCAGATCATCATCACTCATCAGATTGCATTATGCCGTGCCAGGTACTACTGATGGTAGTCTTGCTACCACCACCACCACTACGACTACGGTATTCTTCTCCTTCATCACGAGAGAGAGAGAGATTGCATGGCAGGTGAAATGGACAATTGCGTCACCGCCCAGATTGGCACAGCACCGATTTGACAGCCCCTCGTCCATCCATGCCCATGCATGCTCCTCCTCCTTCTTCCAGCTCCAGACCGGCCGCCATGTGCCCACTCCAGTGCTGGCTGCTGCTGCTGCTGTACACTACGAGTAGTACCTACGGGTAGCAAGTTAGTGTTGGTATTATTATAGTAACTGTGTGGTGTAATGCAGGTATGTGAAGTGAAGCTCGTCGTTGAACGTGCATGCATGTGTGCGTTCGCCGGCACCGAGGAAAAGGTTGGATGATGCGGCACAACCACGCAACACGCACCCTGGTTGTAGTAAAAAAGACACGATTTTTGTTGTTAAGTATGGCGAAATTAGTTACTCGGATCTAACACTGATTACGGAGCGATCTACCACTCTGCTGGTCCTGGCTGGATGGATGTCGTTAAAGATCTGATGCGTGCGATGGTCATTGCGGTGGCTGGTTAAAATTTTGTGCGGCGGTGTCTGCTATTACCTGTGCAGCACCGGCCATCGGATTCCCCCCTCGGCTACGACCGACCGGCCGTCGGCAAGGAGTGCAGACGCGACGCTGCGAGGCCGCGACACGCACGCCTGCGTCCATCCAGCTGTAAGCACACAGTTGCGGTAAGCCGTGGTGGTGGTGGCTGCATGGCATGGCGCTTTGCCTTTTTGTGTTTTGTTTTGTTTTGTTTTTTCACTGGCCACTATGTACGTACCGCGCGAACGCGGAGCCAGCCACGCGCGCGCGCGCTGTGGCGGGGATCGGTGCTGTGGCGACCACATGCGCGCGCCGTGGCGTGGCGAGCGCGAGGCGTCACGGTGGTGGGCGGGCGCGGGGTCGCGGGAGGGAGCGCCACCGGCTCGAAGGGCGAGTGCGCGCGCGCGCGGGGAGAATCTTCTTCGCGTTGTGGGGCGGCGCCGGCGGCCGGCGGTTCGTCTCCAAAGCAAGCGACCAACGCTGTGGAAACGCTACCAAAATTACACCACTAAAAGCCCTGTCTGTCGTAGCTCCAGCTACAAAAATTCCTGGACATCTTGTTCATATTTTACGCTAACAGTACTGCATTATTGCTTTACTTTATTTTAGATAAAAAAAAACTATACCAGAATCCTTAGAGTTAGGGATTGTCTAATTTCTATGACTATTTACAAATTATACCATAGAATGGATTTAGAACCTAAAAACGTGCAAATACAACTTCAATAGGTTTCTAATGACAATAGAGGGTTACCATTACTCTCCGTCTATTTAAACGTGTGTTAGATGATGTATAAGTATAATGTGCGTTTACAGTGGTGTGTATTTGCTATAATGTAATCGCAAAGAAAAAAAACAGGACCGACATATAAACTCGGTTTGATGAGCATGGGCGGCAGAATTTTGAGGCGAGGCAATGGCGCCAACTTGGCACGAGGGTTCGCGAAAAAATTGAACGTGTTCTGAGAGGATATATGACCCGGTTGGTACTGCCATACATGGAGCGGTACTCCTATTTACGATCGGTACCGAGTCATGCTATATTGCTATGCTAGTACCGTGAAGGAAGTAGCTAGGTCGACCAGAACAAAAGTTGCTACGCATTTAATTTACCCTGCTTGCATGGCGTTGCGACGTTGCATGTACCCAACAACGTACGTCTAGTTACTTCATGTATGCCTGAATTCGTCTCACGAGTTTATTGCACGTACTCACCACCTAATGGGCAGCCGCCAATAAGGAAGGTGTCCCACGAATCAATGTCAGCTAATTGCATGCCGAAGCGGTGATGAAGCCAGCTTATTGTTCACCGCCACGTTACCATAGATTATTATTAGTTAATTATAGGGATAAATTAAATATTTTATAAACTAAACTAAATAGATAGTAGCTTAGAACATATAAAGTAAGCAATCTTATCAATAATTTACGCATATAGCACTAAAGGAAATAATTTATAAGACAAAGACAACCCATTAGATCACAACACCATAAGCTGTCACCGTTGAACACATCCATTACTCTTTCCTTTCCAATGCTCTTAAAATGTGACCCATCTTCTTCCACGTGAACCCCTCTCGATGTCTCTCCCCACACAAGTTGCAAGTCTTGTTGTGCAATACCAAGGTCGATTAGATCCGGACGCGTGATTGTTTCCCAACATGGTTCACTCCTTATTCTTGGCTAAGCCACTAACCCAGTGGTGATCTCTCCTAGTTCCACGAAGAGGAGCATTCTCCTTGTGACAACAATTGTATGGTACCAATCCTCTAGTGTTCCGTGCCATTGATTTGGTCCAAGTTGCTACCATTGAGGTCCAAGATCACTAAATCTAGTCTTGATATAGTCCAAGTGACAATTACCAAAGTCCATAACTTCTATGGTGTGTGGCCTCGTCCTACGATCCCCTCTTTCGCCTATAGTTCAACATCTTTCTCTACTATATACTACCCTATCGCATGACATATTTGATGCTAATATATTTTTTCCATCTTTCCTTTACGTTGGTTTCAACTCAACATAAACATATAATACCACGATCTAGTGTAACCGTTCTATGTGGCACTTTGCTTATGACATAGCTATATTGTGCGTTGATCAAATGTGTATGTTTTCACAACAGCCTCAGTATAACGGTCCCTTATGATCACTTCACATTGGTTTCATAAATGATAAGGTATACTATCCAACACTACGATTTAGTTATCCATAATATTCTTATTAAAATTCTTTCCTTACGAGCGACGAAACGATTTCTTTAACCTTATAACAAAACCATCTGTTCGTTGCAACAAAGAGTGGCTTTTTTTCTTGGTACCACTACATTCCACCAAAACAAAACAAAGCCATGAACACTAGATCCATCTAGTGTGAACAAAGCACGCCCACAAGATCATGCCACGTCGTACAACCTAAAACACAATAACGACCGTCTTAGCTGTAAAAGCGGTGCAGCCACGAGCCCCATGCACGAGCTCGCCCTGACACCTTTATTAAACAAGCACCAAAAGGCCACGAACAAAAGCCACTGACACCCCTGGCCCACATGTCATACGCTTGCACGGCCAGCTAGGCGGACGGGTCGTCCGATGCGCCCAACGGCTCCCCCTCCCATCCCCGCGCGTACCCCGACGCGTCGACAGGACGTCCATGGCAGCACACCGTAATTATAGAGGAGAATTGGGGATGGTTCCGTCATTTCATGGGCTCGCCCCGCCTCCGCTTTAAAATCGTCCCAAAAGCGGGAGCCTTTGGCCTCGGCGACGGCGACGGCGAGCTGAGACACCCAGAGCGCCGCACCCCCGCACCACCACGCCGGGAGAAGACAGACGAAGGAGAGGTGAGGAGGAGGAGAGAGATGGTGGCGATGGGCTTGGAGGATGTGGAGGAGCGGCGGATGCAGCAGGGGTGCATGGCCGGGTTCCTCCACCTGTTCGACCGCCCGCAGATCCTCTCCGGCAAGCGCATCCACCACCAGCCCCGCCGCCTCCTGTCGTCTTCCAGCGTGCGTCTCTCTCCCTCTCCTGTTGAGATGGTGGGTTCTTTGATGGGTTTGTGATTGTTGGTGTTTGGATGTGCAGGGGTCGGCGACGCCGTCGGAGAGGTTGATGCAGCTGGACCGTTCGCCGGAGCGGGCGACGCCGCTGCCGTCGCCGGACATGACGCCGCCGGCCGCGCCGAGGCCGTCACTGCAGCTTACGCCGATGGACATCAAGGAGGGGGGAGGGGCGCCGGCCGTGTGGCGGCTCCCGCGGCTGTCGCTGGACAGCCGCGCGGTGGTGGACGCCAGGGGGAAGCTGCGGCCGCGCGAGATCCGGACGTCGCCCGTGGCGCCGCCGTCCCCCGGGGCTGGCGGGGATGAGCGGCGGTCGCCCAGCGTCGTCGCGCGGCTCATGGGCCTCGACGCGCTTCCGCCCGGCGAGGCCGGGGACGAGCGGCCTGCGCCGTGTGGGGGCGAGCTCCGGCGGTCGGCGTCCGAGCGCGTGGGCCCTCGGGACCCCGCCTGCTTCCGGTTCGTTGACCCGAGCTTCTTCGAGAAGCCGTCGCCGCCGGTGACTCCGCAGCAGAGGCCGTCTTCCCGGGGTGCAGAGGCGGCGCTGCGACGCGCGCCGGATCCAGCGTGCCCCAGGGGGTTGCAGAGGCGTAGCCGCTTCGACGCGCACGACGTGTTCCCGGAGCCGGCGAAGCGCGTCGACTCGGCGACCGCAGGCCAAGGCGAGATCGCTCTCTACGGCGAGATCGAGCGGCGCCTCCGCAAGCGCGGCATCGCCGAGCCGGCCAGGGATCTGGAGACCCTCAAGCAAATCTTAGAAGCGCTCCAGCTCAAGGGCCTCCTCCGCCACGCCCCGCCTCCGCCCGTCTTATCCGTGCGCAACCAATCGCCTCCCCCCATCGTCGTCATGCTCCCGTCGTCACGGCCGCCCCAGCCGCCGGCGTCGCGGACGTCGCCCAACGGCCGAATCCGCGTCGACGTCGGCAACGCCCGCCGCCCACGCTCACCAGACCGCGCCACGTCGCCCGCACGGAGCCCGGCTTCCCCTGCTCGACGCGGCCCACAGTCCCCGCAGCGACGCGTCTCGCCAGCGCAGTCGCCCAAGTACCAATCAGCACTCCGGAAGCCGAGCACCGGCGACGCTGCCGGCGTCCGCTCCCGCATTGCCCGCCGCGGGGGTCACGGCCCCGCATCGCTGTCCCCTGACGACGACGCGTCCACCACCTTCTCCGACGGCGGCAGCAGCGGCTCTCTCAGCGCCTCCTCCCGCTGGGACTTCGAGGTGAACCCTCCACTCCCCCTGCACACACATCTCAGCCATGGCGGCCACCATTCAGGGATCTCATCTCACCTGAACGAAATCTTCGCAATGCAGCTGCGCGCCCGCCCCGACGTGCTCCGGACCGACCGCGGCCTACTCGAGCGATGCGGCAGGCTGCTGAACAGCATTCAGGCGTTCACCGCCGGCGACGACCAGCAGCCGAGCCCGGTGTCCGTGCTCGACGCGGCGGCGTTCCTCGCCGACGAGGACTCGCCGTCGTCGTCGGGGTCGAAGCGCGCAATATACTTCGGCGCCTCGAGCCCACGGCCAGCGACCGCGTCCGACCCTGAGGATTACGAGTGGGGCCACCACGACACGTGGACGGTGGGCCCAGTGGCCGCGAGCGACCCGGACTACGCCTACGTGGCGGAGGTCGTCAAACTGTTCGAGCGAATGCGGGACCCATCCGACGTGTACGCCGCCGCGGAGAAGGCCACTACCCGCCGCGGCGACGACGTCGCCAACACGTGTCACCACCGGAGGCTCCTCTGCGGCGCGGTGACTGAGGCGCTCGACCGCCGGCGAGCCGCCTGCTCGTGGGACCCCGTCGCGTGGCTCCGCGGCGGGGAGCTCGTGAACCACGTCTGGGCCGAGGTGAAGCGCGCGCGCGAGCCCGTCGCGCCGCCGGAGTCCGAACTCGAGCTGAACGAGCTCATCCGCGGCGGCGTTGTGCGCGACCTCGCCGCCGACCACCACCGTTGGCCGCCGCAGCGTCTCCCCGGCGCGGAGGTTGAGGACGCCGTGCTGCAGATCGAGCGGCTAGTCTTCAAGGACCTCGTGGCCGACACCATCCGGGAGCTTGCCGACGTGGACCGCCGCCTGCCACGTCGGAAGCTGGTCTTCTAAACACCCCCCATCTCAACCAAATTTATTAGTCGTGGACTTGGGATTAGCAATCCAATTAATCGAATAATTAATCTCGTCTTGTTATTCACTCACATTCCTATTGCTCCCGACTAGGTGGTACTGCTTGCTTTCTTGCTTGTCCAGGGAGAGAGATCAGCCATGTAAAATTATTGCCACTGTCACTACTACTTACTGCCGCTACTAAGTTATCCCTACCGTTAATTGAGTGTAATCTTAACTACGACTTGATGATGATGTGATGAATTGACTCGATGAAGCAATCCCAGAGTAGTTACTCCATGTGGCCATGTGCAACAGTGGAAGGCAGAGCGGTACACACAGTGGAGGACATCTTGAAGGCAGACAATGGCGTCATGCACATCTGGATTCCTCTTGACTCGAGTTCGTACGGTCACTTCAATGAGCCATTATTTGGAATGGTACAGGTCGCAGAGATGGAGATTGGAGTAGAACTACTCGTCGCCAGCCATGGCTCGGCTGAAGCTTTTCCTTCTTAGGCTTCCATGGAGGAGAGAGGTCAGAGATGAGCCCCATGAGCTATAGCTAGTGGCTAGCGTGTGCAGTCTTTCTCGATTATCTAAGGGTCAAACTGAGGAAACCCATATTAGTCTCTCTCGATCAGATCAAAGGGGGGAAGCATATGTTTAGTAAGAAATAGCTGTGTCATTGTTATTAGTCATGTTGTAATCAGAAATTATATAGCGTCAATTACATTAATATGATATTAAAGCTAGCATTTTTTTTAAATTAATATCGATATCATCTTCTATCTTCATCACCACTTCACCTCCACTTCCACCAGCCTTCTCTCTGCTAATACCTTTGCCTCTATACTAATTCATCATATCGTTATTATCTAACTCAACAAAATAAACTATACATTATGGCGCCCAGCTGGGCTTTATCGATAGATACATGATCGTGCCTTTTCAGTAGATTCCTTTATCGAGTGCTGATGATACCAAGCTCGTGTCTAACCTAAAATATTTTTTGTGATAGGATAAAGATTAACAATTACTAAGTGGTCTTCTCTTGTCGATGACTGAATACATCCTTTAAAACGTGATGTCTGCCGCTATATCCAAAGAAGACTAGGACACTCTTCGACGTATGTTCTCCTTTGCCATGCGTACATGCGCTGTCCAAATATGTGTTGACCTTATTAAAACCAAGAAGCACGCCCTCCAAACTGGCTGCGGTTAATGCTCCTCTTTGTGATGACAAGATCATTACTTATCTCCCAACGGGTCTTCTCCTATATTACGATCCATTCGTTACATCTATGACGATAAAAGAGTGAGTCCTTCACGCTCGACGACGTCTACTCATATCTGTTAGTATTTAAGACGCACCAACTACAATAACAAATAGAGACTCACCTCAATATCAGCACGCCAGCCAACTTTATCGGCTGAGGTGGACATGGCCATGGCGGTCATCAAAATATATATGATCTACAAATATAGATTACATGTTTGTTTAACAGGAAAGAGGAGGCAAGAAACGGATTGGTTTCCGGGAAGAAGACGGCTCGTACTGACGTGTGTATACGTACGTTCAAAGTACGTGCGTACGTACGTGATATGATACGGTGGTATTCGTACTTGAATGCGTTGACTCGCCGTACGTTTGGGAGAGGGTTCGTCGGGAAAAGGGAGCTGTTTGTTGTGACATGTGTCGCAACATCCAACATATGGGATGGATGGGCTAGCTTCAGATTGACGCAGGGAAAGAAGAAAACAGATTTCTTGGCCTGATCTCTGAAACCTTTTTACCGTTATTTTTCACTTTGGCATGTACTACTACCGTCTACAATGCAATCAAGGTGTGAAAAAGGATTGTTCCCGATTGATTGACTATGAGAAGCTGTTACAGTCGTGCTCAGGCACTGTTCATCCCCGCGGTTCCGGCTGAGCTGATCGTGGCATAGAAAATAGGTTGGGTAATTAGCATATAATTAATTAAATATTAATTATTATAAATTTTAAAAATAAATAAATTTAATTTTTAAAAAGCTTTTTATGGAAAATTTTTATACGTGTCCACCAAAACTAACGGACTAGCTCGACCGAGCCGCTGGAACGGACGAGGCCTCAGTCTCTATCCTACAGCATTTGGGTTCATGGTGCTATTCGAGCAGCAATCTCGAGTTTGTTATATTAGCATCGTTCTCTGAGCTCGAAAGGAGGCTTGAGAAGTGGAGGTTCAATTGATTTATTTTAGATAGTAGGATTCGTTCTGAGCTTGGCTTAAAAAAACTAAAACCAATTTTTAGAGATTGCATGCTAAAATAATGCGAATTACAAAACCGCAATTTTGAGTCGAGGTGAACATAACGCCTCGTATGCAGTATGTACTCTCTGACATGTGACATTCAAAGATGTACACTTACTGTCTCGTACGGACAACACTGCTCCTGTACTCCGGGAGCCACTCGAATGTGGTGGTAAAAACCCATTTTGTTTACCAGTTTAAAATCGCAATTTAACAGAGATACGAGCACGCACCATGTATGTAACAGTATAACCCCACCTGGGCCCACAGTTGGTCCACTCGATCGATCACTGGCTGATGATCCAATCCAATCCAACCATGCATGCAGCAGCCATGGCGGTACCGGCCGGCTTCACGCCATTATTCCCGAGTAGCGCCGTGACGCCGGCCGCACATCATCACACGCCCATGCCGCCCGCGCGCGTTCCTTCTTGCGGGAGGCGCCAGGCGGGGCTCACCGTCGCCGTCGTCGCCCCTGCCGCGACGCGAGCGCTGAAACATACGCAGCAGCCAGGATGCAGGATACGATGGATCGGACGGACTGGCGGGCCCCGCCGAATCGGGCCGCGGCTGCAGCTGCAGCTGCACCGGCGCGGCGGTCCAGACGCGAGCGGCGTGCGTGCAGGCCTGGGCGAGCTGCCCCCCTCGCCGGTGGACAGCCCGGGGCCGGGCAGCATTGTAGCGCCGTAGGCCGTAGCTATCGTGGACCAGCTAGCTTGATCGCCGCCGCCGCCGCAGCAGCAACGCCCGTCTCTCTCCCTCTCGATCTCGACCACGTACACGACACGAGCGAGCGGCCTACGCAGCTACGATCGATGGCCGACCGCGCGTACGAATTCGTAGGGTCGTGTTTGGTTAACCACAGTAAACGCAGGCAACAACGCGAATACAGAACGTTGGATAGTACAAGTATCTATTTACTGGTGAGCGGCAGGGGATTGAAGCTGGCCCAGCACTACAGATAAAAAACAAAACTTGTATTAAGGCGATGGACATTATTACAGTAGAGTCAGATCGAAATCTCACCTGGGATGAAGAACATTACAGCGGGGGGGAGCACAGAACGTTGGAGCTATTTGCTGCTTGGCAGCTGGGAATTGAAGCTTGGTCCGGTACTACAGATCGAAACAAAGTTTGCGTACGGCCTTACGGCGATGAACAGTTAGCACGGTATTGTGTTGATGAGAGGAAGAACATACATTGCAACGGAATAACCGAATAAGATCAAAATCTCCTGGGATATGGAGTAGTATATCACTAAACAGAGGAAGCTTGCCTGTGCGGCTACTTCGAGAATCTTCCCACTCCCCTAAAACAACATAGATTTTCACCTTGCATATTCGAAGACCCGGTAACTGTAGAATCCAATAAGGATTAATGCTGGTGTGGTTGAAGCGATGTCGAGGAAAAAAAAAATTCTGTTTGCGGTGCTGTCGGATACGGCCCAAAGCTGTAGATAGCCATACAAGCAGCTCAGTAGCCAGTAGCTGAGGGAGGGAGGCAGGCAGGCAGGCAGCAATACAGGCAGTGGACTGTGCGTGGATGGATGCATCACGCATGATGATTGAATGGCGTCGCCGGCCGGCGGCGTGGAAATGATGCGCGATCCGTACTAGCTACCCGCCGGAGTGATCAGCGACGACGGCTCTTTCGGCTTTTTAGCTAGCGTGATCACCACATCGTCGTCGCAGCTACGTACGTACCGCCTAGCGCCTATATGTTTGGGGCCTCGCGCCTAATGGAGTGGTAGTGTCTCAGAGAGAGAAGTCGTGAAGCATGCTGCAGCAAGCCAGCAACACAGCAGCAGCGGTCATACCGTGAGTACAGAGCGGAGAGTTGCTAATCGATCGCCTTGGATGTCCTGCTGAAGCCTGGAAGAAGTCTGGACGCAGTAAAAAAAATGTTTTCGTTAATGTCAATACATATATGCCGGTTAATCTTTCAAAGTATATATATATATGTGTGTATTTATAAAAGTGAATGTGCACGTGTTATAGCACCTATATTATTTGTATTGTGTTTCATAAAAATAATTTACAAAAATGAAGAGAAGAGCTTTTGGGGACTATCTATTCGTTAAGTGTTTGATATTTTTTCTTATCTATTGATCGTTTTGTTTAAAACTAATTCTCTAACAACAAGTCTCATGTCAATCCCTTTTTCTTCAAGCGAAGCAAATAATGTTCTAACAAAGATTAAAAATTATACTTTGATGTACACCATTACCAATATAAAAAAAACGAAATACCGTCGTATGCGAGAATAACATAGGAGGCTAGACATACATGATGGTATTTTTTTACTCCGTGATTTGTACGATTGTACATGCAAATTAGCCCATATAAAAAAGATCTACATAAACATGAAAACTTGTCTAGATTAATGTAGAAAACAAAAAAAAAACGGAACGAGCTGAAACTCGCAGCAGATTGACATTGAAGTTGCATATTGTGCAACTTTAGTCGATTCATAAATAAGAAAAAAAAAGTCTGGTGTAATTTCATCTTTGTCTCGTTCCCTACGTGCCCCGTCTCACATGGAACAATCCATTCCATTCCATTCCATCCCTACTGGGCCGTGAGCCCATGAAAAAGGGAAAAGATTTCCATGGTCTCCAATGGGCCACACACGCGCTCACGGCCTTCTCCTCTTCGTCGGCCCAGTATCACCCCCACCGCCAACCCTCCGCGCCACCCTACGACGGCCGGCCGGCCCCCGCTGCCGCTGGCGAGCTGTAGGTCCGAGCGCGAGCTGCCGGTGCCGGGGCAATCCGGCGAGGAGGAGGAGGAGCGGAACCGAAGTGGATGTCCCCCGTGGCCTACCAGTACCAGGTGTTCGACGCGGCGGCGGGGGGCGGGGGCGGCGAGGGCCTCCTCCTCTTCCTCCGCCGCCGCGCCGCCGCCCAAGACGCTCCTCTACAATGCCATGCTCCGCGGGCACCTCGCGCACTGCCTGCTGCGGATGGCGGTGGGGTCTTCGGGGAGATGACGGAGTGCCCGCCCGACCGCCACAAGTACCACCTTGCCGTGGCGGCGTGCGCGCGCGCGTCCGAGTTCGAGGTCGGCCGGCGGATCGGGGCAGACGCGGCTGCGAAGGGGTTCGCGTCCGACCTCCTCGTCGCGACGGCACTGATCGGGATGTATGCAGAAGCTGGGGATATGGGGGCTGCTCGTGTAATGTTCGATGAAATGCCGCGTCGGGATGCTGTGGCATGGAATGCGTTGATTGCTGGTTACGCCCGTGGAGAACACCTGAGCGAGGCCATGGATGAGGTGACACTTGCGAGCCTGGTTTCTGGTTATGCAAGTTTTGGTTCTTGGGAGGGCCGTGGTATGATGAACGCCATTGCAATCAAGTATGGTTTCCAGCTTAATCTAGTTGTTTCCAATGCTCTCCTCAATTTGGCTGTTTCGTCAGATGGTGGTGAAAGATTCTGTCACATGGAGTGCGATGATCGGCGGGCTTGTTTGGAATGGACGACCAGATTCTGTTCTTAAGCTTTTCCATTGGATGGTATCAAATTCGACAATTTTGGTTGCTAGGTCTATCTTGCTCAATGTGATTATGGCCTGCGCTGAGTTGGGGGAGTGGAGACAAGGAATGTGGGTTGAAGAGAACTATGTGTTCTGTAACAGCTTTGAATTCAAGAGTGATCCCTCTGTGGTAACAGTGTTGATATATATGTATGCGAAGTGTGGAATGTTAGATTCGTCAGTTGGTCTTCTATATGGGGCCGCAAAAGTTAGAGATGATGTAATTGCATGGAATGCTATGGTCGAAGGGTTTGGAGAGTTTGGACTAGTGGAAAAGGCTGTTGAATTTGTGGTAGAAATGCAGAAGATAGGCATTGATCCGGATGCTATTACATACTTGGAGATCCTACCTATGATATCATCAATTCCATCACTGAAAACAGGGATGGAAGTGCACGCTCAGATTGTCAGAAGAGGTTTCCTGAATGAAAGGGCAATTGCTAACTCGCTTATGAGCATGTATGGTCGATGTGGGAGTCTTAGGCATTCAATTGAAGTCTTTAGCATGATTGCGAACAAGGATGTAATCTCTTGGACGTCTATGATGCAGGCATATGCCTGGAATGGGCATGGTAATGAAGTTGTTAATCTTTATGAGACGATGAAGAAAACAGAAATAGAACCAGACCACTACACTTTTCTTGCTGTACTTTCTGCATGTAAAAAAACAGGTCTTGTTGAGGAAGGAATGGAATTGATCAAGTGCATGCAAGAGCAGTGTGGTCTAAAGCCAGAAATTGAGCATATTTCGTGTGTTGTTGATATGCTCTGCCGAGCTGGACATTTGACTGATGCATATCACCTCATAAAATACAATAGTTCTGAACACTTTAACAACACAATATTGTGGGGGACGCTGCTAAGCGCTTCCCGTTCATGTGGAGATTTGGTCATTGGAGAAGCAACAGCCAAACGTCTCTTATCTCTTGATCCAGAAAATAGGGCCAACTCCAAGATGCTTGCTGATATTTATGTCTTGCTTGGGAGAAGGGATGACACTGACAATCTCCTAATGGTATCAATGTCAAGAGGATTGGACTTGAGACCAGGCTACAGCTGGACAGAAGGTGTCTAAAGCTCACAATACATGTAGAAGGTATGACTTAAATAGGATTAAGCCACCATATTTAATGCATGGTCTGATATTATTCTCTTAGATATTTTGCATTTCTGCCATTTACTTTTGTTGGCGTTTAGATGTTTATTTGAGGAATCTGTACTGTTATGTTGCAAAGAAAAAAATGATATGGGAATAGTTGGGGGGTTTTCGAGATAAGATACCCATACCATACCTTTGTGCTCACGGTTTCTTTTCAAGACTGCATTTTATAAAGTATATTAATATATAAGATATTACTTTAGAGGTCCTAACATTTTTTAAGTCAAGTTAGGCCTTGACTTGATTATTGTATATAATGTTGGAATTAGCTAAAAGCCATGCTAAGTGCATCACATTTTAAGTGTATCACTTGCAAAATGGCACCACTACTGCACAAGACTCTTAGCTGATACCATGTAAAGATGGATGGCTAGGAATGTTGTGTTTCTCTCATTTTCTTATTTGTTAAATTGTTCTCTCAGTAAGCCAATTTGCAAAAAAGTACTGCACATATTTGCATGAATCTTGAACTGACTCTGAAGTATTAGTTTTTCCTTTTTACAATCAAATCTCACAATTCGTGCAGATATGCTATCTTGTACAAAGTATAAAACCAGGACAACCTGTAGCTTCATTAGATTTGCACTTGCAATGACATTCATGCAGATGTGGCTTGGCTTGGGTTTCATCTCTAACCTAGCCCAACTTGTTTGGGACTAAAGGCTATTGTCTTTCTTAACAGCCTAGAATACTGTGTCCTTTTCACTTTAAGCCCCATTTGGAATGCTGATCTCTTTCCAGAATTTCAGGAAGTAGGGAAAAAACCTGCATTCCCAATGGTTCTTAAATTTTGTCTGCACCATTTGTTGTACCAAACCATCAATTCTGCTGGAGTATAGAGTTATCTATCACATTCAGTCTGGATCTTCCCTGAATCTTGTGGAGAATGTATTAAAGCCAATAGAGCTATTAAAACAGATCATGCATCAGGAGACAAAGAACAGTAATGTGGCGCACGATCCCCTTGTCAGTAGAAATGGTTATCCCTGTCATGATTTTGTTGGGGCATTTGAATTCTTTATGTGAATTTATCCTGTAAGTGCTCTAGGTCTCAAAAAGTGGTTTCTTCAGGCTGGTAGATCTAGCTATTTTTTTTTCTATAATATGTTAAAGTTGTGTTACTTTATAGCCTTTTTTGGTCAAGTCTGTCATGATTGGCATACCAATGTCTCCAGAATCAAGATGTGAGATAGCTACTTGCTTTTGGTATTTGCTAGAACCATGAACCTCTCTAGAGGTGCTGAATTATTTTCTTTTCCAAATTAAAAATCCTGCATGTCTGGCATTGTAATCTTGGCTTTGGCATTTTTTATACAAAATGCAAGCAGACCATTAGAAGTACATGTAGATATATGCAGTTTCCCCATTTCATCATAATTAATCCAATATCCTGCCCTAGTGTGGAGAATGATTTCCTGACATATATATATATATATATATATCAGTTAGGCATTATCCTATACATCCCATCTGCCTTGATATACATGCAAAATTTCAAAATTGAATCTAACATGCTATCTTCTAATAATTTCAATGCCCATGCTCAAATTCTTGAGCACATAGGATGGATGGGACAATTCATGTACAACCATATACGTATAGAATTGTATTTTCCTCAAAACGCTTAGTGACAAAAGGAAATTTCCCCTAATAACTGATAGTTGATTGAGAGTTATATCACTTGGAGTTTTCAATTATTTTTTTAGAGGAATGCGTGCAATAGTTTTCATCCATAACAGAGTACTTGGGTTCTACCCGTATCTTTTTTGTATTAAATTGAAATTATATACATATATTACTGTAGTATAGAACTATATCATGAAGTTATGAAGTCAAACAAATATAACATGTCTCTGCAAATGGTGGCATAGATTTAATTTGTCTTATTAACATTAGAATTTTTTGAAACCGGTAATTCCACGATCCCTTTCTTTGCTCTTCAGTTCCTCTTTTAACATATGGAGCAGATGCACCTTAAATTGGTTACTGTTGGGCATGGGTATCTTTCATTTCCTCTTAAATCGCTTTTGGATTACAATGAATGGTTAATGCACCAAACATGCCGAAGTGTCTCAGTAAAAAATAATGATGGTGCTACTGCTGCTTCCCAAAGGAATGGAAGAAATGGAGCTTTAGGCATTTTACTGATTTGAAATCTAACTATCAATAATTTCTTTTCAGATCAAGTGGAGCAATTCACACCATGATTCTGCTTTGCAATACCTGCATATACATGAAGTAAAAAGTATGAACATAGAGCAGTGTTGATTGAATTCGTGAAGATTGTCTCAGTGCAGAATTCTTTACATTTTGTCCGGAAGCATGGCTGCTTCAATGCAGGGTCATCTTCAGGAGGTTGCTGTCCAAATATCATCTCACAGCTCATGTCTTCAAAATCTGAAGAGTAAATACATAGTTGATGTAAGTAATATTGTTTGCATTTCTCCTGGTACATAATTTCACTATTATCTTCAGGGATTGTGTGCTTTATTATTTTGTATTGATCTAGTATGGTAAAAACTTGCTTAATTTGGTTTGCTGGCACCAAACATGGAGCTATTTGGTTATATTTAGGCAAGCTCCTTTGCAATATACAAGAGTGGAGAAAGGGGGGGGGGTGTGTGTGTGGAGAGAATAAGCTGTATAGGACTATTAGTAGCACTGCCAGTAAGATAACATTCATTGGCAACTCCCAGAGACAACCGCTTGACAGGGTAAAAGGAGAGAGTGCCTTCAATCTCCAACACAGATTGATATCTGATTCTGTGGACTGATGCCATAAAATATCACTATCTTTTTGACCTAGAAACAATGATTGATGTTGAAATATTCAGTGTATCACCTTATAAGACTCAACATTCAAAACTAGTGCTTCTCATAAGTGAGATTAAGCCATATTGCTCTGATCATTTGAGACACGCTGGCTCTTCACTGCCAACTGAAGGTGCTTGTACCGTATTTTCTCAGCACTACATTTTGGAATTGCTGGATTTGACACTACTATTCCACAACTTGGTTCATGCTATCTGCCGTTCCCCACTAAGAATGACAAATAGGGGCTAGCCCGTTTCTTCTTCTGTACAACTTGCTTGTGATTGCTTTATAACCTGCAAACATGTTGGTCCCACTTCAGCCCTTTCTGTTTCCTGAATGGTAGCCGTTGGTTCCCATACCTCAAAAGGCACATTCCTCAGACAGTTGGTAGGTAGAGGTGGCATGATAATATTTAATGTGTCAAATTAAGTTATGTATTTCTCATATGAGAACCATGATACGAAGGGAGATAAAATCACTTTCAGATCTCTAAACAGTTGGTGGTCTATGGACCTATTACATTGGACATTCAATTTTACTTCACTAATGCAGCTTAAAGTATATTGTCCGCTATAGTAAAATTAGGTCAATGTCCTGATAAGTTAGAGGCACACCAGTTATCAACACATTTTTCCAACTTTGAGATGATGTTGACATGACAACCATTATTAGTTTCTTGCCAACTTTCAGCAATAGGATGGAGTTTGATTATTTTACCTTATTCTAACAAATTATATTTAAGATGTGTTTACCCACTGATATGCAGGCTTCCCTGTGGATCAGCGCAGAGGAAGCTTACTAGGAGACATGTAGACCTTCATGCCAAGGGAATCTTGGATGAACTTCTCGCATGGAATCTTGCAAAGGTTCGTGCACATACCAACACAATTGGTGCTTTCCAGAAATCTGCTGCAAAAAAGATAAGAAATTAAAAACAAAAACAACACCACCTGTATCTTAATCCTGTTCTTCTCTATTTATTGATATATCTGTACTTTAAATTTTATTTTATTCATTAACCCAGTGTTAAATTTTATTTTATTCAATAACCCAGTGTTAATCGGCATAGTTTGTCTAACGTGGGTAGAATCAGTAGATAGGCAGTTTGTGGAGTGTGAGTAGGATTGCCAGTTTGCCACAATTACGACATGGACAACACAAGTTGTGTCCCTGCCTTAGTTCTTCAATTGTTTTTTGCGAGTGGATTTACTTGAGTAAGGGTTGACGTAGTGCGACAATTCATTACTATTTGATGGCTGCAGTCATACCGTTCTAATTGCAAATCATCAAGTCAATAGTTTCACATTGTAATCTAGCTATGAAGAGCCAAGAGCAGGAAACCGTTTAACCTATATGTTATGTGATGCCCAACAATTGCAAAATAAATTTCTTTGCAAATGTTCACCCTAGTCAAACTTGCGAACAATTTCTGGATGACGATTGAATTACCTGCATTTGGGGATATATACCACGTTTTTTTCTTTCCTTCCATCGACTTCAGATTCCATGACCTTTGTTCAATACAGAGTTATCACTCAGGAGATAAGTTATCCATACAAGGGCATTTATTCCATACATTATATGATATTTGCACCACTAGTGCTTCGCACAACAATTTTAAACAATGTAAAGCCTTTAATTATACTCAATGAAAAAAATGAGATGATTGTATGTGAGTATGTGACAACCTACATTCGACAGCATTGTAAGACCTTCTGTAGCAAAAATTTCTCAAATTAACGTTTGCATTTGTATTAATTCATTCTGTGCAGCTACCCTCACCAGGAGTGAATTCTTTCTTGTAAAGATGCCCTAATCAGGTAGCAGGTAGCTACAGAGCTACTCCCTTTTGAACTGAAGTAACACAAGGAGGAATTGTGTATATACCTCACACTGTCCAACCAGCCAAGGAAAGAATATCGTGGTGAATAAAGCAAAGTATTCCCTGGAAAATCTTGAAGGTGGCATCATCACCTTGATCTGCTGACAGAATTCTCAATCAAGTTGAGGTAAGGAATACAAAAAATCATCCCTTTTCAGAGAACTTAGTGTGCATATATATGTAGCAGAAGTTATTTTTCCTCAAAAAAGAAAAGAGAGAAGAAGTCCTGAAATTTACTTCCTGTTCAAAGAAAAAGTTTTTTTTTCAATTTCAATAATTTATACATTCTTGTCATGGATTATGGTACTTACCATTGTGAGGATGTAGCTTGGGAATGCTCTTTCCAGAGCTTGGGTCACAATCTTGCTTTGTTTGTCTAGACTGAAGATTCTTGAGATGGCCAGGGCTGCATCTATCAGGCTCTCGTAGCCACCCTTTTCGTTCTTTAACCCTGTCAAACATTGCATGCATGTTCGTGTCAGCAAGTGCTACAAGTTCCTTTCTGGGCATCAGCTTTGCAATTTGCACCTGAACAAACATCAAATAACTCAAAAGGACTAGCTAGTGAACGTCTTATATGCTTAATTACCCATACCATAAAAACATCATGTTTCTCTTGGAAACTTTTCAGGTTTGTCTATATGAATTACTTCGCTAAACATATAAAGCTCTATTTGGCTGACATATTTGAATTGTATCAATTCCTTCTGCTTGATTTATGTATAGTTTGTGTGGAATTCTTGTTTCATGCAAGAGAACCAGGGAGATAATTAGGGGGTAGATATGTCTAGGTGCTCATGGGCAGTGGATGCTACAGCATTAACGAGGTCTGAACAGGGCTGTAATTATAATTATGTTGTGTGCATTATTTTGAGTTGATGACGCACTATTTCTGACAGGTTTAAGGTAGGGAGGCAAGCGGGTTTTAAAACTCAATTTTATACTTTTGTATTTATTTTTTGTACTAATAGATGGAAAATGAAATATAATTTGTGGGCTATGGACTAGCCTACCTACTTGTATCTCTACTGTGTAAGGGCAAACTGGTTAATTACTTAGAACGAAGTAAATAAACGTTGGCTATATGGCTAGTGCTCGTAATTTGTATTGGCTGTAGCTGGTGTTTTCATGGACTCAATTGTCGCCTGCTTGGTAGAGATTTTGAATTTCTTAGTTTGATTCTTAAGAATAATTTTAGGAAGATTATCCCCTTATCTTCTTAGCAATCATGAAAAGGAAGTCTGGTAAAGGGAGTGACTAAGAAAAACCCATAAATTATTCTAAAATCAATGTTTAAAAATTCAAAACTAGCTTCGATTATAACGAAGTGGCTAAATTTCTAGAAGAGAAACCTGCGCACGTATGTGATACTTGAGCCTTCCGTTAATCATATAAGTTGTGCGTGCAAAGTAAAAGTGTATGGGAAAACAGACGAAATTAAAGGATTAGATTCATGCACTAAAAGATTCCTAGAATATAAACCTCACATTTGTCTGAATCAACGGTTGACCTCTCATGGTTGCTTATATGCTGATCATGCACTTACGTTTGTTCTTGAAATAATATATTACTGTAACACCAAATGTGCTGATGCGCCTAATTAAGAAGCTTCTGGTATCTTTTGCACTGTAATTTTTTTTACTATTGTAAGGTATACCTTTATTTAAAAAATCTGTTGCCGTTGATGCCAATCTTGTCACTGATCACTACTAAGCTTGTCTGGTAATCAAATTATCAAATACGGCCGTACTCGAGGGGGTACGTAGTCCATGCTTAGGCCGGAAGAGAACACATCACATCTCATGCATAGGCTTACGTGATCATCTACACCTAAATAATTATTCTTTTGCACGTATACATCATGAGCTAATTCAGTTATAGTATGATAGTAGCTACTAGCAAGCACGTACACCTACTAGGCAAGCAACATATAACTAACGACGGAACGAATAATATACAAAACCATAAATATCAAGATCGACAACGACGGAAAGAGAATAAACAAAACAATAAAAAACAAAAAAATCGACGAGAACACATATACTACTTTAGTTATTACATTATAAAAAATAGCTCAAAAATATTGGTTTTATTCACCATGAGATTATAGGCTCTGTTTGAAAGGGCTCAAGATTTTAAGAGACAGTGAGCAGCTAGCTGAAAGAAATTATAAAAAAAAAGATGAGTTTATTAGCTTCTGATTTACTAACTTATTTTTTGATTCTATGCGAGTGAAATCTAGGCTATTTGAGAAGCTGAAAATTCTAGAAAGATCAACTGCCAAAAGCTCTTCCAAATAAGGCATATGTCTCTTAGTTCTTCCACTGAAAAATCTAATCAAACACAGCGATCGAATCTTCATGGCAAAGACAGATTGATATGCATGGCCGATTACCCATTCACTCGAAAGCTTGCATGTACATTCATATCAGATGAATTAATGCATATAGGCACGAACCAGAAGCTTCTTGAAGGTTCCTGGACAGGTACCCAATGGCCAGCTTGTCGAACCAGTTGTCCCGGTACTCCGGCGACGGCGCCGCCTTCGTCGCCGTTTCGTTCGCTGCCGCCGTCTTCTTAGCCGGTGCCGGCGCCTCCTGCGGCCTCGCCATGATCGCCCTCACCGTTGAACAGCACCTCCTCCTCCCCACGTAGCTTTGCTTCATCGTTGCAGCTGCCGGCGGCCATAGGCCGCCATGAGGAAGAAGGAACACTAGTGTGGTGGTCTCCATGGAGATGCAGATAGATAGAGATTGGTATATTTGTGGGTTGAAAATAAAAAAAAGTTATGGGAGAGAGAAAGATTTATAGAGATAAGTGGAGAGAGAAAAGGAAGGGGTGCAAATTGCAAGGAGGAAGAAGCGACCAAATGGCAGGGAGAGGGCATCGTTGTTGTGGGGGGAGTAAGGAATCAAGTAGCTAATTATGTTTTTGTTAGGGTTCATACTTAATTATGTTGATGGCTAATTGGTATATATGGACAAGAGTTGTCCATCTCTAATGGGCTTTGGTTATTGACGTTTCTTTCTTTAATTGGCCCGGGCGAAAAGACCCATGCAGCTTGGTAGATATTTTTAACTTTCTCTAGATAGAGCCTGTATTTTTATCGTGTGGCAACTTGGAATAGCAGTAATTAATCGGTGTCGTCCTACATAATCACTTAATTAACTATAATCCCACTAATAAGAAAAACTTTGTTCCGTCTTCAGTACATTCCTAGTTCACTTCCAACTACGTGTGAACAATCTCGAAATAATAGTATCATATTTTAATTACTTTTATTTTTATCAAGTCGAGTAGTACCAACTTTGTCTGAACCATCTGGATATACAGTAGTATCATAGTTTAGTTTTATTATAAGTCAAATGGTACTACCTATTGACATATAAGTTAGAGCACTAATTTTTAGCGACTGAAGCAAGAGAACTATAAAATCATTGAAGTTTGTATGGCAAAATTATTAATGGGCTTCATTTTTTCCCTCTAAAAACCCTAAACTCTGTTCTATAAATAGGTTTCAGGCTCTCCAGTATTTGACATTTACCCCACAATTTCTATGAAAAAATTAGTGAAAAATAGAAAGCTTTCATGACATGGTATCGACATTTTTTTCAAGAATATGGTATGGACTTCACATGACCTGAGTCATTCCTGTCATACTATGATTGTGAACGGATGGTGTTAAATAGAAACACTTCATCATTTTAGACAGTGTGACATATTAGTACCTCCATTTGGATAGAGGTGCAAACGAAGCTATCGAATACTAATCTATGTACAGCAAACTGTCCCAAGTCTTCTCGTAGTGATACGGAAACGGATCCTCTGCTGTGCACAGCGTTTCATTAGGCCGTTCAAACCGTCCGATTGGTAATAACTGACAGATTAGATGATTATGTGGATGCCTCGAGGAGCTTTCTTTTTCTTTTTCTTATATGCTGTAGCCGCCTTAGGCTCTGTTTTTTTTTTCCAATTTATTCATCGAATTATTAAAATAGATTATTTTCTTTACCATTTAAAAAATATGTCTTTAGACAACATGATTTAAACTATTTATTAAGTTTATTTTTAAAAATATTTAATTTATCTCTATAATCAAATCGATAATCCATAAAAATAATTTACTCAATAATTAGATGTCTAACTGCTGCTAAAATTCTCTAGATGTGCCTTATAATCTAAACCAAAGGATTAATTCACACAATTAGTTAACCATTGAAGACGTTAAGAGAAGCAATAGAGCATAGTCATAGTAGTAAATGAATGGCTCCATCTATTAGAGTTGGAATGTTTAGTTAGTGGCTAACTTTACCACAACTTAATTTATTAGACACGTGGCATATTACACTTTATGTAGCTAATAAATTGCTGACCACAAGTTTAACAAACTTTAGCTAACAAATGCATATATAACGCGTGCACAAATGTGCTGATTAAGTGTGGTTTGTCTCATTTACAGAACTCAACCAAACACCTGGCACACCTAAGAATTGGCGTGGCAAACCGTTGTGGCAGCCATTCAAACATGCCATAAATTCCGATGCCCACAACTTCACACGAAGGGATGCGTTTTCAAAAGAAATTTAGTAAGATAAAAGATTTGGCATTAACTTTTGTCTCTTTGTATTTGTTATGTAATCATGAATATATGCTTGCAGTACACATATATAGTGGTACATGTGTGTGCGTCTTTCTGGTAAAAATGTTGAAGAATTTGCCAACAAGTCGAACAAGGGAGCATTACACAAGATATGCCATCAACCAATTTTGATAGTGGCATCTTATCAGAGGCAACCACCGGCGTCATGAAATCATCATACATCAGCTATACGTTCGTTCGTACTACAGCAAAACAATGCGTGCAGTAACGTGACATCGCTGCGTCGTACGCTCCCGGCATCAGTGATCAGCTAGCCTCAACCCTGCCTCCATTCTGCTTGCTCGCTCGGCCTGCGTTTGCATCCTGCAACGCAAAGTTACCAAGGATAACAATCTAGCCACACCTGGAGGCGGCATGTCTCCGCACCAGCAGAGCGAAACATATGAAATGCAGCTGACCTTGAAACGCAGTCAAAATTTATATAAACTTCTGAGTAGTATGCAGAAATGACAAAACTCTGAATATTGAGATTGCACATACGAAAACAAAAACGATACAAAAACATCAGAGGAACAGGAGAAGAAATGACTCGTAGTTGATAGCGCACGAATTTGATCTTATATATTCAGATTGGTGGGGCAATACAGACAGAGTTTTCAGATTTGAGAGACAAATAAACACCGAGGTGGCAGCAGCAAAAACAAGCACAGCCTGCCACCTCCAACAAATCCATGGAAATACAGACGATGCTCGTTAGCTTGTTGTAGCTTTGCCGGCAACTTTCTGGGCTATCCACCCAAGCCCGTCATAGAGGCCCTCACCAGTGATTGCGCATGAGGCCTGTATGTGCCAGTCGTGGTTCTTTATGCTGTGGAGGGAGAGGGCGTCAGTGATCTCAGCTGGGGACATGGCGTCCTTGAGATCCTGCTTGTTCGCAAACACAAGGACGACTGCGCCCTCGAGGTCCCCATGCTGAAGCAGGCGGAAGAGCTCATCCTTGATTATGTTGATCCGTGCACGGTCTGTGCTGTCAATTACTACAATGACAGCATGGGTTCCTCTATAATATGTTGCCCATGAGGTGCGTAGACTCTCCTGTCCTCCTAAGTCCCACACCTAGTTCAACAAACATGGATTTCAGTACCAAGAACACAATGGTGTGGAAACAAGTGTCCAGGTAAATTATGTGGCTCATGAAAAACCAAATAATGATCAAGTAATATGATAACTGGAATCAGGATTTAAGAAAGTCACACAGGGTTGTTCTAGGAAAGAAGTGAATTTCATGACTTTGGTATTTCTGACAAGCATTGGGAATTTGGGTGGCTCAATGAAAAAAAAACAAATTGTTACTGTTTCTTTTGAGAAGCCTGGAGTAACAAGTGCTATAAAGTTTAAGTCCTAGACCTTATCTAGAAAACATGGAAAGGCAAGCATCATAGCATTTATATAATTGTATCAGTCTACTATACAGGCAAATAAAGAGTAATAATATGACTTTACTGTGCAAATACAGCAGCATGCAGTGTGAATTTGTGATGGAAATTAAACTAATGAGAAAAAATATACAAAGCTGAAAAGGTATTGACCATAGCATTTAAACTCTATTAAAGCAAACAATGCATTTAGATAGCATCCTGTGTTGAACTAAACTAAACCAATCTATTCAATTGATTATTTGAACACCGTTAACCCTTTCCTTTTCTTTAACAGAAAGGTATATCCCTGATCTATTCAACCTCAATTCCCTGGAACCAGGAATACCATACTACGGAAACTTATGGTTGTAGCATAGAATAAAGACGACAATGAAGATTGAACCAGTCAAGAAATGCGAATGCGACATGTTATTTCTTCTAACAATTATTTAACAAAATATCAGGCAACAGCTCATCCAAAATGACGAATATTGATGTTTTGAACTGTTTATCTTAGATAAATCTCCTTTTGTTACATGATTGGTTTCCTTTTAGAAAGATGGTTTGTCCAAGTGTATGTTTGGAATCCACAATGGCTTCGCTCATAGTATATACCATGTTTCATATCTCCAAGTGTATATGAGCAATGCCCAATTCCAGAACGACACGCTGCTGCTGCTTGGGCTAGTGTAGAGACTATGTTGACCAATCTCTATATTTTCTATATGAAAGGTAGAAGGATAAACTTTTTTTTGTTGATAACACTCAACATGATTAGATCTAAAAGTAGAGATGAGCACGGTTTTTACAGGGTGAATCCAGTCCCTAAAAATACAGAAAAAAAAGAGCAATGATGAAGAGGCACAAAAGACGGTTTTTTTAACAGTTTATCTTGATGGAGTACCACTAGACTAGATGAGCAAACCGCAGTTACCGGATATGCCTCTCAAAGCAACCTTACATATTACATGAAGAACGAACCTTTCATTTATCCTTTTCATTCTACCTCTTGAGCCTACTTGTTATCCTCATAAAAAACATTTTTAGCCACGATTAAATCGCGTTTAACCAGCGTCCTACATGATTCTGCACTAACGACCACCGCCGGGGAGCAAGCAGCAGATGAGCCAAGTTTACCGGAGGCGACACCTACCCTGTCCTTAGATCAGGCGGGAGAACATGGGAAGAGAGAAGAAAGCAGGGAGAGGGAGGAGGACGTGGCCCTGGGGGAAGTTGACCTCGAACCGGATGTTCTTGAAGACGACCTCCTCGACGTTGCTGCCGATGGTGGGGGCGGCGGTGACGGCCTCCCCGAGGTGGAGCTTGTAGAGCGTGGTGGTCTTGCCGGCGTTGTCGAGCCCCACCACAACGATCTTGTACTCCTTCGCCGGGAACATCAGGAACCACACCCGCGACATCCACGCCCCCATCTTCTCTCCTGCCTCCTCCCCTCCCCTCGCCCAAAAATACCAAATCTGAATCTCGCGCCGCGGCGGCAGATGCAGGTGGGTGAGGCAGATCTCCGCGGGAGGAGAGGACTGCGGGTTGGGGGATCGGATCGGCGAGGTGGTGGAGAGGAAGAGGAGGAGGTCGGATTCGAGGAGGAGAGGGAGAGGGGAATTGGTTGGGTTGCTGCGGCGTGCGTGCGGATATTCGTGTTCGTTTGCGCGTCGTCGCTTGGCCGAGAGAAGCTTCCTCCTCTCATGGCCGAGGCCGAGAGGGATTTGGGCCGGCCCGGCCCGAGTGGGCTTGGCCTCTTGGCTGTGGGCCGTTATATCCGACAGAATTGACGCGGCGAGCAGGTTTCTCTAACCGCGGTAACCATAGAAAACCACATAAAATTTACTCAAAATTTAAATTATTTTAAATTTTATTTTTATTTAGTGAGGTCAATTGTGGTATGTGGTATTACTGTTACAGTACCTCGTAGAAACTATGGTAAGTTATAGGCAGTTTAAGAAAACCTTAGTATACTTATTTAAGAGGGTGTGTTTGGCTATACTATTTCTCATTTTTCATACGTATATTTTCTTAACTTTTATATAAAATTTAATTTAATTTTTTTAATTTAATAAGGTTTTAAGTACATACACAAGATTAGTTCCTAGGCTATCCAGCCAAAAGCAGCCTTAGCGTGTTGATTATTCCGTTGTTGCGTATGTTCGTTAAAAAATGATTGCTTAGGCGTTTGGCTACGTCCTTTCCAATCTTAACTTTTTTATTTCTACACGCACACTTTTTAAAACGGTTAAACAATACATATTTTTATTAAAAAAATTTATAGAAAAGTTACTTTAAAAATTATATTAATCTATTTTAAGTTTTTTAATACTTTATTGCTCTATTTTTATACACGAAAAATCCTTTCTCAATAATTAATAACGAACACACTTGGTTTGCTGCCGACAACAACCGATTTTAGGAGTCTCGTGTAGTCTGGGAGAGTAGTCGATAGATTTTCCCGGTGTTTCCGCCGGCCGGTACAAACAAAATTAGGTATAAGTCAACCATAATACTTTTGCTCCAAAGTCAATTTAATCTCTGACGTTTTATACTATCCGGATCCAGATAAGTCCTAAAATTTATCATGTATTTCTTAAAAAAACACTATATAAATATGTCACGTCATCCTCACCTATATAAATCTGTCGTCCGTCTACATCCAGGTGAGACAATGACGGGCAGCCTGAACGTTATTTTTCTGTTCATTTTTTTCCTTTTATTTTCTTTCATAATGGATAGAATTGATATTTAAATATTAAATTGCATGAGAGGATGATGTGGTATGTATATGTGGTGTTTTTTTAATCTATAGACCATATTTAGCCATATGACAAACTTTAAGAACTTGTTTAGACACTATTAAATATCAAGAAGTAAATTGACCCAGAGCAAAAGTTAAAGGACTGAATTGGCTATTTATCATTCTTTTATTCTTTCAGGTTAGCTATAATGGTATAATTTAAAACCTGGTCGTTGATTTATGTTTTTTTTATTAATCTTCTATTAGGTTAAGAGAAATGAATGGATCCATCTAGAAAGAAATGGACGGCCCTGACCCTGAGGCTACATAAATAATTTGCTTATTGGTATTATGATACATAACCTATAAACCAAAATACTACGACATTAATTCCCAATGCGCAAAATCTAATTAGTGGGCGCGTATTAATTGGTCTTAGCGTGTGACGGCATGTTATACGAGTGTACCGTCGCTATAGGCTCAGAAGCTACGGGCCCAACAGGCAACAGCACGCCATGTCCATTCTTAATTAATTACCTGGCAACTTTCCTTCTTTAATTCAACAGTATGTCTCACGCAGAAGACACACGTACTCGCTCTGTCCAGGAAAAAAAATCGATTTCTAGGTTTCCAATATAAGTTTTGTGCTAACAAAAAAGAAGATTAAAATACCCTCATTAACTACACATCCAGACTGAAAAAAAAAGTTGTATAAGGTTGTCTGCCCGAAGCCCGATTGATTACACAGGATACATGAAACAAGTGGAGGCACGTGGCACCAAAAAAATGAATTTCTAAACCCAATTACAATAAAAACTTTGAATTAATCTACAAGAATTAGAAAGAACTAATAACAGAGGGTTGTTTGTCTTCACCAAAGTAGCAGGCAATGGTGGCCCTGCAAGAAGTCATCACCAAAGTCCAAGAATAACTCAGCACAATTAACAAAGTCAAAGGGCAGAAAGAAACACCGGGAAAGAAGAAGATTAGATGATAAAAAATAATAGAAAGGACTAATACCTTGGAGGGTTCATTCTGATTCTGATGAGCAGCCTTTTGAACTCATCGACCACCTCATCACATCATTTTTGTCATCTAAATATTAATATTATGTTACATCTATACGACAATAAAAAATTAAATTTAATTATGCTGAGAAGTAACTTATAAAATACTAAAAGTATCAAATGGAACACATGTTTTGTTTGAATATGCACTGATTTGTTTTTAGTTAGAAGTAACTTTAACTATAATTGCTCGTTATTATTTCTTTTAATAAAAATAGACATGTGGCAACTTCTTGATTATACTACACGAACCATGAAAGCTTCATTTTTTAACCCTTCCAATACATAATTACTTTTAATATGATAAAAAGTTATTTTTATCTTTTTATGTTAAGTCCCTTTTATAGTTTGTTAAAATATATTTATCTATTATACTAATAAAGTAATAGAAAAAAGACTTCCTCACGTTACCTCCAAAGGTCTAAAAATTCCCATATTAACCAAAAGTCTATACAATTGATTAAAGTACGAGTTTAAATTATAACATTTTAAATTTAACCCAAGAGTCATATAGAAAAGGATATACTAGTCTCCATGCATGTTAAGGCAATCATGTGCATTCATGCAGTGTCCGATCCTGGTTTGCTTTGTTTGTTTCTGATGGAAAAAGAAAAAAAAAGGAACAAACAAAATCTACACAGCCGATAGACGTATCCATTTCGGATTTCAATTAGACTATCATGTGATTCATAATCATGCACGGTAATCTCCAAAAATCATACGGAGGCGCCTTCAAATCGGACGCACGATTTTTTTCCAGAAAATGGGGCAGCGTTTCATCCCATATAAAAGAAAGATGTTTCATTGTTCACCAAAAAATATTTCAACTACTAAAATAATGAATCACGCTTTAAAACATTTTCCCTTTAAAGTATGAAACATCGAGTTTCAAATATCAAAACAATAACAGGTCTTATCCATAAAAACAAAAATAAGAGATATCATCAAAATATACTCGTAACATTTTATTTTAGCACAAAGGAACATTAAAAAAATATTAACTAAAACATAAAAAAATAATAAAAAGTACCGTTTCATTTCAGATCAGGTTATTCCTCCTCTAGTGGCTATGAACATTTTAATCCAACTCCAAAAACTCTTATCTGAATACTAATTACTAATTAATTTTTAGTTTTAACCTAAATTTTACAAATTTATAAATTCCTAACCTATATCTGACTCTTATGTCAACACTAATTAATTTTTAATTTTAAACAGAATTTCAGATTTCACTAAATTCTTAAATTGTATTTGCACAAGAACTCTTATCTCAATACTGATTATTTTTTAATTTTTAATCCAAAAATCATATTTCTCTAAATTGTATGTCTATATGGTCTCTACTTTTAATTTTCTTTATTTTTCTCAAATTTTAGATATTTTAAATTGCATTTCTACTTGCCAATCCTATTTATTAGTTTATTTTTTATATAGATTAGATGGTAAAGCTATTTTTTCAATTAAGACAATTTTATCTCGTTATATTAATACGGGGCTCATATGGGAGTCTCCAATTAAATAAAGATATTGATTTTTCTCTCAATATAATTTATTTTTTATCTAGATTTAAGATACTTTTAAATATTAATCGTACATAAACTCTTTTTTAATAATATTTATTTTTAACCAAAAATTAAGATATTTCTTTCTAAATTATACTTAATCTTTTTTTTTCTTAATCCGAGCAAATGGAGGGAAACAGACGGTCACTTTGTCTGAAAAGACGTGCATAAATGGGGCAATATGATACTATTTATGGTATGTTCGAGCATAAGCTGGTTAAGACCAGAGACAATACACTACTCCATATCATTTTAACTTGGATGGACTGTCTGTGACAATCTATAGTCCATCGATCTCATCAACGATCTATCATAAATAGACTTTATCTATAATGTTACTATTTTCATACCTGTTGATAAACGTAGAACACCTCTAACGGATAAAAGATTATCATTTAAAACTGTTATGGATAAGACCACCCACTATACCATAATTACAGATATCATTATCTCTGGTATGTATTAGTTATGACCTGTCAATGTAGTGAAAATTTAAATTTTGAAATTTTGCAAACGATTTTGGATGAAGATATGTCCTCCTATATTAAAGTTGTAAATCAAAGTAATAGATTTTTGACAACATCTAAAAATTTATAACTAATAATATTTTTATTTAAAATTATTTACATCACCAAATATACATTATAACCGATAGATGTATTTTGAAAAACAAATGCGAACCACTCGAAGAAAGAAGAAAGAATTTTCCTACGATCGACAATGGCTAGGTTAGAGATCATCTCCGCTTGCGCGGCGCCGCTCGTCATCGCCATGCTTGTGGTGATGGTGTGGCTCAACCAGCTCGCTGTGGCGGCCTACATCCACGTGGGCATCATCTACCTCTGCCGCTTCGTCCTCCTCCGCCGCGGCGGCTCCGGCGACAAACTGACCCGCTTCCGCCTCAAGCTAGCCATCGGAATCCTGTACATATCTCTCTCAGGCATGTTGGTGTACCTCTTCTCCCCCGTCATGGCGGCAGCACCCTGGGGCGGCGTCGCCGTGTGCGCGACGGCGCTCGTCGCCACTGAGCTCGGGTTTGCATTTCTCTCTTCCTATAGCTGCTGCATTGATGAAGACGAGGAGAGTCGGCCTCTGTAGTCTCCCAACATCTCCCAAACAAGGATATATACAGTGTAGAAATGCTAGTATTAGTTTACGCCATCTAATTCTCATACTGATGATTTGATAATTGTTTGTTTTTTGTAGTATTATTTTTTTCACGGCTAATACCGGCTTGAAATCACCACCTCTGGAATTTAAATGTGTAAAAGTGGGATGAATAGTTCTGAAACTTTATCCTTACTTTGCTTGTAACTATACTTCGTGCCAGAGCCAGAAGCAGCTAGACTGGAAATAACAGTGGTAGTGACAGGCGTGAGCTTCTGTACATAGGTTGCAGGTCAACGAGTGAGTACAAGGTTTAGTGCATATAGCTAGCCTTTTGTCTGAAACATATAGTGAATTATAAAATATCACCATCCTGATGACCTTTTGATACTGCTGAATTCTTTACAAGCTTGGACATTATGTTTTTTGTTGAGCAATCCTGTACAACGATGTTTGCGAGAGTTGAACTGCAAGTATGGAACTTATGGTGAGGAATTCAGTGTCTGAACTTTGAAATATAATTTGTCTACGCTTTGCATGCTTAATAGCCACTTATACAAAAATGCACTTGATAATTGTTGTTGTCAAATTAAGGGTTTTTATGAATCCACAATGTACCTGTTGTTGTCAAAATAATAGTGTGAAAAGAAAAGTGAATAAACCATCTCTCTCTCTCTCGCTCTCTCGCTCTCTCGTGTTGTCTTTGCTTTCTCAGATATTAATAAACCACATTTCACCGGGGATCCTGGTCCCTTACGGTGAAAGTGAAGATGCTCCCATCGGCTGGGGAAAGGTTCCTCACCAATGTCTATGGGCCCCAATCGGACGCCGACAAACTGCTTTTTTCTAGAAGAATTGCAAGCCGTGGGGGCCCTGGTGCAAGGGCCTTGGGCTATTGCCGGCGACATCAATCTCATTGCGGCGGCAAGCGACAAGAACAACAATAGGGTTAACAGACGCTCCATGATGAACTCGCTTCAAGTTAAGGAGTTGTACATGTTTGGAACAAGATACACGTCGATCACTATTGGTGGCGGCAACAAGGTGATATTTTGGCGGAGGCTTGGCTCCCGGTTGCCATCTCCATCGCTGCTCGTGCTCCGAAGCTGTTCTCCTTCGTCAAGCCTTCTAACATATCGGTGGCACCGGCGATCACCAACAACTGCTGGGTACGGGACATAAAGGGGGGCTTGTCACCGCAGGCTTTGATGGAATACTTGGATCTTTGGGAATGCATTTCTCAGATTTCTCCCCAGCAGGGACAACCAGATTCTATCACCTGGAAGTTCACAGGAGATGGTGAATACTCCTCGGCTTCAGCTTATAATATGTTCTTCCTAGGCAAGACCAAACCTTTGTGGGGCAAGTTCTTATGGAAATCCAAGGTGCCGGGTAGATGTGAATTCTTCATGTTTTTAGCGCTTCGGGGAAGTTGTTTGACGGCGGACAGCTTGGAAAAGAGAGGCTGGCCCAATCAACAGCTTTGTCCTCTTTGCATGGCGATGGATGAATCATGCCGACACCTGTTCTTGGGCTGCTCTTTCTCCTCGCAGGTCTGGAACCTCGTGTGCAGCCGGCTACACACTGCCGTGGATCGATGTGGACCTCCCCAGTTTCTGGTTCTCTGTCAGGAAAGGAATGAACAAGCATCTCCGCCGTCTGTTTGACGTGGTGATAATCCCGGTGGCATGGATGCTTTGGAAGGAGCGGAACGCTCGCATTCTTGATGCCGTCGCCCGCTCTGCTGTGGAAGTGGCCGGAGGAATTCACGAAGAACGGTGGGCATGGCGTGCGGCTGGGCTGCCTGTGCCGCTATCGGAGGTGTCACTCAAATGTTCGCTGAGACATATTTTTTTGAGTGGGATGTAGCTTTTCACCATTTTGGTCTGGTGTCGATAGGGACGTGTTTTCAAACAACAGCCATGATTGTTGTTCTCTGTGCTTTCCTTCTCCCATCTTAATAAAACTTGGCCGGGGCATCTGCCGCCGGCCCAGCCACATCTTGAAGATGTTGAGGCTGTTCACCAACCTTATGAATCCCAATTTTTGATTAAAATTGATTTCCATAGCTTTACATATAGATGACTGAAATTAAATCTGCAGAACCCGAGACCAGCCAACATGAGAATAGCACGCTTTGAAGTCTCTTAACTTGAACTCAAAATAGCATGCTTTTCTTTTATCTTAGCGAATTCATGAAAATAAATTTAGTTATTATGGTTCTATCCATTTCTTTATTTCATAGTCTTCATGCATCATTGTTCTTAAAGGGAAATATTGATTGTGTTTTGCACGAGTGCTGCAGGAGCTAAACACCCTGCACATATTGAACCAGGTGACATGAATATGAGCAACCTTGTTTAGAAAAGCCTTGGTAGAACTCTAGTTCACGATAAGAATGTGTATGTCTCATGAAACATGGTTGTAGTTGTAGAAATATGCATGTTGCCATCAATATCCATGATTCTATGGCATAAGAAGTAACTTACTTTTAATTGAGAATTTTGTTTGTACATTTAAAACATTTGCTTCTAGAATGGAAGATTTGCTCCTTTGTCCATTATGCCTCATAAGTCAAATTTTGCAGAACAAAGCTACAACTATTAAAATCTTATATTTGTTTCCGAGAGCTGAAAATTTAGGATTTATCTTACAAGAAAATGCACAAAATTGTCCATCAATTAGGATAACAAAGAAGTTCATGGAACTTTTGAGAGCTTATTATGTTTATTTTGCAATAGATTTAAATGAATAATTATTTTAGATATGCCGAGCCAGCCCAATCCTTCCCCTATTGTCTAACAGCTCCGCCTAGACCTAGGTGCTCCTTTGTCGGATCCAGCGAGATCTATGGGCTGCAAGGCAGAGGAGGCCTAAGATAGCGTGTAGGAGAGTGACCGAGGGACAGAGGGTGTTGGGGCCAGATATGAGTGGACCATCTCCTTGATATCAACCGGTCTCGCTCTCCCTCTACTGGAGCTCCTCTTGACTACGTATAGCGACGATTGGTTTGATGCTAGGCTCTCCTCTTAGAGGTTTGTGCAAATTTGTAAAACCATATACTGCCACCTCTAGAGGTAGTGTGGTTATCACGTTGTTATTATGAATAGGATGATGAATTCGAGTTCTAAACATTTGAATTCAAAATCCGCTGCCATATGGACTGTAACCGCGTGATTTACCGTGGTAATCACGGACTAAAAAAATTATGAAAAATTGAAAAATATAGTAAAAATCTTAGAAAATTATGGAAAATTTAGGAAAATTGTATATAACTCAAGAAAAATAATGTAACATTGCTTGAATTTGTTCGCATATAATTTCGTATATTTTTAAGTAGAAATAATATCCCACCCATATTTATTTTATCAATTTTCTGGACTATTTCAGAATTGTGTTACCTATATTATTTTTGTAAAATTTCTTCACCAAAGGGCTCTACAAATCAAGAACTATTACTGTGAATTATTCTGAAATTTTTCACTAATTTTCAAAAATAAATAAATTTGAACAAATTTTATTCAAATGAAACCACCGGTTACAGCTGTCGTATCCCAACAGTAAGCCTGGTTACCACGGTTATGTGACGGTAACCGGTGGTTTTATAAACCCTGTTTTTGTGTGATAGGTGTGTGGTTACTAGCGTGCAACCTCACAGCTTTTTGTCGTTGACAATTTTACTTATCTTTTTTTTTTCTCAATCTTAATACCATTTGATGGCCTTTTTAGACCATCCCGGCAAAATAGCATCTTCTAAGGATTTTCCGAGTAGGTATGATTGCCGCTCCTAGGAATAGCTGGTTAATCTGCTGTGTATGTTGTAATTTAGACACTGTCAAGAAATTTCAGCATCTATAGATTCTACTGATATCACAGATAATGGAGTTTTCACTTTTCAGTGTTGATTGATTTCTATTAATATTACATATGAATAGATTTTTTAGTCTGCGTTTGATTGCCTGGGTTCGGAACCCAGCCACGAAAAATTAGTTTAATTTAAATTGGTAAAATAATTTATATTAAAATTAATAAAATTAGTTTATATTAAAATTAATACTATATAATTGGTTTATATGAAAAATTATTTATAAAAAATATGATGAGTCTGTGTTGATATAAATCAGCTTGTAAAAATATATACTAAAAATATTTTATTTATTTATTTATGTATAGGATTTAAATTTAGAAAATAGATGAACAATTACTGAAAAAAATTTAGATAAAAATTGAGAAATTAATTTTTTAAATTAACCATAGCAACGGGCTAGATTTGATGCCAATCCGAATGAATAGTGTAGATTCACCCAGCAGCAGCAGATGGCTAAAACCTGTGTGTAAATGATTGACGTGGGCTAAAGCGGGCCAAATGCGACCAGGATAATGGAGTGAACTGATTTGGCACGTTGGCCGAGAAGTCATTAGGCTAGCAAGAGTGGGCCGGCAGCAAAAAAACAGCTTGACAGCGTGGACATGCGCACGTGCGGTAAGAGTGCAGTTGACAAATGGGCCAGACCTATTAGTGACTGTAGGCATGGGCGTGAAGAGACGCTGCGGCTAACACATGGACTAAGACTATCAGTGAGTGTGGAAGCGGAGAAACATTACGACTAACAGGTGGGGCTAGAATGGGCGACATGTCATGCACGGACGCGCATATGCGTAGCGATAGGAGATTTAGAGGTGACGTGGCGTGACACGCTAGAATAGTAAACAAGGTAGATTCTCTATAAAATGTATCTAACTCTATATCCTCGTTATAACGGGTAACATGAAATAATCTGTAACATCCATTTCAAATTTTACTATAAGAATAACATAGTGGTTATAAAATCTTTTATATTTTTACTAGGGCAAGATGTTAGAGATTTATATAAAATTGAGAGCTTTTTTTTAAAAAATTATGAGCATATTTTTTTTAAAAAAATATGAGCGTATTTTTAGAAATAAAGGTAAAATTTTTTAAAAATTTATATGGTAATTAATCTTTTTTATATGCCTACCGTTTAAACATTAATTTGTTTTCTTTAATCTAAATTGTTTAGTTTTCTTAAATGGTTAATTATTTTGAGATATTATGTTATTAATTAATTAGGGTTTATTTAATTTCAGTCAAACTTTTATTTAGAAATTTTATTTTGTTAATCCCTTGAAATTCAGAAGTACAATTGAGTTGATTCTTAGTTTTGTGTGAAATTTTTCTTTGCAAAATTTCTAGTTCGATCGGAGAATTATGTATGTATGACTATAATATGTTTAGTGATGAAATGGTGTTATGTTGATTAGAAGAAATTGTTAATTTTTAATTTTGTATTTTGTAATTATTCACTCGTCCTCTTATGGCCTATCTTATTGATACTGTATTAGAGCGATATTATTTTATTATCTTTTCTAATTTATTTTAATCAGTAATTAGAATATATGCCGATAGTTATTCTGTGTTAGTATTGAAAGGCCAATATAGTCATATATTCAAAGTCAAGGATTTGCTATATAGAAGAATATATATAAACCATATCAAATTTTAAAAAATGATGTAGTGACAGCGATAAATCTATCACATGTGAAGGTAATAGCAATACGAGAAATTTAATTATTCAAGTTCTAAAAAAAAGAATTTTATTGTGTAATACATTTCAAGTTAGTATATAAGATATATAGAGTACTTTGTGATTACAATAAAATCAAACATCTTGATGAATTATTTTTACTAAATTACTTTATGTGAATGTTATACATTCATACTTATGTATAAATGTAGCTCTAACTATTTTTCTATCATTTCAAATGGTGGAACATAATTTGACAAATTAAGAAGAAATTTTTTAAAATAATAATCCATCACCTTATATTTTTAACTACGGTGTTAAAAGTACGGAACTTCACACATGGTTACTAAACTAGACCACATCCACACCATCCCTTCACCGATGGCTGCGTACTGTCCCGACCCATTGGTATCCATGTCTTGCTTCCAGGTTTTCCTCTATTGCCTCTGCCGCTATCTCCAACGCCGTGGTGTCGGTGCCTCCAATGGCAGGCTCTACTTCCGCCTCACGGTCGCTGTCGTGATCCTCATGATCTTTCAATCCAGAGTATATGTTCCCATTCACTTGGTGCAACTTTCTGCTCCAGAAGTTCATGGGATAGTGATATGTATAAGAAACAGGCTGTTAAGTAACTCAGAAAGTGTTTTCATTTCCTAACAGATAGAATATTTTCAGGAACAAGAAAACCAGAATCTTTCTCTCTATTCCCTACCATTTCGCGTCTTGAACTTCTATTAGTATCTGTCATGTACAGAAGTTTTGATGATCATGACTTCTATTAGTTATTCTTTCTCTCAATGTACTACCATTCCGCGTCTTGAACTTCTATTAGTTTCTTTTTTTCCTTTTGCTGATATAGAATAACTTGTTACGTGGTTTCCTTTTAGGTGAGGATGATGGGCTTGAAAGCTGCTTGAGCGATTAGGATTTAACTTATATGTATGGATATCTTCGCTTCAGTTAAAAATATCTCCGATAAATATTATCTTACCATACTTGATGATTACACACATTATTATTAGATTTTTCCGCTCATCAGCAAATCCGAGATCGCCTCCCACCTCACTAACTTTGTCACATACGTTTCTACTTAGTTCAACCTCTTCATCAAGACTCTACAAACTGATAATGGTACGAAATTCGTTAATCGTACCGTTACAACCTTTCTCACCTCGCAGGGCATCCATCTACGGCTCTTCTGCTCCTGCACCTCTCCTTATAATAGCAAAGCCAAGCGTCTTCTTCGCACCCTCTACAACATCAGTTATACTATACTACTTTATACCCACTTACCTGCCATTTACTGGGCAGAAGCTCTGGCTACTGCGATTTATCATCTCAATCAGCGCCCGTGCTCCTCCGTTCAAAACAACGTTCCATATGTCCTTCTTTACCGCACGATGCCCGACTACTCCTACCTTCGCGTCTTCGGGTGCCTCTGCTACCCAAACCTCACAGCCACTGCTTCCCATAAACTCACTCTCCACTCCACCGCCTACATTCTCCTCAGTTATCCCTCCTCTCACAAGGGATACCAATGTCTCAACCTTTCCACCCGACGGGTCATCGTCTCTCGTCATGTCATTTTTTACGAGACATGTTTTCCCTTCGGTCTGCTTCATTCGAGATCCTCCTCTAGCGATCTCGACTTCCTCCTCATCAACACCGTGCCGACCCGGTCTCCTCCACTGTCCTCTCCATTGGCCACTGCTGAGAACTTACCTTTTACCTATCCCATTACTATTTGGTTCGATGTCCCACCCATCGGACTCCCATCGGCCCCACCTCTCTCATCGGCTTCAGCCGATCCCATTCTTTTTCCATCGGCTCCTCAGCCTCCATCGGTTCCCCTCACCCTATCGGCTGCTCCATCTCCATCGGACCGATCGGACCAATCGGCTTATCCGACTCTATCGGCTTAAGCCGATCTAGTTCCCTCCTTTCCTCTCACCTACAACCGTCGATCCGGAGCCGATGACGCCCTCACCCAACTAGTTCTTCCTATCTCTCCCGCACTCCCATCGGCTCCAATTCCCTCTACCTCTCATATGGTCATTCGCTTACAGACTGGGTCTCTCCGCCCCACCAAGCGTTACGAGCTCTCCACCGTCCACAGCTCTATCTCGCCCATCCCGGCAACATCTCGCTCCACCCTAGCCAACCCTCAGTGGCGCGTGGCCATGGCCGATGAGTACAAGGCCCTAATGGATAACGAGACCTGGCGCCTCGTCCCCCGTCCTCCCGGCGCCAATATTATGACCGGTAAGTGGATTTTTAAACACAAATTCTATGCCGATGGCTCCCTTGCCTGTCACAAGGCTCGCTGGGTAGTCCAGGGTTTCTCCCAATTACCCGGTGTCGATTACGACGAGACTTTCAGTCCCGTCATCAAACCCGCCACCATCCGAGTTATCCTCACTTTGGCTGCCTTGCACTCCTGGCCGATCCATCAGATTGACGTGAAGAATGCCTTTCTTCACGGTCATCTGACGAAAACGGTATACTACCAGCAATCCCCAGGCTTTGTCGACCCTTCTCATACCGACGACGTCTGCCTTCTTCAACGTTCCCTCTACGACCTCAAACAAGTCCCTCATGCTTGGTACCAGCGCTTTGCTGCCTATCTTCGGCACATCGGCTTCGTGGCTTCTGTGTCCGATAGCTCCCTGTTCACTCTTCATATCGGCTCCGCTACTGCCTATCTCCTTCTATATGTCGAAGACATTGTCCTTACAGCGTCTTCGACATATCTCCTCGACTAAATCATGGCTCGACTCCACTCTGAGTTCGCATAACCGATCTTGGTCCTCTCCACCACTTTCTTGGCATCTCCGTCACCCGTTCCTCTCACGGGCTCTTTCTTTCCCAGCGCCAGTACGCCATCGACCTTCTCCAGCGTGTGGGCATGGCCGATTGTCACCCCACGACCACCCTGGTCGACACTCGAGCCAAACTCTCTGCTGTCGATGGCGCACTCGTTGCCGATCCCTCTCAGTATCGGAGTCTTGTCGGGGCTCTCCAATACCTCACCCTCACACGACCCGACCTCACGTACGCCGTTCAACAAGTGTGCCTCTTCATGCACGCTCCGCGTGAACCTCACCTCGCGCTGCTCAAGCGTATCGTACGCTACGTGAAGGGCACGCTCTCCAGTGGGCTGCATCTCAGCTCCAGCCCCATCGACTCCCTCACTACGTATTCCGACGCGGACTGGGCAGGCTGCCCCGACTCTCGACGCTCTACGTCTTTCTCGGTGACACTCTAGTCTCCTGGTCCTCAAAACGTCAAACTACAGTATCCCGGTCTAGCGCCGAAGCCGAGTACCACGCCGTCGCCGAGTGCTGCTAGCTTTGCCAGCTTCTCCAGGAGCTTCATGCACCCCTCTTCTCCGCGATTGTTGTCTACTGCGACAATATCAGTGCCGTCTACATGATCGATAACCCGGTTCATCATCGACGCACCAAGCACATCGAGATCGATATCTATTTTGTCCGTGACAAGGTCGCATTAGAACAGATTCAGGTGCTACATGTATCATCGACGCACCAGTTCATCGATATAATGCTCAAAGGCCTACCCACGTCTTTGTTCACTAGTTTTCGGTCCAGTCTCTGTGTCCGTTCCCCTCCCACTGCGACTACGTGAGTGTTAGACCACTGACCTGGGTTGTATATATATATATATATAGATCTTTATACACTTGGGTTCACTGTACACATTTCTAGGAGACCGGACCGGCGAGCGAGACACCGAGACGAGACGAATGGAGATGCCGATAGTGTCGGTGACCGAGGAAGGCGAGCAGCCGGTCCGCGTGGCTGCCAGCGCCGCGTGCACATTGCACGGACTCCGGCGAGAACACGACGTTCTCCAAGGTTCCGATGCCAGGTGCTTGGTGGGCGCCATGGCGGTAGCTGACGGCGCCGGTGACATCGTTGCAGAAGCAAAACGGGCCGGCGTTTTTACTGGAATGGGCTGTGGGCTGAACGCTTCCAAATTTCATAGCCTAACACAGTGGAGACACTGCATTAGTTCGGTTGTAGTCCCACCTTGCTTACCTAGTACAAGTCTCGCTACTTCATAGACTGAGTCCGGAAACTACTACATGAGAAACACCCAAAAGCTGAGCATACACCGGTTGTATTGCAGCAAGTAGTACTTTCGGTCCCTTTCAATCCAGAGTATATGTTCCCATTCACTTGGTGCAAGAACGAATGAGACACTGCATTATGCAAAGATGGATTGATTTGCGGCAGCGGCAATTATGTCTTTCACATACAACTAGAAAAAAGTAATCTCCTTTTTGAATGGCAGTTCCAAAAAAGCGTATTCGTAAAAATAGACTTATTTTTCCATATTACAATCTTATTCTTTCTGGCGTCAGCGAGCATCCAAAACTCTAAGGAAGCATATGCATCCATGGTTACATTTGGACAGGGAAGTTTCATTAAGCTTTCTGAAAATACCCCTATATATAATCATAGAAATATCACACAGGCAAACGCCAAGCAAAACAGCTAGCTTGCCTTCCAGTCCAAGTCTTCACTGTATCGGCGGGCATACGGATGGGAAGGGAGGCTGCGACGTCGAGCGGGAGCCGAATGGAGATGCTGATAATGTGGGGCGCGCTTCTCACAGTCGCGGTCCACGTACCGATGGCTGTATACTGCTCCGACCCGTTGTTAGCCATGTCCTGCTTCCAGGTTTTCCTCTACTGTCTCTGCCGCTACCTCCAACGTCGTGGCGCCGATGCCTCCAATGGCAAGCTCTGCTTCCGCCTCACGGTCGCCATCGTGATCCTCAGGATTTTACCCCCGTCCCTTCTCGTCGCCCGTTTTGCTTCCGTCGCATGGGGCTGGGGTGCCATGGTCGTCGTCTGGCTAGGGATCGCCTTCGTCATTGAGCTCGGCTTCCGCTTCTTCTTCCCCTACAGTTGCATCACGGGCGTTCGAGAATCGAGGGATTCCCCTGTTTGATTTGATGAAGCAATTTGGTTTTCTTCTCATCAGGTCGCTCATGTGGAAGTTGGAAACTGGTTTTTTTACTTTGCATGGAGCATTTCAGTTCATGTAAACCAATCAGTACCACTAGTCTTCAGGCTTTACGTGATCATTGATCACTGTATTTCTCAAATAAAACCTAAACCTAATCAGTTAGTTGTATTTATTTTTTTTCGAAACACAGTAGCTATATTGATAAAATCATTATGAATATAAAAAATAATTAGCCGTAAATACGAGCACAACACTGCATCAAATTTAGAATTTAAATCCAAATAAAACATAACCAGTTTGTTGATATATTTAATCTTTTTCAGATGTATCTTAGTTCCTATGTATGTTTAGTTGCAGTTGTCTTCTTTTAATTTTAAGATGAATATGCTTAGCTCATTTCCTGTTTATGGTCTGTTTTTATTCCAAATTGTTGCCAGCGTGAAAAAGATGAGAAACTACACTATGTTTCCGGATCTCAGGCCATAAGCGGACAGGAAAAGAAGAGGGATTTCCCACAGAAAAAGAAATGGCTCCTTTCCAGCTTTCTATGTCCAAATTTAGGGCTGTTTTAAAACGTAAGATTGAGAAAATAAAATAAAAATAATAATAACACATAATTTTAACAGAAATATGAGTGTAAAATAGAAATATAAAATATATAAAAATACATGATTAGTCGTTTGATTGTACTCATCACCAACACTCATTTAAAAAAAATGTACACATACCAGCCACCGTCCCATCACCACCTCCTAAAATTCTACCCCATGGGACGACTGTCTATCCCTTCTCCAAACCAAATGTATATGAGCCTTTTTAATTAATTCTAAAATTAAACTATAAAATTCGATTTTCCCTTTATAATGTGATTTTTTAATTTCATAGCAATGTACAAGTATTTTGTGAATTTTCTCTAAAGCTTGCACAAGATGAGATGAGACCGAATTTCATGGGATTTGCTATGATCCAATCCTTTGTTTCAAGAGGCCACATAGGAAAAAAGTCATAGGATTAGAATTCTATAAAATTCTTATATTTTTTCCTTTAAATCGGTCTCAGAAGACCAATCACATCTAATCCAGAGACAACACATCTGGTCCAACCCATGTATATAACCAACTAACTATGATCAGAAATTGCCACGCATCAACCCCATGGCACCCACGTTTCACTTGCCTGCCTCCATGTCAGCACCCCTCCCTCTAGTCCCACACTCTCACATTTTCCATCTCCTCTGCACTGTTCTTCTCCTCTTTCACCTCACGACTCCCAACACTCCTTTCCACACGTTTTGACTACAAAACCCCTACAAAATTGACGGTGTCCATCTCAAAGATGACGTTCTCTTGTAATCTTTCCTTACTGTTTTTGAAATGTCCCATTTTTTATCTACTGACTTGTATTGATAAACCAAGTTTGTTGTATGTCAATCACTTATTTTAGCTCCCCCTTCGCTTCATGTACACAACTCTTTTCGAATAAAATGGAAGATTTAACCTTATGCTCTAAACTTACTTCGTACTTTTGTAAAACTTTTAGTCATCGTAGTTGTTCTTGTGTAGCTTGTAGAAAAACACAGTGTCATAGGCAAAATGGAGGTGGGTAACGTGTGGCCTTATGGCTCCAAACTAAACTTCGCTGAAATGACTATGCTCCTTTTTCTGCTTCAATAAAGCTAAAAAACTATTTACACACAAAATAAATAAATATGGAGATAAAGTATTGCCTCATCAAATACCATGTAACAAAGGAAATCTATGTCCCACATCCATCTCGACCAAATATTTAATGGACTACACACACCTCAAAATCCAACCCTTTGAGAAATATCATTCTATTCGATGTTATGTATAGATAGCCAAAATGACGGTCTGGCGCGACATCACCCTTCAAGCGCGGCTATTAAACGAGCCATGCTAGGCTAGCCGGTGTGTCAGGATGACGATCTAGACTTGGCTTGGTAAATGGATAAATGGACCGGGCCAACCCATTGGCACATTTAGCCCATAAAAAAATAAAAAATATATGGGATAATTAAAAAATAAATAGGAAAAATTAAGTAAAAAAATAAAAAATAGAATAAGTAAGAAAATTTATTAAAAAAAATTCTAAAACTACTAAACGGACTGACCCGGCCCGACGGACTAAGTCACCGGCCCAGATATGGTCCAACCAACCGAGCCAAGCCCGGCCGACTTATTTAGCTTCATACGGGAGTGTGTCTGGGCTAGGCCAACAGTGCCAGGCCGCATGTTGGCCCTGTTAACCCGGTCATTTGACCATCTCTAGTTAGTTATACGTCTCCAGTTTGACCGTGGTGTTTTCGGTTTCATGCACCGCAACATATGTGTGCACTCTGGCTAGGAAGACATTGTCGGTAACCAGTCCTCCACCCAGGGATTCTCTCATACTCCTGTTTCATAGGCTAATCCTTTCTAATCCAGGAATCTTTCCCAATCACCCAAGTACGGAACCAACGGTCGACAATCACCTGCGAAAGCCGCCACGTGTCAACCCCACGTTCCACGTCAGCGCCCCTGGCCCCACACCCTCACGCTTTCCATCTCCTCCACACTCTTCTTCTACCTCGCGACTCCCCGCACTTGTCTCCTCCTCTCCACTCGCCGCGACCTCGAAACTCCCGCAAAGATGGCGTCCTCCTCCCCCTCCCACGCCGCCGCCTCCCTCGCCCCCGCCCCTCCCCGCCACCTCCTCCTCCTCCGCCTCCACCGCGGATGCGCCACCTCCCCGCCACGCGCCGCAGCCCGCGCCCGCGCCGTCCGGGATGGCGGGGGAGGGTCGTACCTGGACATGTGGAAGAAGGCGGTGGAGCGGGAGCGGCGGTCGGCGGAGATCGCGCATCGGCTGCAGCAGGCCTCGACGGCGGTTGAGGAGGAGGTGGTGGGGCGAGGGGAGGCTGCGGCGGGCGACGTGGAGAGGAGGACGGCGAGGTTCGAGGAGATGCTGAGGGTGCCGCGGGAGGAGCGGGACCGGGTCCAGCGCCGCCAGGTCATCGACAGGGCCGCGGCCGCGTTGGCGGCGGCTCGCGCCGTGCTCAAGGAGCCTCCTCCCCCGCCCGCGCCGCTCCCCCCGCAGCAGCAGCAGGAGCAGGAGAAGCCGGCGGTGGAGGCCACGGGCAAGGCCGGATCGGGGAATGGGCTGGGTTCGCGTACGGCTCTGGGGGAATCGGATCGGGCTTCCAGGCCGCCGGCGAAAGGTACGGGTTACTACGCGCACGTGAGGTTGCTTAAAAGATTACAAGTACTCTTTCTTGTGAACGCAGCATTATCTTTGTGATTCTTTTTACCTTTTTACTGTGCTTGGTATGATCATTGATTGAGGTTAAAAAAAAAGATCACTCCTTTTTATGAAACAACTATGCAGCTGATGAGTTAATAAGGGAGTTGAGTTTTTATAAGGAATCCAACCATAAATCCCTTAAGTGAGGAATAGTTGAAAAACAAAGAATCTTTATGTATATGTTTTAATGTGTATACATGAAACTTTTATGAAAACTGTTTGATTGGATTGATAGGTGAATGGATGTAGTGCACCAAGAAGAATTTAGGGGACTTGTCAAATTTTGAGAGTTCTCAGATGTTTATGGAAAATTTTGATTGTGCACGATGTTGTTTTGCTCTCTCACAATTGGTAGTACCAATTAGCAATTGTAAGTCTGCACTCTGCATATAGCACACATGTGCCTCGCATATTGCTATCTGGTTTTGTTGTTCATGCATATTTCTTCAATCTATTTGGGTATTAAACATGGTTTTTTTTTGTCATTGTTGTTTAGCGCAATGCTGATTTTATCAAATGACTTGCTGCCCGCTGTTCAAATAAATGTAGCTAAAAGTAGTGCATGCACCAAAACAAACGCCTGGTAAAATTAAGAATGTTCAAATAAATGTAGCTAAAAGTAGTGCATACACCAAAACAAACGCTAGGTAAAATGAAGTATGTAGAAAATATATTTCTATTGGTCTTTCCTACTTCCAATATTTGTTGCAAGTTTCAGCAGTATTCTTGTATTTACTCAATCATATATTTAATGTTATGTGTGGTACACATTTAACTGCAATAGTTTATTTATTAAGCAATTGTAAAGTCATGCTGTTTTGAATTTGTAATCTGATATCAATAATCTATTTCAGTGCCAGATGCTGGGGATTCATCTCCTTACAAGCAGTCAAGTTCCAAGCTTGGTACCCCAGGCCCAGATTTCTGGTCCTGGTTACCACCAGTGGAAAATAGCGCTAAACTAGGAGAAATTGATACTGGTTTAAAACCATCCAAGAAAGTGGATTCCTTTTCAAGTCAGCCTGATCTGTTGATGGAAAAGGAGCAGTCAGCAGACATATTATCACTTCCATTTGAGGCCTCTTTCTTCAAGAAGGAGGACCGATCTCTTCCTCCCTTCCAGTCATTTGCTGAGCCTGAAAATGTGGTTTCCAAGCCCGATCTTACTGCTGATGCAGAGGAGACATTTGAAGAACAGTTCTCTAAAAATGCAGCTGAGGCAGCTAGAGCTCTTAGTGCAAGCGATGAGAAGTCATCACATGGGGTACATCCAGATGGTTCATTGTGGTGGAAAGAGACAGGAGTAGAACAAAGGCCTGATGGTGTAATTTGCAAGTGGACTGTAATTAGGGGAGTTAGTGCTGATGGAGCTGTTGAATGGGAAGACAAGTATTGGGAGGCTTCAGACCGGTTTGATCACAAAGAACTAGGTTCTGAGAAGTCTGGCCGTGATGCTACAGGCAATGTTTGGCGGGAATACTGGAAGGAATTGATGTGGCAGGTGAATTGCTATCTCATTGTTACTACTGTTTGTTCATTTTTCATGAAACTACGGTTTATGTAAAAAGTATTAAATTATGTGTATTATTTCAGATAGAGATAGTGCTTGCTCAGACTATAGTATTCACATTTATCTAGTGCTAGACTGCTAGAGCATATGCTGCCTGTATAACCTTATTTGGCTTGAGTGATGTAGATGTGTGCAGGGGTATGTACCTCACTGTCATAAGCTGATTCACTAAAGTTTTTTTTTCTGACAAAGCTGATTTACTAAAGTTTTTAGGTGGAATGATTGGACTATGTTTTTTCTAACAGAATGTTATGTTTTTTTCTAACAGAATGCCTGACTAGAATATAACTGAGCACTTCATATTTAATATATTTGCAGGATTTCACTTGTGGAGTTATGCATATGGAGAAGACTGCAGACAAGTGGGGAAAGAATGGTAAAGGGGAGCAATGGCAAGAGCAATGGTGGGAGCATTATGATTCAAGTGGTAAAGCTGAGAAGTGGGCTGATAAATGGTGCAGCTTGGATCCAAATAAACCACTAGATGTTGGTCATGCTCATGTTTGGCATGAAAGGTAAAGAGCTTCTCAATTCTTTCAGAATGCTATCTGTCCATACTCTTATCTTGTTTTTGTCCGTAGTTTTATCACATTTCAAGAGCAGAAGTTTCTTCTAAAAAATATGAAAAGAGCAAATGCTTTAGCAATCAGATTACCATTTTATCCATTTATGTTAGAACTGTTATGAAATTTACAACTTCAATCAATCAACTCAGTATATCACTGGCTCATGCTCTACAGGTGGGGCGAGAAGTATGATGGCTGCGGAGGTAGTGTGAAATACACTGACAAATGGGCTGAACGATCAGAGGGGGACGGATGGTCAAAATGGGGTGACAAGTGGGATGAGCATTTTGACCCGAATGGCCATGGAGTGAAGCAAGGGGAGACCTGGTGGGAAGGCAAGTATGGGGACCGGTGGAACCGCACCTGGGGCGAGCATCACAACGGCACCGGTTGGGTGCACAAGTATGGCAGGAGCAGCAGCGGTGAGCACTGGGACACACACGTCCTGCAGGACACCTGGTATGAGCGATATCCGCACTTTGGGTTCGAACACTGCTTCAACAACTCGGTGCAGCTCCGGTCTGTGAAGAGGCAGGCCCCAAGAAATATTAAACCTGAAAAATATTAGATATTTAGAAGCAACTTAATTGCAATCATAAGAAATAGTTGGCTACATGCCCATCTTTCATTTTTGATGTTGCTGAAGAGCCTTTGCTTGTATAATAAGATGGAATGGCTGATTTCAGCTCTTGTTCCTGGTCCAGTGCTCATACCTGAACCGATATATGTTACCAAGGTTCATATGCTGCAATGGAATAGAAAGGTTTGTTGTTCTTAGCATCTGGAATTGATCCCCCTTTGGGCTTGTTTGGATAGAAAGAGATTAAGTTCAATCATTTGGGTTTTACAGCGGTTTTAATTCAAATATTCTTTCAAATCCAAACATCTGCTGAAATTAATGCCAAATTTGTTCCTGAAATGCAACTGATTAACTGTTTTGTATGTATACCACACAAAGGAGGCCATCCTACCACGCAAGCGCGTAGGACATCGTCTGTGCCGTGACACAGTCATGTTTCTTCATATAAAAATATAATTCCTGAGAAGTGCTTCCATGTTCTTCAAAAAACTAAAAAAATGAAACGACCTGAACCCACAAAAAATAAGTGCGAAACACAAAGCAGTTGAAGTCATTTTAAGATAGGTTATTGTGCTATGGAATTGCAATTAGCTGATGACCTATAAACCAGTCGACATCCGACACCCGTTGAAATGGAAAACATGACTATGCAATCTGGTGATCTATGGCAAATATGCATAAACAAAGGGAAGAAGTGAAATAAATTAAATTTGACTAATGAATGTTGAAACATAATTAAACCCCAATTAAAGTACAGAAGAATGTGCACATATTCTCTCACCCCTCTTCTCTGATGAGATCGTGAGAATTCTTAAAGCCTCCTCCCCTGCCTCGCACTTATGACATGCAAAGGTAAAACAAGCAATAAACATCTCCTGCTACCTGTGCCATCTCCTACACATAAGTTTCAACACACCAGCCAAAGAATTCAAGAGCTGATTTCTAGTTCATGGAGAACCATTTCAGTGAGCAGCAGATCTCCGATTTCCGCGACGCTTTCTCGCTGTTTGACAAGAACAATGACGGTATGGTTCCATACTTCCAATGATATTTACATGCTAATATTCAGCTTTCACCATGATAATACTTGAATTCCATGGAATTCACTCAATTCAGTACTATTTCAATTAATGTATCGGCTGAAACCTTGAAGTTCTAGGATGGATTTTTCACTGCAATGTTTTCCATTCTTTTTGTGAATGCAATGAAGAGAAGGCATCTCGGTTTGTACAGTATTGAGCACTCGATGTTATTTTGTTCTTATTCTATTTATCTTCAGCATGATCTGCACTGCAAATCTGTAAATCTGAAACTGTTGTATATCTGATATATTAGGCTGCATATGTAGGGAGGAGCTGGCCACCGTGCTCACACGCCTGGGCATGGCACCAAGCCAGGAGGATCTGCAAGACATGATCGTGGCCGTCGATGAGGACGGCAACTGCACGATCGAGTTCAACGAGTTCCTCGCCATAATGAAGAAACTATATGTAAAATGCAACTCAACCAAGATAAAAATAAATTACAAGTATCTTTTTTATGATCTTGTATATGAATAGCTAAGTGAAAAATAAAGTTTTTCTTTTCATTTTGAATGCAGGAGAATGGCAAGGAGGATGATGAGGAAGAACTGAGAAAAGCTTTCAGAATTTTCCACAAGGATGATAATGGATTCATATCACGCAATGAGGCATGCGTTAAATTGCACCATTTTGCATAATTTTATCGATTTTCATATTTTAGTTTGTAGCTAATTAAATGATCGTTTATGTCCATAGTTGAGTATGGTGATGGCTAGTCTTGGAGAAGAGATGACAGAGGATGAGATTGATGATATGATGAAGGCCGCTCATACCAACAACAACGGGCAAGTTGACTACGAAGAGTTCAAGCGTGTCATGATGAGCACGTAAACGATTTTGATCCTCTTCGGAAGAGCAATTGTATCTGGACTCATTTTAGATGCCATTTTATTTCATGGAAGTGTGAAAGGCAAAGTTGTGGTATGCCTGATTGTTCATGTAGTGTGCTACTTGTTAGTTGGGAAAATTGGTTACATGCACGCCATGTTTCTTCAATTTTGATGCAACTAATTATGGTGTGTCTGATGCTTCTTTCATCATATCAAGAGCAAATAGAATATTTAAGAAATCTAAATCTCATGTCACAATTGGGTGTTACGAGTCATGACTAAACAAGGAAGTATCTCGTGTTGATAGGTAAAAGCATATATGATCTTTATTCTGCCAAAGAAACTAAGCACACAATTCAACACAGCTAAAATTTAGTGACATTTTTCTTCATTTCGGTTGAACAATATAATATGTACATCTGATTCTGTTCCTTACAAATTTACATAGCCTGGATCTACCTATATTGCAGCATACAACTATTTTTCATGTGGTATTTACAATAGCGAATGGGGCGATTGGGTGGACATGTACAAATGATTCACAATTCCGTCGATTGAACTCACCAAGCAAATTGTGCACTCAGCTGTAAAATTTGGAGAACTTATTGAAGGTCATGAGTAAGTTAGATCTTTATCGTGCGTCAGTTATGGTGGCTCCTGAAAGTAAGGATGAGCTAATACTTCATCAACACTTAGGCGGTCCTCCTACAAGACAAGGGTAAATACAAGTTTAGAGATGGAACCACATCATCAATGAATAAAGTGATGATAAAATAGAAGTGCGAGGCATGGGCTGGTCTTTAAAATACAAGTTCAGCAAGATGCAGATAACACAAACAGTAGCTCGTACAGTTCTTATCAGTACATTCTGCGAAATGGTTGTCCTTTATTCCATTTTCATCTTCATATTTCAAGAAGCCTAATAAAGACTATTATTTAGATTTGCATAGGAAGAGTTGAACTTTCCCAACAGAGATGTTTCAGAACTAATGTAGTTTACACAAATTGTATCTACTCTGTGTACTTGTGTCTGTTGATATTATTCTGCAATATCACTTGTTGTTAATAGCTAAATTCTATTAAAAATATACCTCTGCCGGGGGGAAGGAGCGTCCAGCGTGGGCAGTGCGCGGACCGGAACACCGCGGGCGCCCCGCCCTCGCGGTACACTGCGAGGCAGGTCTCCGATTCCCCCGCGCACCTCTGCGGCGCGAGGAGGAGGAGGAGTAGCGCGGCGACAGCTACGACGACGAGGAGCGCGGCTTGGAGTAGGCGGTGGCCGGAGAGAAGCAGGCGCATCGGGGAGTCGCCGGAGTTGGGGAAGGAGGAAAGGTAGGCGCGGGCTTGCGTGTCGCGAGCTCGTGGTGGGGCCCAGTCTCCAGCCGCTATGAGACGAGGCGCCTGGGCCCAAACCAAGGGATCTCGGTGTACGCGCGGCCCATATTAGCTGGCCCGGAACGGGAATGCGGAACACGTTAGGCCCATATTGGTTAGGACGAAACGGGGTTCCCAGTCAACGTATGGCCCATGTTGGTTGGGCCAGAAATTGCCCGGCTTCTTTTCCGGCCCAAATTGAAAGTGGGCCAGGCGTGGATCAGTGTTTTTTTTTCTTTTTTGCGATCGTAATGTGGGACAGTTAGGCACATCAGGCTGTGAATGGAATTAGGAAGGCATATTATTATTTTTTTGTGTCATAGGACCATATGTTAGATCTAGAGTTATATGGTTGTAAAAGACAAAGGATTAAAGCTGATTGTGAAAGACAAGTTATACAGATTTACACGTTGGATAAGAGTTAATACCTAGTTTTATTTTGATGGGTTGCTTTTCACCCGTTGATTGTGTTCTGTTGCTCTTATAGAGAGCTCACTGTATGTCTTATATCGGTTGAGACATGGTTAATCTACTCAAATAAGAGTAAGATTTTCTAATTTATTAGGACTCTATCATGTGTCTTGCAATACAAGTTAATATAATTGTCGAGTTGAATCACCTAATATTTATATATAATTGGTTGTGCTTTCATGAGAATACCCGGGCCATGTTTCCCACAACAGTGATAGATCTATCGTTAATATAAGAAATTCAAACGATTTTGATCGAATTCAGCGGTTGGTTTGCATACGTTTGTTGCTGTGTACTAAGATATAATTAACACACTTTGTCGATAGCTGCATACGTGTAGCTCTATTTTACGGTTTAAACCACAAATAATTAGTTGCTTTAGGCCGACTTAACATCGATCCCTCAGCAATTGGCCAATTTGCCACTTTGTTCTGAACCCTAAAGTAGTAGTCAATACGCAAAAGCAAAAACAAAAACAAACTCTAACATCAAACACAATTAAAATCCTAATGATTATGTAAACAAGGTTCTTCAAATGGATAACTTCCATTAATCCACTAGTATTTGAGACACATAGGAGAGCTTATCATCTGAAGTTCTTATCCTCTCCATGTCTAGGCCATTCATAATACACATACAACATCGAGTGACCCCAAGTTGTCACTTCGAAGATTTTACTACACCTAGGCTAAACCCCTCATCCTTGCAAGGGCATGGCTGGCTCGCTAAAAATGAGAAAGTTGGGCGTCAGGGCATGCTCACAAGGTCGTGACCTTGCCCCCATGCCCCTATACGGTCCCCCCAACACTCCAACCCAACAAACCTCTAAGAAACGACGGAGGAAGAAGAGGGGCCTACTATCAACCAAATCTAGGAGCACCGCTAAAGTCTCCAACGCCACCACACCATGCCACACATCGGTCAGAGCCATCCTCAATCTATCATGGAGGTGGTCAGATATGAACGGCTCTAGCAGTGAGGAGCGCGGGGACAAGAAAATATGAAGTTGGGAGAAGGAGGAGACACCACCGCTATGGCCACCTCGGCCGTGTCCTTGACCACCTATGGACCCATAAAAGACTGGTCGCCTTTGATCTGCACTGTGGAGCTTAAGGAGGAAGACGACACCACCATCGAGGCCACAGGCTTCCTCACCTCGCCTCACCTTGTTGCTAGATCTTTTCTCGGCTTCCAATAGTGAATCTTGTGGTTAGGGAGTCGTCATCACTAGCGGGATCCCATGCAGCCTTGTCGAAGCAACAGCAGCCACACAACGGGGAACTCATGGAACAGGGCTCACGCGTCATCGTCAGGAGAAAAATGAGGAGCCGCAACCATCAAGTGAAGGGAGGGTGATGGCTATCAGATAAAAGGGGAGCAAAAACCGATGGAGTATGGGTAAGGGAGATGGGAAATATTTTATATTTGTTTCTTTATTGTAAAATTTTAGATTTTTTTGTAACTTAGAAAAACACAATGGATGAAACATAAAATATTAGAGGCTTATATAAAAAAATAATGAACCACTTGAAGCCACTTGTATTGTGGGAGAAATTTTTTTTAGATAAATGATCTTAACCTATATGACACCTAAGACCACTCAATTTGAGTGGTTTGCATTGTGAATGTCCTTATAACGATTCAACGAGTTCAGATTAATTTTCTTAGAGCGCGTGGCTCTGACGAGAGAAGAAGCTTGCAGCTGAAAAATCCATCAGTAAAAAGAAAAGTTTGATGAAGATTGCAGACAACCACTGCCCATAAGATTCAATTCAACGAGTTCAGATTCATTTTCTCAGAGCATGTGGCTCTGGCGAGAGAAGAGGGTTGCCGCTGAAAAATCCATCACAAAAAAGTTAGGCAGACACCTTACCTGTGAGATTAGCATCCTTTGACGTTTTCTCGACATTTTGCAGAGGCCTATCTAGCCAGCAGAAATAAAATTGGAAAAAGGCCAAACTTTGTCATTTCTGGATGGTTATACCTATCATTTACATAGGACAGAACTCTAAATAACTGCATTAAAAATCGGAGGACAGAATCCGTGGATGGTCCATGAATGGTGAAACCACATGTGTAATTGGAGAGAGAAGAACTGATGGGATTCCATTCCAATCTTTTTCTCCATACAAGTCGTATATCGGTTGAGTTGGTCCATGTCTGTAGCTATAAGAGAGATTATTGCCCCCCGTTTCATATCGGAGAGCTATAATAAATTTTTATATAGAAAGTTTTTATAAAAAAAACACGCCGCTAACATTTTAAAAATCATGCTCACGATGAAAGTACTCATCCCTTAAGTCAAAACAAACAGAACGCTGACCTATATGATTCCTCCAGTTTGCTGCTGCTGCACTGGAGTGTGAGTGTACAAAGTATTCAGTGACTAGAAATCCCCCGAGCGTATACGAGGGGGTCGGATCTATATATATGCAGTCCAGGCCAATGGTCTGTCTAACACCTCCCGCAGTCGCAGCGGGAGGGGAACGAACGCAGAGACTGGACCGAAAACTGGTGAACAAAGGTGTGGACAGACCTTTGGTCATTATATCGGTAAACTGATGTGCCGTTAGTACATGAAGCACCCGAACCTATCTTAATGCAACCTTGCCACGGACAAAATGAATATCGATCTCGATGTGCTTGGTGCGTCGGTGATGGACCGGGTTGGCGGTCATATAGATGGCACTGACATTGTCACAGTAGACGACGGTCGTGATGGAGAGGGGTGCACGGAGCTCCTGGAGAAGCTGGCGAAACCAGCAGCACTCGGCGACGGCGTGAGCGACGGCGCGGTACTCGGCTTCAGCGCTGGAGCGGGACACTGTAGTCTGACGTTTTGAGGATCAGGATACGAGAGTGTCACCGAGGTAGACGCAGTAGCCGGACGTAGAGCGTCGAGAGTCGGGGCAACCTGCCCAGTCCGCGTCGGAGTACGCGGTGAAGGAGTCGATGGGGCTGGAGCTGAGATGCAGCCCGCTGGAGAGGGTGCTCTTCACGTAGCGTAGGATGCGCTTGAGCAGCGCGAGGTGAGGTTCGCGCGGAGCGTGCATGAAGAGGCACACTTGATGGACAGCGTACGTGAGGTCGGGTCGGGTGAGTGTGAGGTATTGGAGAGCCCCGGCAAGACTCTAATAGTGAGAGGGATCGGCAACGAGGACGCCATCGGCGGCGGAGAGTTTGGCTCAAGTGTCGACTGGGGTGGCCGTGGGGTGACAGTCGGCCATGCCCGCACGCTGAAGGAGGTCGATGGCGTACTGGCGTTGGGAAAGGAAGAGCCCGTGGATGGAATGGGTTACGGAGATGCCAAGGAAGTGGTGGAGAGGACCAAGATCGGTCATGGCGAACTCAGAGTGGAGTCGGGCCATGATCTGGTCGAGGAGAGATGTCGAAGACGCTGTGAGGACAATGTCATCGACATAGAGAAGTAGATAGGCAGTGGCGGAGCCGATATGGAAAGTGAACAGGGAACTATCGGACGTAGAGGCCACGAAGCCGATGTACCGAAGATAGGCAGCAAAGCGCTGGTACCAAACACGAGGGGCTTGTTTGAGGCCGTAGAGAGAGCATTGAAGGAGACAGACGTCGTCGGGCCGAGAAGGGTCGACGAAGCCTGGGGGCTGCTGGCAGTAGACTGTTTTCGTCAGGTGGCCGTGAAGAAAGGCGTTCTTCACGTCTAGTTGATGCATCGGCCAGGAGCGAGAGGCAGCCAAGGTGAGGATGACTCGGATGGTGGCGGGTTTGACAACGGGACTGAAGGTCTTGTCGTAGTCGACACCGAGTCGTTGGGAGAAACCCCGAACTACCCAGCGAGCCTTGTGACGGGCAAGGGAGCCATCGGCGTGGAATTTGTGTTTGAAAATCCACTTACCGGTCACAATGTTGGCGCCGGGAGGTCGGGAAACGAGACGCCAGGTCTCGTTGTCCATTAGGGCTTTGTACTCGTCGGCCATGGCCGCGCGTCACTGAGGGTCGGCCAAGGCTGAGCGAGAAGTCACCGCGATGAGCGAGATAGAGCTGTGGACGGCGGAGAGACCGTAGCGCGGATTGGGTCGGAGAGACCCGGTCTGGGAGCGGGTGACCATGTGAGAGGTGGAGGGAACTGGAGCCGATGGGGGTGCGGGAGTAATGGGAAGAACTGGTCGGGTGGGGGCGTCATTGGCTCCGAGTCGGCGACTGTAGACAAGAGGAAAAGGAGGCATTAGATCGGCCTGAGCCGATGAGGTTGGGTGGGCCGAGTATTTCGATCGGTCCGATAGAGATGGATCAGCCGATAGGGTGGGGGAGTCGATGGAAAGTGAGGAGCCGATGGAAGTAGGGTGTCCGATGGAGAGGGAACGATATCGGCTGAAGGATAAATAGGATCGGTATCGGCTGATAAAGGTGGGTCCGATGGTGAGGACATCGTAGTGGTGGGATATGTGACGGGTAAATCCTCAGCAGCGGCCGATGAGGGGGCCGATGGAGAGGGCAGTGGGGAAGACCTAGTCGGCACGGTGTTGGTGAGGAGGAAGTCGAGATCACTAGAGGAGGATCTCGGATGAAGGAGACCGAAGGGAAAACATGTCTCGTCAAAAATGACGTGACGAGAGACGAGGACCCGTCGGGTGGAAAGGTCGAGGCATCGGTATCCCTTGTGAGAGATGGAATAGCCGAGGAGAATACAGGCGGTGGAGCGGGGAGTGAGTTTGTAGGAAGCTGTGGTGATGAGATTTGGGTAGCAGAGGCACCCGAAAACGCGAAGGTGGGAGTAGTCGGGCGCCGTGTGGTAGAGAAGGGCATAGGGAACGTTGTTATGAACGAGGAGCATGGGCGCCGATTGAGAAGGTACGTCGCAGTAGCCAGAGCATCGGCCCAATAAGTGGCAGGTAGGTGGGCGTGAAGTAGCATGGTGCGACTGATGTTGTTTAGGATGCGAAGGAGGCACTCGGCTTTGCCGTTCTGAGGAGAGGTGTAGGGGCAGGAGAGCCGGAGAAGGATGCCCTGTGAGGTAAGGAGGTTTGTAACGGTATGGTTGATAAATTCCATACCGTTATCGGCTTGTAAAGCCTTGATGGGGAGTTTGAACTGAGTGGATACGTACGTGATGAAGTGAGTGAGGTGAGAGGTGACCTCGGATTTGTGGATGAGCGAAAAGGTCCAGCAATAGTGTGTGTAATCGTCAAGTATAGCGAGATAATACTGATTACCAGAGACACTTTTAACTGCGAACGTCCATACATCACAATGTATAAGTTCAAATGGATGCGAGGTATAGGAGAGAGAACTAGAAAAGGACAGACGCACATGTTTACCAAGTTGACATGAGTAGCAAACTGTGAAGCTACGGTGAGTACATCGGATGAAGGCGCTGCGACGGAGGGTGGCGACAGCGTCGGGGCCGGGGTGGCCGAGGCAAAGGTGCCAAAGGTTGGTGGAGAGGGTGACGCTGGCGTGTGGGGTGGACGGCGCAACGGGAATGGTGTAGAGGTCGCCGCCACTATTGCAGCGAAGGATCTATCGCCGGGTTAGGATATCCTTCATAGAGAAACCAGACGCGTCAAATTCAATGGAGCAGTGGTTGTCTCGTGTGAATTGACGAACAGATATAAGATTGTGAATGAGAGAAGGGACAATAAGAACATTGCGTAGGGGGAGATTAGTGGTGGATGTAGACAGAGAGGAGTCACCGCGGCATTGGACAGGAAAAGAGTGACCATTGTCGATGGTGACAAAAGGGGAGGAAGAGGGGTGACAGGAGCAAAGTATACCTGCCGATGACACCGTGTGTGAAGACGCCCCAGAGTTTAGCACCCAAGGGTGCTGTGGTTGGAGCGTCATCTGGTTGAGGGCAGCGACGAGGCCAGCCTGGTTCCAGGAGGGAACCGACTGGGTGGTTGGGGTCGGTAGCATCGGCTGAGGCGGCAGAATGGGAGCCGATGCCAGGTGAGCATGGGGATGGGCGCCGAGAACTCCGGGTTGCCAGCCGATAGGGCTGCGTGGCTGGGGCTGGGGCGCCCAGGGGTTGTAGCAAAGCCACGGACCTGTGGGACCGGCAGGGTGGGTAGGGACCGATGTAGGTCGTGGTGGCGTCGGACCCTGCCAGGTCCTGCCTTTGCCTTTGCCCTTGCCTTTCCCGGTGCGGGCTGTGTTGCTGTGGCCGAAGCCATGGCCACCAGGACCGCAGCAGAAAGGGGCAGCGCAAGAAGCTCGGCAGCCATTATCGGGGAGGCCAAGGAGTGGGGCGGACGCGAAAAAGGCAGGGAGTGGCTGGACGCGAAGAGAATATGTTCACGTCCGGGAGGTAGGGATTCGTGTCCGTGGACACGTGGACACGTTGGACTGGCTCGGACGTGAGGGGAGAAGGTTCACGTCCGAGAGCCATTGAGCGTGTCGGAAAGGGCAAGAACCGAGGGAGGCTTCTAGCCGATGGAGGGCTGGACAAGTCCAGCCGATGGAGACGACGAGCGCGGAGGTGCGCCGGCGTCAGAGAAGGAGAGATGCACGAAACAAGACAAAGAGCGGAGACGGGTGCGAGGAGGGACGAGGAGGTGGATCGAGACCGTCGCCTGGTCGCGCGGAGGTGGGGCGGAGAAAAGGTGACTGCGGGAGAGACAGGGAGAAGAAGAAATGGAGACGAGAGAGCGAGGGGAGTACCGGAAAGAGAGTCGGCGACGGGAAGAATACGTCGACGACGAGGAAGAAAGGGTCGGCTCGCCGGAGGGAGAAGCTAGCGCACCGGGATGTCTAGACTCGCTCTAATACCATGTAGAAAGTGTACAGTGACTATGAATCCCCCGAGCGTATACGAGGGGTCGGATCTATATATATACAGCCTAGGTCAGTGGCTGATGAGTGCCAAAATCTGTAACTGACTGATCCATGATTTGGATTTATGAATCCAGAGAGTTTTTTAACACCTCACAGTATTTTTGTTTTTTTTAAATCAAAAGGGCAAAGAGAAAACTCTGTATATTCTTGACATAGCAAATACTCCTGGAATACATTTTCCATGAATTTTAATGATGTGAAGTTAGAATAGGTAATGCATCTCGGGTACCATATATGTAAGGTAAAAAATGATAGGATGGTGTGATACAAGATTGTCATATCAGACTCTTGTCTTGGCTTCATGCAAGTCTTTTTCTTGGTTTGCCTAACAATTTCGACAACAAAGCCGGATATCATCACCTATAAAAAAAGAGAGCATGTTATACAAAAGATCTCCATAAGTTGGGGCAGTATCTATATCACTAGCGTTAGACATATAGACTTCTGTATAGTAAACGAGGTATCTCTCCATTTGTTTGTTTACTATAGTAAACGGGTCTCTCTCCATTTATTTGTTTACTCCTACATGGTAGTATTAGAGCAGGCATACAGCATCTACGCATCGATATCCCTCTCGCTAGCGGGCCACCGCTTCTCCTCCGCGGCCTCCTCCGCTACGAGCTTCTTCTCCACAACCTCTTCCGCCGCGGGTTTCTTCTCCGTGGCCCTGTGACCTTCTTCGCCGTAGACTTCTCCTCCGTGGCCTCCTCCGCCGTGGATTTCTCCTTTGTAGCCTTCCCGTAGCAGGCTTCTTCTCCTTCGCCATCGTGCCTAGGGCTCTTCCAAGCCAGGACCTTCTTCCCCACACTCCTCCCCCTTCTGTGCCCAGCCTCCTGAATCACCCCACGCCACGGCGACCGCTTTCCCTTATCCACCTTCCACGAAGCGGGTGGCTTGGCACGGAGGCCATCACGTGCGAAGGAGACAGAGCCAGACGCTGGCGAGCATTGGCTTGTTCTGGACGTAGCCTAGAACCGTCCCTCACCTCATCCGCCTCCTCGCACTTGCTCTCGCACCGTCCCTCTCTTCACAGCTATGTCGGTGCTCCTCCGCGCCCGAGCTCTTTACCTCCGTTCACGTCCGGAGCACATGACGCGGACGCGACACCCTCTCTTTCACGGACGTACACCCACTCCTTTTGCGTCCGCACCAATCCGCCGCGCACATGTGTCCGTGGACACGAAATCCTCTCCCCTAGATGTGAACACCCCCCTCTCGTGCCTGCGACCCCTCTCGCCTCGTGTCCGTACCAATCCTCCGTGTACACATGTCCCTCTGTTCTTGCGGACGAGGTCTCTCCTATCGTGCCCTTGACTCCTCGCCTTGCGTTCGCGCCAATAGGACGCGCAAACGTGTCCTTATTTGCACGACGCGGACACAAAAATTCCTTTCGTGGATGCACACTCACTTTCTTCGCGCCCGTGACTCCTCTCCCCTCGCGTCCGCACCAATCAGTCTCGAACATCCGTCCACGGACGCGAAATCTTTCCCCACGGACGCGAATATCCCTCTTCCACGCATGTCACTCTTCTTCCTCGCGTTTGCTCCTGTGTTTCTCTCACGTCTAGAGCACGTGCGATGGCATCCTCGTCTCCACTCTCAGTGTCTCATCACTAGCGCACCCGAGCGTGATCCTCTCACGTCACGTCCAACTCTTATCAGTGATCTTTCGCAATGGCTACCGAGCCAGTTCTCAACTCCAGCACTCTTTTCGTTGCTGGATCTGGCGCCTACCATCGGCGATCTCTCCATCGGAGCTCTGGGCACCACTTCGGCTAATCCGGTGTTCTCTCCCCCCTACGCCGCCATCAACGTGAAATCTCATGTTCCGATTTTACTCAATCTCAATGCCAACTACTTCAAGTGGGTTTTCTTTTTTAAATCCTAGTGTGGCAAGTTTAGCCTCCATTCCCACATCGACGGCTCCGCTCCTCCTCGACCAGATGACCCCTAGTGGGATATCACCGAGTGCTGCGTTCGCAGCTGGCTGCTTGGCTCCGTCGATAACCCCGTTCTCGACCTCGCCATGGATGACACCAACCCTACCATCCGTGATCTGTGGGTGGCCATTGAGAGGATCTTCCACACCAACCAGCAACCCCATGACATCTTCCTCCTCAACGAGTTCCACTCCATGGTATAAGGAGACTCCTTCGTCTCTACGTACTGCCAACGCCTCAAGATTAAGGCCGCCACCCTTCGCGACGTCGGCCATCCTATGGCAGACTCGTAGCTTGTCCTCGCACTCTTGCGAGGTCTCAATCCTCGCTTCTCCAACACCGCCGATGATATCGCCAACTCCGTCACTCTTCTCATGTTCGCCAGAGCCTACGACATGCTGGTTCTCAAGGAACTCTGCATGGCCAATGACGAGAAGACCGTCGCCCACACTACTCTCATCACCACAGCTTGTCCTGGCTGCACCAGCCCGAGTAGCTACCACTCTATGTTAGTTGTTGTCTCCCCTGAAGGCCACAATAGCCACCTCGACTGCCACGGCTTTGGCAACAGCAATAGGGCCCAAGCCGGTGGCAGCGGCAAAGGGAAAGGGAAGGGCAAGGACAAAAGTTGGAGCAGCTCAACCCAATCACACCATACTACTGCCTCTCCATAGCAAGCCGTTCCCATGGGTCCTTTGCTCTGCTACAATCCCTAGGTGCCTCAAACCTTCTCGATGTAGCCGTAGCCGCGCAGTTACACCGGCTAGCAGTAAGGGGTTCTCAGTGCTCCCCCCAGGCATACCTGGCGTCCGCACCGGTACAACCTCCCATAACTCCCGCGCCCCCGCAAGTCTCACAGCTGGCTCCCATGTGGAACTAGGTTGACCTCATCGCCGCTCTCAACCAGATGACGCTTCAGCCTCAACATCCCTGGGTGTTGAACTCTGGTACATCATCTCACATGAGCTCTTCGGATGGTATACTTCTTTTCCATCATCCTTCCTCCTCTCCTTTCGTTACTATTGGTAATGGGCAAACCCTTCCAATTACATGTCACAGTGACTCCCTCCTTCCAACACTAGTGTCAAACTTTCCTCTCCACAATATTTTAATTGTTCCCTCTCGTACACAATTTACTTTCCGGTCGTCAATTCACCAAAAGACAATAATTGCTCTATCAAATTTGACGCTCTTGATTTTTCTATTAAGGATATCTTGACTCGACGCGTGATACTTCACTGAAATAGTGATGGTGACCTCTACACCATTCTCGATGTGCCATCCACTCCTCACACCAGTCTCGCCATCTCCACCAACCTTTGGCATCTCCGTCTTGGCCATCTCAGTCATACTGCCGTTGACATCCTCCGCCAAAGCGTGTCCATTAAATGTACCAGACCAGCCTCCACTATATGCCACTCATGTTAGCTTGGCAAACACGTGCGGCTTCCCTTTTTAAACTCTAACTCTTTTATCTCCCGTCCTTTTGAACTCTTTCACTGTGATGTGTGGATCTCTCCCGTTGCTAGTATTTTGGGCTATAAATATTATCTTGTTTTAATTGATGATTATATACATTACTACTGGACTTTCTCTGTTCTCGTAGATCCAAAGTCACAGTCCACCTCATTGATTTTTGCAATTATACTTCAACTCAATTCAACCTAGCCATCAAAGCTATACAGGCCAACAATGGGACGGAGTTCGTCAACAAAACCATCCGAGCCTTCTTTCATTCTCGTGGTATCCATCTTCGGCTCTCCTGTCATTACACTTCCCCACAAAATAGCAAGGCTATACGTATCCTCCGCACACTCAACAACATTAGCCGCACCATGCTTCTCAACGCCCACCTACTAGCATCTTACTGGGTTGAAGCACTCATCATAGCGACTTACCTACTGAATTGGTGCCCTTGCTCCTTCATTCGCAATGCCATTCCTTATACTCTCCTTTACAATAAGGTTCCTGACTATTTCTACCTACGTGTCTTCGGGTATCTTTGCTACCCCAACTTGACAACCATAGATCCTCACAAACTTGCCCCACGCTCCACCGCCTGTGTTTTTCTTGACTATCCCTCCTTCCACAAGGGATACCGCTACCTCGATCTATCTACTCGGCACATCATCATCTCTCGTCATGTCGTCTTTGACAAGTTCTGCTTCCCCTTTAGGTTAATCAACCCCGAACCTTCGCCAAGCGACCTAGACTTCTTACTTACTGATACTATACGCCTCCCCATGACTACTTCACCCTACAACGATGCTAAACATTCACGGCCCACTCAGGTGATACTCGAGGACCCACTGAACAATTCCGCCATTCTTCTACACGGCCCAACCATGAAGGCCGTCTCTCCACCGGCTCCAATTCCACCTTCCACTGCTACTGTGCTAGCGGTCGCCTCGACTGCCCCAGTCCAACACTTCCATCAGACCTACAGTCGCTGACCACGTGCGTCTACCACCTCAGCTCCTGCATAGTCCACCCTCCGACCGCTGATATCGTTGGATCACGCGTAGCCTCCGTCCCGATTGTCTCCTACATGGTCACCCGGTCCCAGACCGGGTCCTTTCACCTAACTCAGCGCTATGGTTTCTCCACCACCCACTGTGTCGTCTCGCCCATCCTGGTGAATCACCAGTCTGCCTTGGCCAATCCTCAGTAGTGTACGGCCATGGCTGATGATTACAAGGTGTTGATTGACAACCAGACTTGGCGACTCGTTTCTCGTCCTCCCGACGCCAACATTGTCAAGTGGATCTTCAAGTACAAATTCCACTCCGATGATTTCTCTTGCCCATCACAAAGCACGTTGGGTAGTTCGAGACTTCTCACAGCGCCCTAGCATTGACTACGACGAAACTTTCAGCCCCATCGTCAAGCCCACCACAATTCGAGTCGTTCTCACCCTTTCTGTATCGCGCTCCTGGCCGATCCATTAGCTTGATGTGAAGAACGCTTTTCTTTATGGTCATCTAGCGGAGACAGTGTACTATCAACAACCTCCTAGTTTTGTCGACCCCACTCGTCTCAACGATGTTTGTCTCTTACAACGCTCCCTATATGGCCTCAAACAGGCACCTCAGGCTTGGTACCAGTGCTTTGCTGCCTACCTTCGGTAACTCGGTTTCATTGCCTCCATCTTCGACACGTCCCTTTTCTACTTCATATCGGGGATACCACCACTTATCTACTCCTATACATCGACGACATCATCCTTACGGCATCCTCAACCGTCATCCTGCAGCACATCATGACATGACTCCACTCGGATTTCGCCGTGACGGACCTTGGTCCCCTGCACCACTTCCTCAGCATCTCCGTCACGTGCTCCCCCAACGGATTATTTCTCTCTCAGCACCAGTGTGCTATGGACCTTCTCTAACAAACGGGCATGGCCAAGTGTCACTCTATAGTAACTCCGATTGACACTTGTGCCAAGCTCTCAGCCACTGATGACCCTCTAGTCACTGACCCCTCCTAGTACCAGAGGCTTGCCGGTGCCCTGCAATACTTGACGCTCACACACCCTGATCTCACCTATGCGGTCCAGCAAGTGTGCCTCTTTATACATGCTCTCCACGAATCTCATCTCGCGTTGATCAAGCGCATTCTTCGCTACATGAAAGGCACCCTATTCACTAGCCTCCACCTCAACTCTAGATCGGTCGACTTTCTCACTACATATTCCAACACGGACTGGGCGGGCTGCCTTGACTCTCGACGTTCTATATCAGACTACTGTGTCTTTCTCAGTGACAACCTGGTCTCTTGGTCCTCTAAGCGCTAAACCATGGTGTTCTGTTCTAGTACGGAAGTCGAGTACCGTGCGGTTGCCCATATAGTCGCCGAGTGTTGTTAGATCCGCCAACTCCTCCAGAAACTTCATACACCTCTCGTCTCTGCAACCATCATCTACTGTGACAATGTTAGTGTCGTTTATATGACCGCTAACCCAATTCATTATCACCGCACGAAGCACATCGAGATCAACATCCACTTCATCCGTAACAAGATTGCTCTAGGACTAGTTTAGGTGCTTCACGTACTTTCGACACATCAATTCACCAACATCATAACCAAAAGACTATCTGAACCTTCGTTCATCAGTTTTCGATCTAGTTTTTGTGTCCGTGATCCTCCCCCTATGTCTACAGAGAGTGTTAGACATATATATACAGCTGACCCCTTTTACAGTAAATGAGATCTCTCTTCACTCCTACAACTAGAAATAAATTATAGAAGGACAGAATAGGAAAAACAAAATGGCAAGCGAGAAAATTTTTAAATTTCTTTTGCCTAAACTTTCGATGTGTACGGGACCTACTATATATATTTGCTGGCCCGTTATGCGAGGATTATGATGCCATTAATGAGCAGAGTTTTGCAAAGGGATTAAGACTTAGGAGATGGGAATTCATTGTCTTCGAGACGATGGCCTCCTGGTTAACAGATTGAGGTCATGGCTGTAGTGCGCAATCACAAAGACAACAAGCTTTTTTTGTGCATCCACTAAACAATTATACTTTTCCAACTTACTGCTAGTATAGTAAATTACAGGATATTTATAGCTAGCTAGCCTTGGTGATGGATCCTACATTAGCAGTGAACAGCAACTGACTTGCAAAACTATGACACCATGTAATTCATACTGCAAACAAAATGGCCACCTGATCTTGAACACTGTCTCAGTCACCAACCTTCTTTCTCAAGCTAAGCTTCATCTGTCTCTAAAGTTTGAAATGGATTTCTTGGAATCACTACACCATTACCCAACACTACTGACTAGCTTCAATGTAATAACTTTTCCCTTCACAAATTTTAATTTACATGTATGCACATGATAATTCTATTTCTTCACTTTCTATATTTTCCTGTGATATTAATTGGATGCATGTTAAACCTCTACAAGGATATGCACCTGTATTCAAGTATTTGTGGATGATTCTTTACAGGTATTTAATTGTTATAAAGCTATTGTACAGCACATAACCATAGTGATTTGTTTGCAGGAACTATCAACAACTTGGCAAACATATATGCTTACCGGCAGCCATGGCAGAAGCTGGGAGCTACACCGTGATGAACTAGATGTTAGAGGAACTTGACGTTTAGTATTACTATGTAAATATAGAACTTGAGGTTAGATATTCTATGCAGCAGAAAATTGTTCATGAGAACTAGTTTGGCTATCACATTTGTGAATTTGCTTTAGCATGTGTATGGACCTAGCTTGTGGCTTGTCTTTTTTGGACAATTGTTGTCATGTTCAATTGAATCAATTTATGATATACATCAGAATTCTGGAGTGATTAGTGTGTATGGCCTTTGTTAATAATAGAAAAGCACAAATGGTTCAGTTCCATACAATCAAATAATAAAAGCATTAATAATAATGCAATTGTTGATCTTTGTCATTTGTCATCGGGAAAGCTAAAATATGTAGGTCAGACTGTCTGTCTGCAGATCCATTTACCAACATGCTTTTTTATAATAATTTACTAAAAAAAGGACACTATTATGAGCAAACATATTCTAATTAAGTGCACAAGGACACAAGGAGTTTTGTTTACATAATCCTTAGGACTTTAATTGTGCGTTTGATGTCAGAGTTTTTATTGTTTTGCATAGTGGCCACTTAAGAGTTCAGAAAATGTGGCAAATTGGCCAATTTCTGAGGTATCAATGTGAACAATTTGGTTTAGATTGGCCCAAAATCAGCTAATGATTTGTGGTTAAATAAAAATGGGATATTGTCACCAAACCAAACTACTACTAGTAGTAGTAGTGCCGAGTAAAACCAAACCAACCCACAATATTTAATATCTGGATAGGCTCGTGCTGATCTTGCTGACGAGTCTTTGGTTGTTCTCCAATGCATCAAGCACACACAGAAAAAAAAAACTAGCAATTCGGAGGGCTGGGGAAGACAACTGTTGCAAAGCAAGTGTACGACAAAATCAAAGGCCAGTATGATTGCTCCGCGTTTGTCTCGGTGTAGCAGAATCCAAATGTGAGGAATATTTTGATGAGCGTCCCTAAAGGGGTTGGGGATCATCGTCACGTGTCGGAAGATGTGCAAGAACTCACAAAAAATCTGAGGGAATACCTACAGAATAAAAGGTATGAAACTTTTATGTTCTAAGGTTAGCTAATATTACCTTGTGGCAACTTTTATGTTCTAAGGTTTTGTTACTGATAAATATGGCCGGGATCTAGAGGAAGTGGCTGGAAGCTATTTTAATGACCTTGCTAACAGAAGCATGATTCTGCTTACTGAGTTCAGCGAACCGAGTGCATGATCTTGTTCTTGATTTTATTGTATCAAAGTCCATTGACGAAAACTTTCTTACCATCATAAATGGCAAGCAAAACACAAAAGGGCTTTTCAAGGCTCATCGGGTTTCCCTCCAGTTTAACAGCGCAGAAGAAGAATACGTATTGAAGCCAGAAAGCATGGGTCTCATGCATGTTCGATCGCTTTCCTTCCACGGAGATGTTGACTGTATGCCTTACCTTTTGACACTTACAGTTCTGCGAGTTGTTGATCTAATGGGCTATATTTCTAATGACCAGGATTTAACTAGTATATGTAGCTTGCATCAGTTGAGGTATCTGAGGATCAAAAGCATCTAGTGCAAACTGCCACGTCAAATTCAGTCGCTACAACATTTGAAGACATTGGAATTAGGAGGACATGTTGATATTCCGTCAGATGTTTCCCATTTATCATCATTGCAGCATCTAGATATTTCAAAGGATACGTTGCTTCCTGATGGGATTGGCAAAATGACTGCCATCCGCACATTGAAAGTTTTTAATCTTTGAAAAAACTCTGAAAGAAACCTAAGGAAGCTTAAGTTGTATTACTCTTGTTAAACAGACCACTAGTCTGGGCTGTATATATATAGACCCGACCTCCTCGTATATACGGGGGGATTCATAGTCACTGTACATTTTCTATATGGTATCAGAGCGAGTCTAGACATCTCGACGCGCTAGCTTCTCCCTCCGGCGAGCCGACTCTTTCCTCCTCGTCGTCGACGTCTTCTTCCCGTCGCCGACTCTCTTCCCGGTACTCCCCTCGCTCTCTCATCTCCATTTCTTCTTCTCCCCGTCTCTCCCGCAGTCACCTTTTCTCCGCCCCACCTCCGCGCGACCAGGCGACGGTCTCGCTCCGCCCCACCTCCGCGCGACCAGGCGACGGTCTCGCTCCGCCTCCTCGTCCCTCCTCGCATCGGTCTCTGCTCTTCCTCTTGTTTCGTGCATCTCTCCTTCTCTGATGCCGGCGCACCTCCGCGCTCGTCGTCTCTATCGGCTGGAAACCTCCCTTGGTTCTTGCCCTTTCCGACACGCTCAACGGCTCTCGAACGCGAACCTTCTCCCCTCACGTCCGAGCCAGTCCAACGTATCCACGTATCCACGGACACGAATCCCTGCCTCTCGGACGCGAACATTTTCTCTTCGCATCCGGCCACTCCCTGCCTTTTTCGCGTCCGCCCCACTCCTTGGCCTCCACGAGTCCACGGACGTGAATCTTCTCTTCACGGACAAGAATCCTCGCACGTCCGTGACCCAACCACTCTCTGACCCACCCACTCACTCCTCACCTACTCCGCTGCCTACTCCTCATCGGCTGGCCACTCCTTACCTACTCCGCTGCCTACTCCCCATCGGCCACCCACTCCTTATCGGCTGGCCACTCCTCACCTACTCCGCTGCCCACTTCCCATCGGCTTCTCACGTCCTTGATCGGCCGATCCGTCCTCTCATCGGCTCCCCCTCCCATCGGCTCTTTGCTCCCGTTCTCACGTCATGGCCTCCGAGTTCGCCCTCAACTCCGGCACTCTCCCAGTCGCCGAATCTGCTCCGGCCCTCGGTGCCACAGACCACACCTCGGGCACCACCTCGCCGATCTTCTCCTCTCCCTACGCTGCTGTGAACGTGAAATCTCACGTTCCTATCTCCCTTGTCCTTAACGCCAATTATTCCAAGTCGGTTTTCTTCTTCAAATCCCTCTGTGGAAAATTCGGCCTCCGGTCCCATATTGATGGCTCCGCTCCACCTCGCCCCGATGATCCTCAGTGGGACATCGCCAAGTGCTACGTGCGCAGCTGGCTGCTCGGCTCGGTCGATGACTCTATCCTCGACCTCGCCATGGACGATACTGACCCCAGCGTCCGGGATCTCTAGGTGGCCATCGAGCGGATCTTCTTGGCCAACAAGCAGCCTCGCGCCATCTTCCTCCTCAACGAATTCCACTCCATGCTACAAGGCGACTCCTCTGTCTCCTCGTACTGTCAGCGCCTCAAAGTCAAGACTGCTGTTCTCCGGGACGTCGACCATCCTGTGGCCGACTCTCAACTCGTCCTCGCCTTTCTGTGAGGCCTCAATCCCCGCTTCTCCAACACCGCTGATGACATCGCCAACGCCACACCTCTTCCATCGTTCGCCTGGGCTCATGACATGCTAGTTCTTAAAGAACTCCGTCTGGCCAATGATGAGAAGACAATGGCCCACACCGCTCTTCTTGCCGCAGCCGATAATGGCTATCGAGCTTCTTGCGCTGCCCCTTCCTCCCGCGGTCCTGGTGGCCATGGCTCCGGCCACAGCAACACAGCCCGCACCGGGAAAGGCAAGGGCAAAGGCAAAGGCAGGACCTGGCAGGGTCCGACGCCACCACGACCTACCTCGGTCCCTACCCACCCTGCCGGTCCCACGGGTCCGTTGCTCTGCTACAACCCCTAGGCACCCCAGCCTCAGCCACGCAGCCCCATCGGCTGGCAACCCGGAGTTCTCGGCGCCCATCCCCATGCTCACCTGGCATCGGCTCCCATTCTGTCACCTCAGCCGATGCTACCGACCCCAACCATCAAGTCGCTTCCCTCCTGAAACCAGGCTGGCCTCGTCGCTGCCCTCAACCAGATGACGCTCCAACCACAGCACCCTTGGGTGCTGGACTCTGGGGCGTCTTCACACATGGCGTCATCGGCCCGTATACTTCGCTCCTGTCACCCCTCTTCCTCCCCTTTTGTCACTATCGGCAATGGTCACTCTCTTCCTGTCCAATGCCACGGTGACTCCTCTCTGTCTACATCCACCACTAACCTCCCCCTACGCAACGTTCTTATTGTCCCTTCTCTCATTCACAATCTTATATCTGTCCGTCAATTCACACGAGATAACCACTGCTCCATTGAATTTGACGCGTCTGATTTCTCTGTGAAGGATATCCCAACCCGGCGACAGATCATTCGCTGCAATAGTGGTGGCGACCTCTACACCATTCCCGCTACGCCGTCCACCCCGCACGCCAGCGTCGCCCTCTCCACCAACCTTTGGCACCTTCGCCTCGGCCACCCCGGCCCCGACGCTGTCGCCACCCTCCGTCGCAGCGCCTCCATCTGATGTACTCACAGCAGCTCCACAGTTTGCCACTCATGTCAACTTGGCAAACATGTGCGTCTGCCCTTTTCTAGTTCTCTCTCCTGTACCTCGCGTCCATTTGAACTTATACATTGTGATGTATGGACGTCCCCAGTTAAAAGTGTCTCCGGTAATCAGTATTATCTCGCTATACTTGACGATTACACACACTATTGCTGAACCTTCCCGCTCATCCACAAATCCGAGGTCGCCTCTCACCTCACTCACTTCGTCACGTACGTATCCACTCAGTTTAACCTCCCCATTAAGGCTTTACAAGCCGATAACGGTACGGAATTCGTCAACCATATCGTTACAAACCTCCACACCTCGCAGAGCATTCATCTCTGTTTCTCCTGCCCCTACACCTCTCCTCAGAATGGCAAAACCGAGCGCCTCCTTCGCACCCTCAACAACATCAGTCGCACCATGCTACTTCACGCCCACCTACCCGCCACTTATTGGGCCGAAGCTCTGGCTACTGCGACGTACCTTCTCAATCGGCGCCCATGCTCCTCCGTTCATAACAACATTCTCTATGCCCTTCTCTACCGCACGGCGCCCGACTACTCCCACCTTCGCGTTTTCGGGTGCCTCTGCTACCCAAATCTCACCGCCACAGCTTCCCACAAACTCGCTCCCCGCTCCACCGCCTGTATTCTCCTCGGCTATTCCACCTCTCATAAGGAATACCAATGCCTCGACCTTTTCACCCGATGGGTCCTCGTCTCTCGTCACGTCATTTTTGACGAGACATGTTTTCCCTTCGGTCTTCTTCATCCGAGATCCTCCTCTAGTGATCTCGACTTTCTCCTCACCAACACTGTGCCGACCAGGTCTTCCCCACTGCCCTCTCCATCGGCCCCCTCATCGGCCGCTACTGAGGATTTACCCGTCACATCTCCCACCACTACTCGGTCCGATGTCCCCACCATCGGACCCCCATCGGACCCACCTTTATCGGCCGATACCGATCCTATTTATCCTTCAACCAATACCGTTCCCTCTCCATCGAACACCCCACTTCCATCGGCTCCTCACTTTCCATCGGCTCCCCCCACCCTATCGGCTAATCCACCTCTATCGGACCGATCGGAATACTCGGCCCACCCGACCTCATCGGCTTAGGCCGATCTAATCCCTCCTTTTCCTCTTGTCTACAGTCGCCGACTCGGAGCCGATGACGCCCCCACCCGACCAGTTCTTCCCATTACTCCCGCACCCCCATCGGCTCCAGTTCCCTCCACCTCTCACATTGTCACCCACTCCCAGACCGGGTCTCTCCGACCCAATCCGCGCTACGGTCTCTCCGCCGTCCACAGCTCTATCTCGCCCATCCCGGTGACTTCTCGCTCAGCCTTGGCCGACCCTCAGTGGCGCGCGGCCATGGCCGACGAGTACAAGGCCCTAATGGACAATGAGACCTGGCGCCTCGTTCCCCGACCTCCCGGCGCCAACATTATGACCGGCAAGTGGATTTTCAAACACAAATTCCACACCGATGGCTCCCTTGCCCGTCACAAGGCTCGCTGGGTAGTCCAGGGTTTCTCCCAACGACCCGGTGTCGACTACGACGAGACCTTCAGTCCCATTGTCAAACCCGCCACCATTCGAGTCATCGTCACCTTGGCTGCCTCTCGCTTCTGGTCGATCCATCAACTAGACGTGAAGAACGCCTTTCTTCACAGCCACCTGACAGAAACAGTCTACTGCCAGCAGCCCCTAGGCTTCGTCGACCCTTCTCGGCCCGACGACGTCTGTCTCCTTCAACACTCTCTCTACGGCCTCAAACAAGCCCCTCGTGCCTGGTACCAGCGCTTTGCTGCCTATCTTCGGCACATCGGCTTCGTGGCCTCTGCGTCCGATAGTTCCCTATTCACTTTCCATATCGGCTTCGCCACTGCTATCTACTTCTCTATGTCGATGACATTGTCCTCACAGCGTCTTCGACATCTCTCCTTGACCAGATCATGGCCCGACTCCACTCTGAGTTCGCCATGAACGATCTTGGTCCTCTCCACCATTTCCTTGGCATCTCCGTAACTCGTTCCATCCACGGGCTCTTCCTTTCCCAACGCCAGTACGCCATCGACCTCCTCCAGCGTGCGGGCATGGCCGACTGTCACCCCACGGCCACCCCAGTCGACACTCGAGCCAAACTCTCCGCCGCCGATGGCGCCCTCGTTGACGATCCCTCTCACTATCGGAGTCTTGCCGGGGCTCTCCAATACCTCACACTCACCCGACCCGACCTTACGTACGCTGTTCAGCAAGTGTGCCTCTTCATGCACGCTCCGCGTGAACCTCACCTCGCGCTGCTCAAGCGCATCCTACGCTACGTGAAGGGCACCCTCTCCAGCGGGCTGCATCTCAGCTCCAGCTCCATCGACTCCCTCACCGCGTACTCCGACGCGGACTGGGCAGGCTGCCCCGACTCTCGACGCTCTACGTCCAGCTACTGTGTCTACCTCGGTGACACTCTTGTATCCTGGTCCTCAAAACGCCAGACTACAGTGTCCCGCTCCAGCGCTGAAGCCGAGTACCGCGTCGTCGCCCACGCCGTCGCCGAGTGCTGCTGGCTTCGCCAGCTTCTCCAAGAGCTCCGTGCATCCCTCTCCACCACGACCGTCGTCTACTGTGACAATGTCAGTGCCGTCTACATGATCGCCAACCCGGTCCATCACCGACGCACCAAGCACATCGAGATCGATATTTATTTTATCCATGATAAGGTTGTATTAGGACAGATTCGGGTGTTCTATGTACCATCGGTACATCAGTTTGCCGACATAATGACCAAAGGTCTACCCACGCCTTTGTTCACTAGTTTTCGGTCCAGTCTCTGCGTCCGTTTCTCTCTCACTGTGACTGCGAAGTGTTAGACAGACCACTGACCTAGGTTGTATATATATAGACCCGACTCTCTCATATACATGGGAAATTCATAATCAGTGTACATTTTCTACAACTCTGAAGGCAACCGAAGGAAGATTTGCTGGTCTCATCGCTCAACAATCTCGGCAGCTGCAATCTCCGATATCTATGCTTCGCTAAATATTCCGATGATTTTACCCGTGACGCCTTTGTCAGATGGTCTCCTCCATTGTTCCTTCAGAGACTTCACATGTTTCCGTGCCCCTTCTACAGGGTACCAGCGTGGATTGCCCAGCTTAGCGAGCTCACCAGCTTGGAACTTAACCTTGAGCCTGTGCAGTGTCCAACAGATTATGGTCTTGAAATTCTTACTGGATTGTGCTGTCTCATCCGCCTCATCTTGCGTGTCGAGCGTGTCAATCTTGACAGCAACATCATCTTCTCTAGCACTGTATTCCCAGTTCTCACTTGTTTTGGGTTCAGTTCTAGGGAGCCATGCCTAACTTTTGAGCAGGGAGCACCACCCAAGCTTGAAAAGCTTGATATATTTACAGGAGGAATTAATGCAATATATGCAGCTCGAGATGGCAGAGTTCTTGTCGGTATCGAGCATTTGCAAAGCCTCGAGCAAGTCAATGTAGGCATCAATTGCTGGCATCTCTGGGGAGAAGAAGTAAAAGAAGCGGAAGACGCACTGAGGAATGCCATCGAAATAACCCCAAGAGACCCTAACATTCAGATTAAATGGTACGGACATACGAAAGAAATGTTGGAAAAAGCGGGAGTGTTTGGTTGCTTTGGCAGAGTTCCATCTTATATCCAGAATCGATGGAAGCATGCTGAGGCCGAGTTCTTTCCATCTTCTTTACTGGATTATTACTTCGGCTTACTTGAGACTTCACGTTTCTAAATGTATGATTTCTTTTTAAAAAAACTTTATTATATCATATTGTTTATACCACTTGTTCTTAATGAAGTTTGTTTCTCAAAATATTAATTTATCATGTTAGTTAAGTAGATATATAGTCGGTGTCAATAATTCATTCAAGAGATCTCAATGTTAAGCGAGATCTCAGACTATTTATCTATTTGGGAATTTTGAGTCAATGCAAACGCCCGCACGACAATCAAACAATGGGCTGTCAAGTTGACTCTACCGATTTATGTAATTCTCAGGTTCTCTTTCACCTCCTTTTATGTCTTCTCGCTTTCTCTTGTTATTTCAGTTCATCCTTTTTCAGTGTTTCTCCTTTTTTTTTCCGGTCACTTGACCGGCTGGCTTAGGCCAAACTCTATATTTTGATCACCATTAATACAATGGTTACAAGGTAGAGACTCTACCTTTTTAGTAAAAAAAAATCAGTTTCAAACGCAAATGCAGTGGACAAAAAGAAGAGTGCTGGGTTGTACGGTCATATATGACTTTTCATTTTTCATGTACACTTCATACACACAAACTAATAAATATCACTAAAAATTATATATATATATATATATATTATACTTTTAATAATTAGCAGCCCGCGGCGGCGGCGGGATCGAGCCGGGAGGATGGGCTTCGAGCCGAGCGGAGCGGGCCGTCCGATCCGTACATTTTCCACGCGTCGACAATCCAGGACGGGACTGCAGCACGCGATGGGGTTTGTACCCGCCTCCACCACCGTTTATCCGTGCCGTTCCCTTGTTTATACTGCGCATTGCTTCGGTGAATTCTTCCGCCGATAAAACATAGAAAGTTAGCGTCGTACGTGGAATACTGTTGCTTCTTAATATGAATAAATTGAATTGGGTTGTTCGTGCAATTGCATGGCTAGATTTATATATTTTTTAAAAAAAAACTAAGTTAAAATGTTGCTGCTCTTGTGGTAAATTGCAATCGCCCGACCCAATAAACCTCAAAACTATCCGCTTGCAGCCCATTGGCTGAATCTGCATACCGCACAGCTACAAATGTTTGCTCATCACCTCGCCTTGGTACTGAGTCGAAACCAAATATGAAAAATCCTAGTCTCCCAGGGTTGTTGTTCCGCGCGCTTTCATCTTAGAATCCAGTTTGTATGCTCAGGACATGCTTCCATATTTAGAGAGTATATTGTTCAAACATGTGAGGCAAACCGAATTTGGTTGTTTCTCTGTTCCAAATAGATTTGTGTCCGCAGATATTATATTTGAATCCAAGTTTCAGATTTTTTTTATTGAGTTGAAAGTTCCAAATATTGATAGGTTCATGTATAGATTGAAAAGATGATTGGTATAGTAAAAAAAAGTTCAATTATTATAGAAAAGAAGTGGATCGAATTAAACGAGTAAGAATTCGTTTCAATTATAGAATACGGCCGAGTCTGAGGAGAAACCGTGAAACTCACGATAAGATAATTCATCTATATAAATTATATCTAAAGGTTTAGTTAGTTCAGTTAACTTTTCTTAGAGATATTTTTCTTTTATATTTTTAGAAAATAACTGTTGTAACCGTGTCGGACTCTGTAATATTAGGGTATAAATATAAACCATCTGAAAGCCTGTAAGAAATCTTTCAATCAATACAATTTCGACGTATTGCCACCCTAGTTTATCTAGGTTTTTACCGGTGGGTTCTAGCTCTCAATGTGGGACTGTATCGGTTAAGTTCAATCTCCAGTGAAGGAATAAGTCTCGCCACTATCCCAACATATCTTGTTCTGTCTAAGGCTACATCGGTTAGGTTTAACCTCTTAGTCAAATCGAGTGTACCGTATCACGTCTGTACGAGATCTATCGGTTTACCAAGCTCTCTCTGTCGTCGTCGGTCTCGTACTGCATCGGTTAGGTTCTACCTACGAGACTGTCAATAGTAGATTGAGTCATAGGCCTGTAGGTCTTTGCCCGACGTTTCATCGGAGTGGTTAGTTGATAAATTATCTATATCTTGAGCAATACGTCCAGCTTATCGGCTCCTCAGCTGATACATACCCAATTTTTAGAGACTTTCATCGAACGTCACGCCTAGTGCATCGGGCTTCTGGTCGATGCACGCATATCTTCAGAAATGTTTTCTCATCGTACGTTCTTCTCTGTCTAAAGCAACATCGGCTACATCGGTTAGGTTTGATCTCTTAGTCGGATCAAGCGTATCGCATCACGTCCACGCGAGGCACACCGACACATCAGTCTCTCTCCTCTATCCACGGTCTCGTATTGCATCGATTAGGTTCGATCTATGAGATCAGCGGCGGTAGTTCGAGCCGACGCCCCGGTGGGTCTTCGTGCGGCATCTCATCAGAGTGAGTAGCCGACGAGTTGTCCTCAACATAGGCCCTACATCCGTCTCGCGTATCGTCTAACGATCAATCTGCTAGAGATTGATCTAAACACGTCAGACGTGGCCTAGTACTGTCTTTGTCTTGGTTTGGTTTGATCTACCAGGACTCACGTCTGACGTAGCCGGCGTCGAGACCTAGAGGGTTTCGTTCCCCATCGACTCGAACGGCCGATAGGTTTAACTGTAGGCCTACGTGGGACGTTCGACCGGTAGTTAGCCGGTGACCTCACATTTTTCCTCCCTCATCGTTACGTTCAGTCTAAGCCTCCGTTGTCTCCGTGCCATTAACCGTAGCCTCATACTGTCTCGGTTCGGTCCAATCTATCGAGGCTGGTCCTAACAATACCAATACCGCGGTCGCTGGTCCTTGTGGCTTCGCGGGGGATTAGGCCCCGCTCCACGCTTCAGATGCCGTGGAGCGTCCTCGGCTCTTTGGCCGATAGATACTCTAATATGTTCCACACGTTTATCTCTCACACCTCCATTGGTTGTTCAGCCAATGTTCAAGTGTTGTAGCTTCCGTCAGCAATCAAGAGAGATCCCGCGTGCTTTGCTATTCTTTGAATAACCTTTGGTGCCCCTATCGGTTCTGCAGCCGATGGATCAGGATCTCGCTTTCGCTACACCCAAAGTCATCACATACTTCGTCGACATCTGTCTACGTCTTTATTGACTTCTCAGTCGATGGAAGAGCATCTCAATCCCTATCGACAACCAACCGATAGCAAGAGCCATCCAAACATGACCAATGATCAACTCAATCCTATCGACGGTCAACCGATAGTAAGAGCTCGTATCGACCTATCATCCGACTAACCCGTTCGCCTCACCTCCTTATCAATTGCAGGATCAAATTGACTGGCACGCCCTTAAATTTCAAAGCTTAAGGACTTATACTTGGGCTAAGCAGAATTGGACCTCCGCTCGGCTTGGTCGGACACCCCACGAGGTTTGGCGGCGAGCACAAGTTCAAAGTATTTAATTTTGAGTTCAAAGTTTCAAATTTTGAGTAGAGTTTTTTTAAATTTTTAGTTGAAAGCATTAAAATTTGAGTTAAAAGTTTTAAAGATTGAATTGAAAGTTACATATTTTTAGTAGACCTAGACTGGTCAAACTGGGTCTTATGTATGCGTGCACAAATTTTAGCCCATCATTCGTTGACCCATACTGGCCAATAGGATTAGGGCGGTACCCAGCGGTTGGGACCGAATGGAATTCCGGTGTCCGTGAGACCCATTTTGGTTGGGCTAGAATAGAATCAGAGTGTATATATTAACGCACGCTTTTGGCCTATAAATTTTGAAATGAAAAGTTTCTAAGATGATTTTTCGATGAAAGTTTCCAAATAAAAGTTTTTTTCCGATAAAATTTTTCTAGATGAAAGTTTTACAGATGAAAGTTTTCAAAAAAAAAAAGTGTGTGTTGATCGAGTATATGCACCATTTAGCAAACCCTTGCTTGTGCTGCCCAAATTGGACATTAATGGGCCAGAATATCCTACGTAACGTGGATTAGTTTTTTTAATCCTTTTTGCAAGCATAATGTGGAATAGTTTGGATAATTTTGTCTTGTGGGCCTGAACAGTTTGGCCCATTAGGCTTTAGGAAGGCCAGAGTGATAGATAGATGATTGATTCAATAATTTTAAACGTTTTCGGATCGGATTCAAGTTGGTTTACATAAGTTTGTTCGCGTGTAAGATATATTTAACGTACTTTTCCATAGCTGTACATTTATAGCTCTTCTTTTTTGCAACTTAACCACTTAGATTTTACAATTGTCATGAAATCACTACGTTCAAAAAGAGATGTCAATTAACAATGCACAACGAGACGGATCACATATAACATAGAAAACCAGATTTTGCACTAGATTCGTCTCGATATTCTGATTCAACTGCATCAGTGAATCGAATATCTCAAAATCCAGCGCTAATTGTAAAACTCAGCCTGCCCAGCTCACAGCTTCACACTTTACAGTGAAACCAAATGCAAATTTCAAAACTTGAAGCATGTGTGTAGATATGAAGGTGATCTAGATGCCGAGCACGCAGACAGCGTGGTCCTCTTGGGAAAGCTGCCTGCCTTTGTTAACCACCACATGCCATTCTTGGATGCAGCAGAAGAGAGGAGTACCTCTGGTCCCATCCTCTTCCCACCGCTGTCAAGTGGGAGGAGCGCCTAACACAAGTAATAACTGCGAGCATCTCACCTTCATGGTGAAGGTCACCAACTCCCCCACACACCTCTCGGAGTAGCTCGACAATGACAATGATGAGTCGATGACGAGCGCAATTCTAAGACGTCAACAGCGGTGGCCAAAAGTAACCGTGTGCATTAGAAAGCCATCAAAGTTGAGAGAGAAAGAGAAATGGTAGGTGAGCTTAGGTGCCATGAGCTCATGGTGGACCTCAACTTTTAGTCTGTTATGATTTCTATCTCAACTACTATTTCCTCTATCTCAAAATATATCTACTTTTAAATTTTAAATTTAAATGCAACTATTTATCTACCTATCTTTTCATTTCAACCAATCACAACATTTTCATTTAATTTCTTTATATATTTTCTCATCTCAATCGATTACAATATTTTTCACCTAATTCCTTAATTTCTAAAAAAAACTCTACATAAATCTATATATTTTGAGATAGAATGAGTACTATTTGTCCATCCTCTCTCCCCTCCCATCGCGCGCAACGTGTTCGTCAATTTTTTTTCCAACCTTATGTAAGTATCCAATGTCTTATCTTTAATCTACTCTCCGAACCCACGCTAAAATTTTATGGCCTAACACATACGTCAATCTAAACTTCTAGCCATCTCTAATTTTATAAACCTATTATAATCTTATGATGCTGACCCCACGGGCATATTCTACTGAAATGAAACGAGGTGTCTAGAATCAAACGGAGCAGTTGTCCCATCGTTTCAGTTGAGCTGAAAGTAATTGAAGCCTACGTGAGGCCCACATATCTTACGGTCCGTAACGAGATTGCGGGGAACGTGCGGCCCATGTAGGTTGTCCTGGAAAAAGATCGGGGCGGTACGGGCGGCCCATGTTAGGCCCGTGTTGGTTGGGCCAGAATAGGAAGTGTTCAGCTTCTTTGCTGGCCCAAATTGAAATATTGGGCCAAAATGCTCGTACGTAACGTGGATTAATGTTTTTTCTCTTTTTTTTTGCGAGCGAAATGTGGATTAGTTTGGACTATTGTGGGCCTGGAAAATTTAGGACATTAGGTTGTGAATGAAATTAGGAAGGCAGAGTGATAGATCGATCATTGATACAAGAAATTCAATCGTTTTTTGGATCGAATTCAAGTTGGTTTGCGTAAGTTTGTTCCTGTGTAAGGTATAGTTAACGTACTATGTCGATGGCTGCATACTTGTAGCTCTATTTTACAGTTTAAACCACAAACCATTAGTTGGTTTCAGACCGACTTAACCAAACTGTTCACATCGATACCTCAGCAATTAACCATTTATCCACCTGTTCTGAACTACGCAAAACAAGAAAAAAAAAACTCTGACATCAAACACACAACTAAAACCCTAATAATGATCATGTAAACAAGGCTCTTCAAATGGATAACTTCCATTAATTAGTAATGTTTGAGACGCATGGGGGAGCTTATCATCTGATAGCAACGAGGCCTTTATAATGATTCGACGAGTTCAGATTCATTTTCTCAATCACAGCATGTGGCTCTAACATAGGAAGCTTGCAGTTGAAAATTCCAACAGAAAAAAGTTTTGATGCAGACAGCCACTTCCCACGAAGTGAGCATCCTTTGATGTTTTCCTTGACGTTTGCAGATGGATGGAGGCCAAAGCTTAGCCAGAAATAAAATGAAATGGGGAAAAAGCCAAACTTTGTCATGTCTGCCTGGATGGTTATACCTATCATATACCTAAACACAACTTTAGATATGATGTCATGGAGATCTTTTGTATAACATATTCTATTTTTATAGGTGATGAAATCCAGGCAAACCAAGAAAAAGACTTGCTAGAAGCCAAGACGAGAGTCTGATATGAAATCTTGCACCACACCATCCATCATTTTTTACCTTACATGATAGTACTATCTGAGATGCATTGCCTCTTTTAACTTGACGTCAGTAGAGTTCATGGAAATTGTAATATTACAGGAGTGTTTCTATGACAAAAAAATATTACAGAATTTTTTATTTGCCCTTTTGATTAAAAAAATGTGAGGTGTTAAAAAAACTCTGTGCATTCATAAATCCAAATCATGGACCAGTCAGTCACAGATTTTGGCACTCGTCAGTTTGTCCAAAGACTCGCAGAGATCCATCCGGACCATCCATTTTTATCTAGTAGCCTGCATGTACTGTCACGCTCCAGTGCAGCAGCAGACTGGAGGAATCCTAGATCAGCGTGATACTGAATCTCTTACAGCAACAGACATGGACCAGCATGCGTAGGCCACTGATCACCCATGACGCATCAGAAATCACAAGATAATCATCCAGTCAATTCAAATTGATACCGCTGATGACCTGTATGGCGAAAAACATTGGAATCCCATGAATTCTTCTCCCAGTTACACTAGTGATTTACACCATTCATGGACCATCCACTGTCAAGACAAGTGCTCCAAATATGCCAGCACCGACCTGACTGAAATGGATGGATGGATGCCCAATTCTTCAGATTGATGATGATGACTGCTGTTAAGCAAATTAAACAAAGAACAGTCCAAGCTCGAATCCATATGGCATTGTTCTGATAGTCTGATCTGCCCATTTTTATAAACAAGAAGCCAAACAAAGCACATGTGAAATCAGTGATTACAAACTTTGACTGTTTTGTGCAGTCGCCGACACAATCCTTCTCCATTCTGTTTCTTCTTCCATTTTTCATTTACACGAGATAGTCAAAACTTGTTGGGAACATGGGCTGGGGGGCACATGGAGGGGTACAATTAGGAGGGGCTTAATCACAAAAATATAATAATTTACTAAAAAAAGGACACTATGATGAACAACATATTCTAATTAAGGGCACAAGGAATTGGGGGTTGGTTTTGGGGGTGGGGAGGCCTAAATTGGCTACTATCCTTACATTGATCTGCTGTGTATGGTACAAAACATACACTGGTATGGTTGGCTATGTAGAGAGCTCCTGTATGTACAACAATGGGCTCAGGGTTCTTGACTGTTCACCCTGTGATGAAGCTCGAGCATCTCCTGGTGGTTAGGGTCCACGGAGAGGGCAGCACGGCAGTCCCGGAGTGCGCCCGAGATGTCGCCGACATGCTCATGGAAGGCGGCTCGTAGGTGGAGCAAGTTCAGGTCCGCCTTGAAGGCGATTGCCTTTGTCAGCTCCACAATGGCCTCCTTCTCCTTGTGGTTGTCCATCAGCACTGAGGATTCCAGGTCAGCAAAAAAGATGCATGAGAATATCAAACAGATGAGCTAATTTTGAACTGAGTGAAATATGTGGTTGTTACACCAACTGATCAAGTTGAACATAGAATATTGGCAAACAACATTGACTTCTTACCAGCTTATGTTAGGAAAAGGGGTAGTTGGTTAGTTAAAATAGCACCAACCTCTGGGAGTTGGACACAGATGAACTACATCTAATAACAAACTAAACTATTGTGACCATAATTTTATATCCAAGTTTCAATCTACTTTGAAACTGGTGGTTTGCAATCATGTCACATCTTGTCTAGTCATACCTACATCATAACAAACAAGATATTCTAGGCAGGAAGCAGCGCTTACCAGCAGCACGGTATCTGTATGGGTATACGCGCAGGGGATCTAGTTTGGTCACCATCTGCAGGTCTGCTTTTGTTAGCTCACGATCACAGTATTCGGACCTCTTCTCGTAAGCTGATGCGTTGCTCCTGGCCTTCTCTATTAGCTTGGTCATTTCCTCATATGCACCAGTTCTGTTGTTTCTAAGGAAATGGACCCTGGCAAGGCCTTGATGAGCTCTGGTATGACCAATCTTTAGGGCATTGATGTAGCATTCAGCTGCCAAGTCAAGCTTCCCGCAATCCACATAAACACTCCCAAGGTTGTTCAGAGCCTACAAGATGTCAAACATTATTATGAGATATACCATTCCTGAACATCTCAAATGCAATGCTACAAATCGGAGCAAGCCATATTACAGAAAAGAAATTGTAAACTGTCAGCTTAAGCTGATAGAAAAAGGTATTGACTGTGGTTGGTCAATCCATTTAGCTAAACTGATGAAAAAAAGGAGGAAAGTTTCACTTAAGTCATACATATGGTTGGCAATTATCAGTAACATCAATGGTATCGAATGTCATAACTTAGAAACATGTTCACTTGATAGGAAATCAAATCACTCTTGCGGTGCACCTATGAGAAGAATTGATGTTTGGAATGTTAGGAGCACCAGGACAACCATTTTTAATGGTGAGAGCACCATTGCCATTAATAATACAATAATGAATAGGACATCTTAACTTCCTAACATAGGTGTAGCAACACCACCTGATATAAGTCATAAATAACAACCAACAAATTTGGCAAATGAACAAACGCATATGTCATTATGCCTCAAGTACGAATGTATTAGAGATAACTCAACAAGGTAAAATTGCACTTCATGTACCAAGAGACCAAGATGAAACCCTTGTTTGAATACTTCAGAATGTGATACAAGAGTATAAATATTCCTATTTTTGTTATGAGAAATATGATCTCAGAATTTGCATTACGTCACAGAAGAAACAGGACAGCAACTCCTTATCATGCACGGTCTGTTTAGCTACATAGAATTGATGAAGGATGTGGAAAAAATGAAGTGATAAAACCATACCTGACCCTTCCTTAGTCTATCTGAGGGGCAACGTAATGCATCTTCAAGAAGCGATACAACTGTTGCCGAGGTTGAAGGGTCAAGACTTGAATCAGCCAAGGCATAAGCTTTCAGAAAGAATGCTTCAAATGATCTTTGTATTACGATGGATGCTTCTGCTTTCTGTAGTCCCTCCTCACAGTGTCCAGTATCATACAATATCCATCCCTCATAAACAAGCTGTTCCTGTTGGCTTGCCGCATGTTCGCGAGCAAGCTGCAAACTGCGCATTGCAGCCTCAGGACAATTTAATCTGGAAAAAAAGGTTGAAATAGTAATAATCACAACATCCCTGAGATTCTAGCCAAGATTAAGATCATGATGTAAGTTGGTCAGGAGGCATGTGCAACTATGCTGATCAACCATCTGGTAGTTTGGAATTACAAGTAAATCCACACACTAGAAGGTGTAAGACATGCCAGGAACGCAAACCATATGCTATACATCTACGATGCCAATCATTGATGTACTGTATCATTTTTAATCATGCTAACTCTTATTCTGTGCAATAAAATAAATTGATTAAGTTACCTGAGAAGAAGCAAAGATTGCCTGAAGTAGAGAACTCCTTTAGCAGCATCTGACTCCAGCATTTGATATATGACCGAGAGGGATCCTACATCATCCACAGATGACCATCGATCATAAAGCTTCATCCAGCAGTCAGCAGTTGTCCACTGCTCTACATTCTCCATCACAAGCATACGCAGCTGCTTCGCAGACACCCGACCACCAATCATACGATAATCTGGAGCAAGCGTGAGGATTGCCTGGACATCACATAAAGCAGCTCTATAATCCTCGAGTGCAAGATAGCAACAGAACCTTAACTCTAAGCATTCCAGAACAAGCTTGAATCCCAGGATCCGGTTGATCTCCATAAGGGCAGCTTCAACACTCTGTCTTTTCATCAAAGATGCAGCTCGAAACATGTAGGGGTATGTAAGGGTAGGATCCAACTCAGTAGCCTTGTTAAGATTTTCCAATTTGTTATCACCCTCTAAATATAGTGCTCTTTCTTGGTACATCCATCCAAGTGGCCAGCGAGATGACATGACAGAATCAAGCAACTTGAGAGAAAAATGTTTATTACCCCTCATAGAGGCCAGTCTTGCCAAACCCACTACTGAATAGAGATGTCCAGCAATAAAGGCAGCATTGAACAGGCGCTCAGCTTCAGTGTAATCTTTCCTTAGCAGTCTTGTGCATGCCAGCTGATGTAAGGCCAACTGCTTCTGTCTAGAATCTGATGCTGAATCTGCCAACTTTTCCAAGAAGGTCACCGTGACATCTGATGTCACGCTGACACTCATGGACACTTCACTAAGAAGGCAATATAGGGAGAAAGAAGCATTGCCAACCATTGTTGATCGCTGCTGCTTACTTGCACAGGAGAATATCCTAACCACTTGTTCATCCTTCAAGCACTCTGGAAGTTCATTCAGGAGCACCTGCAAGCATGCAGCAGCAAGGATGGAACAGCCCAGCTCAAGAGCACACTCCATGAAGTCTATAGCATCTTGCCTTGAACAAACAAAAGAAGCGAGCTTTCTCTCACAAGCATCCTTGAGGCCATTGCAGCAGAATTTATTAGCAAAATCAAGCATTTCCAAAATAGCATCTGCTGATAAATATGGTAGTCTTCCTGACAAGCTGAATTTACTGATTGCTCTCATACCAATAGGGGAGATGCCATTTCGAGACATATCAATGACCTCGAGATGTGATTCCCGGAAACCACCATTGAGCATCGCATACAGCGGAGTTGACAAAGCAGCAAGCTTTCGCCGATCACATGCAATCATATCATCTCTTATCCGGAAATGTACCACCGGGGAGCCCCAAAACACGTCCGATTCATCGTCATAGCATATCTCATGCGACTCGGTGGAGATCTGCGACACAAAATCCAGCAGCTTGAACTCCCGAGAACACTTTCCGCACGAGCTAAGGAGGTCAGATATCGGCTCCTCCCCTTTCTTCTCATACTTCAGCCAGGCCCCAAATATCAGCTTCTCATGTATCGTGCTCGCCTTCTCCCAGGCAGACTGGAGGCTCCGCCGCGACAGCTTGGCCTCCCCGAGGCCATGGAAAACCTGGAATTGGAGCAGGTACAGACACGGCTTCTCATCAGGAGGGCAAGACTCCAGCTCCTCATGAATCTGAGCCAATATGTCGACGTAATCCACAGGCTTGAAGTGGGGAAGAACCGCTGGTTCCGGCATTTTCATCAACGATTCTCTGCATCACAAACACCATGAAAAAGAATTAACATCAATCACAACCAGCTCTTCCGAACTGAACAGCAACAATTACAAGGGGGAACCCAAAAAAAAATTCTGAAGTTTGTGATTCTCTCTCCCAACACGAAGACCAAGCAACTAAGCAGCAGGATTCAGAGCAAGCTAAACGCATTCCGTAACACACACACACACACACACACCGAGAGAGAGGGCGCTTACATGGAGGAGCTGGAGTGGCCGGCGAACTTGGAGAGCTTCCCTTTCTCGAGGGGCAGCCATGAGTGGGGCGCGCAGTGGAGCTTGGTCTCCTTGCAGGAGGTCAACTCGGAGAAGAAGAGCTTCCTCATGCCCACATACCACGCTCGAATCAGGACCGCATCCACGCCGCGCGTCCCGCGCCCAAATCCCCCACCCAAGAAATCCCCTCCGCTCCAAGAACCGCAAGAATTCAACCCCCTCCGCACCAAAACTCGCCGGAAACCGCCACCGCCACCGAGATTTCAGAGCAGCCTCGAAATTCCCCAAGAAAGGAGCCGCCTTTCAGCTTCAGGCCCTAGTCGAGGAGAGCTCCGAGCAGGACGCGCCCGGAATCCAACCCAACCACCACAGGGGTAGACAAGAGGCACCAATCCGCAGCAAGCTCGCTCTAGGTAGAGAAGAGGAAGACGAAGAAGAAGAGGTGGGAGTGGTCGAAAGAGGAGAGACTCTAAGGAGAGGCCTTTAATGGCGCACGAGGCTAGCTAGTTAGCTGCAGCTGCTTAACAAGAAGCCAAGAACTAACCACTCCCCCAAACTTTCCCTACCCCCCAACCGCTCCCTCACGTACCTCCTCCACTCCACACAAACAACAACACCACCACCAAATCCAATCTCTCCAACCCCTCCTCCTACACACCACGAGCCGAGAAGAAAAGAGGAAAAAGGCCCAAGATTTGCCTCCCCCTTGCAGCTGCTCCTCTGCTTTGTTTGCAGGGATGAGGAGGAGGAGGAGGAATCAGGCGTGCACTGACTCCCAAGATTCAAGGAGGAGGGGAACTGCTTTGGAATGGAATTCTTGGGGAATCCTAAGCTGAACTACAGCCACCTTCGTGATCTCTTCTTTTGGAGTCGGTGGAGGAGAGGAGAGAGGAGAGAGAGTTGCACAAAGCTGCTGCTCTTTGTGCGCTTTATCCCCCTCCTCCTTTCTCTAGGAAGAGAGAGAGAGAGAGACAGGACAATGGCACAATGGCAAATTGGCAACTCGAATGCAATGGCAAAGCGTCGAGAGAGAGAAGGAGAGAGGAAGTCATTGTTGTTGTTGTTGTAATCGCAAGGTTACTCCGCGTTAATTATGGATTAAGCCGGCCATCCAGACAGCCTAACCCCATCGTCCACCTGGCCACCGTGCTGCGCGTCAGCGTGTGGTCCGGTCCGGTTTACTATTTCAGTGGCGTTCGCGACGGAGGCAGCCACGGGCGCCGGTGCAACCGCGTGCCTTCTTGTGTACAAGTGTATCCTCGTTGTCGGCCGCCGCCGGCGGCAGCGGCGAGGACGAGGAGGAGATGAGGTGGCAGTGTACGCGCGTGTGAGCGGAGGAGATGACTTGGTTTGGGCAGTGGCGCACTCGGTGGATGGTCATTTAAGGTCAACGTACGTATTTGGTCGCCGTGAGTAAAGTGTTAATTGCTGGTGATCTGATCTGCGACGACGGTTGGCTCAGCTACTCGACCGGATCATCTCCGGGTATCAATGCACCCAACGGCTTGATTCACTCAATTTACAGCCTTGTTTTCTACTACCGTCATCACTCAAACAGTAAAAGAAAAATTGTGGTGTTACAAAAGTGAGTTGTGTAAAAACACTCAGCATCTTGAGCATAGTCATGCCGTTGCACGGTGAATTCCTCTAGTTATAACGGTAGGGTTTCTAGCAAGATAAACAGTTAGCTGAAAAGAGATTATAGTTACTATTATCACTAATGTTCTTGTATTTAAATTCTAATCAATAAAATGCATTAGACATTTTTTTTAAATTATAGCGATTTAAATTAAAAAGAAGAGAAAATTTTGAATTAAAGTCAAAGTAATTTAAGAGTCTAAGATGATGTTCACGCGCGTGCGGACCGGACAGAGAGACGCATCAAGAAAATGAGCGAGCGTAAGCCGATGGAGGTCTGATGGAGACATAAGAACATGTCGAGAGCTGAAAGTTCTGTTTCGCTTCAGTATAGATCTTTCAGCTTCGAGATCTCTTTTATCGGGGCTGCTGGAGTTACAGGTATATCAGTTAATTTGATTCTACAATTGATATGGAGATAAACTAATGAGTTAGTCGATAAGTCAATACAAATTTTTACTATCGGCTGGTCGTCAATGTGGTTGAGATAGTTATCAGTTGCATCTGATACACTATTATCAGATGGTTCAGAAATCTATTTAGCATGAATAAAAAATGGTTAAATAAATAATGCTGCTAAGATTTATGATAGTATCAGCTGGTTACTGATAGAGGCTGAAATACTCGTTCATCAGCTAAAAAGTCGATAAAGACATAGGCATATAGCGACGAAGAGAATGAAAAACATATCGGCTATATAACTGATGGCGCTCTAGAATAAAATAGTCGATAGACACTATATATATATACTCCTGCTATCGGCTGGTTACCGATAGAGGCTGTAGCACTTTCTCATCGGCTGAAAAGCCGATGAAGTTATAAATAGATAATAAGGAAATAAGATAAAAGATTTATCGGCTACAGAGCTGATGATGTTCTGAATAGAATATCCGATGAATAATAAGGAGCGGGACCTGATCTTCTGAAGATACGACAGACTAGATCAGATGTGTGGATGGAAGTAACGAGCGAACTCATTAACTAACTAAGCCAATGAGAGAAATTCTTTGAACATATATGTATATCGACTGAGTAATTGATACAGTAGGTATGAGACTCTGTGTATGAAAAACTTATTAGTTCGCTGTTTCGATAAAACGTCATGTAAAAAACTATCGACCTATGACTCAATCTATGCTAGTAATATAATAGATCGGATATAACCGATGCAGCGAAAAATAGAAAATGCATGATAAACTAATAGAACCCATGTAAGAGTGATGTGATGTATTCGATTGGACTAAGAGATCGTATTTAACCAATATAGACTTAGACGGAGCGGATATAGATAGTGGCGGGATATATCTCTTCATTGAAGATTAGATTTAACCGATACAATCTCGTGTCGAGAGACAGAACCGCTCGTAAAAATCTAAATAAATTAGGATAATGATGTGTCAAAGTTTATAAGATTTCAACAGATATATATTTATATTCTAAAATTATAAAAGTTCGATGACAAATAAGCTACGGACGTTATTTTCTAAATAGAAAAAAATCTATGTTAAAAAAATTAACATAAGATACATTCTATAGAACCGAGAATGTTTTCTTAAAGTAGGAGCTGAAATGTTCAATTAGTATAAGCCCCATTAATAGATTCAATACGTTGCTCAAACATAAGAGCACTGCTATAAAATACTTAAAAAAAAGTTCTTACAAACAAAAATTCTCTATCATTTGACTTAATTTGTCGAAAGTTTGTAAGAAAAGTTTTGTACACATATTTTGGCTCAGAAATCTATTTAGCATGAATAAAAAATGGTTAAATAAATAATACCGCTAAGATTCATGATTCAACATTCTATTTCAATTACTATTTCAATTACTATGTAGAATCTGAACAAAGCTATTTACCAATTAAAAGAATACGGACGTACAGCCGAAAAATAATACTTACGTCATGTACGGTTCAGCAACTGATTACCCAAGACGATACGTATGTAGGGCCAAAAATTGGATGCAACAGATTAAACTATCTGGATGGGATTTAAGAGGCCCACAACTTCAAACACAGATTATACTATACTATTAATACAACATGATCTACCTAATCAACCAAATCTTTTGTATTTAACATAATAGCTCTAAAAAATATCTAATTAATATATAAGAAGATAGATAGATATTTTTTTCTCCTATTGATGTGAGAGGGTCCTATCCATTAATGATTCAACTTTTTTTAAGCGTGTATAGGTGCTTGCATCATGTAACTTTTCCTACATTATTTGCTTAGTGATACAGATATCGTAGAGATATATGAGGTAAAAACTCCACCATTTTTTAAAATATACAGTAGTGTAACTATATATTCGTCATTCAAATAAGCACCTATTATTTTATTACTGAAAATTAGGTATGATCTGTTAATGAGGAAGTTTAGATGGCCCTATTGTACCTGTAAGAACCAAGAATGTGTATTATACACATATATACTTTTGTGTGGCAGCTCGACCTGGCACCAGAGTAAACATCAATCATATTTAACTTGGATTAATGTCCCCCTAAAAAAAACTCGGATTAGTGTTGACAGAACTAACTACTACTCGGCAACAATTATAAACAAAACGAACTCACGGATTAAACAATGCGTTTAAGGTCTTAATATGGATTTTATCTCGAATTTAACTTAGTATCGATTGTTTATTGGATGACCAAAGCCTGCTTGACGGAACGATCACTCGATCAGCGATGACAATAGCGAAAAACAGCGCCGATGCCGCCACCATCTTGACGGAAGAAGACGGAGATGACCAAAGCCTGACTTCTGCTTTGTTCAACGCAAGCGCTGACAAAAGTCTCCAGACTCCTGGCCATAGTCCAATCAGCCCCGATCTCGATGGAAGGGCGATTGGAGCAGTTTCCAATCTTCCGCGACCTCGCAATCCCCGTCTACTCTCAAGTTATGTTGAGATTTGGATCGGTTGTGAGGATGAGATACGGTGTTGATGGGTTTTTAAATTGAATGTAGATTAGGTTTGGTGTAAAAGTGGGCCACTATTCAATATTTAAGATGACAGTATATATAATCCACCAAATTTAATATTAGCATGTGTTAGACACGTACACGTGTGTGGTGTAGAGTGAGATTGTGTGCGTTTGGATTGTAACCTTTAAAAAATTAATGGTCTATTATTCTTAACATTATATATTTTAAAATTCTGATTACATGTTCACATGTAGGTTGCTTTTTTCTTAAAAGAACATTTAATTAAGCTATGAACGGTCAGATTCCTAGATGCGTGTTGTGATATGTGATCGAGTGCAGATTTTTAATTAACCGCCACCATGCTATGAAGCTATTAATTTCACCGCTAAACTATGTGCAATTCTATGTATAAAACTTAATTAGATATCTCATCTTCCACGGTCAAGGCTGCCATGGCAGCAAGGCAGCTTCATCCCTGGGATTGTGAGCAGCTGGGATTATTGATCGACACGTATACTTTGGGACGGTGATGAGATACGCACGCATATGGTGGTAAAATATGTTTTTTTAATCACGGGCAAAACCATTGGGACTTATTAAAATCACAGGTCATATGGGATTTAAAAAACGCCCACGACTTTTTATGCAAATTGTCTCAGATCTCTCTGGTTACCGTGAAAACTTCTTTTAAAAAGTAGTATAGGTATATATGGTATGCTGTTACTATACAGTTGTATACAATTGTTACTATGTAGCCAGCGCGATATCATATAGTAGAAAAAAATATAAATAATTGTTAAGCGCGAGGTCGGTAAAGTAGACAAAAACCTATAGATATTTTATGACATGTTTATCCGCTGCAAACTATTCATTATTCTTTTTTTGGAAACTATTCATTATTCATTGTATGAAGATTTCAATTTCGTGGGTCCTATACAAATTATACAGGGTGTTTTCTTTTCTCTAATTCAAATGTTCACACTGTCCTGATTTTCTAATATTCATGCGCTAGCTAAGGCAAAATCCAAGAATCTAGCTATCCAAACGATTTAAGTATTGCCCATGCCAATTAACTATGTGTGCCTTGCTCCCCTGGTCTAAACCTGTCTTATGTCTTGGCCTATATTTATTTACTGGTGTTCTATATACATCATGCATGCATGTGCACCAATCTTATTTCCGCAAGCAATAAACTAGAGTTGCGCGTACGTTGCATGGTTGCCAACATGCAACAGGTCACACTCGCTGTTCTATTTCATCCGATTTGTTTATTTTATAAGATTCTTCTATGTCCTTGCGATTAAATTTTGAGAAAATCTACTATCCTACAAAAATTATCCTAGTTTAATAATTTACCATTAATATTATTTCCTTATATACTATACCGTTGAATATATCAATTATTTTATAACATACCATTCGATCTGATATTGTTCTTAAAAAAATGTCCAAATGTCCTTTGGGTTGACCTCGGATTGAAAATTGATTACCCCTAACAGATGTTTCAGAAAATTATAAAATTTTCTATGTAGTCTCATTGTACAACACAAAAGTTTTTTTATATGTTTCAATATTTTTTGAAAAGTTATTTTTTGTGTGGTGTGAGAGATGAATCACTTTCACAAAAGAGAATCACTTACACAAAATATAATAGCACAAAAATATTTTATATAGCATATAAAAGATTATTTACATTAATAATAGCAACATAAAAAGCATACTATGTAGCATATAATAGAGAAATTACATTTTATAAAAAATATTATTGAAACTTATACATAAACTTACATATAAAAAATCATATTTTTTAATTTCTAATGGAATAAATTAGTTATTAACCTTTATGCCTATAAGGCTATTTTGAGCATTTTTAGAAAAAGTATATTGCCTAATGGCATATTACTAAATTGATGAGCTCAGCGATATATTATATAAATGGGCAATGCCAGTGATAAATCGTTGAACTATAACGAATACAGTGGCATATAGAATATATTCTCTCTTAAATTTTGTACCAAATTACGCTAAAACTTATCCATAGCATGATATATAGATAATCAAGAAGGTAATGTTACATTAAAGCTAATACTAGTAATCATAAGTATTAAGCTTCCCTTAGAGGTAGTAGTAGATTTATTAAGTGAATGTTACATTAAAAATAATACTGGTAATTAAGTACCAGTGGTAATAATTAACAATTTTGTTAAAGTTTCTCTTAGTGATAACAGCTTTATTAAGCACATTCGCCTTGGCTTTTTTTTAACCTTTACTCTTTGGTTTTTACTGCATCCTGCTCTTACCATCTTTTTTTGGAAGTCAAACTAGGTCCCACCAACCTGCCTCACAAAGGTCAGAATTGAAGGACCCGAATGCTGCAGGAGACCAGCCGGATACGTCACTATACATCTATCTACTTTTAGTACACTTCAACTTGTAGTAGGTAGAAAACAAAAAAAAAGGGGGGGTGGAATTGCAATTCGACGTTCCTGGACTGTACAAGGAGTCAGTAAGTAATACGTTGCCATCGGAATATCGGATGTTACGACGAGAATTTTTTGGGGGGAATGTTTGGTGTTCTCTTTTCGAATTTTCATTCAAAATGCACTTTATCTTAAATGAAATTGTTTGTGTGTTGTCAATATATATATCTTTGTCAACTACTACAAAATGAAACACGTTTCTCCTTTTCTTTTGCTTCAAGGAAATCGCTCTCTTTTTCCTAAGGCCATACACTCACTTTTTTGTCAAAAAAGGAGGACATCAAGGGCTCAAGGCATCTCCCATACTTCATCCATGCTATATGTAAAACATAATTTTCTTAATTTCTTAAAATGTAATGCTAGCTAGAGCCTCTTATACAATAAAATAACACCAGAAAAAACACATAAAACATATTATAACTCTAGATATTTTAAAACAGACCTCTGATTTCATCCTTCTTATAAAAAGAGTGAATTTTGGTTTAGGTAACCTTATATGGCCAACGTTTTATTTTAGAACACCTTTTATTTAATCTTTTACTCTAAACAAAGTAATTTTTTGTTTTATACCATCCTAACTATCCTCTCATCCTCTCTAAAATGATCTAAAATGAAACTTTAGCGTATAAACCGTAATTTACTCAAAGAAAATTCAGGTTAGTTATTTTTAGTAATATTTAGGAAAGGAAACCACACATCAAATAAATAATGAAATGGGAGTACAATATTCTGGTTTCAGCAGATAAAAGCAGCACTGCAGCAGCAGCCAGCGGGAGTGGTGGAACCAGAAGCGGGAAACCGGGCGAAGATAACGTGCGCGTGGGCGCCGCGGTGCACGGTAGGCCTGGCCCATGGGCTCGCGTTAGGTGGGAGTGCTGCTCAACCAACCAAACCTACGGCTCTGCACCGTGGGGCCACGGGGGGGCATGGGGCCAGGTGGCAACCGGTTCCTGCCTGGACCTGGTCTACCAGATGACTGGGTGGTCAAATGTTGGATCTTTTGATCTATGACAAAACATTGTTGGCTTTCAGCTTTGACTTTTCTGATGGACCGGGCAGCTAAGATCATGTGATACTAATTGAATTTCTGGTGTTAGAGTATATGTTGTTATCAGGTGACCAAAGATGAACCTAAATCATGGTAAGTTGAGATATATAGAAATCCGATGGAGACTTAAGCATGAGAGACAATATCTAGTTTAGCTTTTGTGAATATCCTCTTCTTTTTTGGTTTTTAGGATAGGTTCACTCGTCCAGAATGCTCATGAGAAAACCTACCATAGAAATCATTAGGTGAAGGTGTTAAACTAAAATAGCCATCTAACGGATCACCATATACTAAGATCGTGATTGGAGTCTTAAAAAAAAGATCGCGATTGGCAGCGATAGATGTATCCACCCCTTAAAATATCCACCATTATTTTGTAAACTATGCAAATTTCTCTAACTTTTCTTTTGGATATACCGCAAATCAGTGATACCATAAAAAAATATAATTTAGGTCTACAAATATGACTCATTCAAAACTGAAAAAAATGGCCATAAACCCTGCATCTGCTAATAGCTAAATAAAGATTACCAATCCTAGGATTCGAATCCGAGTGAGTAGAGATGTTGAGCATCCATGCATGTCCCTAGGTCCTCGCATCCATCCTAGGATCGATCGATGTACGTGACAAATAAAAAACGAGACGTAATGCAATGTGCATGCCATAGCTAGCTTAGCATAGCTCGTGCATCATCATCACCTGCCCAAAGCAAAGGGGGTTACACTGTAGTGTTAGTAGTGTTAGTGTACATGCATGGCACGGGTGTGATGTGCTCCCTACTTACTGCTTAAAAAAGCTTCACGTTTTCGTACAAAACCCTTAGTTTTGTGCCTTGTGAGTACACGAAGGATGTTCTTGTTCCCCCAAAGCAAGCACGCACGTACATTGACCAAACCTAACCCTCACAAAAGCATGTGCTTAGTTTAGCTAACATAATTGTGTATTTGTGTTTGTGTTAGTTTTATCTAATCGTAACCTCTCTTAAGTTCCCTCTTATTTTGTTTAAACGGACACTATGAGAGGATATGATGTTTCATAATAATATAACTTAAAAAACGGAAGGCTATAATTAAGTAAAAAAGAAAAAAAAACATATCATCAGAACTAGCACCAGACCGACCGCTACAAATGTGACTGGTCGCCGACACAATGCAGGGGCAGCGTTAATTATCTCTTAGTTATAATTGGCACCAATGAGATGACATGGACAGAGCATGTAGAGTATATTGCACTTGCTAGCCTGCTTCCAATTCACTTAATCCCCTTGGATCACGTACACGCATGGCGTGATTAAGCAGCTCACGACATGAATAGGGGACTCTTGGCGTAGCCTACTTTTGTGATGGGAAAGGTTACCGTACAAAGCTCTTCTTTGCTCATTCACTCCTGCTGTCACGTCCATGTTGGAGTGGAGTGGAACAGCCTCAACTGCTTAAAATTTGTGACGGAATTAATTGAAGCAAGTACAACCAAACCATGGAGTTTAATCGTTTCTATTGGTATCTTACACCCATATAGTAATATGGATTTGTCAACGCAGGATTTAAATCATGGTGTGTTGTGATGATGGCAAAGATTCGAAAGCTTATCTCTGTCGATGGCTAATCTTATCTGAGGCAACTTGTGACTTGTAAGTGACACAAGTATATTCTAAACTTTTATGAACTCTGATGTCTTACATTATATGAACTGGACTAAAACAAAAGGGAATATGAACTTAAGAAATGGTACACTAAACACCAAGGTTTTATCTGCTACCTACGACAGATACGTAAACAATAGAATTTCTTGAGCATGAGAAGAAGGAAGTACAGAATGTATCTTGCTTGAAAATGTTGATTTTACGTTCTATTCAAGCATCCAAAGCGTGTTCCACAATTAAAAAAGTGGAACAGCATACTTGCAGAACAAAAAAAAAAGGGGGGGGACAAAATGATGATTGGCAGACAAATTCGTAATGAGGAATAACATCTCAAGTTATCAGAAACTGTCTTTATTAGAAATCCTGGAGTCATGAGTGCATACCCTGATTACCCCTCACCTTCCAAATTTGATATATTGGATCTAACATAACATAGTTCGCTGAAATGACTAGTTCAAGCAAATAGATCATTTTCGAAAAGAAAAAGGAAAATGGTGTTGCAGCTACTGCCCTCCACCAGCAAAGTGAATACTGTGATGCATGTAGCTTTAGGGGGTCGAAACACATCTAATACAAAACAATGTTGGCATCGAATCTCAACATGCTAGCGGCTGATGGGGGTGTGCATCCGCTCAACAATTCTATTGATAGCATCTCGAGTCATTACAAGTGTGTCATGCTGAAGGATGCTGTAAACATTTAGGCCCTGCATTTAATGATATTTAAGCATCAATAAAATTATCCGCCTGGAAAACTATGTCAAGTGATGAGATTCAGAAACACTCACAATGGATGGAAGAACATTCACATAGTGAAGATTTTGGGTAGCCAGTTTTAACTTCTTATCGATGTCACCTCCATCTACCAACAAAACCTTCTTCGTGTCTTCCATCTGACTAATATACTGCACAATGTTTTTCGTCTTGTGGCTAGGAACTTCGAGGTCATCGAAGACCAAGAGCTACCAAATAATGACAGAAGCAAACTTTAATGATGAAGAACAAACTAATAGGTCCAATAATTTGTCATATAGGCATTTGTATGAGGGCAGAAAATGTCAAGATAGCTTATACGCAAGAGAGTTTATAGGAGCAAGTGACTCCATAAATCCAGTTATCTTCAGTAAGGTATGCAGATAACATTGGTTGAATGTTAAATGTAGAGGACAACATGCAACTGGGGATGGATAGATATGTAGGTAAGTGATTAGGCCATCTTCCTAAACTTCAGCAAAGGACCCCAACAGAAAAAAAACACCCAACTCCATTACAAAATAAAAGCAGCCAGTTTTGCGTAATATTAGCAAATTATTCCTGGAACATAATACTGAATGAGGATTCAATGCAAACAAGTCATTTATAGCACAAATGTTTTGTAGGCATGAGGCAGAAGCGAAATACAATTGAGACTATCAAAGAAGGAATGCAATAATTTAGTAAGGCTGCAGTTACCTTTCCCTCAGCGGTTCGAGCAGATAAGGCTATCTTAAGTCCCAGACGCCGTACTTTCTTCTGTAACTTAATCGCATGGCTTCGTGGTTTAGGCCCATGCATGGTTGCACCACCGCGAAACTGTTTCAGTTTTGGTCTTCTTTAGTTAAAATGAAGTCCTAACCAGATATGAATATCTCTACAGGCCATAAACATTCGAAATAGTAGCATAACCTGAGGACCACGCAGTGTACCATGTCGCGCTCTGCCAGTTCCTTTTTGTTTGTAAGGTTTTCTTCCTGTGCCACTCACTTCACTGATAGTTTTAGTTGAGTGCGTCCCCTGTGAAGGAGAAAGGTCCAAATTAGTTCAGAAAATCTCATAAAGTAGATTGCAGTAATGTTGGAATCGAAAATAGGAGCCAAGCAAAAGAAAAGGGGAGATATTATGTTGCACCTGCTGCCTTTTAGCAAGTTGCCACCTTACTACTCTGTGAACAATATCCTTCCTGACTGGAACATCAAAAACATAACCATCTAAAACCATGAAGCCCTTGTCCTCGTTGTGGAAGTTTGTTACTCGAGCTACCAGGTCTTCATACTGCCCTGCAATACAAATTTCAGATTGCTTATAATTCACCCAAGTTCAGGAAACATAATCTTCCAGCCAGGCATCAGCCAATACAATCGGTCTACCATCAATGAAGTTAGGTTTCTATTATGTACAATCCTGCCGTATTAAATAAAAGGAGTTGTCAATTTAATAAAGCACGCAGTATCATGTAACAGATTCAAGCTAGTTAGACTGAAACATGAGCGGGTTAATCTTGAGAGAATAGCATTTTAAGATGGAAGCTTGCAAACGGTTAACAGAAGAAAAGGATATGGATCTAGAAAGGTACCAAGCTCTCGATCAGGAGTCCAAACAGTCTTGCTGGATAGAAGTTCTTGTGGAATCAGCACCTCATTTGCTGGAGTCAAAAGAGTAGAGTACCCATTGAAACAGACTACTGGCAAATTCTGCAAATGAAACAAGTAGCTGAATTAGAATGCATGATCAAACTTGCATTGCATGATACATACCCAAGGAGCATTGTTAGAGCAAAGAAACATAGAACATCCAAATTTCAACCCAAATAGCACCCAAAACTGCTTGACTTGAGAAACACTAAAAATTGGTCATTCCATCATCGTAAACCAAACTATGGACAATGAATACTCCATCAACAGCACAAATCATAACACGAATTTGCATGATTATACAAACCAACTATGTAGGTGGAAAGCAATCCAAATAAATCCCAACTGAATCAAAATTCACACCTGATAGAATACAAACAAAGATGTGAATTTTCTCTATCCAGATGTGAAAACGACTCTCCAGCCTTGTTCTAGTTGGATTATGCTCAACCTTTGGAACAGTCATACATAATCTTCTACTGCCATTGTAGAATGGAGCATCATTCATAACAATACATGTCTATCAGGAACATTTTCTGCGCGGAATGCAGTAGTTCTTGAGCATCTTAACTAGTCTAGAACCCTACAATCCTAGTGCATGATATGTCTCCTGACCAAATTACCAAGCTCAAAGAGCACATAACTTGGATCTAAGTGGTCGGGCAAACCTGCACCAAAACCCCGCCGCGATCCAATGCCCCATTTCTAACACTCATCCAAGCATTCCGCACTCCACGGCATCAACCCACCACAAATTCTCGGCATGCAATAGTAAGTCATTTTCCCGGTGCCCACAAGGGCGTAATTCCTAAATCCCTCCTAGCCCCTAAACCCTACCCCGCACAGCAACCGGCCAGAAGGAAGCAGCAGCCGGAGGCGTCGTATTCGGACGGGCTCGCGCATAGCCGCTGCCGCACCGAGAACCGGACGGAAGACGGGCACCGCAGCAAGCGAGGAGAGCGAGATGTAAGGAAGGAAGGGGGGAGGAGCCGGAGGCCCGGAGCCGACCAGAACCTTGGGAGGAAGCGGAACGCCGCGGCCGCCACAGCCGGAGCTGGCTGGACCGAGGGCCGGGGCCGCCGCACGGCGGAGCACAGACGCGGCGCGCAGGAGGACCCGCATCAGACGGCCGCGGTCGTGGCGAGGAGAGGCGGGCGGCGGCGGAGAAGCGAGGCGAGGCAGCGATCTTCCGAATATTTTTTCCCCTCCCTCCCCTGCGGCGGCGGCCGTGGTAGTGGCGGCGCCACGCGCGCACTGTGGGCTGGAAGGCCCGCATGGAGGGGGCCGTATCACTCTTGGGCTTCTCGGAGGATTAGGTCTATATGGGCCAAAAGGCCTACGAGCCGAGGGGGTTCCCGCTCATGGACCCCCAACTCGTCGTGCTCCTCCTTTCAGTTGAGGCCCATTCTGTGGGTGGATTTGGGCGTTAAACTGAAACCTGGCCTTAGGCCCATTTAGTGGGCCTATATCCAGAGTGGGGCCGCCCATAGAGGAGAGCTCGCGAGTGGGCCGTATCGTCGGTTGGGGTTTGGGAAGGATTCAGGTTCAGATGAATCGAGAGGCCCACTCCGCTAGGAGGATCGCGCTTATGGGAGCATAGGACCTGCTCGTCGTCCTTTGGAGGAGGCCGACATTCGGCCAACATTTTTTTACGTAATGGATGGACAACACGGTCCTTTCCAACGGAAGTTACAGCCACTTATTATATTAATGTTTGACTAAGCATGTGCCTGCCACCCCTGCACGGATAGCGCCAAGGACACGTCAATAGTGCACTGTCTCCTGAAAAACCACGATGTCGATATAGCGATAACAAAAATAAATTATTATAATACTAATAATAAAATATAACTTTATGTTGCATCTTTAGCTAATCTAAAAATACAACCTTCAATCGAATGAATAAACAACATAACTTTAGCGTAATTACACTCTAATACATAGGCAACGGTTTAGGTCTAGCAACGAAAACTAAACTTCTCCATCTAAATATCTCTCATTTATCTCCACTTCACATCATATAAGGAATTCTCATCCCAAACCTTATTCCTGAGGTTCCTAAGAGCACAATAGATGGATGCAAGGTGGCTAATGGTGAAAGTTGTGGACACAGAGGTAGGGCTCCAGGAAGACATGGTGGCGGTGAGCAGAGCTCCACTTTACAGAAAATTTGCTGACACAATTGTGAAATCGGTCAGCACAAAGCTCTGAAGGGGTTCTCCCTAGTGAGGGGAAGGTCTTCCTTCTCTTACACCGCTCGGAGCAATGCCGAGGCTATGACAATGGTGTTTTCCGATGAGTCATGATCGAATTGGGCAGGGCGCTGGGTTCTTAGGAGGAAGAGCAAGGTGCAGGCGCGGTGGCTTACCGCAAAATCGCCTGTTTGTGAAGAATAACTGGTTTAGATCGCAATCGCACATAGCCAAGGCGTGGCAGAGCAGCGTGTCCATAGGCAGACATGCACATTGGCACAACTATTGAGTAGCTAGGCGGCTATCCTACGGCCTTCCTTGCTATGATGCAACAACTAGAGATTGGAGAGGAGGTGGTGTAGAATCTCACCTTTGCGATGGATGGGTAGCGACTCAACCGAGCGATAAGGCAGCAAAATGACGGGCAACGTGGTTTAGGTTGGGGACGTTTGATCATATGGTTCATCCACGTGGGTTCACGACGATGGCATCCTTGTGTACGTGTGGATTGTCCTAGCTTAGGGTAGTAGTGGGATGATGAGATTTGTACGGTGTTCTTCCTAGGTTTGCGATCCATCTTGGCTCGCAGTTTGTCCGTAGCTCTGAGTTAGTGCGAAGTTGGGATAACCGTCTCCTCCTCGCTCCGACGTTCGCATCTTTGACATTGGTTAGTGTGTGGTAAGGCGGCTCGTGTGGGTGAAGGGTGGCGAGGGCCCTGCTCGACGATTTGGAGTTCAAGCACGAGCGACGGCTGGCCAAGGCAAGTGCAAGCGTGGCAAGAAGAGGTGTGCGCTTGGAGGGTAGGTAGAAAAGTGGCCTCAGCGGCTCATGTGTCACGTTTTATAGGCACACACCTTGCTCTGCTTGCGCGGGAAGACGGACAGAAGAGACTGGCATAGGCTAGGTAGGGAAGTCGCCGTTGCCATTACTGGCACGCGAGAAACATGGCGAAAGGCACGGGTATAGTTAGAAAGCTAGTGTGGAAGTCATCGGTCCTATTGGCAGCATAGGATCTCTCCTTGGTTTCATGTGGCTTGTGCAAGCTAGGCAATCTTGGCACGAAGTGGCTGGTGTGAGCTAGGTGCAAACGTGTGACGTGGGTGAGAGGCTCAAGACGACATTGGGCGCTTGTCTCATGTGCACTGGACCATGAGCTCGGTGGGGAGAGGAGGTCATAAACCTTTTGAAGAAAGCATGGGCATCGTCCTTTGGCCATGTGATTCCAAGATAGAGCAATGCGACAAGGATAAGGTGTTGTGAGGGCAGAGGTAGGATGGTGTCGTTGTGGGTTCAGGCGACATCTTCGCAAGGAAACATGATTCGCGGCAACGCTGACACCATCTACTAGTGTGGCTTGGTGTGGCGTACTGGGTGGCGCAGTAGTCATCACTGAGGGCCCATGGAGAGTAGGATTGCGAGAAGAAATGGTGTGGACGCCGATGTGGTGCACGATGCGATGCTGAGGTAGTAACTCAATGTTGGCATGCATCACGTGTGACACACACGAGGGCATGGCTCGACTAGGCTGTGTCGACTGATGAGATGGCTACATGCTCGGTTGGATTGGCGTGAGTGGTACAGTGCATGGGAAAGGACAGCACAATGCGGTGCATAGGTGCGGCATTGCTTCGAGCAGTTGGTGGGTGACATGACTTGGTAAGAAAGAGGGGGGAGCCAACCGGTTGATGACGGTGTGGCCCAAGTGGGAGGGAAATGGGCCATCAGGTGGCTAGGCCGTGAGGCCGATTGAGATAGCTTAGAGGAGAAAGGATATGGTGGCCTATCTAGAACCGAGAATAGAAAGGCCGACTTGATCCACAGAAGTAAATGGGCCAAGGCGGTTATGGCCCAAGAGGAGAAGAAAAGGAGGAAAGGGTTGGAAAGGTGGCTTGGGCTAGATTGGGTGGGAATGTTGGCCGTAACATTGACTAGGCTAGTGGCCCATGCAGAAAAAGAGAGATGGGGGATTGTTGTGGCTGCTGGGCCATCAAGGCCAAAACGTAGATGAAGGGGGAAAAGGGAAAAGCAATGGAGTATAGTTGGACCATGAATGAAAAGAAGGCGAAGGACAACCCAATTGGCATAGTGCTCTTTTGAATTTTTCCTAGGATTTTGGAATTAGAAAGATTGGAGGGATTGAAAGAGGAGTTTTGAATTTCAATCTTTATGTTTGAATTTAGAAAAATTTAGGGAATTCAAGGAAACGTAATAAAGCGAGTGTTCAAGTGTTTTTTAATTAGATTTGATATTTTATAGGATTTATGTGGGAAGAGATGGGAAACAGGGTTTTAAATAAAATTTTGGAACGGTTTAATTTAGAAGTAGACTAGAACCATCAAAATTCGAATAATGGGAATTTAAATTAGAAGGAAAATAGTTGGGGCAAGATTGAGAGTTCATAAAGATTGATTAAACTGAGATCTTGAAACTAGATACTTAATACATAAGCAAAGAATCAAATTTTTGAAAACTAGTATTTTATTAAATTTTTTTAAATGGTTACACAAATCGGGGTGCTACAAACCAACAAAATTCAAGATGACAAGACCACAGTATTCATATATATATATGATGTATTTGTATGTAGGGGTAAGGGTAATATGAAGATATAAACGTAGGTGCAACGAAACAAAAAATTTTATATAGATTCAGATCACTTAGAGGTAATAGCCATACTCATATTTAGCTAGGTGGCCTCTACTATATCAATACCATGAGTAGAAAGTTCGTTGAATAAATCATAATATAGTCCATCATAACATCAACATAGAGCTCGGACATGGTGATTATTGGCTAGTAGTAGTCAGACTTCTCCAATATTAACTGGACGAGATCGGATAGGTGGCTTGTGGCTTGCGTTGGATTGTTCTCCTCCCCTTGCTGTTGTCTTGTATTTATACTTTTGATTATCTCCTTGTCCAAGTAGAACTAGGAATGTCAATTATAATATCATTCAAGTAGTCCTAAATGAGCACAAGCAGAAATATGTATCTCTTTTCTTCTTGAGGAGACATTTATTATTTACTCTAAACTCTATTCATACACATAGGGTTGGTTTGTGTATAGAATATGATATGTAGTGCTTCGCTGAGTTATATATATATGTACGTGGAGTATCCCATGTCTAAAACACTGATAATAAGTCTAATGATGCATCTTATTTAAGAAACTATTTTAATAGTAAAAATTTACATCCAAAATTGATGAATATTTGCGTAACTGTTGACTCTAGATTTTGTTATACAGTGTGTATGATTTATCATCATACATTTATAGTTGGGGTCCAGAACTACAGTTGGCATGTTGATCTAAAATGTAGTAGGAAATTTATCAAAAACCATATTATTTCTACTCAGTTATAGAGTTCAACATAGCAGATGCTCCTTGAATATGTTTTCTGCTTTTTAACTCTATACCAACATGCCAACTCCTAGATTTACGAGGAATGCTATGGGAAGGTTTTAGGCCAAATGAGATATAAATGGATCTAAAAAAATTAACATAATGACAATTAAAGAATAGATGATGGAGGTTTTAGCCTTGCATGTTTGAGTTTTGAAATTACTCACGATAATGGTGTTGCCTATTTGAAAAAGTGCAATTTCGTTGACTCAAACTTAATTTTTGTTGGATTGAAAGTTGCCTGATGACATAGATTTGCTATATTGCTTTGAACATATTTTTTCCACCCCAACTTTCGATTCGTGGGTTTTAGTTAGTTATAGATAAGTTATACCGTAGTTATATAGGTAGTCATTGAGTAACAGCAATCGAATGTACATACATGTTCATACGTGTACTTGCTACTAAATGAATTTTATTTTGCATGAATATAGTCAAGTACTTGTCGATATTTGTATATACAAGTAATTTTTTTATAGAGAGAGTAATCGCTACAAGTAGGCCTACAGTGAGTGTTTGCATGCTTCCCTATGGAATATGCACCACACATGTATACACTCTACGCTACTCCTACACTCGTAAAACATGATGACAAAGAACACAGATTTACCACCACACATCTGTCGGTTAAGTCCATTGCATAATTGCATGCTTTGTTTGCACAAAGGATCCTTGATGGCGAGGCCATTTTTACTAGTACTATTCATGCACACCTAGTCGAATGCCTTTGGCTAGCTCACCTCCTCAGTTGGGGAGAAAAGTACGATGCTTAGAGCTTGTACTAAATATGTATATATAGTCAGTTATAGTTTAGAATTTAGAATTATAATAGCTATAAGGTGGGGTTAGAATCAAACTCTTTTCTAGACTTTCTCTTAAATAGAGAGGCGAAGCTATTGTACCCATATGACGGCTTAGTATAGGCGAGGGATCAACTGACCAATGGTCTAACCGGTCGAGAGTCGTATAACCCTGATACGCTGTAATTATACTAGATAGGGAAGGAGCGCCCATAATCAATGCCTCTGTGATTAGACTATAGTTGAATCTCGTTAACAAGTATCGTGTCTCAGTGACTCATTAAGTTTGGATCTTCTATCAAGTGCTTACGTGTTTGGCTACTGAGTTTTATATCGGGGCTAGTTTTTTTTAACAAGTGGTATCAAAGATTGGCGATGAAGGGAAATCCATAGATAGAGGCGCGATAGATGTGCCCCACATCACGCTGCTCACAATTGATGTCTAAAGAAGGACATATGCATGAGGTAGAGCATGTGGTGATCAACAACTTGATCAGTGGATTCAAATACTTTGGGTGGGAGAGTCGAATTATTCAATGAGCTTTTTCAATGGAGAGATGGTCAGATGTGATGCTCAAGGTTGATTGAAATTATTAGTGATTGGTGTTCTTGATCGGTGGATTCAAACACTCTAGGCAGGGTGGCTTAGGACTTTCGATGAGCTGTGTTTGACAAGGAGATAGCTAGACGCAACGCTTGTGTTGTTTGACAGATGTGAAGACGGTGTGGTTATTCGTCGGCTTTGGCTCGCAGCTAGATTGACAGGCAGTCTATCAAAAATCAAAGCAGTGGATCCTACATGCTATTTTAGAAGGTGTTGACGGTGCGGTGTGATAAGATTACTTCGGCAGTAGTGTATAGATGGCAGATGGACGAACTGGTAATGACGGTTATACCGACATACTGAGTAGGTCCAATTAGGGAAATGTCTATTTTAGCCATCATGGTAGCATGTTTCAAGCATAAGACAACATATTAACAACGTTGGCTATTGGTATTGTTAGCGATGGTGTTAACAAAGGTGCTATGGATGTCGTTAGAGATATGTAGAGGCTTAAGTGGTCACATCTCATGGTGGTGTGCACGATGCGCATCGAGGCCATGCCTATGGTGACTAGGGGTGGTGTCAACCATGGCAAGACATGTGACTCAAATTAGTATGAGGCCATGACGTTGAAAGGAAGCAAACACGAAAATGACTCCGATTCAGGCACGGCGGTGTGGGTGGAGTGAAGTCTAGAAAAGGGGAGAACACACAGTAGAACATAAAAAAGGAAAAATACAAGGACTTAGTTTCGTATATGAATTGGACTATAGAAAATTCCCTAAATAAATACAACAAAGATCTATGGAATTGTATCAAAGAAATCGAGCAAATCATAATGCATTGTTGTGGGATCTAACATGATTTCACAGAAAACTGCTGTGATTTGTTAGCGTCGAGCTTCGGGTGGTGTTGCATAGTTTCGGTGAGTAGCTAGTATAGGCAGTGGGGTAGCTTGGCGGGCGCTGCTTCTTGGCGAGAGGAGGCAGCGGTACTGGCGGAAAGAAGTAGTGGTAGATGACGTTCTTAAGGGACAGCAATGACCCTTTGTGTCAGGGTAGGCGGTTTTGTGGGCGACAATAGACCCTCACCGGCAAGAAGCCCACGGCAGCAGCGAGTGACATTGAGATTAGGCGTGCTAGGTTGATTTTGAACTAGAAATTATTTTTTAATTTGGGAGAATAGCCGATAAATAGTATTGATAGAGTTAATGGTGTTGTGTTGGCAGTATAGTATATATTCAATATCTATGGGTTAACATGATGGGGATATATGAAACTATATCGCTAAAGGAGAAAGAGTAAGCTACCGTGGTAATTTCTTTGGATGATTTAAGGCTACAGTAAACTTCTAACATTATTGTGGGCTCGGTCTATTGATGTAGAGAGCATAGGTATTAGATTTGATAGCTCACTTTGTAGGACTCAAAGGAAACAATGGTTCACTCATCATATCAGTCTGGTAAGTTTGAATTTGTTTATTTGATGATGACGTATGTTATCATGCTATGAAGTACATAAAATAAAATTTAAGATGAAAGATAGAGATGAACGTGGTCTTTGGGACGTCGCTTATGTGCTAACTAAAGTGGCATCTAATTTCGTTTAGCAAGATGACTATAATGATAAAAAATAAGTTGGAGCACAGGTGGAATATGAAGGAATAAATTAAGAGATAGCAGAGTCTCTTGATGTCGGTGAGATGTCGGTGAGTATGATGTAGGCTTGTCGGGTGACTCGGTGTGAGCTACGAAGGTGAAACAACTTAAGTACACATATACATATGCGAAGGTTCGTACAGGTAACAGATTTAGGTTAACGTGATATAGTTTGTTAGAGTTTATATAAAAAAAATATATCATTAAAGTTTAGGATTTAGAGTTGTAATAGGTTTAAAATAAATAACTTTCTGGTAATTGTGACGTGGTACAAACGATTTATCGGTTCAGGCTCGTATAATGTAATTATTTGAATGGAAAGGATTTTTGTGTTAGAAATTAAGTTATAGATATATTTTATTAATAAATATGGTGTCTCCATTTTATCCCGGTTCTTTTCTACCAACACCCCGGTCAGAGCGACCAGGGTTGAGGCAGAGTCGCCGAGCATGCAACGTTGCAGCCGCACACGAGCAAAGCAGAGCAGCAGGAGGCAGAGGCAAAGACAGGCAGAGTCGTCAGAGAGAGAGAGAGAGAGAGAGAGAGAGAGAGAGGGCCATGGATGCACGCACGCACGAGTGGGTAGCAGCAGGCAAGGCAGACGTACGTAGTTAGTGCTGCTGCCACTGCGTGCACCGCCCGTACCGCAACCGCACTCATTGCGACGACTACTCCACTGCCGCCGCCCGGTACCACCACCACCACGACAACGCTCAAGAAATGGCCAGGGTCGTCGTCGTCGTCGTCGTCAGTTGGTCGCCAAGACTTCTTTGCTACTGCTCTGGGACGAGACAAGCGCGAGCTCGTCGCCACACGGCCAAACGTCAGAGATGCCGACCACCCTGGCCGGCCGGCCGGCACCTTGCCGCCATTCCTCTCGCAGACAGGACAGTGGCCATTCCATGCATGCACGACGCAGGCGTGCGTGTAGGGCAGGGGCCGGGAGTGTTGCTCAGCTACTCTTCCGAGTTCAGATTTCAGATAGTCAGAGATAGTGCTGTTGATTCTACGTACGAACATTGCTATAAGCTAATGTTCTCATGATATTTTTAGATTTTTATTATTTAATTTTATGATAGCTATTTAATAGTATAACGAATAATTAAAAACTTATTTTAAAAAAGGCAAATAAAGAACTTTTATATATAATTTGTAAACGGAAATCTAAAATCCACCGTCAGGAAAAAAAGAAGAAGAGGTATATGATATGTACACATAGAATGCTCCAGCGATACATCCACAAATTTTCTAGAGCTAAGATAAAACACGGTACACAAACAGTCAAAACTATGACGACGCAGCATGCATATGTCGTACTGCCTCCTCACGCCGACACGTCCGTGTTCGCTCCTGTGCAGCACAGAATGTACCCACAGTCGTACTACGCATACTCCACTGTAGTTGCGCGGGAAAAAAAGATATATGCCCACTTTATTACATTTTCTCTAAAAATTTTGCCGAATCTTTTGCACGTCCTCGTGCTTATGCCCATGGCCATCCACATACGAGAACATGCACGTACGTAATATGAAACGTGTTATACCAATCCATCCTCCGTTTCCCGTAGTTGCTTTCATTGGCTAGTTTATTTGATGCTTGGCGGTACCATGACATGCCATATATGTGTGGCTTATTCATAAGCATTAGCTAGCTACCAAGCCTTATATAGAGGTAGCTGGGTACACATATCTGCACAAAAATGCCGAGTAGATGACATGTACTACATACCTCCTGTCGTGTTGGACTGTTGGTTACTATTGTTATCTAAGACGAAGGTACATATTTATAACTTTTTTTTTTTGCAATTTTGCACAATATATATGAATATGATATGTGCTGCTCGCGTATGATATGCTGAATGATATTCAGAAGTGTGTGTCCTACAAATGATTTGTGCAAACAGGTCATGCATGGCCCACGTACAGATTCACACCCACGAGCAAAATCTCGCACTAACTATTACACCGGTCAAAGCCTCATCAATTGCGGCATAGTAAAAACCTACTGTTTAATTAATTAGTCTCCAAATCAAATCAAATAAACCCAATAATCCAAAATTGATGCAACCTGAACAGTACTACTGATTAACCTAATTCCAGCTGTTCATTGATCCGGCCTCTGTCAAATGTGAGTGCTCATCTTACATATGGACACTTGAGCTAACAAGCTATAGCTAAACACCCTAACATAAAGCTGCATCTATATCTGGAGCTATAGAATGGCAATGGGCAACAAGGATAGGTGAATTGGCTTTCTGCCATGCACAGTGAAGCTACATACTCCTACTAGCAATGGCCAGTATTCCTAACCCTAGCTAGGGCAATGTGTTGGCCAACCACCATGACCATGTTCCATATAGTATACTATGCATGGGCCCTAGCTATTATACCGCTGAACTTCACTGTAGACACAAGTTAACAAAACTCTGGAGGACTACACCCATGTGGTAGGGTCACTCCTCCAGTAAAGAAAGGTGCAGTCTGTGTAGCTGATTTTGATGACCAAGAATTTTTCATTTGTAAGATTCCTTTCTTCCTCCTCCTCTCTCTCTCTGTGTGATGATCTTCTCTCTCACCTTAGACCATGGTCACAATCAGTGAGATGTGTGGTGGCCCCATATTGTCTGGAGGAAGAGAGGCAGGAGAAATGCCATTATAGAGGAGTGGAGGAGCAGGTGTGACAAGAAGAAATGATAATCTTTTCAATTGAGTGAGAGTATAGATGATTAGACGTGTACTTGTACAAGTGTATGTACAGGAAAAACAATGCATGCATGCATGATATAGGATGCAGTCTACTCCTACTAATTAGAAATTTCATGCTCCATGCTGCATAATTTAAGTAACACACATATCAAGAGATCATAATTTAGTTTAAAGAAGTTTCTCAGCATGCTGTATGTCCATCTAATAAGGATAATAATGGATGGTCTAATTCCTCGAATATACATTACTCAGATTTTACACCTCTCGGTTTGTGCGTCAGACTAATATAATTTCCAAACATTAATTGTGGATTAATCAAACTAGACTTTGTCTGTGTGCTTTAATCTTTTTTACAAAACCGATCAACGAATGGTTTAATTTATAGATAATGGGTATAACCCGGCCGCTTCATGAAAGATCTAATTACGAAAAACAAAAACTAGAGATTAACTTGTGCTTGTTGTGAGTTGTGTGCTTGTTGTAAAAGCATGAATTTATAGTCATTTTGGTATGTTTCATCCATCTGTCCGTTTTGCAAATTTGGATTAAAAGAAAATTAATTGACCAAACACCAGAGCCTCTAAAAACAGTTACACCCAGTATGCATGATTATCGATCATAATATATAATATCTATCCTTAGTATCTGATCAACTAACGTATACGGAAAATCATTTCAAGAATCTAAGCCAGCTCTTCTTGTCGAGGTGTTTTTTTCCTTTTTCTTGTAACCAGGGTTTTTCTTCTATTTATTAAAATATAATTATCAGTGTTTAGTTTTTTAAAAATCTAAGCTGTCTTATTTAAAGCCGTGTGAATGCTCAAAGGGATAAACAAAAGATTAAAGAAAAAGGCACGAGCGAAAATAGATACAGTAATAAGCAAAACGGGACTTCCATTTTTCTTTTTGAATAATGGAAGTAACTTTGGTAAACAGCATATACTGTAGCTAGGAAATATAAACCGTAGTATATAATATACCACACATGCATGGATGGATGGATGCAAATGCGTATGCCTTTCATGGAATTGTCTCTGCACGCGTCGTCATTTGATCGCGGCAGCAACGACGACAACTGTTTTGTCTATGCATCAATGCATCGTATCCATGCATGCTCCGGCGAAATATATGTTGCTCTCTTGTTTTAATAATTAGATGTCATTGTTATTTTTTTGACATATATCTGATCATTTATTTTATTTAAAATTTTTAATTAAAAATGTTAAAGTAATTCATAAACAATAAATGATAATTACTTTTTAAAATAATTTTAATAAGACGAATGTTCAAACATTTATTTAAAAATTAACAATGTCATCTATTTAAAACCAGTGGATTTTTTTTTCATCTTTCAGTCGTAGTAGGGTAAGCAATGTAATGTACTCATGTTGAAAATAAATTGACTGCATGCTAGTAGTAGCTAATTGGCGTCACCTGGGGCAAACATCTCTATTTGAGCTGAATTTGGACAAAATAAGTACTTCTGGTTTCTGCACTGAATAATTAATTAGGAATGCACACAGATATATCTGCGACCCTGGCGGTGGAGCCGATCGATCAGTGCTTACCGTTCGATTCTGCTCCAAGATTCGCGTGCATATCATCTGCCTCTCTTATCTTCGACTTGTTCGGTGACCTCATCGTCGTCCTCCCCGGGCTCCACCCCTGTTGCTGAAGTTGTACTGCCTTAGCCGTCTATGAAGCAAAGCTCAAAAGCGACCTCTCGTATTACTCGACAATTGCATCAACCATAAAACCCTAGCAATTAGCTAGATACCTAGCTAGCTATACTCGAGCTCAATCGATCGACTGGTGGTTTCCATTATTAAACTAGCGATGATCACTAGTGCAAGTAGGGTTTGGTGAGTTAACTATAAAGCGCGCACACTCAAAAGAGGTTGGTTTCTGATCATGCATAATATATATGGATATTGCGCTCACACGCTCTCAATCTGTTAGATCAGCGTAACATCGTGGATGAGTTTTTAGACTGCTACAAGAGTAGTAATAGTATATAAGGCTTATCCTACTTTATTTTTTTCTTTGGTCCTGCGTAGTTGACATATGAATCCTAGCCCTAAAACTGCTCCCATCATACTTGAAGCCCAGTAATTATTAATCTTTCTGTGTTAACCGGTATAATTTTATCTGACTAGTAAGAACTTTTAAATCATTATGTTTTCATAAATGTAAATATTATAGTTATATTTAGCATACAAATTATTTTGATAAGACGTATTTTTAAATATTTAATTTTTTATTAAAAACGACAAGTGGTCAAAGCTCTTACTATCCTGTGTCAAGTAAAACAAAGCAGACAGAGTAATTGGGTAACCATCGTTTTTAATGGAGGCGTGCGCTTCATTAATTTATTCCTTCTCCATTTGCCCTGTTGGTCAAGACAGCCATCCAGGCAGCCATGCAGGCAGGTACCCAAATACAATCACAAGTGTTTTATCTACACATTAGTACTACTATACATTTCAGAAAAAAAAGAAGAAATAATTTGCAACAGGTGCAAGCTATACATTTGGGACAGCGGCCATTGCTATCTCCTATTTGTAGCTACCTCACTCACTCACACACTGCAGCTAGCTTAGCCAGCCACTCCCCTCCTCGAGTTCACTCGCACAGTCACCCAGCTGAGCATTAGCTGCGTTCCTTTTGCAACGGTTGAGAGCCTATCTCCGTGCACATAAAACTTTAAAAAAAATGGTTGTTTAATTGCTATATAATTAATTAAACGTTAGTTAAAAACTTTTTAAAAATAAAGTAATATAATTTTTAAAGCAACTTTTCTATATAAAAAATTTTACTTAAAAAAACTTTCTCATATTAAATATTAGTATACGTATAAAAAAATAAAGAGTAGAAGAAAATAACTTGTCCAGCCGAACACAGCAATCACATCCCCTCTCTCTCTCTCTCTCTCTTTCAAAAGCGTGTGCCTGTGAGCCTGTGACTGACGACGGACTGTCTGCTGGCACGCACGAGCGGGCGGAGCTGCAAATCAGAGATCAGATCGAGCCCCTGGCCGGCCGGCCGGCTGCCTGCTTTCCTAACTCGTGAAGCTGGCCATTGTTGCCTTTGTTTCATCTTGCGGTTCGCCTTCTTCTTGCCGGAGCTCGCGGGCGCGTGTGCTAAGCTGCTAGCTGGGCGGTCTTGCTTCCTTTTCGGCCGTGATGGCGGTGGGCATCGTGAGCTGCTGCCGGGGCCGGAGTTGGCGGGGACGACGCTGGCTCGCCGTCGTCGTCTTCGTCGCGGTTGTTGGTGAGTGCCATGACCATTCTTGCTAGCTAGCTCTTCTTTTCATGCGTGCACTTTTAATCTGAGCGCGTAGTCTTTTAATCTCCTGCATAACCAGTGATTACTTGCTCGCACTTTCTTTTTCCTTTCCCCTTTTGGTGTCTTTCTTTCTGTCTGACGACCAAACTGGATCTTTAATTAGTTTTATATACCAACAGTATAAAGTTCATCAGGAGATGGCTAACTGCATGCAGCTTGATAAATCTTGCTTCGATATTTTACTTTTCTGTTAGGTCTAGATTGCTATCCAGTTCTTGTCTCTCAAGGAACCTACCTTAAACCTGATCAACCTTAAATTAGGTGTGGTTCTCGTGGTTAGAATGCAGTCTCTGCAGTCTCCTCATTTACCTTAGTATGTCCTAAGATTGTTTCTCTTGCCCTTGCTCTCTGTCAAATGGTGAGTTGGTGATCATTTGATTTGCTTCTCTGCTCTGTGTTTATGAAAGGAGTTTCTCTATATAGTTCTTGCTTGAAAACCTCCATTCCACACCCTTTCTCTGCTGATTACCTTTCCTCCTATCACCTAGCAACACTCTAATATAAGGCAGCTCAGAGACTAAAGTGTGATTAGCTCAAACACCAAAATGCATCAACAAACTCCTCCTTGCATGGTCATTCTTTCCTCACATGCATCATCCTAGCTAGTGAAAGAAATCCAAGAACAGGATCTTTTCTGTAACTTTCTGATTAGAACACACTTAATCTGTATCCATTTTCAAGATGTTATATATATTTACACACACACACACATATATACATGCTTCCTAAAACAATTTTCAAAAATTAACTCTCTCTTTCTCTCTCTCTCTAATATTCTCATTTGGTCTTCACCAACCAGTGCCTTTTCTCCAGCAGTAGTCCTGCAGGTGCCCACACACTGCCACTGCATGCTCTGGTCCAGAAAAGCATATATAACACGACCTACTTATTTATGACATCAACTTTAGTATAGGAGAGAAGAATGATTCTGCAAAAAAAAAAAAAGTAACCAATACACGTACAAGCCCACAGCCAATCGATCAGCTACAAATACGTTTTTGGTCTCACCTGGTTAACGTTTTGGGCTGACCACATGCTCCAATCTCCTTAAGATACTAGCTAAAGCTAACCACCACCCAATCTAATTAGCAACTGGTCACCACACATAATTAATGTGTATAATTAGGAGATTTTCAAGGTATTTTGCAGTATTGAGAGATGGAGATTTCTTAAAGACTTTGGCCTCACTTGAAATAGAGGGAAAATGGATGACTTTTACCGGAATTAAACTAAGTTGTCAACACATACGTTGCACGGGCTATTTAAAATATATCTTTACAGCTATTTTTTTTGGAGTTACTTGATTTAACGTAATGGGATAAATGATTTCATTTCATTAACGGTTTTCAAAAACCAAAATTAGTTTTCAAAATTTGGAGTTACTTGATTTAACCTTTTGATGATCTAACAATTATGAAATTCAGAGCTGTTTGCAGGCTATATTGGTTAGATATCATAACGGATGATATCATAATATTGAGAGTTGTCGAAAAACAAATTTTCATGTATTGATTAAATAAAAGCACTGTATGATTTCAACACACTTATTTTTAGGCAAACATAGGTGGTGTAGTGGTGAATTATGGATGTATGAGTGTATCTCCACTAAGGTTGAAATCCTAATATTCACATATTATGCGCCCGCTATTACGATTTTAATAGAAATTTAGTGGGTCCAGAGATTTGGCATTAGCCAATATATATGTCTGTTTGGAGTGTGTGTTAGAGGTTGTATTTTTAGGCATGTGTGAATAGTGATGTGTGTATCTTACATGGAATCGAAAAACACTAAAAAATTGAATGGTGTAGATTTGATCAACAGGAAATAAGGAAATCACAAACTGAAGATATGAAATCTTATCTGAGAACATACTATGAACATCTTTCACTGTTAATATTATTCCGTTAGTTTGTGTCTATCCATTCATGTCTACACAAATACAGTAGTAAGGGGGAATGAATAAATGACATGCATAATGCACCTTGTTTTTCCCCTAATTACAACTTCATTTTGACGCATAAACATTAGAATTATATAGACTCAATGAAAAAACGTGTGTATGTTAGAACTGTATTCCTCGATGTCACAGTTAAAAATTAAAAGAACTAATAACTAATCTTCACCTCGAAGGGCTAATTGCGAATCATGCCCATGTACATAGATCCACGTTAGGTGGTCTTGTGTGTGCTAAAGCTTTGCTGCACCAACGAATTGAAGGGCCACGATCAAATCTATCAGCCATAAATCTACTTTAGCATCGCCGGTAGAACACACATAAGCCTAGGCAGCTAGGCTCCTCGTGGACGAAGTTGACACTAATGCATCTGAATGTTTACGACTCGGAACATGGGCGTGCGTGCAGAGCCTACGAAGATTGGATGAGCTTCAGAGTCTGCAGTGGGCTTCTAAAGATACGCAATATCCACGGTTAGATAATACAGTCTTCTTTCTTGTTAATGTGAGATCTTTTTTTAAATATGAGAGCTTTTTATAAAGTGCTCAATTAATATTAATATAGATATAGATCCCTATAAAAATATTTAAAAACTCATACATTCCAAAGGAGTACTTAAGTTCTTCTGGTGAGGAGACGGGTGTTATTCTTTCATTACTTAAAAAAGTCAAAAAGACAGAATAAATGGTACAATAACCTGGCTCAGTCAAAAAGTTCAAAGTTATGTTGCTAACAACTATAGATTGATTCTCTATGAATTCATTCATTGCTTGTTGTAAAAAAATAAATATATCAATATCTTTTAATAATAAATTGTTTTACATCTTGGCATTTGTCGAAAGGCGCAGGCACTAAATGCTACTCACTCCATTTTCAGATTATAAGTCGTGTTGACTAAAGTTAAACTATTTTAAATTTCACTAAATTTATAGACAAATATATCAACAACCAATTTTATGAAATTCATAATTGAATATATTTTATAGTATATTTGTTTTGCGATAAAACTACTATTTTTTTATAAATAAAACAAGTAAAGTAAAAACATTATAATCTGTTCGGAGAGAGAGGTGGAGTATATCAACGCCTTTATTAAAGTTCTAACACGACTACTCGTGTCGGTGAATGCATATTTATGCAACAGTTGCAGCTGCAGGAAGACCAATCCGCGTACGACCAGCCGCAGCGCACGTGAGGAGACTAGACTCGTCGCTGGTGCTAACAAGGACGACGACCAGCGCGTCCGACGACGATGCTGCTCCGGCGGCCATCTTCCGGCGGCGGCAGCTGAGCGGGCCCGGGTCCACGCCGCCGACGTGCTGGGCGCGGTGCGGGCGGTGCACGCCGTGCCGGCCGGTGCACGTGGCGATCCAGTCGGGCGTCGGCGCCCAGTGGGAGTACTACCCGGAGGTGTGGCGCTGCAAGTGTGGCGATAAGCTCTTCGTGCCGTGACCGGCGCCGCCGCGCCGCCGCGTCGCCGGCTTGCCGGCGACGTACGTACGGCTGGCCGGCCGCCGTGGTGGCATCTGGCTGGCCATGTACGCATGCATGTTACTGTGTCGATCGAGCGATCGGTAGCATAGTTTTGAAAGGGGTATAAAAGAATGGAGAAAGTAATCAAGTTAATTAAAATGTTGTTTTGTGGTGATTAGCTGGTTAATTAACTAGGCCTATGATGGTGTGCTGAGTTTATCCTCGTAATGTTTGTAAATGTGCAGATTAAGGTCTGACTTTTACTGTGTATGTTCTTCTTTTGATCGTCTCTCTCGACAAGTTCTTTGCTCTATTGATGACTAGGTAAATTTTTCATTTTGCCTTCTTCAGTTGTAGGGTTGCTGCCATTTTAATGTGTAAATTAAGATGGATAATTATCTGTCTTGTCCTTACATCATGCAATTTTCTCAGTTCTTAGGCAGGGTCAACAACTCAACAATATTATATAGCCATCTGAAAAGTGGGTGGGAAATGATGGGAAGAATTAACTAGGGCTTCGGCACGAATCTTAAAGCCATATAGTCCATCCAAAACTGACTGCAGTACTTGAAAAAAGAAACAACTCGACGTATATGTGTGTGACGCACGCACACACAAATTATGCATTGAGATTTGATGAATCCATCAACCAACCTAAACTCTGTATGAGTTACAGTATAAGTTTATTTTGGAGTGACAGCGTGAAAAGCACTTCTCAGTCGATCTAAAGTTTTGTGAGGTCACTCTGATATATCACATCATCACATGGATGCATGCATGGAGAGCAGCATTTATGTTGTACCAAAATGTTAGGACAATGTTATCCTGAAACTTTAGGGTACGTATGACCCATCATGCGTGTACGAAGGTACACCTTTACCTTAACATCGATCATTCGTATATGCATGGAGCAAACCCCTTTCATTTTCTATGCTTGGATGCATGGTCATTTGTACTGTCGCAGCTTGTCTCAAACAATTCATGCATTACAACGTGCCTTTCATCTCATACGTGGATTATTTGTTCCATATACTTCTAAAAATGTTTTCTTAAAAAGATTCTTTATTGTTTAAACCACTTGTTCTAATCTATTTTTAGATTTATCTCTTAATTAAGTAGACAATTTTTGGTAATAATATGATGAACAATCTATTTCAAACGCTAGCACCTCGTTCACTACATATTCCGTCAGGTACACCTGAGCTAAAGTTCACCGTATGCATAGCTTTGGTCAAAATTTGACCACATCCTCTGGTGAAACAATTTTACATAGCTATGGTGAACGTGATGTCTCCATTTACAGGCACAAGAACGTGTAGTAAATAATAAACTAATAATTTGGCCAAAATTGTTTGCACTGTTTGACTGGTAAATTGAGAAACAACAAAGGAAGAAAAAATACAAAAGCTTGTCTGTTTGCTCATGATTAAAATTTTTGGCTTGGAACTCCATCGTCTTCTCCAGGATTTGACGTCTACGCATATATGCATATGGCAGGACCGGGACCCAGCCGGGTTCAAAGCTGGCCCCTGCAACTCTGCAAGCGTACTGCAATCCAAGCCACATCTACACTTTATTCCTCTCCTTTTTCACTCACACCCACCGACCTAATATAATGTTCACCACAGCTATATTAATTTTACACAGTTGGCATTCATTGATTGAGCTACGGCTAATAAACTATAAAAATAAACAAAGTTATATATATATATATATACATATATTATTAACGGTTTGAAAGATATATAATACCCCCTCTAAAAAATGAAATTATGTTTTAGATCAAATGTTTGATATCTAACAATCTGGCGATGAGAGCCAACCCACAAATCCTTAAAGATTCTGATGTCTTTTTACGGGGAACATATATTGTAAGAGTAACTGCATTGACTAGCACATTTTGGCTACAAAACCTACTAATTAAGGTCTTCTTTTTGCATCATAGGAATTTCGTAACAATTTTAGAAATTAATTTAATATTATAAAAATTACTATGTTTCATAGACCCCAAGGATGGGCCGTGTCCAATTTACACATTTCAAAGACAAACACGATGAAAGCAGCTGACTATATATACTTATCAGATTGCCATCCCATGTTGAGTCGTTTCTGATCTGTGCCTAGCTGCTCCAATGGCTATCTTTTTGGCCTTTCTGTTCCATCCATATGTTTGCACATAAATAATCTCAGAGATTTTATATGCAAGAAGCTTGTTGTGGCAGCTAGCTAGAGCTAGAGTAATCTACAGTGTTACACACTATACATATCCCCCGTAGACGGGTAAACTGAAGCAGTAGAGTGGTGTACTGATGATATGAAAACTCTGAATTCTTGAGCAAAGACAAGGTGTGCGAATCTCCTAATATCCTGATCCTTTCATGCATGCGTACATATGCACGATACACAAATGATGGAGAATTTCTTAGAAGCCACTTAAATACAATAATTAAATTGTTTTATACTGGTGATTTGATAGGTATGTATACCAAACTATTAGCCCTAGCATTTTGAATTAATGTGAATATTCGCTATTTACTGTAAGTAGGCAGGATGGAATGATACTGATACTGCGGGTTACGCTTAATAACAAACTGTTAACTGTACCCTGCAATCCCTCCCTAACCTGAAACTGCCGAACTGCAAGCAGCGTCAAAAACCTCAACATCGCTGAACAGATTTGTTATGTAGAGTAGGCGACACCGGCTTTACAATATCCCATTTCAACCAGGTAGACTGGCTAGCTCTCACTGACTCCAATGATCACTGCCAAAGCAGGAGGCAGGGAGCTGTTTGAGCTGCCCCATGTTACTGCTGCGATATCGCAATATGCATGCCTGCATCTGATCATCATCATGGTGCTCCTCCTGTCTTTTTGAATGAAAGATCATCGAGGAATATATTATACTAAGAGAGAGAAGATCAGATGGGTTGAGAAGTGGTGTTCCCATTTGGTATGACACCGCGTCAGTGATGGGTCAGCAACCCCACAAACTCCAAGAAGAGGGGTTGGCTTAGGGCGTGTTAGTCGCTCTACTTTTCTTATATTTTATTTTTTTTACGTGTATAATGAATTTTTTTTATAAAAATTGTTTTAAAAATTATATTAATTTATTTTTAAAATTTTAGCTAATATTTAATTAATTATATAATAATAAGATGCTCGATTTTGTATGATAAGGAAATGGATTGGAACCCCAAATGAACTTAAGCCTTAAGCATCTTTGGAAAATATAGATCAAAATGTATGTCACTGAATTACTTTCTTCATTTTTTAATAGATAATATTATTAGCTTTTAACATGACTTTTGACCATTTGTTAAGTACTATTTATTTTATTGTGACTCATTTTATTATTAAAGGAACTTTAAGCACGATTTATATATTTCATATTTATACCAAATTTTTAAATAAAATGAATGGTCGATGTCATTAGATAAAAAAATTAACAGCGTCATTTATTAAAAACGAAAATAGTGTAAGCAAATATCGGCCATAAATTGTACATTTTTACCCATACAATAAAGAGTACAGTGTACCTTTTTGTTATTTGTGGGTTCAAGAGTACTCACCCTGCAGTTGTACTCCCGTACTTATAAAAAGATGTCACACATGCATATTGATACCTGTGAGAAACTCCTTCCGTTAATCGATATTATTTATATTTAAATGTTAATCATAAGCTTTTTATAAAAAAATTATACATACTTAAAAAAGATACCATATTATTAAATTAAAGTGGGTTGTATCCTACATAAAAACATTAAGATTTTTTAATTTGTTCATCATAATTTAACTATCTAAAATTTATTAGTGGTTAAAGTTACAACAAAATTAGTTAACGGTGACAAGTAAAAGGAATGGAGAGTGTACTGTGTGCCACTTCTTTCACACACACAGAGATGCACTGCTGAACATGTAACAGAGTAGAAGTTGGTACGTACAATCACGTATTCACGTGCCATCAACTTGGTACACTCTGATATGCACTACTGAATTTATTAGTCGATGCCTGGTTTCAAAGAAAAATAAATTCAATGGCTGCTTGCATGTATGGAGATCGATAATCGATCATCACGTATTCACGTGCCATCAGCTGGTGTCCGTCGCCAATGTTACACATAATTAAATAGTCGCCAATTCGATCCTATATTAGTAGTATCGCACTAGGAGTATATAAATTACTGCTGCTAATTGATTTTCAGTGCCTCAGCCGTACAGAAAACTTTGTTCTCTACATCGATTCGTGTTTTCTATAACATATATATATAGGATGGGAAATTGACTTAGCTTCGAACATGGGCTTACATATATTAAAATAATGGTACCCTTCGTTTAATTGCTGGTTCCGTCGACAACGGAGACGTGCTGATGACTTTACGAACTTATCTAATTTTTAGATATACTCATAAGGATGGAGTGTAAATGTGTGCGCTATTAGAGTGAGTATACACACGTTATGAGTTTATACCGTGTTTAAAAAAACTTTTTTGGAGGTGTAGATGAAAACCGTTCGAATCAAACTTTCCTTTGTTCTCGCATGGCCATGGGCCAACCTTATGGATTGTTTCTTGTAATAAACAAACAAACCTAAATGGGCTGGCCGGCCCAACATAAATCTAGATTATTTCTCTCGTCTTTGCAATGTAGAGAGGCTTCACGACCTCGCCGACCTCGCATCTATTCTACTTTACCTCCTTGCCATGCATGCAGGAGTATGTGATCACCGGCTGGTTCGTTTAATGCGAGGTTAAACTCCATGTCTGTCCATAATCCTTTCTCTTCCTCATTGGCTTTAATGCAGAAATGAAGCATTTGCTTTAAGACACATATGAAGCACGAGGCTAAATGCCATCAGCTGTCGCTAACTACTCCACTGCTCTGTCTTCAGTTGATTCCTTCCCGTCAATTTTTGGTTGGTTTTCGTGAGATGGAATTTCATGATGAAATTATTCCAAACTCGTAACATGTTTGAAAAAATATATAAAAGAAAGGTGAACGTCAATTTTTGGTTGGTTTTCGTGAGATGGAATTTCATGATGAAGTTATTCCCAACTTGTAACATGTCTGAAAAATATATAAAACAAAGGCAAACACATAGCTCACGTATCAGATATTAAATTGATAGGAATACTACACTCGATCTTGGCCAAAAGGTATATGTTACTGCTACATCATACACCCTTCTTCTTTTATTTATCATCTCTTGCTACACCCTAAGGTGGTACTAAAAACACAGAACCGAAAATAAACCGCGCACGGCCGAAAATCACCGACTTGATCCTCAACAGTCTTCACGGGCTTTTGTTTCCCTCTCTTAGCTTCTCACTTTGACGAAGGCCCTTGCCATGCAGAGTACAGCCCAGCACCGGGGGACGTATCACGCAAGCGGCTTGCATTGCATGGTGATCACGGCGGCGGAGACCACCGTCGCCGGCGTACCAAGTGTGGCAACATGTGAAGTGCAAGGCATAGGATTCTGCCGTGTGAAGTGCCCAAGCTGCCTAGTCACAAGGAAAAGAAAATGTGGACACCTGACAAGTTAGCTGCATGCACCAGGAAGGAAAACCGAGTAGAAGGACATGGCACACGGTTACACTGGAGAGAGGAAAAAGGTTACAAATTATTGGACAAAATCTGGGAGTTACAAGAGACATGGCCAAATTCAGGGCAAATGCCATGCAATTTCCCACCACACTCTGCAGGGTAAAATCTGGAACAAATTATGCCACCCTCTGCCTACCTAGATTTAGGGGGTTTTATGGAGAATTTAAGTTTTTGTGTTTCTCTTGTCTATTTCAAGTTTGGTTGTGGTGCTAGGGGTTGTTTGGTTGTTGCATCATTGGATATGAGTCAGGGTGGGAGGGAGAGGTAGTTGGGGCTGCCGCATAAATTAGGAACCATGTGTAGCTTAAAAATAGAGATTGAAGTTAAGAGGAGGTGGAGGACTGATGGAAAAACTTTGAGCAAATAGGAAAAAGAGAAATAGCACTTGGTCTTGCGTGGTGCCGTCATGGCAATGTGGCATACTGTAGAAAGTGTATATTCACTATGAATCCCCCGAGCATATACGAGGGGGTCGGGTCTATATATATACAGCCTAGACCAGTGGTCTGTCTAAAATCCCCCGCAGTCGCAGCAGGAGGGGAACAGACGCAAAGACTGGACCGAAAACTGATAAACAAAGACGTGGGCAGGCCTTTGGTCATTATATCGGTAAACTGATGTGCCGATGGTACATGGAGCACCTGAACCTGTCCTAATACAACCTTGTCACGGACAAAATGAATATCGATCTCGATGTGCTTGGTGCGTCGGTGATGGACCGGGTTGGCGGTCATATAGACGGCACTGATATTGTCACAGTAGACGACGGTCGCGGTGGAGAGGGGTGCACAGAGCTCCTGGAGAAGCTGGCGAAGCCAGCAGCACTCGGCGACGGCGTGGGCGACGGCACGGTACTCGGCTTCAGCGCTGGAGCGGGACACTGTAGTCTGGTGTTTTGAGGACCAGAATACGAGAGTGTCACCGAGGTAGACGCAGTAGCCGGACGTAGAGCGTCGAGAGTCGGGGCAGCCTGCCCAGTCCGCGTCGGAGTACACGGTGAGGGAGTCGATGGGGCTGGAGCTAAGATGCAGCCCGCTGGAGAGGGTGCCCTTCACGTAGCGTAGGATGCGCTTGAGCAGCGCAAGGTGAGGTTCGCGCGGAGCGTGTATAAAGAGGCACGCTTGCTGGACAGCGTACATGAGGTCGGGTCGGGTGAGTGTGAGGTATTGGAGAGCCCCAGCAAAACTCCGATAGTGAGAGGGATCGGCAACGAAGGCGCAATCGGGGGCGGAGAGTTTGGCTCGAGTGTCGACTAGGGTGGCCGTGGGGTGACAGTCGGCCATGCCCACATGCTGGAGGAGGTCGATGGTGTACTGGCGTTGGGAAAGGAAGAGCACGTGGATGGAACAAGTTACGGAGATGCCAAGGAAATGGTGGAGAGGACCAAGATCGGTCATGACGAACTCAGAGTGGAGTCGGGCCATGATCTGGTCGAGAAGAGATGTCGAAGACGCTGTGAGGACAATGTCATCGACATAGAGAAGTAGATAGACAGTGGCGGAGCCGATATGGAAAGTGAACAGGGAACTATCGGACGCAGAGGCCACGAAGCCGATGTGCCGAAGATAGGCAGCAAAGCGCTGGTACCAGGCACGAGGGGCTTTTTTGAGGCCGTAGAGAGAGTGTTGAAGGAGACATACGTCGTCGGGCTGAGAAGAGTCGACGAAGCCTAGGGGCTGCTGGCAGTAGACTGTTTCCGTCAGGTGGCCGTGAAGAAAGGCGTTCTTCACGTCTAGTTGATGGATCGGCCAGGAGCGAGAGTCAGCCAAGGTGAGGATGACTCGGATGGTGGCGGGTTTGACAACAGGACTGAAGGTCTCGTCGTAGTCGACACCGAGTCGTTGGGAGAAACCCAGACTACCCAGCGAGCCTTGTGACGGGCAAGGGAGCCATCGGCGTGGAATTTGTGTTTAAAATCCACTTACCGGTCACAATGTTGGCGTCGGGAGGTCGGGGACGAGATAGAGCTGTGGACGGCGGAGAGACCGTAGCGCGGATTGGGTCGGAGAGACTCGGTCTAGGAGCGGGTGACAATGTGAAAAGTGAAAGGAACTAGAGCCGATGGGGGTGCGGGAGTAATGGGAAGAACTGGTTGGGTGGGGGCATCATCGGCTCCGAGTCGGCGACTGTAGACAAGAGGAAAAGGAGGAATTAGATCGGCCTGAGCCGATGAGGTTGGGTGGGCCGAGTATTCCGATCGGTCCGATAGAGATGGATCAGCCGATAGGGTAGGGGGAGCCGATGGAAAGTGAGGAGCCGATGGAAGTGGGGTGTCCGATGGAGAGGGAACGGTATTGGCTGAAGGATAAATAGGATCGGTATCGGCCGATAAAGGTGGGTCCGATGGGGGTCCGATGGTGGGGACATCGGACCGAGTAGTGGTGGGAGATGTGACGGGTAAATCCTCAGTAGCGGCCGATGAGGGAGCCGATGGAGAGGGCAGTGGGGAAGACCTGGTCGGCACGATGTTGGTGAGGAGGAAGTCGAGATCACTAGAGGAGGATCTCGGATGAAGGAGACCGAAGGGAAAACATGTCTCGTCAAAAATGACGTGACGAGAGACGAGGACCCGTCGGGTGGAAAGGTCGAGGCATCGGTATCCCTTGTGAGAGGTGGAATAGCCGAGGATAATACAGGTGGTGGAGCGGGTAGCGAGTTTGTGGGAAGCTGTGGCAGTGAGATTTGGGTAGCAGAGGCACCCAAAAACGCGAAGGTGGAAGTAGTCGGGCGCCGTGCGGTAGAGAAGGGCATAAGGAATGTTGTTATGAACGGAGGAGCATGGGCGCCGATTTAGAAGGTACGTCGCAGTAGCCAGAGCTTCGGCCCAATAAGTGACGGGTAGGTGGGCGTGAAGTAGCATGGTGCGACTGATGTTGTTGAGGGTGCGAAGGAGGCGCTCGGCTTTGCCGTTCTGAGGAGAGGTGTAGGGGCAGGAGAGCCGGAGAAGGATGCCCTGCGAGGTGAGGAGGTTTGTAACGGTATGGTTGACGAATTTCGTACCGTTATCGGCTTGTAAAGCCTTGATGGGGAGGTTGAACTGAGTGGATACGTATGTGACGAAGTGAGTGAGGTGAGAGGTGACCTCGGATTTGTGGATGAGCGGAAAGGTCCAGCAATAGTGTGTGTAATCATCAAGTATAGCCAGATAATACTGATTACCAGAGACACTTTTAACTGAGGACATCCATACATCACAATGTATAAGTTCAAATGGACGCGAGGTATAGGAGAGAGAACTAGAAAAGGGCAGACGCACATGTTTACCAAGTTGACATGAGTGGCAAACTGTGAAGCTACTGTGAGTACATCGGATGGAGGCGCTACGACGGAGGGTGGCGACAGCGTCGGGGCCGGGGTGGCCGAGGCGAAGGTGCCAAAGGTTGGTGGAGAGGGCGACGCTGGCGTGTGGGGTGGACGGCGCAGCGCGAATGGTGTAGAGGTTGCCGTCACTATTGCAGCGAAGGATCTATTGCCGGGTTGGGATATCCTTCACAGAGAAACTAGAGGCGTCAAATTCAATGGAGCAGTGGTTGTCTCGTGTGAATTGACGAACAGATATAAGATTGTGAATGAGATAAGGGACAATAAGAACATTACGTAGGGGGAGGTTAGTGGTGGATGTAGACAGAGAGGAGTCACCGCGGCATTGGACAGGAAAAGAGTGACCATTGTCGATGGTGACAAAAGGGGAGGAAGAGGGGTGACAGGAGCGAAGTATACCGGCCGATGACACCATGTGTGAAGACGCCCCAGAGTCCAGCACCCAAGGGTGCTGTGGTTAAAGCGTCATCTAGTTGAGGGCAGCGATGAGGCCAGCCTGGATCCAGGAGGGAACCGACTGGGTGGTTGGGGTTGGTAGCAGAACCATGGACCCGTGGGACCGGCAGGGTGGGTAGGGACCAAGGTAGGTCGTGGTGGCGTCGAACCCTGCCAGTTCCTGCCTTTGCCTTTGCCCTTGCCTTTCCCGGTGCGGGCTGTGTTGCTGTGGCCGAAGCCATGACCACCAGGACCGCGGGAGGAAGGGGCAGCGCAAGAAGCTCGGCAGCCATTATCGGCTGTGGCAAGAAGAGCGGTGTGGGCCACTGTCTTCTCATCATTGACCAGACGGAGTTCTTTAAGAACTAGCATGTGATGAGCCCGAGCGAACGATGGAAGAGGTGTGGCGTTGGCGATGTCATCGGCGGTGTTGGAGAAGAGGGAATTAAGGCCTCGCAGAAGGGCGAGGACGAGTTGAGAGTCGGCCACAGGGTGGCCGACGTCCCAGAGAGCAGCATCCTTGACTTTGAGACGCTGACAGTACGAGGAGACAGAGGAGTCGCCTTGTACCATAGAGTGGAACTCGTTGAGGAGGAAGATGGCGCGAGGCTGCTTGTTGGCCAGGAAGATCCGCTCGATAGCCACACAGAGGTCCCGAGCGGTGGGGTCGGTATCGTCCATGGCGAGGTCGAGAACAGAGTCGTTGATCGAGCCGGGCAGCCAGCTGCGCACGCAGCACTCGGCGATGTCCCACTGAGGATCATCGGGGCGAGGTGGAGCGGAGCCATCAATATGGGACCAGAGGTTGAATTTTTCACAGTGGGATTTGAAGAAGAAAACCCACTTGGAATAATTGGCGTTAAGGTCAAGGGAGATAGGAACGTGAGATTTCACGTTCACAGCAGCGTAGAGAGGGGAGAAGATCGACGAGGTGGTGCCCGAGGTGTGGTCTGTGGCACCGAGGGCCGAAGCAGATTCGGCGACTGGGAGAGTGCCGGAGCTGAGGGCGGACTCGGTGTCCATGACGGGAGAACGGGAGCAAAGAGCCAATGGGAGAGAGAAGCCGATGGGAGGGGGAAGCCGATGAGAGGACGGATTGGCCGATCAAGGACGTGAGAAGCCGATGGGAAGTGGGCAACGGAGTAGGTGAGGAGCGGCCAGCCGATGAGGAGTGGTTGGCTGATGGAGAGTAGGCAGTGGAGTATGTGAGGAGTGGTCAGCCAATGAGGAGTAGGCAGCGGAGTAGGTGATGAGTGGCCAGCCGATGAGGAGTGGTTGGCCGATGGAGAGTAGGTGAGGACAGAGTGGGTGGGTCACGGACGTGCGAGAATTCACGTCCGTGAAGAGAAGATTCACGTCCGTGGACTCGTGGAGGCCAAGGAGTGGGGCGGACGTAAAAAAGGCAGGGAGTGGCCGGACGCGAAGAGAATATGTTCGCGTCCGGGAGGCAGGGATTCGTGTCCGTGGACACGTGGACACATTGGACTGGCTCGGACGTGAGGAGAGAAGGTTCGCGTCCGAGAGCTGTTGAGCGTGTCGAAAAGGGCAAGAACCGAGGGAGGTTTCCAACCGATGGAGACGACGAGCGCGGAGGTGCGCCGGCGTTAGAGAAGGAGAGATGCACGAAACAAGAGGAAGAGCGGAGATGGGTGCGAAGAGGGACGAGGAGGCGGATCGAGACCGTCGCCTGGTCGCGCGGAGGTGGGGCGGAGAAAAGGTGACTGCGGGAGAGACGGGGAGAAGAAGAAATGGAGACGAGAGAGCGAGGGGAGTACCGGGAAGAGAGTCGGCGATGGAAAGAAGACGTCGACGAGGAGAAGGAAAGGGTCGGCTCGTCGGAGGGAGAAGCTAGCGCGCCGGGATATCTAGACTCGCTTTGATACCATGTAGAAAGTGTACAGTGACTATGAATCCTCCGAGCGTATACGAGGGGATCGGGTCTATATATATACAGCCCAGGCCAGTGGTCTGTCTAACACATACAACTAAGAAGATACAAAACAAGGAGTTAGTAAATATCTACCAAATTCACCATTGCTTTGTTTTTATACAACTGTACTTCCTCTATTAATAAGTACTTATTCCCAAACACTTGGAAGCATTGCAGGTATTGAATTCTTTAGTTAGTATAGAGACTAGGAGTTATACTTGTAAAGAATTTCTTGATACACATATTCTCATACTGCATTATGAAATATGTAAACCCACTATTTCAAAATGCGCTAATTATAATAAGATGGACTTTGACCTAAAATTATCATGCCACCCATACTTAAATGCATTGGAAATAGAAGCGGGAGTAGCTAGTAACATGTGCTTTACAACACAGACTACCCTGTAGCATCCTCCTCCCACCCCACCATGCTTCTCTCTTCTCTCCAAAGAAATGACGTGCCCAAAGAAAACCACCCTTAAGAAAAACGAACAGGCGTTCTCCTCCCATCCACTGTGCTCCTCCCTTTTCTAAAGAAAAATGAACTGTTTCTTAAAAAAAATCCCCACAAACATGTGTGCCCTTGAAAAAACTAACCAATAAAAAACTGAATAGTTTACTGCAAAACAACCAGTTAAAAAGCCAAACAGTTTCATCCCATATCATGAACCCATAAAACCATACTGTTGTAATGCAAAGGCATATCCCTGGTAATATATAAAAAGGAAAATGTTTGTGGTTCATAAACTCCAAATACATTTTTCCTATCATATTTTTCTTTAAAATATAAGAGATTTTGATAGTAATATAAATATATAGAAAAAATCTTTTATATTTTAAAACAGTGATAGTATTGTATCTTATTTCACCCATTTGTGTAGGATATTTCCTAGAGCATTTGATGAACAAAATCAACCCACATAAACTTGCTACATTATAAAGCCTACAACTACCAAGCAGCATATATACCCCCAAAGTGCAAAATGGCGTGTGAGCCCCACCTGCCATCATTCTCCAACCACCTGCAGACACGTGTCAATGAATATCTCTAACTGTACGATCAGTTCAAGAACGGAGACGCTCGCATCATTGACAAGTGGGCCCTAATTCCTGGCCCCGCATGTCAGTGACTCAGCCGTATCTATATATAACCACCCACCCGAGGTCATAGCTTCTGCTGCTCTGCTTCGTCTTCTTCTCCGTCGTCGTCTCACCCCCGCCGCTCGCTGCCCCCCAAAACCACGCGCGAAAACCCTAGCGCCACCGCCACCGCCAACGCCACCGCCAACGCCGTCGCTGTCGCCATCGACGTCGCCGCAATGTCGAAGGCCGGCGCCGCGGCGGACGGCAAGCCCGACCCAGAGATGGGATTAGTCGCGGGGGGGAAGGAGGAGGTGGTTGCGGCGGCGGCGCCGAGAAAGGTGGCGGAGGAGGAGGACCCGCGGATGCGGTGGGCGTTCGTGCGCAAGGTGTACTGCATCCTCGCGATGCAGTTCGCGGTCACAGCCGCGATCGCCGTCGTGGCGTGGGCCGTCCGGCCCATCCCGCGCTTCTTCGCGACGGGCTCCCTCGCCGCCTGGCTAGTCTACCTTGCCATCCTCCTCTACCCCTTCATCGGTTTGCGTCGCCTCCTCCTCCTCCCCTTTTCCTCGCATCGGCCAAAGGCTTTCTGGGGACTCAATCTCCCCGCCATGGTGGGGTTTTCTGATTTGGGTTTTATCGCAGTCATGTGGCCGATGATCAAGTACAGGGAGAGGCACCCCGTGAACCTGCTGCTTCTGGGCCTCTTCACGCTCTGCGAGAGCCTCACCATCGCCGTCTGGTCCTCGACCTTCTTTGGTATACATGCGAAACGCCCTCTTCATTTCCCTACTCCCCAAAGTGTCCTTTTTATTCTCCAAAAAAGTCTCCTTTTTTTGGGGGATCGTGATGCTCTAAATGTGGTGATTGACTGATTGGGGATGCAGTGGGGTTCGGATGGCTAAAATTTTTGGTTGGTTCTTGGGCCGATTGATTATCTCAGTGTGATATTGTTTTGGTGGGATTGTGATTCCCAGGATTTTTTTTCTCTCTTGCATTTTTCCAGGGGATGTAGGTGGTGGTGCATCGTGTAACAGAGCAGATTTGTGTCGTGTTTTGTGGTGGGAAGGAGAATTTGAGATTGTTCTTCTGTTTGTGGTGGGAAGGAGAATTGGAGGTTGTTCTGCTGTGGAGTATATTGGTTGGAGTCTTGGAGACTTGTAGTGTTGCATATTGTTGTATGGGTAGGACAATCTGGACCACTTTCTAGTTCCTATTACCTGGGAGATTATGATATACGACTATGTTGCTGTCAGGTGTCAGGAATATTAATCATGAGTTGATTGTTGACGATATATTTTGGCTGTTGTGACTGAGGTCCTGATCAGATTATAATGGTCTTGACCCACGTTTTGTAATTGTGGGGTTAGTGGTGGTGGTGGGGATGATCTTGGGGTCAACTTTTTTCTTATAAAAAACAAACCCTGTTGTGCCAACACCATACAAGATGTTTTTTTTCCCTTCAAAAACACCGTACAAAAAAATAAGGATCATCATTCTCGCATAGTTAGAGTTCTGTTTGATAAGCATAATTCTCAATTTTAGTTTTTTTGGACAACCTCTACAAGTTTTGCATGTAATTGTTTGCAACTACGTGTTGCAACCATCACATGTTTCATACTCATTTTGTATATTACAGGTTGGTCTGTGTGCACTTCCCATTTTATACACTTCCATGGCTAGTCTTAGTTGTGGCTAGTCAGTGTATTACTGTTCAGTCAACAAATTAGTGTGGTAACTCTAGTAGGATGCTAAGTTTGCATTGTCAAGATTAATCCCTTGACCCCTGTTGCATTATCTCTATTTATTTACTCTGTGTTCGTGATGGAGCAAGTGGTTCCAGATCTACTTGCAGAAACCTCAGCTGAGCTGCCCTGAATTGACTACTTGCATATGATTTATATTATCTAGTGAGATTAAACTACCAATCTTTTTTATCTTCTGTCTTTATTGGCAACAGAGTATTAGCTGTATTATTTGTTAACATTAACTTTATGATACAATACATGGCTTCTTATTTTGATCAATTGTATATTTGAAGGACTGAGACCCCTGAAACACAGAACTAGTTCTTTAGATCTTAGCTAAATTACATCAATGATTTTCTTGACAGCTCAGAGAATCATCTTGACAGCTCAGAGAGTTTCTTGTTACTTCCTGTTACTGGTGCCTAATTTCTCTCGTCTAGTTGTCTTCGCTCTGTGCAAACTGCAAACATGATCCCAATACTACTTCAGAATGATAATGTATCCTTAATGCTACTGAAATTTTGCATTTCTTTGCTCAATGCTAACAGGTAAAGTGGTTCTGCAAGCTGCAATACTAACAGCAGTTGCAGTCATCGCCCTCACCATTTTCACATTCTGGGCAGCCCACAGGGGCCATGATTTCTCCTTCATGGGGCCCTTCCTGGTCGCCGGCCTTCTCGTGCTTCTGGCATACCTCATCATTCAGGTTATCTGTCTTCGCAAAACCTGTTCCTTTTGTCTCAAGTGCTTTCTGTCTAACTTACTGTGTAACTCAACGTGATCTGGCAGATGTGTTTTCCATTGGGGAGGGCTGGCATGACGATCTATGGCTTCCTCGCCACCCTGGTGTTCTCAGGCTTCATCGTCTTCGACACCCACCAGCTGATCAAGCGTCACACCTACAATGAGTACGTCGTTGCCGCCATCTCGCTGTACCTGGACGTCATGAACCTCTTCATGGCTCAGCTCTCGCTCTCCGCCTAAGTGGCACGCCTGTTACATCCCCACTCAACTCGCCCTGGCTCCAATGGTTGATTGTACACGGTGGTTCCTATAGCTGAAGAAACTTAATTAACTTACCTTATCTATCCTAGTATATGCAGCGAGAAGTCCTACAGAGCTGGAGACTCTGGACCTGTAATTAATTAATCATCTCTAGCTATGTTGCACTGTCGTTGCTCTGATAGCACGATAGATAGATGTTCTGGTACCTTGAGACATCTTGCGGTAATCTGCACTACATCTGTGTTTAGCTCTAATCGATGGAGCAAAAACTTCAATGAAGATGTTGATTTCTCACGAATCATTTGGTTTAATTTGAGCCATGATCAAGTCAGCATATATATCCTGCTTTGATGTAGTGTGTGTTTGCTCTTGCATCTTGCCAATCAGTCCTGTTCATGATGCATTACTGCGAACAGTATGCTGCATATGTTATTACTCCTCATGGTGGTCAGATGGTCAGATCTTCGTAAGTCTATGGTTGATCTGAATGATGAGTTAGTACAGCATTATTATCTACTGATGTGCACATGATCGTTTATTTCTATGGAATTATTAACAAGCACATATACACTGATGAGCACATTAATAACATACAAAATTCCTTCTGAAAAAAGGTGTAGTAAAAAACAACTCATGTATGGGAAAATAAATCTGTCTGAACATGTGATTGCTAGCTGCATGTGTTCTTGTTGACTTGTTCAGTGTTCATCCTGTCGTGTCGTGTACTCGTGTCACCGCAACCCCTGGACCAAGGAAGATGAGACTAGCACGAGTAGCAGCTGGAGTAGCACGCCGCCGGCCGGCAGATGGGAGGCGGCGACGGCGGCGCCTGACTTCTTGATGGTGAACGAGAATGGCGCCGGCGGCGCCGTCCCTGGCTGCGACCCGTTGAACATGCTGATCCGCAGGCCGGAGCAGTCCAATCCAAGCGAACCTGCCACCGAAAAGAAAAACATCAGTCACCGGCGACGAGGCAGGCGGCCGGCAGGTCGCCGGATCAGGTATGTGACTGCTGCTTACACTGCTGGTAGCAGGGGTAGGAGGTGTCGTTGAGGAGGTTCTGGAAGCCGTCGCGACAGGCGCAGCGGTGGCTGAACTCCGACGACCTCTCGCAGCTGCCGCCGTCGCCGCAGTACTGGAGGAGGCACGCTGCATGCAGACGACGAGAACGCCATGATCAGCTAAAGAAACGGTGACGACGATGTGGGTTTTGAGGCCAGTTAGATTACGGTCGTAGATGGAGAGGTTCGTCAGCGACGGCATCGCCGGCGGAGGAGGCGGCGGCGGTGGTGGCGGCGACAAGCCGTTCTGGCACGAGTAGTTGATGGTGCCTACAGGGAGGAAGGAGAAACACACAAGATTGGTCAAAGTCAAAGTCAACTCTTCTCTAGCTATTGACTGTTCCGCCTACGTGGCACTCTCAAGTCTCAGCGTGTGCAGCTAGATGACTTTCACTTTGACTTTGGATTAACTGTCCAGTAAGTAACAAGCTTGTAGGTCTCTTCTGGAACTTGGACTTCTTGACACGATCGAGAAGATTAATTAGTGGAGGCACGTACTAACGTTGAAATTTAACTCCATTTTTTTTCGAGAGAAAAGAGTTTTAAACTCATTTTTCATGAGAAAATTAATCTGATCATGTGGTAGCAACGTCCACGCATGCAGTTTGCACTTCTTGCACGCAAGCAGTGTGTTTGCCTTCAACTCCGTGTCAGAGCTGTTTTGGTGTCTCAACAGGTTTCAAGATTTATTAAATAAGCAGGGTTACGCTGGATTTAACAAACCAACGTAAAAATTTAATTATTTTTATAGTGATGAAACCAAAAAAGATTATATAGTATTCTACAAATGTTATCTCAAAAATCAACCTTTATAATAAATAAAATTACGAAAAACATACAAGAGGATATCTTTATATCTTTTTAATGTATGCTATTTGTAGATGATATAGTATTATGAGTCCATAGGCTTTAGAGTAAGCAAAACTAAGATTGAATAATTGAGGTGTGACTTTTAGCACTGTCGCACACGAGGAGTGAGATATGAGTTTAGGAGGACAAATAGTGTATAAAAAGAATACTTTTTAATATCTAAGATCGATGCTATAGATAAATAAAAATATTGATATGGACGTTAGCCATAGAATTAAAGTGGATTGGTTAAAATGACGTCAATCATCTGATATCTTTTGTACTATAGAAGTAAAAAATAAATTTTATAGAACATCGATTAAACCTGATATGATATATGGGTTAGAATATTAGTTAAAAAAGACGTCTTATTTAATAGTTGGGTGTTACAGAAATACGTATGCTACGTTAGATTTATAGTCATATAAAAATAAATTGATTTTAGAACGAGGATATATGTGATCGAATAGAGATAACATCAATTAAAGAAAAGTTTATCTAATATCGGTTAAAGTAGTTTGATCAATTTAAAGGAGACCCCAGAGATGTCAATATATTATAAAATTCTAAATTACGATAATAATATGAAGAGAGAGAAATACTAAAATTAATTTAAAAAGAGATAATAAGAAGATACTTAAAATAACATAATATATTTAAAGATATGTATTTGAATAAAAATATTTAGAAAATAGCTATTAACATGTATGAACTATAATTGTTAGATTTCAACTATAGTTTATCTCAATTAGACTGTTAGACTGTGTATTTCAACTATAGTTTATCTCAATTAGACTGTTAGACTGTGTTGAGTTTCGTTTGTTGATCTCCCTACATCTCTCTGGTTTGAGAAATGCCATTAGAGGTAGAGCACCCTCACAGTTACAGGAGTCGAAATCTCAACAAAGATCTAATCCAATTGAATTAGGGCACAGAGCCTATTTTTAAAGAGTTACAGCGATTGACAGTGGCAGAGCCCACGACACTGTTAAGCCCGAGTAGTGATAAGCTTTTACTAGCTCCTGGTTCCGTTCTATGGACGGTTTTTTAGTAGCAAGCCATGGTGCTGGCTTCAAGCCTGAGCGACCACCTGATGAGCCTGAGCGTCGGCTCCACCGCTGAACGATCGATGTTCACGCGGTAAACTATTTGAACATGACCTAAATAGCAAACCAAATGTTACCGTGGAACTCTCCTGACAACTTTTTTTTTCCAGGCAAACGCCATCACAATTCACATACTACACACAAGAGATACTAAGAGAGATGAACGAATTAAGAGGCAAAGGCCGAGATGAAATTGCGTACAGTTGGGTATGACGCAGGGGAGGAAGGGGAACTGCATGTCGCCGAGGCGGTAGCGGCTCCACCCGGGGTTGCACCGGCACGCGAACCCGAACACGTACTCGCTCGACTCGCCGCAGCTCCCCATCCCACACTTCACCTCACTGCACGTTCCATCTGCAACCAACAGCAAATTACACCACCCAAAATTTTAGAAACACTCATGGATCACTCAACTGAGACTTGCACTCAGGTGCTCTCACTCTGTGCTGCAGCTCCATCGGGCAGCAGCATGGCCGCCATCGCCTGCACTGACAGCAGCACAAGAACCACCCTCCTCCTCCTGCTGCTGCTGCTGCTGCACTTCATCGTCTCTAATTTCAGACAGTTCGGAGTTCAGAGTTGTGAGAGAGAGAGAGAGAGAGGGAGAGGGGTAAGGAAGCCTTGTTGCAGGAAGATGCATGGGAATGGGAGGGAGGTAGCGGCGACTAATATATTTGACGTGCTCTTCTTGATGCCAATGGAGCTTGGAACTAAACAAGACCGAACAAAAAAGACCGCGCGTTATACCGTCAGATATGACACAGAAAAACTGGGGCTGGCTTGCTTGACTGACGTGTATCATCGCCCTAATTAATTGGACGACATCCTCTGACAGACTGCGGCCTGGAGAAGCTACTGTTTCTTCTAGAGTATGGAGACATTGGAACAATCTGTGTGAATTGTATGAATGAAACTGACGCCAATATATGGATGTCCATGCTGGATTAATTACAACGGTTTTGCATGCAGTCCAGGGCCGGCCTGCAAATTTTCTTTCTTCAGTGTGGAACAATGACCGAGAATAATACCGATGGCTGAAGTTTCTTGGTTCATTGAATGGGCTGTGGCTGAGTGCTCGCTGAAATACCTGGCTGCTGTTGATGTTGTCGCTGCTGATGCAATGATGTGATGTGCTTTGCTTCTCGAGTGTCGAAGCATGCAGGGTCCTTTGTGCAGGGATTGATGCATTATAATTATGGGCACGTACAACAGTGAAGTCCATATGTCGGTGGCTGTAATAGTACGCTATTATGGCAGAGGATCCATGGTCTTTCTGCATCTACTAAATTATCTTAAAAACTTGATTTTTTCCCCTTCTGGTTTATGATTGTAGGACAGAAAAGTATTTTCACCGTTGGACTTGTCACCTAGAATGAAAGCTTTTTTCTAGCTATCATTCGCATGCAGGTGAGCTAAGGCTTCGGCTGTGTACCGAACATCTGGGAGTAGTTAGAGCATGTTTGGCTGGTATTCTCAGACCTTTTAAAGTTTGTTATAATTTTTAATTTTCTAACTTTCTTAAAATTTGGCTAGCGAAATTGGAAATTTATGTGGTGAACGAGGGAATCTTCTCGATTTCCACTAGCGTGATTACTAACCAAATCCATGTACAGATGACCAAGCCCATGGCATGATTTCAGCAACGGCCGCATAATTTCAGTACACCAAAAACACATTCAGATCTGCTCAGTTGTCCGGACACATTTTCACCTCAATTTGGAAAAACAATACCCTTTTTTTTTCTTTCAAAACCATATCATTTGCTATTGCATTTTTATCAGCAATCCCTATAAACAAGCTTTCCAACACATTTTCAGCTCCCGCAGCTCATATACACAAAACTGGGATAAAACACATAATATCACACAAGCTAAAAGAGCAGAAAACTGAACCAACAAAACTCTGTCATGATGTCTCTGTCTAAGTGTTAGCTTTAGACAACGAAAACCCTTTCCTTTTGTTACTTGTTTATGAAACTGCGCAGAGGAAGCAGATGCCACCTCTTCCAGTTCCAGCACGCTGATCAAGCTACAAAGAGGGAGTCCACCGAAGGCACCAGCGTCCTGCAGCAGGGGCAGTCAGGCTGGATGGCCAGCCAGGGGAGGACACACTCCGAGTGGTACTTGTGGAAGCAGGGTAGCTTGGTGACCCGCTGGTGGCGCTCCCGCACTTCGTCGAGGCACACGGCACAGAGATCAGCCTTGGACAGTGTCCTCCTCATCTCGCGGGCGGTGGGTTGTTCTCCTAGATGGCGCCTCCTGCGTAGCCATCGGTAGGCTGGGAGGAGGCCTGGGTTCAGTAGGCAACTGAATCTGCTGCTCTTCCTGGTTGTTATGTTGTCTGGAGGCTGCGCTCCCGTCTCGTTCGCGAAATAGCCTGCCCCACCTGCATTTGTAACTGATTGTTAGCTCAGAGGAATATGGAATTCAGGTTAGGTCATTTTGCTATTTCCAATTCAACATCTGCTGCATATGGAAGCTGTTTATGAAGAGAATACATTGATGACAAATGAAGAAATCCCAAATCTTTTGGAGGTAACTCAGACAAGTAGTGGAAAAAGAAATGTACAAATCCCTAAACCCCTCTGGGAACAGGGGATGGCTGGTTACTGTTCTTGTCTACTTAAAAAATGTTTATCTATGATTTCCTAGCATTTTCAAATTCAAACATCTCATAACAATGGCTACCCAAATCAATTAAAAATGACCAAAACCAATCACTTGTGATGGGTTTACAGTTCATGCCACTGGTAATCCGAAAAAGGAGCAACAAGACAGTTACTGCATTATTATTGTTTTCTAATCCTGCAAACTAATCTGATAGTAGCTAGTAATTATGGTACAGGCCATTAGGTTATATGCAGATTGATTAATATAGTTTGTGATTATCTCCATATTTGTCATTTGGTTACTCAAGACCATGTCAGATCGTTTCTCCAGTAGTTTTGTCAATTTTAAGCTACGATGCACAAGCAAGAACCCATCATGTACTGAAGGATGATTCTATTTACTGAACAATCTAGAACCCATACAAACGCTGTGACGTCAAAGTGACAAACACCTGGGAAAAAGGGCACACGCCTTTCGCATGCGTGTGCAGCCGTTGGCCTAATTTCTGGATATGACCCAAAGAAATCAAACTGCAACAGCATGGCGTATGGCATAAATTGCCAAATTCGCTGCACATATCATTGTGCCGCTTGAAGCTAAGATGGTTCACATGGATTCATCACAACGGATGTCATTTTCAGCGGTTTGCAGGAAGCTTATAAAACTAAGAGGTTATTAATAACTTCGTATCTTCTTCTTTTTTAATAAGGGATGAAAAATATGGCGGTTGGTAATTCGTTATAGAATTTTGCTATGGCAGAATAGCTTGGTGCTGAAATTGAGTATGTACACATGGAACATTTCTTTTACTGTGTGATATATAAATATACAAATATAGCTTCTAATTGAATTCATGAAATTGGCTGATATAGCTTCTAATTGAATTCATGAAACTGGTTGATCAAACAATCAGATCTTGGTTCTCTGCTCGCCATCGAATTCAACAACAAAATTTCCCCCCAACTCAGCATGTAGAATTAGCGGATAAGGAAAATATACCCAACGAAACGCAATCTTTGTCCATGCCAGAATCTCAACAATCAGATGGGGGCCTCACCTCGACAGAGACGACGAGGGCGAGGAGGCGCCGCGCAGCTTCTCCTCGAGCCGGATGCGCGCCGCCACCGCGGGGCTCACCGCGCCACCAGCTCCCGCCTCCGCCCCCGCTGCCCCCTGATGATAGTGGTGCTGGTGGTAGAAGTAGTTGTAGTGTCCGTGGTGCTCCCCACCCCCCGCCGCCGCCGCCCCGTCCCCGTGGTAGTGCACCCGCCGCCGCCTCGCCAGCTCCACCCCCGGAAGCATATCCTCTTCTTCCCGGGCAAAGCCTTCGACCGATCGGCACAGGAACCCCCCCCCCCCCTCCCCGTCTCCTCGTCTCCTCGGTGGGTTGGTGGTGGGGGTGAGCTCGGAGAAATTTCCCCCGGGGGCTTTATATAATGTGGCGGTGGCGGGGGGTGGAAATCTGCGGCGCCACGACGGCGACGGCGACGGCGACGTGGTGATCTGAGCTTGTGACTCGGAAGCCGCCGCAGCGGTACGTAGCTGTAGCGGTTTTGCTTGAGGTGAGGAAATTACCGTTTCACCCTTGGGTTAGCCGTATCCAAACTATGCATGCATGGAGAAGGCCATCTTGTTTTCATCACCTTCGTTTTGTTACTACTTGTTTTGATATTTTGATTTGAATCCATGTTAAATATGTTTGTGTTTGGTATGGTGAATTAGGTGGGTGGCATAAATTATGTTAGGATGGTAAGATTGGTCGTCGGAATAGCTTCACATATTAATACACGCTGCTAAAGTAGTTAAAAAAAAGTGGAGGCGTATGTTACGTGCAGATGTGTTTTCCCGCTAATATTGAATGTACGAGATAGAACAAAACCGTCACATAACGGTATAGACCTGTAATGAACGTTCATTTAAGTGAATAAATAAGTGGGAATATGTAAAACCCCTTTGGGACATAGGTATTAAACCACGTAATTATTTTTATACCACGTGTGTTTAGCTTGATCGGTACGGAAACAAGATGTATCGTTAGTCACACAAAACACCTTAGGACAACCAACAGTAAACATTGGGAGCAGCACTACAAAGAGAATGAATAAGAGATATTCCAATATGCAAATAGGGACGCGGAACGGACTTCTGCTGGGCCGCGCGCACGGGTCGACGGATAATTTATTAGAAACACTCCAACGCATATTTATTAGGGAAAATTTTATTTCCCCTATTAATCCACTTGTTAATTGTTTTCTCTTTAACATAAATTCTAAAAATAACTTATTAAATAATTTTTATTTTTATGATTTGAAAATCAGGGTGTGACACAACCTTAACTCTTTCATTTCTAGTGCTCGTGCTTAGGCTTTCTAAACGACTAAACGATATATATTTTTTTAAAAAATTTAAGCTTTAAAAAATCATATTAATATATATTTAATTAATACTTAATTAATAATGTGCTAATAATTTAGTGGTTGTAGGTGGTGTATGTTTGGGGTTGGGAAACTAACCCCGATAAGCGGTGTATTAACATATATAATTAATTAATTATAAGTTAAAAAGTTTAAAAATATATTAATATAATTTTTAAAGTAACTTATACAAAGTTTTTTTTTAAAAAAATACTAGTTTGGAATGCGTATATACAGGAACGATTGAGTTAAGGTTGAGAAAAAGGCTAAGCCTAATACACCCTTAGCTAATATTGTTAATAATATAAACGTTTCATTTCAAGAGCCAAACTCACAAAACGCAATAGATTCTGGTCTCCCGAATGGAATTAATGAGCTTAGTTTCGGAGCATACAGAACGCAAAGTGAACTGGTTTAGAATCTTAGATGGTCCGAAACATGCCGAAATCGGTGTCGTTCCTAGAAAACTTGTAAATTTTGGAAAAAAAACTAAATATTTATACGAAAAATGCAGATATGTTTAGACAGTTTAAACAATGAGCAAAATGTTGTTTCGTGGAAGACAGTAACGATACGGCAGTGAAGTTGATGTATGCCGTGAAATAACATCAGTTGGAAATAATGTGTCGTCGAATGTTTTTCGTGTTTATGTTATATTATTAGGCTCCAAATGAGACCATCGTCATTTTTTAATTGTTCTCGGTCCATTTCCAGATGAACCTGTACGTATACAAGCTAGCTAACTACTCCGGTTAATTACGTGGTTGTTTCCTTCTTTGTCCTAATTAACCATGGTCATTGGGGTCTCCATCGCCATGTCACTATCTCCAGTATCTTGGGCATGTTATGAATTACTACGATGTTGAGATGTGTGGAATTCCGCACAAACTGGCTCGGTTCTTTTCGCATTTTGTACTTCGGATTTTTATTTGTGTGTTTTCCAAGCTTATAAACCATACGTTTTGTGCATAATATTTTATATAAAATTTTATTAGAATATTTTTAAAACAACTTTTAACTTTGTATAAGTTAAATTATTCATCACAAAAATCAGAAAAATTCAATAATCTATCAATTTGACGTCAGCTATTTCAAATGAGAACATATGGATGTGATAGCTTTATTGAAATTGTCTAAGGCTGTGTGTTATTATATATTTTTAAATGTTTTTATAACTAATACTAATAATGTTGGGAAAGTTTATCAACCCCTCTCCCAAACACACCGCCCAGCTGTCTCATTTAGATGCCCGGAATGTTTACTTGGCCTCTTTGGCCACATGAATATGAAATAAATGCATGTCTAAACAGGTCACTATATATGCATAAAGCACATAAAAAATTTTGGAAAAAAAATCTTTACGAATTTACTGGTAGATAAACCAGGAATTAAACATGGCCGGTGTACACAGATAAGAGTACGTGCTGATATCGATTTGATGTCATTTAATTGACATCCCGTTGAAAAGATCATGCTACGGTCATAAGAGTTTCATTTCACAGTTTTTAAAAGATTTAGGTTGTTGAATAAAATAAATATCTTCAATGCACAGTTTTATTTTGCAGTTATATATTCTAGCCATAACATTTAATTATTAAATTGTGTTATGATATTATTTGGTCACATGGGGTTTTATTTACGTTTCTAAGATATAAAATAAAACAATATAGTTACATAGGGTATCACTCTATTTCTAATACATAGGTAAATGTGTATATCAAGTTTTATCTAAATAAAACTTATTCCTTCTCTTACTTTATAAATTTCTTGCCATGTCAACCATTTAGCCTACATGGCAAGATTAAAACTCTAACAAAACTAAGTACTGAAATGCATTTAAGTCTTAATTAAGGAGTAGAAACTGGCGATACCTCCTTAATTATGGCGTTCGGTAGAACATCCCATATATTGCACTGTCACGGTCTGTCTACGAAGCCCAAAATTTGTAATGGGCCGTAAAATTTAAATGATGATCTGCTCCCCTCTCTTCAATAATCAATACCATACGTACACTTCACTGAAGAAAAGTGCTAAAACAATGCGTACCAAAATCTTATTAGGGGGAAATTATCTTCTGATCGCCGATGTTCAGATCATGGTGAAAATCTTGTGGAGTGTGCATATGTGTGTTATGTGGAGAATTAAATGTGTTTGTGTTGTAATAAAACACGCCAATGTATTTCCTCCTATGTTTGCAACATGCTTTTATTATAAAAAGAATACTAGAAAAGGTTGTTGTAGATTAAACTCCAGCATTTTTTTTTAAAAAATTCTTTTTAATATAATGGGACCATAAAAGAAAAAAAACATATTTATACCACTTACAATAATATTCTAGCGTACCATGAACTATTTCAACAAGGATTTTGGAGCATAGAGGGCAACTACTTCCGACAATGATTCTGAAACGTGAAGGGCATTGGTATCTATCTAAGCAATTAAGTCTTCTCTCTAATTGTTTCCGATCAGACAGGCTGTGGTACAGTGCACAGCAAAACTTAATTACATCTATTGAATCCTTCGCAAATTAATGAGGTACATTGATAAATGAGTATGGTGAGATTACCTACTTCACTCTTGCGTTAAATTCATTAAAACAAGAATCTCCCACCAATACAACTTTACACCACAGTCTCGGTCATCTATCCAATGTAACTTGAGCACGTGTAATATGAAAATCCACCAAACGCATATTCCACATTCTACGTAGATACGATTAGCACGCAGAAACTAGAGTGCATAAAAAAAAAACACCGTATCTTACACTCCATATTTCTCAGGTCACCTTCCCCAATTTTCTTGATAGAAAATGCTACATGCACGACGGCGTCGTACGATGGTGTCATCCGTGTCGTCCGTGCCCTTTGTTTATTGATTTGGGCTTTGCACAGGCCCACCGCGACGAAAACCCGAAGCCCCTCGCGCTGCCACGTACCCCCCTCTCGCCGGCGCCGCGCGGCGGAGGCGTTCGTCGAGAGCTCTCGGCCCCCTCGGCGTAGGTAGTAGGGCGGTGGCCATGGAGGCCACCGAGTCAGGAGGAGAAGGGGAGAGGGAGGAGAGCTGCCACGCGGCGCAGGTGGTGGGGGCGGACGGGGAGATGGACGGCGAGGCGATGGCGCGGTTCGCGGCGGGGTCGGGGCTCCTGAGGAGGGGGCTCTCCTACGCCGTCGTCTCCATCGTCGGGCCCCAGGGCAGCGGTGAGACCGATCACCACGCGCTCCCCCCCCCCCTTCTCCCCCTACGAGGCCACGATCACCATCCCTTCCTTGTAGGAAGCAGAGCAGAGTTGTGTTCTGTTCTGTTCTGCGCGCGCGGTGGATTCGTGTGGTTGATGAGATACTGAGAATGGGATGAATGCTAGTAGCATAAGCTGTTTCTGGATGTTGTAGTGTGTGCTTTTTTCCCCCACTTTTTTCAGAGTATTTTGCACCGATTTACTAGATAAATTGTTTGAAACTGGATACTAGTAGTAGTATAAGTTGATGTCAGGAGCCCTCTCTGATGCTTGCCTTGCTCCCTGGCTAGGGAAAAGCACCCTGCTCAACCTTCTTTTCGGGACAAGCTTCACAGAAACGGATGCCTTGAAAGGGAGGTAAACATTGTCGTCACCGAAATGCGCGTTGCCTTTTCTGTTTGCGCTTCGATTGCGTTCGATCGGTTCGCTGCGGTGTGTCATTCAGAGCTGCCAGATGGTGGATTAACGCTGCTGCAATTTTCTTGTTTGCTTGCTTGTTTCCAGGAGCCAGACCACAAAGGGAATTTGGATTGCCAAGGCTGTTGGCATTGAGCCGTTTACTGCTGTCATGGATTTGGAGGGTACGGACGGCAGGGAAAGAGGGGAGGTTGGGAGTTTTATGCTTTTGTTTTAATATTTGTGAATAAAACCCTTCCGTATCATATTTTCTCGTGTAAGATTCTGAGTACAGCACTTACCATGCCATTTTTCACCATGTAGTTTATCTGTCAATTCGTTGATTCTATTGTGGTTAATTAATACCAGTAGTCCTGTGTACCTTAGTATTTAGGCTGTGGAAAAAAAGGTTGTTTTTATTACTTGTTTTATCCTCATGCGGCACTGTCTCTCTTATTTAGTTTTCTGCAAGGACCTTAGGGCCTTCTTTCCAAAACAATTGCCATGGAGTTGGTATCATTAGAACTTGGCCTGCAATGGGCCGCATATGCTGTTATGTCTCTGTTGTACAAATACTTAACCACCTTGTACAGTTGATTCATGGGAGCATTCATTTCACGCATTCATACTAATTCTCTATGCATTCATCTTCAACACTTTGAGCTGTGATTTCTAGCATCAACTTTGAATATCTGGCACTGTCATTTTGGCAGTAAATTGTGACATCTCTTTTGTTAGAGTGATGATCTTATCTTGCACTTTCAATCTATCAATATCTGTGAACCTCTCATTCTCACATTCGGTTCTCATCCAAATTCCATCTGTTATGCTTGCAGGATGATACAGCCTTCGAGAAGCAGAGTTCCCTTTTTGTTCTGGCATTGTCAGATATTGTTATGATAAATTTGTAAGTTTCTATATATAGTTTGATACTTCATTGTTGGTGAATATAACGTTAATGAGTCGGGAGAAATTCATTTTGTTTTCTCAACCTTCTTATGTGTCTTGGTGAATATGCCTTCTACAGGTGGTGTCATGACATAGGACGAGAACATGAAGCTAATAGTTGGTGAATATATATATATATATTTTTTTTCTGTAATATAAAGGTGGATGTCACTGCTTTATCAAGTTACAAAGAGAAAGAAGAACTATTTAAGGGGCAGGTAAAATACTTACTTTACCCTGTGCAACAGATTGTTCTATCTACCAGTTGCGTGATTGCATCCACAGCAGAATGAAACTTACAAGTTGCAAGCTTGTCACGTTAATGACAGATAGATTTCTCATGGTGTAATATTATTTACTTTTATTTGTGACAGGTTGGGCAACTTCGGCAGAGATTTATTCATTCAATTGCTCCAGTTGGTCTAGCAGCTGATAGAAGAGGTGTGATTCCTGCTTCAGGTTTTTGTCTTAGTGCACTCCAGATCTGGAAAGTAATATGGGAAAACAAGGACCTCAACCTTCCTGCTCACAAGGTTTGTTGTGCCTTTTGGTACTTTTGATCGTCAACAGCTAAACACTTGCATTGTAGGCATTACTAATTCACCAGTCCATTGACTTAGATGCAAATCATATATTATATTTTATCTGTTTCACATATTTTGTAGGTCATGGTTGCTACTGTTCGATGTGAAGAGATTGCGGATGAAAAGCTCAGATGTTTCATGTCTGATAAGGTAGCATGTTCTCTTTGTTGCAGCTCTACATTATTTTATTTAATTAGTCCCATGAGAACTAGCTATTCCTCTCTGCAGGGCTGGTTGGAGCTAGAAACAGCTATAAATTCTGGTCTAGTACCAGGCTTTGGAAAGAAGGTTAATGCTATTCTCGATTTTTATCTATCCGAGTGAGTGATATGACTAGCTATCCTTAACATTTGCATGTCTTAGTGTTTCTAGTCTTGCTTATTAACCTGCTAATTTTATCCTCTGCTATCTATTTGACTGCAAGTTAATGCTAAAGCGTCTTCCTAGCATACAGCATGTGCCCCACCTTCCTAATCTTATAATTTTTTATGTTGTGCCTTTTCTCATGGACTGTTTCATACTTGTTAGTTGGGAGGTGCTGAATGTCTTATGAGGCCCATGGTATTCTTTTCTCCTTATATAATTCCTTTTAGGATAAAATCCTTATTTGCTCCTCACTCTCTCAATGACATGTGGGGCCAGGATTCACATGTCAATAACTCATCATGGGCAAATAAGGGACCGTGTGTACTCCATTTTACAAGGGCAAATAAGGAATAATTTTTTATGGATATTGGTGAAACAATACTAGAATGATAAGATGCTCTACCCTCTTAGAACAATTTGACCCGTAAATTAGAGTAAGTAAATTCGCTACTCTTTCTGTTCCAAAATATAGCTACCTTTGAATGTTTAAGTGATTTAAAAAAACTGCAGCTTGATATTACTTATTATATATGAGGTACACAACATATGTTTTAATGGTATATATCTTAATAGAAAGAATATCTTGTCCTCATTTCTGTTTCTTCTTGCAGTGATTTGGGGCTTTCTGTTTCTATATTATTGAATAGACTGTATTTGGGGTTACGGATGGCACAAAGTAAAAACATGGAGTTCTCAGATTGCACACGTAACAAATGTTATTCATTTTTGTTCTGAATTCTGACAGGCTAAACTTTCTACATTTTCCTGCAGGTATGATACAGAAACCATGTACTTTGATGAGGATGTGGGGACTGCTAAACGCCAGCAGTTAGAATTTGAAATCCTAAAAGTAACTCATTTCCATGTTACTAATTCCAGTTCTGACTTAGAGAAAGTAATTTAACTAGCTGATGGTGTTTTGTTATGAAGTTTACATTGGTCAAGCTAGGAAAATATGTTTGCCTTTTCTTAATAGGTAGTGTTTGTTGATGACATTTCAAATAATGGATTGCTAATGTGTGCACATATGCAAATATGTCAGCGACCCTGGATAATTGCAGTGATAATTGCATATGACTATTATAGTATAAAAAATTGGCTTTTACTAATTGGAGAGGATAACATAACATCTTCAGAAAAGTGTAAATGGACTGTTCTATTTGTCCTTATTTGATCAACTGGTCTCATAAATCTTGGGTTTTGCAGCACACATATCCTGCTTTCAAGAAAATGTTAGAACATCTGCATCATGTGGTTCTCAACAAATTCAAAAATGATCTAGAACAATCATTAAGGAGTGGTGAGGGATTTGCAGCTTCAGCTCGTTATTGTGCTCAGTCATCAATGGCAGAGTTTGATGCTGAATTGAGAGGTAAGCAAACTACAGCCAAGATATATTGGGGCTAAAATATTTAGCCATTTTGTCAAACAATATGTGACATGCTGACATTTTTTAACGAAAACGTGCTGACCTGTTTTTTGCTGTCATTTTTTATTGTGCAAATATAGTGCTGCAAAAGCCAACTTTTGATATTTTAGTGCTTTTTGATAGTACCAAGTTTAATGAATGTCTACACCACACAAGGACTAGTATTATGAGCCTTTGCTTCTTGATCTTGTTTTAAGCTTCATTTATTGTGCTTGCTCCTGTCAACCATCATGCTTATGTTTTTCAAACATTAGATGCTTATTGATGGTTTATGCATTCAGATTATACTATCAATACCGGAAATATCAACATCAGCGAATCCCTAGTAGTTTGAAGAAATGTGATTTGAATCTCACAATTTCTTAATCTTTGGCATACATATCAATTCCCTCCATTTTTTCTGCAGATGCTTTGGTTAAGCACGCAAAGTGGGACACTACAAAAGTTAAGAGCAAACTGGAGCAGCATATAGAAGCTCATGCAACATTTGTTTGGGGTACCAAACTGGCTGAGCTAAAGTCTAACTATGAGGTTATTTTTCATATTCACCGCACAGTATATTCTTGGCATTTCAGCATGTTCCTAGAATTCCTCATTTCACAAGCTCTTACAGCAATTTTTTAAAAAGCTATCCTCATGCTTGGACCTTTTGTTGCCACAATGTTCAGAAAAAGCTCTTGGATGCGCTTGCTGGACCTGTACAATCAATCCTGGAAACTGGTGAAAGAGATTGTTGGGCATATGTGAGAAGACTTTATAGGCGTGAGACTGAAAATGCTATTTGTGCATTCTCAGCATCACTATCCGAGTTTAAACTAGACCAGACAGCTATCCAAAAGATGGCCATGGAATTAAGAGAACATGCAAGAGGTATAGTAGAAGAGAAAGCTAGAGAAGAAGCTGGGAACATTCTGATGCGTATGAAAGAAAGGTAGAATTTGTTACTATTATTTTTGGAGGAAAAAAATTAGAAAATATAGCTTGAATTTTCAAGGATTACACTTACCATTTTTGCAATATTTATCTTATCTCTACCTGTTTTATTGGACTGTAGGTTTTACACTGTGTTGAGCCGTGATAAGGATTTCATGCCTAGGACATTGAAAGGAAACGAAGACATATGTGCAATCACTAGAGAATCACCGGTAAACTTTCTGTTAATCAACATCACACCATTTCATTGGTTGAAGTTCTGATCTATTATGTAGAAACATGATCTGCATACCATGTTCATACTGCAGGCTTTAAGACTTCTGTCGGTAATGGCCGCTATACAGTTGGATGATAAACCAGATAAAATAGATCGGGCTTTGCTCTTTTAGATGGAGGACCAGTATCACAGAAGAGGAGTATCGAATTCACATCTGATCCTCTTGCTTCAAGCACATGGGAGGAGGTGCTGGCACCTAGATTTAGAAATTTGTGATTTACATGGGCGAAAGTGAGAAATAAGTCAGAACATTTTGATGTTTTTACAGGTGTCACCAAAGAATACACTGATCACACCAGTGCAGTGTAAATCCATCTTGAGGCAATTCAACGCAGAGACACAGTATGCTGTTGCACAAGCAATTCTATGCAGGTATATTCTTAGGCCATTTCTGCATTAGTTCTTATCCAATTGAGGTAATGGCTTGCATAACGCTGATCTATTTAATCAAATGGATAGGTAAATGGAACTGAATTTCTTCTTTTCTTATTATGAACCATGAATCCTGCTAATTTCAGAGGTCCTTGATGCCCTTACAAGAACTAAGAAGTGAAAATCAGTTCATGGAATATGTTCCTTTTGTCCATCATGTGAAACTCCATTTATGATATTTCTATCTGATCATTGGTGCTATACTGACCAAATTCTGCAAATTTTCTTCCACCAGGAAGCACACAGACGTGGCAACAATTGGCTGCCACCTGCATGGACTATTCTGCTTCTTGCAATTTTAGGTTACAATGAATTTATGTTTTTTCTAAGGTAATCATCTCAATGAAGTAGCTTTTTTATCCTTATGAAGGATTCTAGGATTCTCTGTTGCATTAATGTATAAACTGAGAAATCCAAACTTCACAGTTGACATATGTAACAACCTCTAACCAGTATCTTCACTCTGTTCATGAACACTTACAGGAACCCTTTATATCTTCTGGGGCTCTTCATCGCCTTTGTAGTATCCTATGTTGTATGGTTGCAATATGACATCACAGCCTATTTTCGCCGTGGCACGGTAAGATTCCACACATCTTGTTTCACATAAATTATATCCCAGTGCTTTGAACCAAAGTCGCTGTTGAAGGAGTTAAGGCTGGATCACTTTAGCTTGTTTAATCAGGCAGCATTCTGCTCTTAAATTTCTGTGTAGTGCATTTGAGGGCAACAGAATCATGTGAATCGTATTCGAATCAATCATATACTGTTTGCATACCTTTGGGCAGAGTTGGTGATGATTAGCCGAGCGGCAAGAGTTACTGGATAAACCAACTGTATGTGTTGATTTGATGGATGGAAATGTACTGTGGAACTAAATACCGGACTACTAGTAATGGTAGATTTCTTTTTACTGGTAACTTAATTACTGCCTTGGGTTTGTCACCACATTAGTCTAGATTTTGTTTCATGTTCTGTTCTATGTTAGGATTGATAAGTGGTATAGTGCTTTCACAAATAAATTGGTGACTTAGAGAGAGGCGTTCTACTACCAGTTTGCAACCTTCTCACCCTTTTCCTGGTCGCAGAGACATTTGTGCCGTTGCAACAACTGTAAAAATGGCTGTCAGTTTCAGCATGTCGCAGGACAGAAAATCAGAACAGAGATCATGCAACTTCTTATATGTCTGCTACTAGCTCCAACATTACTGTATCAACTGATAAATGTTAGTATCTCTCTAGCTTGATCTGGAGTGACCCCAATCATGATTCTGGATTCACTCAAGGAACTTGCCGTAGAACAATGCTATGCTTTTTTCCCCCTCAAACAGAGCATAATTAATTTCTCATCACCATCTGATTAACATTGTAGCTCTCAGATTAATTCATTGTCATTCTCCATCTATTACATAGCAAAGAGGCTCTCACTTTATTTATCTCATACCACTTAGATTACATATATAGTCTCTTCAAGAACAAGTGTACTGTAACCGGATACTTATTGTTAGATCATTGGTCTAGATTGTATATATATAGATCTGATCTTTTATTGTATATACTTAGAGTTTTAATCACTATACATAGCGATTCTATAAAGGGAAAATCTATTTTAAGTTTTACAGCTTAATTTTAGAATTAATTAAAAAGTCTTATGACTTCCAACGTTCTATAGTACATTTGGTTCCGAGAGGATATGGACAGTGGTCTCAATTTTAAGGAGTTGGTGGTAGAGTGGTGGCATAAATTTAAAAAAAGATAAGACTCAAATGAAAATTTCTGAGGTTGGAGTTGATGTTATATCTATAATTTTAAAATAGAGTAATAATGGTGGTGAGTCCAATTAAACGCCTGTATTTTGTAATCTTCTATTTTACACTTATATTCTTATCAAAATCATGTATTTTTTATATTATTTTATTTTCTCAATCTCGTGATTCAAAAGAACCCTAAATTTGGGCTTGGAATCTTTTTTTTTTCTTAAAGATGACTTGGGCTTGAAATCTACTACATCTAATAAGAAATTCTTTCTCAGATGAAAAAAAAGCAATTGGTGTCCTGCCTGGTTGAGTGGCGCTGAAGAAAATCTCTGTTGGTTGCTTCGTTAGACTACTGCCTTCTGTCAAAAAGAAAAAGAAAAAGAAAAAGAAAAAGAAAGAGGATGACTATACTCCGATATGTCTGCTGACACACTACTAGCAAAACAGTGAGAGAACTAAGCACATCGTATCGTCTATAAAAATATTAGATGCTCGTAAAAATTATATTTTTATAAGTGAACCTAGACGAAGGTGTCTAGTCAAAGATCTAGTTAAAGATGCTCAATAGACAGATATGGTAGACGTGGGTGGTCTAGGCGATGGTGGCGGACAGATATAGTAGACGTGAGTGGTCTAGGTGGTGGCGGCGGGTGGATTCATGAGGTAGAGGGAGAGGTCATCCAAACAGTAACGATGGTCATCATTTTGTCTAGTCGAAGATGCTTAATGGACAGATATAATAGATGTGAGTGGTCTAGGCGGTGGTGGTGACAGATATAGTAGATGTGAGTGGTCTAGGTGGTGGTGGCGGGTGGATTCATGAGGTAGAGGGAGATGTCATCCAAACAGTAACAATGGTCATCATTTCTTTTCTTTTTCCTCCACCACTTTGACAACAACAACATTAGGATCTATAACTAATTGCCTCAGCAGCAACAAATATGCTCGCCATGCCTTTGAGGAGACAACAGTGACAGCAGTGACCATAAAGGACACATCGTACCTGTCGATTGACTTGGCCTCCTATGTTGACGGCGGCAACCTTGTCCGTGTAGTAGAGCAGATTGTGGATTTTTTTAATGAATTTATGATTGTATTTTTTGGGAGTTTGATGAATTTTTTGAATTGTGAATCTGTATTTTGGAGCTTCATTGGAGGCTGTGAAATTGGAGTTATGATTTTTTGTGAATTATGAATGTGAAATCTGTATTATTTTTATGCGTGTACATCTAATCAGAGGCTGCTATTGAAAATTTTCTTTTCTTTTGGCACCAAAACAATCGCCCTATCGGTTGGCTCCGCATTCGGATATCTTACATATCCAGCTGTAATAATTGATTTTCGTGGACGAATAAATAGCTGCCTGTAAAAATGAATGATCTTCACAGATATTTGGTTGCAGGCGATCGTACACTCGCACTAACCGTTTACGAAAATCATTTTTTTTTCTGCAGGGGCAGAGACAGGCCTCCCCCAACTGAACGTTTTTTTTACGACCTACTAATTATAACCTTCTATAGTTATGTCAAAATAATCTGTATTGGGTTATTTGTTAGTAAGCCTCGCACATGGATAAGTTAGTTAGCACGTTTTTCCCTTTTTCTGGCATGTATACGCGCGTGCGTCGAGTTGTGGTCACCGTGCGCGTAGGATGTCGTGGTGAGAATGGCTCGTGCACTACACCGGAGTGATGGGTAGTGAGCGCCACATTGTGAGCGTGGGGGGGAACACTGCTTATCCGATTGCGCCGATTTATCTGTATTCCAGTCAATAAAAGGAGGAGAAGAAACCAGAAAAGTTGTTAGATCATTCGCAGCGCAATTCAGTGTGTGTTCTCAGTATTCTGCGTGAATCTGCGTTGTGTTTGTGTTTGCGGCAGTGATCGGAAGCTCACCGGGCGCCAAGGACTCCGACTGACAACCCACAACTAGTATCAGAGGCCGATTGTCGCCGGCGAGCATGAAGAGAAGGGCAGTGGGTCAAACAGCAGGTCCTACCATGCGCGCAGTCTCCAAGTCGTTTTCCACCATGCTGTTAATAGACCCGCACCGCTCGCCCACGCCATCCACGAGAGGTCGTGGTCGAGCGTGTGGTTCGGGAGACAAGCGGCTTAGCCAACTGGCCGCAACTGGCTGATGAAGTTGAAGATGTAGGACCGCCACCTATGGGTCGCCATCGAGTATGACGACATCAACTTCCATGACGACCGCACCGCGCTGGAGGCAATCTGCTACGGTTCCTCCTGAAATGGTTCCTACCCTGGCGACCAAGCCATCGGCCAAGGAAGCGTGGGAAGCAATCAGGTCGATGCGCATAAGGGATGATTGGGTGTGGAAGTTAATGGTGCAAAGCCTTCACGCCGAGTATGAGGAGACCACGTTCCACGATGGGAGATCGGTCGAGGATTTCGCCCTGTGGTTGTCAAACGTAGTGCAGCGCCTGGTGATCCTCGGCGACCTGGAGCCAGAGCCAAAGGTGGTGGACAAGTACCTCTGTGTTGCTTGACCGAGGTACAAGCAGCTCGTCATAGTCATCAAGACGCTCCTCGACATTGACACGCTCTCAATCAAGGAGGTCACCGGACGGCTCAAGGCGGTGACCGATGACAAACTGACGTTGACTCAGACCGTTGGCAGGAAACTACACCTCACAAAGAAATAGTGGCTGGAACGCTACAAGAAGCACCAAGAGTCCGGCCGCGGCAAACGTCAGGGCAAAGGTTGTGGGCACGATGCTGGCGACAACAATGACTCGCGGATCGGGATGAGCCAAGCCAAGCACTGAGGATGTCTGCAAGAGTTGTGGCAAGAAAGGCCACTAGGTTAGAGACTGCCAAGGTAAGAAGAGGTCAGAACAGGTCCATGTGGCCCAAGACAATAAGCCCACACTCCTTTATACCGTCGGCAACGTGGAGGAGGAAGGGTTTCATTCCCAATCTGATGCACTGCCGTCGACCCTGACACAGGCATTTCTACCACGGATCTCCACTGATGGCCAGCTCTACCTCACCGAGAACAAGGTCTGCGCTGTCTTCGATAAGCCCGATGACCGAGACTCAAGCCGATGGGTCCTGGACACGGGGTCATCGAACCTCATGTCCGGGGCGCGGGCAGCGTTCTCCAACTTCGACGTCGGTATCACTGGCTCCGTTCGGTTCGGGGATGGCTCTATCGCCCGCATCGAGGGGATCGGCACCGTCTTACTCTTCTGCAAGAACGGCGAGCACCAGGTCATCGCCAACATCTACTACCTGCCCCGTCTCACCGCCAATATCATCTCCACCGGCCAACTTGATGAAATCCAGTACCAGGTGCTGGTTGAAGATGGGGTGATGTGGGTTCGTGATGAGGAGCAGCATATCCTTGCTAAGATCCACTACAACCCAAGCCGGCTATATGTGCTCGACGCCAACATTGCATGACCGGTCTACCTAGCAGTGTGGGCGACAAAGAAGCTTGGGTATGGCACGCCCGATTCGATCACCTCCACTTCACCACACTGCGCAAGATGGGAAGGGATGGCCTCATCCACAGCATGTCCCTGCTCACCCAGGTGGAGCAAGTGTGCAAAGCCTACCTCGTCGGCAAGCATCGGCGGGCGCCATTCTCACAGCGCACTCTGGGGCACTCATCTGAGGTGCTATAGCTGCTTCACGGTGATCTTTGTGGTCCCATTGTGTCGTCGACACTAAGGGAAAACCGGTACTTTCTGCTTCTTATCGATGGTTACTCCCGACACATGTGGCTGGCTCTGTTTCCCAGCAAAGACACCGCATCCACGGCGATCAAGCGCATCTAGGTGGTAGCGGAGCGGAGGTCTAGCAAGAAGGTTCGTGCACTCCACATAGACCGAGAAGGAGAGTTCCTGACAAAGGACTTTGACCAATCCTGCGCCAAGCTAGGTCTTCATCGTGAGCTGACAGCACCCTACTCCCCTCAACAAAATGGCATCATCGAGCGCTGCAACCAATCCGTGGTCAGGACCACTCGAAGCATGCTCAAGGTGAAAAGCCTCCTGGGCGAATTCTGGGGCGAGGCGATCACCATAGCCGTCTACCTGCTCAACAACCCCTCGTCCAAGAGCATGGGTGGCAAGACCCCTACGAGCTCTAGACCAGCAGCCCCCATTGCATTCAGCACCTATGCACGTTCGGCTGTATCGCACACATGAAGGTGACTACGCCAAGCTTGAAAAAACTCAACAATAGGAGCCGACATACCATCTTTGTCGGCTATGAACCGGGGCCCAAGGCATATCGGGTGTACGACCGGTGACGCGGCACATACACGTTAGTTGCGACGTGGTGTTCGAAGAGATGGCGCAGTGGTCCTGGACCAAGGGACAGCGCGACGAGGCAGGAGATTTCGTCGTCAAGTACCTGTTGCCGCTTGGTTCGACCACCATGATAACGATGATGAGCACGGTTACGTCGGCCGGAGCTGCCGTTACATCTTTGGGCTCGCTGGCGCCATCAGCTCACGCCACAGCGGCGCTTGGCACTGGGAGCGCAACGCTGGGAGCACCATGAGCCCACGCCTCGCCAGTGCGAGGCACGAAAAACCTGACACTGGGCACGCACACGCAGCAGGATGTGGACCCAGTTGAGTTTGTGTCGTCTCCTGGTGCTAGTGTGTCATAGCAGCTAGACGTGGACCATGATGATGACACGTCACTCTTGTACCGCAACATCGATAGCGTGCTCGGGCCGGCCATGCCTCCGAGTCTTGCCGCACAGGAGCTAGAGGAGCGGCTGCTGTTGGCAAGCGAAGCCGAGCCAACGTCGTTCGAGGAGGCCCTAGAGCATTAAAATTGGCGTCACGCCATGCTCGATGAGTTCACCTCCATTGAGGCAAATGACACTTGGAGGCTCGTCGATCCACCACAAGGAGTGGGACTGATTGGCCTCAAGTGAGTCTATAAGGCCAAGCACGATGAAGCTAGATTCGTCACCTAGTTCAAGGCCAAACTCGTCGCCAAGGGGTGTGTCTAGTGGTAGGGCATCAACTTTGACGAAGTGTTCACCCCGATAGTGTGCCTGGAGTCCGTGAGGCTCCTATTGGCGCTCGTGGCAAGCAAAGGGTAGGCAGTCCACCATATGGATGTCAAGTCCGCCTTCCTGAATGAGAAACTCTTGGAAGATATCTACATCGAGCAGCCATCGGGGTTTGTGATGAAGGGACAAGAGACCAAGGTGCTCCACCTAATTAAAGCTCTCTACAGACTCCGTCAAGCCTCGTAAGCGTGGTACTCCAAGCTTGATGAGCCCTTGATCAAGCCTAGATTTCGACGTAGCAGGGCGGAGCACGCTGTCTACCTCATGGTATAGGCAAGCACCGACTCATCGTGGGCGTCTATGTAGACGACTTGGTGATTATCGGAGGGGATTCAAGTAGCATCAATGCCTTCAAGGAGGAGATGAAGGGGATGTTCAAGATGAGTGACCTCGGACTCTTACACTATTACCTTGCCTTAGAGGTAACATAGATGGGGAGCGAGATCACCATTTGCTAGAGTGCTTATGCTGCAAAGATTCTAGAAGGAGCCGGTCTGACTGGATGCAATCCAACCCAAACCCCCCATGGAGTCCCGACTCAAGTTCGGTAAGTCTAGTTTTGCTCCTACTGTTGATGCCACAAAATACAGGAGCATTATGGGTTCCCTTCGATACCTGGTGAACTCAATACCAAACCTAGCATTCTCGGTAGGATACATTAGTCAGTTCATAGAACATCCGACTATAGAGCACATGGTGGCCGTAAAGAGAGTGCTAAGGTACATTGCTAGAACCTTGCACTACGGCTGCCACTACCAAACGAAGGAGGCACGACTTACTAGCTATAGCGATAGTGATTTAGCCGGTGATGTTGATACAAGGAAGAGCACTATGGGCATTCTTTTTTTTCTCGGTTCCAGCATCATCACTTGGCAGTCTCAAGCAAAAAGTGGTGGCCTTATCTTCCTGTGAAACCGAGTATATTGCTGCCATTACTGCAGTCTGTTAGAGTGTGTGGCTAGCCTGACTTCTTGCTGAATTTAAAGGCGAGAAGGACAGCGCCGTCACAGTGAAGATTGATAGCGAGTCTGCCATTCAACTGAGTAAGAACCCAGTTTTTCATTACTGCAGTAAACATAGACGTGAGGTATCACTATATACAAGAATGCGTCGAGAAGAACAAGGTGAAACTTAAGTTCATCGGGAAGGTTAAAGAACTGGCAGACATCCTAACAAAGGTTTTGGGACGAGATCACTTCTGTGAGTCGCGTTTCAGGATCGGTGTCATTGATGTATAGTTAGCCTCCCGCATGGATCTAAGTTAGTTAGCACATTTTTCCCTTTTTCCGGCTTGCATACGCACGAGTGCCGAGTTGTGGTCGCCGTGCGCATAGGCGATTATGGCGAGAATAGCTCACGCATGACCCCGGAGTGATTGGTAGTGGGCGCTGTATCGTGAGCGTGGGGATGGACACGTTCGAGCGGCACACAGAAGAAAACAAAAAAGCTATCAGATCGTTCGCAGCGCAAATCAATGTATTCCTAGTATTCCACGCGAATCCGCACTGTGTTTGTGTTTGTGACAGTGATCGGAAGCTCACCGGGCGCACTCCGGCCGACAGCCCACAACTTGGTTCCCTTCAAGGCTCCAACGTTAACCAGACCAAGTAGAATTGAAGTAGGTAAGGAGGTTTAGGCCTTGGTGATTAATTGCTGCGTGCTGTTTACGCAGATGGTTTCGCATGCTACCATGCGTACAGCAAGTCTCCAACAGCAACAAGCCAATAAGAAGGGCAACCAACGTCAGGACTGCCTTGTGCCATGGCTGCTCCAATCTCTGCAGAATCATATCATTCCTGCGTAAAATATTCGTGATCCGTAATCCTGATCTTCAAAGGCATCAACGATTTATCTCTCCACTTCAAGTTTCATTCCTAAAATCATAGAATCTTATAAAGTTACGTATATTGTTGGCTCCGTCGGTGATAATAAAGGATAGAAATGAAAACGTTCTTTTATCGTCAAAACATATATAAAAATGTGCTGATATATATGATTACTTATCCACGGAACATAATTGAAATGTGTGTGTATTGTGATGCTATTTTTTCTATAATAATCTTTAGCCAGTATATAGCGAAAGTTGGCTCCCCTCATGTTCGAATCCTGGCTTCGACACTGTTTGGCCGCCTGTAGACATAGTGGAAAGCGATGGAATATTGTGGATCAGAATATGATCGTATAATTAATCCTAACTCGGACTGCAATGAGGCCAAACTGAAACAGTAGCTCACACGAAATATTTATTTATCTGACCTTACGATATATGGATAAACCTACATTAGGCAGTTTATTAAGTAGCACAAGATTTGAAAAGAAGCCCAAACAGAGTTGGGTTTGACGATATTGACTCAAGACAAATTAGCACAATCAAACGGAGGACGAATGTACGTCGATGTACATGGGTGCCAAACAAATAAGGGCGTTCTTTTTTATGATTGGATAGATTATTGAAATTCTTTATAGGGATGAGTTAGATATTATATGTTATAGACTTAACAAATAGATTATAACATGTTATTTAGACAATGGTAATGTAGAAAGTTTTTGGACAAAGTTTGAGAACTATGATATGCATATATAATTTATACTCCATTCTTTTTTAAAATGGTGTTGGCAAAGTCATTTATATAAAAAAAATCAGAGGGAGTACGTGCATAGGCTATTTAGTCTGCTTTTGTGGGGTTGGGAACTCCTCCCTGTACCAAAACAAAACAATTATCACATAATTAATTAAATATTAACTTAAAAAACTAATTTTTAAAAAAATCATTTTAAAAATCGTACATGTGAAAAACGAGGGAGTAGAGATTGGGAACCTAGGATGCCAAACAAGGCCACGGGATGTGTTGGGCTCCACCCTTTCCCAACTTTTTACTCTCATTTTTTTATGGGTATATTTTTATTTACATCAAAATTTATCAAGTCCATAGATAGAATTGGAGAGACGATTGGCTTATACAAAGAGTTCGATTGATACAAAGAAAGAGTTAATTGGATGGATTAATAATAGATTCGGTTCAGTTAAAAGACGAAAAGTTATTTAGATGAGACCGAGTCTCAGGAGAAGCTATAAAAACCACAACTTTATAATTTATCTCTATAGAAAATATCCTGTAAGATATGTAAGTTTAATTAGTTTTATTAACTTGATAGAGATAGTTTCTTTTTATGTCTAGCAAATAATGTCTGGAGTTTGTCTGTCACCACGTTGGACTCCTGTAACTCTAGGGGTATAAATATAGATCTCTAAAAGCTTGTAAATTATCTCTCGATCAATACAACTTTGACGCATCGCCACCTTAGTTTATCTAGATTTTTATCGGTGGGTTTTGGCTATCGACGTAAAGCTACATCAGTTAAGTTCGATCTTTGACAAATAGGTAAATCTCACCATTATCTTGGTGTATTCTTTCGGCCTAAGGTTACATCGGTTAGATCCGATCTCTTAGTCTGATTGGGTACATTACATTATGTTCGCATGGTTCTATCAACTTATTGAGCATTATCTACTACCATCAGTCTCATGTTGTATTGGTTAGGTCCGACCTACTAGATAGCTAATAGTAGATTGAGCCATAGGTCGATAGGTCTTTTCGCGAACGTTTCATCAGAGCAGCCAGCTGATGAGTTATCCACACAATAAGGCTCACGCTTAGTGTATCAGCTTCTCAGCCAATATACATATATCTTCAGAGATTTTCTCTCATCGGCTCAGCGAGCCAATAGGTTTGCCGTTCCTTCCATCCACGTGTCCGATCTAGCCTCTCGTATCTTCAGAAGATCAAGTCTTGCTCTTTACTATTCATTGCATATTCTATTCAAAACACCATTGGCTTTGCAGCCGATGGATTCTTTATCTTATTTAGAGCGCCATCATATATTTTATTCAGAGTGCCATCAGCTTTGCAACCAATAGGTCATTTATGTTATTCTTTACTATTTGTGTATATTTTCATTGGCTTTCTAACCGATGAACAAGCGCTACAGACTCTATTGGCAATCAGTCGATAGGAGGATTCTGCATATTGCTGATTGACCACTCCTATTCTAGAGCGCCATCGGCTCTACAGCCGATGTGTCCTTTATCCTATTTCTTACTATATATTTATGTCTTCATGGGTTCTCTAGTAGATGAATGAGTGTTACACCCTTTATTGGCAACCAGCCGATAGGAGAAACCCATATACATGAGTGTTAACTATTCTATTTTAGAACGCCATCGGCTCTATAGCCGATATGTCTTTCATTTCCTTCGTCATCATCTGCCTATGTCTTTCATTGACTTTCTAATTGATAAACGAGTGCTTCAGCCTCTATCAGCAATCAGTTGATAGTAAGAGTACATCGGACACAGCCAATGACCCTATCGGTCGACTGACTCATTGGATTATCTCCTTGTTAATTGTGGGGTCAATTACTTGTTAATTGCGGGGTCAAATTGACCGATATGCCTACAATTCTAGCAAACCTAACGAAGTAACCAACAAACTGAAGGACCTGCATTAGAACCAAGCAGATCTTCTAGGCCTTAGCGTGTTCACGTGATCTCATTGGATCTCCATTAGTGAACACAAAGGACCGATTCAGCGTGAACATATTATTAACATAGAAGCCGTTCACCATGCACTCATTAACCAGTCGGGAGTATTGATAAACATTTTACACAATCTGATCATCTTTGGCACAAAAGCCGTTCACCAATCACTTGGAGAAGTCTAGCATCTTGTATTGGCGTGATAACAGTACAGTATTAAACCAATTAGGGTATGGAGGCTAATACATGAAATTCTCTCCCTTCGGTTTCAAATCAAACTATTCTTTCATCACCTTGAATATTTTGGCAGTTCACTTATCGTCTTCATCGTGTTGCCCCTCGAGCTTAATATAGCCATCGGACTAATTAAACATTAGCATCTGTGAACCAATATCTACCGATGTATGAACTAGTGGATCTTGAATATATAATCCATCTACTCTTTTCCTTATCAAGTCCTAAGTCTTACTTGTTAACTCTTCATATTGATTGTTTAGCACGAGACGTATAGTTTCATCAACTAGTTCTTAGATAGATTTATATGGACTTGAAGTTGTAGGTTGAGTTGGTTCACCGATTTGAGTTGGTCTTGAGAATTAATTCTTTTAGATCATACCATCTTACATCATACAAAAGGATTATAAGCACAATCTCTTAAAATCTTTCATAGATTGCTCCACCTACTACCTCTGCTTTTCATTTAGATCTTTCAATATGACCAGAATAATAATATCTTCATCAACTTCTTTATCGGACGAGCGTGTCTTGACATCAACCTCTTCTTCAGATATACTGATTAAAACTGTGTCCCTCTGGTCGATGAATGAAATTCTAACTTCTAAGCAGGTGATTGTATCGTCTCACCAATCGATGAGTGTAGTCTTCGGTCGATGATTGGTCTAACTGACTAACGAACGAAGTCTTCAATCCAACCGAGAGTGCTAAAAATATGTTTGCGCCGAATCGGTCCTCTGTGTTCACCGATAGAGATCCGATGTAATCGCGTGAACATGTCGAGGCTTGGGAGATCTACTTAGCTCTAGTGCAGATACTTCGGCTTTGAGGTCCCTTCGTCAGGGTCGCTAGAGTTGTGGATATGCTAGTTAATTTGACCCTGTAATTGATAAGGAGATAATTCGATAAGTCCGCGAGCCAATTGACCGATACGAACTCCTGTTATCGGCTGGTCGTTGATAGGGTGTCGATAGTCATCAACTGCGTTCCATATAGGTATATAAACATGATATAAACAAGTAAACTCATTAGCTAGCTAAGTTGATGGAAGGAACAAAACCTATTAAATTATGATGCTAGCACTATTAAAAAATAGATCGGACTTAACTGAGATATTTAGATCTAATGAAAATAGATCGATCACTAATAGATTAATCATGGACAATATATGTATATCGATTGATAAGCCAATACGTTAAGTTTGAAGCTCAATGTAAAGGTAACTCATCGGTTGGCTACTTCGATAAAACGTCGAATAAAGATCCACCAACTTATGCTTAATCTATTATCAGTAGTCTAGAACCAACTTATGCTTAATCTATTATCAGTAGTCTAGAAGGTCGGGCCTAACCGATGCAGCACGAGAGTAATGACGATAAAAAGTGCTCGATAAGCTGATAGATCTCACGCAAACGTGATGCAATATATCTGATCGAACTGAGATAGTACCCTACCGCAATATATCTAATCGAACTGAGATAGTACCCAACCGATACAGCAGCAGATATATCAGGATAATGACGAGAATTACCCCTTCGTCGAAGATTGAACCCAACCAATACAGCTCTGTGTCGAGAGCTAGAACCCACCAAGAAAAATCTAGAAGAACTAGAATGACAATGTGCCGATATTGTATTGATGTATGGAGATAATTTACAAGGTCTTAAAAGACCAATATTTATATCCAAGAGTTACAAAAGTCCGATAAGATTACAAATAAATTTCGAATGTTATTTAAAAAACTATCACTGAAAAGTTAATAAAAATAATTAAACATATGTATATTTTATATAGACATAATATTCTGACATAGTTTTCACAGCTCCTTTTCTGACTTGATCCCATCTAAATAATTTTTTATCATTCGATCGGCTCTTTCGCTGTATCAATCTAACTTTTTTCATAACCCATCATCACCAATACTGTCCGTGGGGTTTAATAACGGTATATATTTTTTAAAAAAAATTATAGAAAATTGCTTCATCAAAATCAAACAAGGGAAAATCCCCCGATTCTCCAACGCCCGTGATGAATGCTATCCCCTAGCCAGACTACGACCATGGCGCCCCAGCCCCACGCGACGACAAGGGACGGGGGTAAGATCCTAAGGGATTATAGACGTCGACCGTGATCAATATGGCAATACAACCGGTGTATGCTCAGCTTTTGGGTGTTTCTCATGTAGTAGTTTCCGGACTCAGTCTATGAAGTAGCGAGACTTGTACTAGGTAAGCAAGGTGGGACTACAACCGAACTAATGCAGTGTCTCCACTGTGTTGGGCTATGAAATTTGGAAGCGTTCAGCCCACAGCCCATTCCAGTAAAAACGCCGTCCCGTTTTGCTTCTGCAACGATGTCACCGGCGCCGTCAGCTACCGCCATGGCGCCCACCAAGCACCTGGCATCGGAACCTTGGAGAACGTCGTGTTCTCGCCGGAGTCCGTGCAATGTGCACGCGGCGCTGGCAGCCACGCGGACCGGTTGCTCGCCTTCCTCGGTCACCGACACTATCGGCATCTCCATCCGTCTCGGTGTCTCGCTCGCCGGCGCGGCCTCCCTCCGCGTGCCGCCGACACGGTGAAGACTGGACTGCAGGGCAAGCTACTAAGCTAGCTGTTTGCGTGGCGTTTGACTGTGCCAGCTGCACCCGGGATAACAGGTGTCAGAGCTAACAGGAATATAGAACCCGGGAGCTAGAAGACGACTAATCAATGATTTAATGAGATGGATATAATTAATTTTTGATCTGACATGGCTTCTTGCTTGTCTTGCTTTATAAGAGTTAATGTCTCAAAAGAAAGAAAGGATATGGTCGTAACGTTATTGCACTTCTTCTAGAAACTATATGATATTTGCACTCTATCGGATATCCGAAGATCTTACTGGAAGCATCGCATAGGCAGATGCCCTCTCTTACGTGCGGGGCGGAATGGTGTGAATGTGGTCTGATTCAGTAACCTTCCGTACTTTGTCAAATAATATAAGGTGATGGATTATTATGTTAAAAAAATTCTTCTTAATTTGTCAAATAATATTTCACCATTTGAAATGATAGAAAAATAGTTAGAGCTATATTTATACATAAGTATGAATGTATAACATTTACATAATTTAGTAAAAATCTTATTAAAATGAGCAAAGAATTCATGTTTTTATCTTAAAACACATGTATATGACCTAACGTACCTTATTTATCGTGTTTTATTATTTATTGTAATTACAGAGTGCTCTCATATGCTAAGTTGAAATGCACTTGCGCATGTATATGACCTAACTTACCTTATTTATCGTGTCTTATTTATCGTGTTTTATCATTCATTGTAATTACAGAGTGCTCTCATATCTCATATGCTGACTTAAAATACACTTGAATAGATAATACTCTCAACACATTGTAGCAATTCGCATTGCATCTTAGACGTATATTAATCATCTAAGGAACGCTGAAACATGAACTACTGTAATGGCTCCAAACATCAACTTGAAGTATAGCATCGTCGAGACACACGTTCTGCTATGATGCCATCTATAGATGGCCAAACGGATTAGCCAAACAGGCATGTCCCGGTTAGACCCGGTGGTTAAATGGTCCATATTGGGTTGGCCCGTATGCTAAGATGATGGCTTAGGCCTAGCCCGAACAAGGGTTATATGGGCTAGCCTAGCCTTGCAACCCATTTAGCCCATGAAAGCTTTAAAAAATCAGAAAAATTTAAAAAGGAAAATAGAACAAAAACATAGATAATTAAGGAAAAAATAGAAAAAACTTAGAAAATATGAATGAGCGAGAATTTTTTAAAAAAAAATAGAATGAGATTTATTGATATTATGGTTGCCTCATTAAAAACCTAAAAACTCATTTTAACTATATAAAAAACCCTAAAAAGAAAAAAAGAATACAACTAAGCTCTAAAATTACACATTGTTTTTTTTTCTAGAGAGTACTGTGTATAGGCTTCAGCCTGCTCCCGATCCTTAACAATGGTGTGTATTTATATCATATCAGTTGTCGAAAGTTCTAATAGTAGGGATCACGACAGACCCATTTGTGTGTAGCCTAGGGTTTAGTGAGTATGCCTCAAAGGGTGGTTTCCAAGCACCAACAATCAACGAAGACATCGACAGTTTAGATATGTTTGGGCTGTGGTAAGTGTAATATCCTACTCATATGTTCTTGCTTAGCTATGGAAAAGCTAAAGTTGAGTTCAAGGAAAATTTCCCCCTCCTCAACCATAACACTCTTCTTATATCTATTATAATGGCTGAGAAGGTTACAGTACTGGTAGGAGCGGCTAATCCTACAGACGTCTTTTCATGGTAGAGATCCTCATGTGCAGCATGGAAACTGCCCGTCCTTGGCAACACCGAACCCGCTAGTCAGTGTCTATAGGTAGCGCAGTTAGTGATATAGTCTTTGAGAGAAGGTCGAACATAGACATATGACATGTGATAGATATCTATCTTGTCACCTGTAGCATTGTGTCAAATCATAAAAGACGCGCACGCCTCTCAAACCGTAATAGGGCTTGACCGTATCATATTTAATGTGGTCGGTAGGATAGTAGGGAACTAATTCTGAGCTCCTCATAGATACTAGTTTCTTGTTGGCTATTGATTAGTTCCTCGTTGACTATTTCTTATTTCGTGCTAATGTTTGTAAACCCTTGATCATCATGTAAATTTTGATTTGAGTACTCTTCTGAGTTCTACTTATGTGGCATACAAAGAATTTTGCCACAAATTTGAATGTAATGAGTCTGTTGCGGTCAATGGCGAGCGCATGTGACTAGGGTGATTACTGATTAGCAACTTGATCAGCACCGATAGATTAGCACTAGAAGAGGAGCAATGATTACGGCGGCGAGAAACTTAAATTTTTAAGTTACAAGCAAACAACCAAATTTACCGTTACTGTCAGCTCCGCATCTTCGTTTCCATTAATCATCTTACGTTTGCACATTTAGTTCACCTGGAAATTGGAAACTTTCTCCCTACTTTGGCTATTTCAACACTTCTTATGCATGAACTCTTTGCTGCTCGGCTAGCTATCAGCTCTGCCCAGAGTCATGCATACAGTACATTGCACTATCCCAGATCAAGTATTTTTCACAATTACTAATAACATATGTAAATCCTCATGTACAGATACGCTAGCTCTGTCGCTCTCCTAAATTATAGCTCAAATCTGTACAGATATTCCTTGAAGCCTCAGCCCTTCAGGGCTCACTGCAGTTGAAAATACAATTATGTTTACATACCAGGCAGCAACGACGAACCATAGGCAACGAAAATTGCTGCTTGGTCCAAGAAGGCATTTCTAATCCTGGATGAGTAAAGCAACAACTGTATCGTTTATTTATTGTTGTTCACCAAGTGAGTCAGATCTCTCTATTTCTAAGTCTCTACATAAATGTTTCAAATCCTTGAAACTCAGTTCATTTTAGGTGATGTCAGTAGAATTTGAACTTACCAATATCAGCTACAGCTCGATAAGCACACATGATCCCTGAAAATGCGACAGCCATTACAACTTGCCTGAGAAAACAGCTGTCACCAACACAGTACACGCCCTCTATTGACTGTAAAATAGGTAGTAAATTTCATTTCAACAAGTTTGCAACATTACGAGTTCACCAGCGTATCAAGTCAAAAAAAGGGACTGACGCCATCGCCATGCATATTAACTTACAGCAGTACTGAAATGCATTGCCAGTAAGCCCCTTGGCTTTACCCCATGGCATGGGTCCATACGTAATGTACCATCGTTCCGGGCAATAAATCTGCGGTGTGTTTTTGGTGAGCTACCTGACAAAATCAAATGCTCAGGATCAAAAGCGTATTAGCGCCTAGGAATCAAAACTAGCCCAGTTACAGATTTTTGGCGGGTAGCAGCATTCAAGGAAAAACATAATTTTGTCAAGATCAAATGGTGACAACAACATATACTGAGAACCTACATCCTTGAGCACTATGGAATCCTGAAGACCAGAAGACAGGTTATCTTCAAGCCTTTTCCTTATGTCACTGGCCACAGGCTTTTTTTCTTCTTCTTTTCATAACCCTTCCTAGACAGACCCTGCAATGGATATCAGGAATAAATAAGTACATTAGTACAAAAGGCCTGATTTCTCATGATTGGAAATAAAATTAGATGGTAGCTGCTAGCTAGAAACACAGTCAGACTTCAGTTGTAAAAATATGAAGTATATTATGCCCTTCAGGAGACAAGGATGGGTTCTCATTAAGGCTTCTCCAAATTAGTCCAGTCATTCTATCAATTGCACACAGAGTCTCAAAGTTAAGTTATTATGGACAAAACCCTTCATATAATTTTACAGTTAGTGCACCAACCGCCTACGATATGCATACCCAGAAGTGGAAAACGTAGCAGGAGTATTTGATAAGAACATAGACTAGTGTTATGCAAAGCACCTATCCCAATCGGTAAGGACTTGAGCAGAAACAACCCAAGAATATACCACCATCAAAATTGCTTGTGCAACAGCATACTCTCTGCTTTGAATTGCCTCCAGATAAATTTACACCCGGTGTGATCATTGTATCCATTGGTGACACCTGTACAGATTAGAAATATTCCAATTTATTTCTCACTTTTGTCCCCCCCAAAACCACAAATATCTAAGTTTAAAAATGTTCCTGCACCAGTGCACCTCCTACCATGTGCACAGGTCTATTATCCAATAAAAAGAAAACTGATCAAGAAACAATTCAACTTCCATTAGTCGTTTGATATTTGCAACAAACATTATTTATATAATACTATCATGCAGTTATCAGAAGAAATTGACAAGAGAATTGCTTCTGAAACATAATAAAGGCAGGTAAAATAACAAATATAGAGCAAGTCAAACTTTCCATTCAGCTTTCAGTCCTCCAAACATATCTTTACACATAAATCGGCACAACACAAGAAGAGAAATACACGCTTGTAATATCTATAAAGGAAGAAGACTTGAAGGTACTTCTTCTAGGTAAAGTTCAACTTTATGAAACTAGGTGTAATCCATACAGGAGCAGGAAAAGCTGAGGAGACACAAGTTCCTCTGTGTTGTAACAGGTCGACTGCTGCCCACTACGTCCTCGGGTCTCAAGCGAGCGTGCCCACGGGCAAAAATTTACACCCACGCCCATGCCCATCCGCGGATACCTGAACCCGTGCACAAATTTGCCATCCCTAATTGTATGTAGCCTAAGAAATACATGATTATACATTTCGTTTTACACTTGATCAAATGATCATATTATTATTGGTTGCTGGAAAGTGAAATCATTGAATTACCACGACCAAATTCAGTTCAGTGTTTGTTTTCATCGAGAGAATGCATTATCACCATATTAGGCACATCCCACATTCAGAAGAAAAACATAGCAAGTTTTGTTAGGACTTGGGAGCCACGGTGCTGTCAGAACCTGAGCTGAAATCTCATAAAATGATTCGTGAAACTAGCTCTCTAAACAAAGCTATAAGCTTAACGGAAAATTTCAGATAGAACAAGAAATTGTTTTAACGGACCATCTGAAGAGCAGAGCATTGTTGCAGAAGTCCAAAGGGATAAGTTCAAACAACTAAGAAGCAATCCATCGATCAAGCAACTATTGAATCGCAGTTTGTCGACATTTGCAAGGATGATTATTTCTTATAACCCCACCATGCAGTTATGAGAATAATTTGACACGAGAATCACGTCCGAAACATAATAAAAAAATGGTACAAATAGCATAGAAACTCAACTTTCTAATTTACCCTTCAGATCTCCATTAATAAGGCTACACATAAATTACCACCATGCAAGGACAAGGACAAGATACAAGATTATAGCATGGATAACAAACAAATAAAACTGAAAAGCTATTTTTTATATACAAAGAATCTTTGCGAAACTGGGCGTAATCCATACTGGGGCAGGAAAGTTGGACCAAAGCTGAGGAGACACAAGTTCCTCTCTGTTGTTATGTTTCAAATCAAACAATCCAATATCACGACGATTTTTCCTGAATCCAAATAACCAAAGCTCATTATCATCAGTAAAATAAGTATAATTTTCCTTGAGATTTGGATATTCGTCGGTGCTGAGACAAAGAGATTGGTTAAGGCCAAGAAATAACACGTAACCATCCAGGTTTTCAATCTCCACGCGTTTTTCTTCCACAGGGTCAACACTAAATATTTTAATTTCCCCAGTATTCTTCACAAATGTTGCAGGGTCAGCGTGCAAGTCAGCCTCGTAATCCTCCTCAATGTCCTCATATGACCTCAAAACTTGTAGAAGACCACCCCATGGAGGTTGCACAATGTACGTCTTATCAGAAGCAAAATCCGGCGCATTTCCAATTATCGTCTTCATTGTGACCGTGGATCCACTGAGATCGAATGCATGGATTCCTCCTATTTTAGTAATGGCATACAATAGGCCATCCTTGTAGATGCAGTCATCATAGTGAGAGTGTGGTGGAAGCCAGGTCCACGTATCATCCCCAGCCCTGGCAAACGAAAGTTGATGATATGGATCGTGAATTAGCACCACGAGGTAATTTCTTGTGGATGTATCAAAAAACACAAAAGCCTTGTGGTGCATATAGTCTCGCAGCTCGCTAAGGGCAAAAGTTGATGGCTCAGAACGATAAATCCTCAATCCAGTGTGCCATGAGTACTCATAATTGTGGAGAGCACCGGACTCATTGAAGATGGGATTGACATGCTCGATTGTGATAATGGAAGGGAGAGCTATCTGTTCCCCTGTGATCGGATTGACCAAGTGCATCTCAGATAAGTCATCAGCTGTAACGAGCCAGCCAAGTGAGGACCCAATCAGGAGCCTACTGCGGATGGGAGGCTCAGGGAGAGAAAACTTGTACTCCCTCTCCTCGACGAGGCTATAGAGACACACGACATTATCGCCAGCAGATTCAGAGGTGTAGAGCAGGCACGGCGTCTGGGACAGTTTGTAAATCCCAAGAGTGCGCAGTTCGCTGTAGGCAGAGCGCCAAGAGTTACAGACTGATCCTGCACGCACAAGGTCAGGGATCTCCAGGAGGGCAAATATCTCTATTAAGATGTCTCGAGGCAGATCTGGTAGTTCCTTCCGTGGACCGGGAGAGAGGGCTAGCAGCTTGGACACACCTCTGAAGAGTAGGCGGCACAAATTTTTGGGCCATTTAGCTAGATCCCCTAAACTCATAATCCTGGCTATGCTACAGGCCGCCATTGGAGAAGATTGAGCCCCTGTTGGAAGGTGAAATACTTGCAACGTTGGAACCTTCGATGGAGCGAGAGTTTATATAGTAACTCAAGCCAGCGAAGGAAAAACCGACACGGATATCGCCGGAATTTGTTTTTCTGAAAGAAGACAAATCCGACTCTGAATCAGACTTGGTGCCGGGAAACTCCCAGCTGCGCTCGGAATCTGGGAAAACACACGGATCCAGGTCTGCAAAGGTTGAACATGGACAACTCACCGGCAGTGGAGCAGCCCGAGGAGGGGATTTGGCCGCCGTAGCCACCGGACCGCCAGCCACGCCCAGCCGCATCCCCGAGGAGTAGACGGCCGGCAATTGAACCGGCGAAGGCAGCGAGTGGTGGCCAGGTAGGGCACTGAGCCGCCCTCGTCGGCGGGAGAGGGTGCGCCGAGGGGACGGGAAGGGAGCCGTGCGCGGAGGAGCAGAAGCGAGCGCAGGAAATCCGGCGATCGATTTCGATTCGGCGTAGAAGTTGTACTTTGTTTTTTTTTCCTTTTTTCCTTGGTACGGGCTTTTGAGATGAAAGCTCCAATAACAACATTCTTTTTTTCTGGACCAAAACTACAATAAAAATCACATGAAACGGATTTAAAGACAGAACAGGTTTACTCTTCGGGCTTATTCGAAATACAAGCTAGCAAAATACATAAATACAAAGACATAAAAATAATATAGGACGGCATGCATAAGAATAACTTAATAGTATGAGCGCTCGTAATACAGAAATATATAAACCAAAAGAATTTCATGATAAATAGTAATCTCATAAAATTGAGCAATTTTGTATTTGTTTTGCCATTGTTCCTACGAAATTAACAGCCTAATTAGCATCCATATAAATATATGTATTTGATAGGTGAGCATTAATACTAAACAATATATATTTTTAGATGAATAGATAAGACTATTTTATTTGTTGTCTCTTTTTCTGCTACCTTTTAATGTTGAATTATGTTTTTTATGGCAATCATGATTCTCTTAATTTTAATTTTAAGAATGTTAAATTAAATTTGTTCTTGTTCATGATGGTTTAATATTTAGAGGTGAATCGATCCAAAGAGGTGATTCTTCAAAGTTCAAATCTAAATCAGAACATATTAAATCTAAGATTATTTTACCGTTATTAGAAGAAAATAAATTATGATATTTCTTATTGCTACAAATTAAAACGAAAGAAACAAAAGTAAAACTAACAAGGAAAAACCTATTAAGGCTAGTTTCGTTGTTAGTGATGATCAAATTTCTTTCATATATGTTTTTTAATTATGATTTTGTTGATGCCGATGAAGTTGTCATTTGTGAGGGTCTTTGCTTCAAATTATTGGGATTGTTTCTATTCAAAAATAAAGACGCATGATGATATTGATATTGATTAGACTCTTTCAAATATTCGCCATGTCGCTAGAATGAAACAAAAAATATTATGTGTTTGGTATTTTTGAATCCTTGGGATATAAATATATCGATAACAATGGTATTCTTGATATTTTGCAAGACAGTCTTATTGTTTTAAAGAGCAAATAGAATTCACTTTTCAGTATCTACGATTACAGATGCTATAGTTATTTCCACTATTGTACCAAATCCTGATACAGCTTTGGTATACACGCTTGAGTCATATATATAAGTAAGAAAGGCATTTATCTTTTCTACAAGAAAGGTTTTGTGAATACTTTGTTTCAGTTTTATTATTGTTTACTCATCAGACTGTTACTCGGAGGCTGAATGAATTCTTGATTATATCCTTCTGATCTCTAATTTTCTTCGGTGAATATGAATATTTCGTAACAGATGATTTTTTCCGTAACAGATGATTTAGAAGTGGAAAATTTTAGCAGAAAAACAAATTTACGGAAAAATAAAGAAACTTAGCACTAATAAGGGATTCAAATTTTACGGTGGTGACTCTAGATTTATATAATGTTTCACTTTGAGAAACGCACAGTTAAACATCAGGAATACAAAGTTATTGGAGATACCAAATAACACAGCAAATGTATGGTATAGCACATGCACACATCAACATGAGGGAGATACCAAACAACATTAACCTAAGACATCTAGAAGAATAACCCATATAACTCAACAAAGAAACAAAATCCAACACGAACTGCCGCAGCTCCGTCGAGCCCCACGCGCCTCCCCTCCCCTCCGCTGAGGGGGAGGGAGAGAAAGTGGGGGCGTGGGGGCAGTGGATCTGGTGGTGCCGGCCTCATCGCCACCACATCTGGAGACTGCGACACCATCGACCGTCGCTCCTGTCCACCAATCTTTGCCCCGTGACGCCGGGAGGAGAAGCAAAGAGCGCGGGAGGGAGGGGATCGATCTCCGAGAGGAGAAAATGAGGAGTGTCCAGCTCCAAACTCCAAACGGTCAGCGGGTCCAACTCAGCAAAGAGAACTCGGATCATTCGGAGCACGAATCTTGACAACGCAATGGACGCTCCAGAGATCGCCCAAATCATGCGGAAGTAGCCTCTTCATAAGCACAAGGGCTTTTCCCTCTTCCTCTCCCCCTCCTCCCTTTCCCGCTCCTTCCCCTCCCCTGTTTTTGCTCTCTCTCCGCCCAAAGCAAGTCGCCGTCCTCCACAGCCACCCGTCGCCAACTTCTCCCGTCCTCTCTCCACCGCGGCGCCGCCAAGGAGCGGGCCTCTCAGCTGTTCCCGGGCCGACGAGGCACGGAATCCCGGCGGGCACCACAGCCCGGAACTTCCCCGCCGACGCCCAAGAAATCGCCCCGACCTTCATCTTCTTCATCCATCCACCACATTTCTCCCACAGAGGATCGCGGGCGTGCTCTCTCCGAGAACTCAGTCGCCGATTTCTCCCCCGGTGAAGATAGAACCCGCCGGCGTCACCCAAGAAGGCGCTTAGAACTGCTGGTCAAGAACCGCCGCCGTCGGCCAAGAACGCGCCGCAGACGTGGTTCCGCGCGCCAAGAACCGCCACCTACGAGACCGGAGCCCATGCGCTGGTTGCCGTCAAGCTCTGCGCCAAGAATCTGCTGAAGCGCTGCGCTGCCCGCCACCGCCCTCTGCGCGCTGACCGGAAAGAGGAAGACAAGGTATGGGAGGGAGCGCAATGAGGCGACGCCGCTTGGCTTCGGACTGGCGCCGCGAGTGCGCGTCAGAGAGCCGGCCTTCCACGGAGGTGGCCGCGACCGCTCCACCAGCTGATGCGGCGGTCTTGCCGTGGATCACGAGGGCCCTGCGGAGATTGGCCGGCGCAGTCTGGACGCTGCGTGATGACGCGTCAGAGGTGGCCGTGATCGCGCCTTCGACGTCAATTGTGGCCGCACCATCCCATGGCGAGGTCGATACCGTGGCCGATGGCATGGTCGGCGACGTGCCCAACGGCGTGGCCGCCGGCGGTGTCAGAGGGAATCATGCCTGGCAGTACGGACGCCGTCGTCCAAAGAAGAAAGAGAATGGTCCCACCCCTTCAGCGACGGATCAACCTCCCCAGCGTGAAGAAGTGGTTGTTGATGGCGAGCCAGTTCCGTTTGAAGTGGAGGATCAGTACGCTTCTTACTGTCGATCATCAGCAGAGGACAATCCTCATCAAATACGTTGCCACATATGTTTCTTCACAGATGATGTTGTTTTCGGCCAGAACAAAATAGCTGACCGGGAGGTTAGTAACAATTACTGGTTTTGTGCTTCTAATGCAGTTTTCTCAGTAACCATTGCTCGATTGGTGTTCCTAATGCAGTTTTTTAAAGCAAATGCCATTGTGATTTTTACGTGTAGACTTTGCTGCACTGCTACAAGCACAAGTGTGAACTTATTCCCTGCCCAGACTGCCGCATCTACGTTTCGACAGCGCGTGACCTTCAGCTGCATAGGCATTTTTGCCATAATCTGCCACCCGGTTTGTTCTGTCTCAAGTCAGCTTCTTCTTCTTTCTTTAATTATGGTCTAATCTATGTTTCTCTTTTGTCAGATTGGTGGAGGTCCAGATGAAAGTAGAAGATGAAAATTTTGCTAGGTACAGTGAGCTGAAGAAAGCAAGATTCAATGTTGAGAATGATTACTTTGATGTAGAGAATGTTTACTTAGATGATTGATTCCTTCTAGGCTATTGTAAAGATGGGAATTCGATGAATAATGTTCGAGTTAATTCTGGTTGCTACTTTCATCAGTATAATCCGGCACTTCCTAAACAATTGTGCATTCAGTTCAAATCTGTACATCAGTGCTCTCACAGTGCACACCAAACTACAATAGTGCGGTTTCCAACCATTTAGTGAAATCATTTGTCTGAGATGAGTACTTCTTGTTGATCTCTTCAGTGGTTAGCAGTCCATCAGTACTTGCTGCAGCAAAGAGATCTCTGAGTCTCTTTCTTGCAGTTGTGACCGTAGGTTTTCCACTTCTGCAAGAAGGCTTTCAGACAAGCTATGCAACTAGTCAAACTTGTCAACAGTTGTTGGAAGTTTTGTCAAGGCTTTGGTCGTAGAAACTTCCATACTCTTTAAAGCATATTCTTTTTCTTGAAGCATTTTCTCCAAGTCATTGCTTTTGTTCTCTTAAGACTTCAGGCCCTCTTCTTCATCAACTGGTGCATCAAACCTTCAATCTCTGCACAATACACCGAAAAAAATATCAACAAATGCAGAACGATATTTCTTGAAAACCATATCATGTTATTACAAATAAAACACAACTAACAGAAGCAACCCAATTAAAGAAAGCCGCATCAACTCACCTTGGTCTTTTCTTCTAAGTTCATCACTCAATTCCAAGAAAACAATATCATGTTATTACAAATAAAACACAACTAACAGAAGCAACCCAATTAAAGAAAGCTGCATCAACTCAGCTTGGTCTTTTCTGCCAAGTTCATCACTCAATTCCAAGAACACAATATCATGTTATTACAAATAAAACACAACTAACAGAAGCAAACCCAATTAAAGAAAGCTGCATCAACTGACCTTGGTCTTTTCTGCTAAGTTCATCACTCAATTCCTTTATTCTTCCATGATGATCACGTGCCACAGCCTCCATATCTTTAAGCTCGCTCGCTTGAGTCTCTAAATCCATCTTCTGGCATTTTCAGACTGTTTCTCTAAGTTGCAGGCTTCCATTCTAGCATTTTCAAGCTCAACAGATAGCTGCTTTGCAGAAGATTTAGCCTCCCTTACCTGAGATGCAAGCTCTGAACTGATTGTACTATTTTATAATATGTTCTTCTTGAAGCTCCTCGTGCAATTCAAGAACAGTGGCCTTTAGTTCCTTTGTGTTCCTTTGTTACTGTTCTGAGTAGTCTTTATGGCCACAACTAACTGGTTAACTACTGATTTTATATGGTCGTCTGCAGATAAATGGTTCCGCACAACAGAACAACCATGGTCACCAGACTCAATACCACTCATCCCTTCAATCTCAGCAACTGAACTAGTGCATGCTGCATAAAGCAAACTCATATTTCTGCGCATCAACAAAATTTCCTCATCTCTATGTTTGATCTCTGACTGTAGTTCAACAATATTCTCTCTCAAAGATTCCAACTCATTATTTAGAGAAGTAAATTTGTTCCGCAGGTTGGACATAACATTGAACAGTTTGGCAGCCTTCTGGTCAACTGAAAACCATGCCTGTCAATCCTTCTTTTGAGATCATTGCAGTCGTTTACACAATCAGCGACAGCATGGCATGCAGTAGCAAGATGACGCAAAAACTGGGTTTCATCGGTATTGTCCAAAGTAATTTCTGGCGGAACATTTGGAATAGGAGCCATCTGCAAGGAGAAAGTCTGACCAATCAGAAAGCATTGTTGGCAAATTCAAAGGAATAGTGCTACCAAAATATCATGTGCTGCAAAGAACTATGATTTGCCAAACACCACTATGATTTCATGTAGCACAAATAATTATGTATTGCATTGAAAATATTATACTCCAAGAAAATACTATACCACAATGTTTCCAACATTAGAAGGATCATGGTCATCTGGGTTTCTAATTGTATTGAAAATACTGTACTCCAAGAAAACAAACACATCGATTCCTTTTTTTAACAGTAACACAGTGGTTTCTTTCAGGGTAAATAGAGTACCAACACAGTGATAAAGAAACGTGATAATCTCGTCTAAAAAAACACATTGCAGTTATCTAATAATTATTAAAGAAGCACACGGCAATCAGCAGCAAATGCAACAAATAAAGGATTTAATCAATATCACTCCAACATTTCTGAACAGCACAATATTTGCCAACAGAAAGGTGCTCTCTGCTCCTTGACTTCCTTTCTAGCTACTAGCAATCATGGATTATGGAGCAACTCGTGGTAGCTAGACCCCAGTGGTGCTCGGGCAAGGTTTGGCCAGGACGGGCACCACAGCCTGCCACTCGGCAACAACGCTCCTCAAATAAGTTGATATCATTATGCCGTAGATGAACTTGAGCGTGGAGAGCTGATCAGCCTGAAAGGCAGGGAATTTGTCGACGGCAACGTGCAAATATCCGTAGCCTCTGGTCGCACTCGGAAATGGCTATAGAATATCTAGCCCCTAGACCGCGAATGACCACGACGAGGGGATAGTCTACGGGGCTTAGGCAGGGAGTTGCACCTGCTCAGCGTGGAATTGGTATGCCTTACAATGGTGCACCAGTTCGACAGCATCTTGAAGGGTCATCGGTCGGTAGAAGTGGTGCCAAGAGACCTTTCAACCATTGTGCAGAACAATACATAGCCACCGCACTCACCCTCGTGGATGTCAACGAGAATCTCACCGCCCTCTTCTCGATCAATGCACTTTAGAAGCACACCGTTCACTCCACATTGGTAGAGTTTCCCTTCAACCAAGGCGTGGCACATTGCATGGCGCACGATCTGCTCTGCAGCGGCGCCATCCTTCATCCTCAGGAATGAACTTTTCTTTTAGGAATCCAAGGATTTTCTCCATTCACGCGGGTTCCCGAGAACATCTAGCAAGCACAGCGTGCTCGCTGGGGAGCAACTTCCTTGCTGAAGAAGTCACTCGGGTTCCTCCACCTTGGTGTGCCTTCCCCCATCTTGGTTGGCACTCAAAATGGATGGCACAATTATTCATCAACCAGGAACAAGCGGAGTTCTCCAGAGCCATCAGGAAGTAATTCACCATGGTGTGCTCAAAGCCCCGTGCCACCTGGATGGCAGTGGAGTAGATGTGGAGGAACTCGATAGGGTCTATAGACTCGTCGTACTTCTCCGGGATCGCTGGCCAAAACATAGCCAACCTAAGGAGCTGACACGAATTGTTAGTGAAAGTGTGGCAGCTAGCCCCGTCATGCTTTGGTGCTCCGCGAATGCCTTGACCATGCGGCACTCTTTGTGGTTGTGCCAAGTAGTCTGGTGGATCTCGCACCACTTGCCGCTCTCGACGGCGGTTAGCGGCGTGACCTTTTTGCAACCAACACGGTGCAGCAACCTTTGCACCTACTTGTCGGTTGTGAGGAGGAACTTCTCTGATGGCTTGGACTTTTTGTGCTTGCGGAACTGCTTCTTCTTTTCCCCACCTTCTTCTTCGCCATGTACACTGGTCTATCATCCAATAAAAAGAAAATTGATCAAGAAATATTATTAGTCGTTTGATATTTGCAACAAACATTATTTATATAATACTATCATGCAGTTATCAGAAGAAATTGACAAGAGAATTGCTTCTGAAACATAATAAAGGCAGGTAAAATAACAAATATAGAGCAAGTCAAACTTTCCATTCAGCTTTCAGTCCTCCAAACATATCTTTACACATAAATCGGCACAACACAAGAAGAGAAATACACGCTTGTAATATCTATAAAGGAAGAAGACTTGAAGGTACTTCTTCTAGGTAAAGTTCAACTTTATGAAACTAGGTGTAATCCATACAGGAGCAGGAAAAGCTGAGGAGACACAAGTTCCTCTGTGTTGTAACAGGTCGACTGCTGCCCACTACGTCCTCGGGTCTCAAGCGAGCGTGCCCACGGGCAAAAATTTACACCCACGCCCATGCCCATCCGCGGATACCTGAACCCGTGCACAAATTTGCCATCCCTAATTGTATGTAGCCTAAGAAATACATGATTATACATTTCGTTTTACACTTGATCAAATGATCATATTATTATTGGTTGCTGGAAAGTGAAATCATTGAATTACCACGACCAAATTCAGTTCAGTGTTTGTTTTCATCGAGAGAATGCATTATCACCATATTAGGCACATCCCACATTCAGAAGAAAAACATAGCAAGTTTTGTTAGGACTTGGGAGCCACGGTGCTGTCAGAACCTGAGCTGAAATCTCATAAAATGATTCGTGAAACTAGCTCTCTAAACAAAGCTATAAGCTTAACGGAAAATTTCAGATAGAACAAGAAATTGTTTTAACGGACCATCTGAAGAGCAGAGCATTGTTGCAGAAGTCCAAAGGGATAAGTTCAAACAACTAAGAAGCAATCCATCGATCAAGCAACTATTGAATCGCAGTTTGTCGACATTTGCAAGGATGATTATTTCTTATAACCCCACCATGCAGTTATGAGAATAATTTGACACGAGAATCACGTCCGAAACATAATAAAAAAATGGTACAAATAGCATAGAAACTCAACTTTCTAATTTACCCTTCAGATCTCCATTAATAAGGCTACACATAAATTACCACCATGCAAGGACAAGGACAAGATACAAGATTATAGCATGGATAACAAACAAATAAAACTGAAAAGCTATTTTTTATATACAAAGAATCTTTGCGAAACTGGGCGTAATCCATACTGGGGCAGGAAAGTTGGACCAAAGCTGAGGAGACACAAGTTCCTCTCTGTTGTTATGTTTCAAATCAAACAATCCAATATCACGACGATTTTTCCTGAATCCAAATAACCAAAGCTCATTATCATCAGTAAAATAAGTATAATTTTCCTTGAGATTTGGATATTCGTCGGTGCTGAGACAAAGAGATTGGTTAAGGCCAAGAAATAACACGTAACCATCCAGGTTTTCAATCTCCACGCGTTTTTCTTCCACAGGGTCAACACTAAATATTTTAATTTCCCCAGTATTCTTCACAAATGTTGCAGGGTCAGCGTGCAAGTCAGCCTCGTAATCCTCCTCAATGTCCTCATATGACCTCAAAACTTGTAGAAGACCACCCCATGGAGGTTGCACAATGTACGTCTTATCAGAAGCAAAATCCGGCGCATTTCCAATTATCGTCTTCATTGTGACCGTGGATCCACTGAGATCGAATGCATGGATTCCTCCTATTTTAGTAATGGCATACAATAGGCCATCCTTGTAGATGCAGTCATCATAGTGAGAGTGTGGTGGAAGCCAGGTCCACGTATCATCCCCAGCCCTGGCAAACGAAAGTTGATGATATGGATCGTGAATTAGCACCACGAGGTAATTTCTTGTGGATGTATCAAAAAACACAAAAGCCTTGTGGTGCATATAGTCTCGCAGCTCGCTAAGGGCAAAAGTTGATGGCTCAGAACGATAAATCCTCAATCCAGTGTGCCATGAGTACTCATAATTGTGGAGAGCACCGGACTCATTGAAGATGGGATTGACATGCTCGATTGTGATAATGGAAGGGAGAGCTATCTGTTCCCCTGTGATCGGATTGACCAAGTGCATCTCAGATAAGTCATCAGCTGTAACGAGCCAGCCAAGTGAGGACCCAATCAGGAGCCTACTGCGGATGGGAGGCTCAGGGAGAGAAAACTTGTACTCCCTCTCCTCGACGAGGCTATAGAGACACACGACATTATCGCCAGCAGATTCAGAGGTGTAGAGCAGGCACGGCGTCTGGGACAGTTTGTAAATCCCAAGAGTGCGCAGTTCGCTGTAGGCAGAGCGCCAAGAGTTACAGACTGATCCTGCACGCACAAGGTCAGGGATCTCCAGGAGGGCAAATATCTCTATTAAGATGTCTCGAGGCAGATCTGGTAGTTCCTTCCGTGGACCGGGAGAGAGGGCTAGCAGCTTGGACACACCTCTGAAGAGTAGGCGGCACAAATTTTTGGGCCATTTAGCTAGATCCCCTAAACTCATAATCCTGGCTATGCTACAGGCCGCCATTGGAGAAGATTGAGCCCCTGTTGGAAGGTGAAATACTTGCAACGTTGGAACCTTCGATGGAGCGAGAGTTTATATAGTAACTCAAGCCAGCGAAGGAAAAACCGACACGGATATCGCCGGAATTTGTTTTTCTGAAAGAAGACAAATCCGACTCTGAATCAGACTTGGTGCCGGGAAACTCCCAGCTGCGCTCGGAATCTGGGAAAACACACGGATCCAGGTCTGCAAAGGTTGAACATGGACAACTCACCGGCAGTGGAGCAGCCCGAGGAGGGGATTTGGCCGCCGTAGCCACCGGACCGCCAGCCACGCCCAGCCGCATCCCCGAGGAGTAGACGGCCGGCAATTGAACCGGCGAAGGCAGCGAGTGGTGGCCAGGTAGGGCACTGAGCCGCCCTCGTCGGCGGGAGAGGGTGCGCCGAGGGGACGGGAAGGGAGCCGTGCGCGGAGGAGCAGAAGCGAGCGCAGGAAATCCGGCGATCGATTTCGATTCGGCGTAGAAGTTGTACTTTGTTTTTTTTTCCTTTTTTCCTTGGTACGGGCTTTTGAGATGAAAGCTCCAATAACAACATTCTTTTTTTCTGGACCAAAACTACAATAAAAATCACATGAAACGGATTTAAAGACAGAACAGGTTTACTCTTCGGGCTTATTCGAAATACAAGCTAGCAAAATACATAAATACAAAGACATAAAAATAATATAGGACGGCATGCATAAGAATAACTTAATAGTATGAGCGCTCGTAATACAGAAATATATAAACCAAAAGAATTTCATGATAAATAGTAATCTCATAAAATTGAGCAATTTTGTATTTGTTTTGCCATTGTTCCTACGAAATTAACAGCCTAATTAGCATCCATATAAATATATGTATTTGATAGGTGAGCATTAATACTAAACAATATATATTTTTAGATGAATAGATAAGACTATTTTATTTGTTGTCTCTTTTTCTGCTACCTTTTAATGTTGAATTATGTTTTTTATGGCAATCATGATTCTCTTAATTTTAATTTTAAGAATGTTAAATTAAATTTGTTCTTGTTCATGATGGTTTAATATTTAGAGGTGAATCGATCCAAAGAGGTGATTCTTCAAAGTTCAAATCTAAATCAGAACATATTAAATCTAAGATTATTTTACCGTTATTAGAAGAAAATAAATTATGATATTTCTTATTGCTACAAATTAAAACGAAAGAAACAAAAGTAAAACTAACAAGGAAAAACCTATTAAGGCTAGTTTCGTTGTTAGTGATGATCAAATTTCTTTCATATATGTTTTTTAATTATGATTTTGTTGATGCCGATGAAGTTGTCATTTGTGAGGGTCTTTGCTTCAAATTATTGGGATTGTTTCTATTCAAAAATAAAGACGCATGATGATATTGATATTGATTAGACTCTTTCAAATATTCGCCATGTCGCTAGAATGAAACAAAAAATATTATGTGTTTGGTATTTTTGAATCCTTGGGATATAAATATATCGATAACAATGGTATTCTTGATATTTTGCAAGACAGTCTTATTGTTTTAAAGAGCAAATAGAATTCACTTTTCAGTATCTACGATTACAGATGCTATAGTTATTTCCACTATTGTACCAAATCCTGATACAGCTTTGGTATACACGCTTGAGTCATATATATAAGTAAGAAAGGCATTTATCTTTTCTACAAGAAAGGTTTTGTGAATACTTTGTTTCAGTTTTATTATTGTTTACTCATCAGACTGTTACTCGGAGGCTGAATGAATTCTTGATTATATCCTTCTGATCTCTAATTTTCTTCGGTGAATATGAATATTTCGTAACAGATGATTTTTTCCGTAACAGATGATTTAGAAGTGGAAAATTTTAGCAGAAAAACAAATTTACGGAAAAATAAAGAAACTTAGCACTAATAAGGGATTCAAATTTTACGGTGGTGACTCTAGATTTATATAATGTTTCACTTTGAGAAACGCACAGTTAAACATCAGGAATACAAAGTTATTGGAGATACCAAATAACACAGCAAATGTATGGTATAGCACATGCACACATCAACATGAGGGAGATACCAAACAACATTAACCTAAGACATCTAGAAGAATAACCCATATAACTCAACAAAGAAACAAAATCCAACACGAACTGCCGCAGCTCCGTCGAGCCCCACGCGCCTCCCCTCCCCTCCGCTGAGGGGGAGGGAGAGAAAGTGGGGGCGTGGGGGCAGTGGATCTGGTGGTGCCGGCCTCATCGCCACCACATCTGGAGACTGCGACACCATCGACCGTCGCTCCTGTCCACCAATCTTTGCCCCGTGACGCCGGGAGGAGAAGCAAAGAGCGCGGGAGGGAGGGGATCGATCTCCGAGAGGAGAAAATGAGGAGTGTCCAGCTCCAAACTCCAAACGGTCAGCGGGTCCAACTCAGCAAAGAGAACTCGGATCATTCGGAGCACGAATCTTGACAACGCAATGGACGCTCCAGAGATCGCCCAAATCATGCGGAAGTAGCCTCTTCATAAGCACAAGGGCTTTTCCCTCTTCCTCTCCCCCTCCTCCCTTTCCCGCTCCTTCCCCTCCCCTGTTTTTGCTCTCTCTCCGCCCAAAGCAAGTCGCCGTCCTCCACAGCCACCCGTCGCCAACTTCTCCCGTCCTCTCTCCACCGCGGCGCCGCCAAGGAGCGGGCCTCTCAGCTGTTCCCGGGCCGACGAGGCACGGAATCCCGGCGGGCACCACAGCCCGGAACTTCCCCGCCGACGCCCAAGAAATCGCCCCGACCTTCATCTTCTTCATCCATCCACCACATTTCTCCCACAGAGGATCGCGGGCGTGCTCTCTCCGAGAACTCAGTCGCCGATTTCTCCCCCGGTGAAGATAGAACCCGCCGGCGTCACCCAAGAAGGCGCTTAGAACTGCTGGTCAAGAACCGCCGCCGTCGGCCAAGAACGCGCCGCAGACGTGGTTCCGCGCGCCAAGAACCGCCACCTACGAGACCGGAGCCCATGCGCTGGTTGCCGTCAAGCTCTGCGCCAAGAATCTGCTGAAGCGCTGCGCTGCCCGCCACCGCCCTCTGCGCGCTGACCGGAAAGAGGAAGACAAGGTATGGGAGGGAGCGCAATGAGGCGACGCCGCTTGGCTTCGGACTGGCGCCGCGAGTGCGCGTCAGAGAGCCGGCCTTCCACGGAGGTGGCCGCGACCGCTCCACCAGCTGATGCGGCGGTCTTGCCGTGGATCACGAGGGCCCTGCGGAGATTGGCCGGCGCAGTCTGGACGCTGCGTGATGACGCGTCAGAGGTGGCCGTGATCGCGCCTTCGACGTCAATTGTGGCCGCACCATCCCATGGCGAGGTCGATACCGTGGCCGATGGCATGGTCGGCGACGTGCCCAACGGCGTGGCCGCCGGCGGTGTCAGAGGGAATCATGCCTGGCAGTACGGACGCCGTCGTCCAAAGAAGAAAGAGAATGGTCCCACCCCTTCAGCGACGGATCAACCTCCCCAGCGTGAAGAAGTGGTTGTTGATGGCGAGCCAGTTCCGTTTGAAGTGGAGGATCAGTACGCTTCTTACTGTCGATCATCAGCAGAGGACAATCCTCATCAAATACGTTGCCACATATGTTTCTTCACAGATGATGTTGTTTTCGGCCAGAACAAAATAGCTGACCGGGAGGTTAGTAACAATTACTGGTTTTGTGCTTCTAATGCAGTTTTCTCAGTAACCATTGCTCGATTGGTGTTCCTAATGCAGTTTTTTAAAGCAAATGCCATTGTGATTTTTACGTGTAGACTTTGCTGCACTGCTACAAGCACAAGTGTGAACTTATTCCCTGCCCAGACTGCCGCATCTACGTTTCGACAGCGCGTGACCTTCAGCTGCATAGGCATTTTTGCCATAATCTGCCACCCGGTTTGTTCTGTCTCAAGTCAGCTTCTTCTTCTTTCTTTAATTATGGTCTAATCTATGTTTCTCTTTTGTCAGATTGGTGGAGGTCCAGATGAAAGTAGAAGATGAAAATTTTGCTAGGTACAGTGAGCTGAAGAAAGCAAGATTCAATGTTGAGAATGATTACTTTGATGTAGAGAATGTTTACTTAGATGATTGATTCCTTCTAGGCTATTGTAAAGATGGGAATTCGATGAATAATGTTCGAGTTAATTCTGGTTGCTACTTTCATCAGTATAATCCGGCACTTCCTAAACAATTGTGCATTCAGTTCAAATCTGTACATCAGTGCTCTCACAGTGCACACCAAACTACAATAGTGCGGTTTCCAACCATTTAGTGAAATCATTTGTCTGAGATGAGTACTTCTTGTTGATCTCTTCAGTGGTTAGCAGTCCATCAGTACTTGCTGCAGCAAAGAGATCTCTGAGTCTCTTTCTTGCAGTTGTGACCGTAGGTTTTCCACTTCTGCAAGAAGGCTTTCAGACAAGCTATGCAACTAGTCAAACTTGTCAACAGTTGTTGGAAGTTTTGTCAAGGCTTTGGTCGTAGAAACTTCCATACTCTTTAAAGCATATTCTTTTTCTTGAAGCATTTTCTCCAAGTCATTGCTTTTGTTCTCTTAAGACTTCAGGCCCTCTTCTTCATCAACTGGTGCATCAAACCTTCAATCTCTGCACAATACACCGAAAAAAATATCAACAAATGCAGAACGATATTTCTTGAAAACCATATCATGTTATTACAAATAAAACACAACTAACAGAAGCAACCCAATTAAAGAAAGCCGCATCAACTCACCTTGGTCTTTTCTTCTAAGTTCATCACTCAATTCCAAGAAAACAATATCATGTTATTACAAATAAAACACAACTAACAGAAGCAACCCAATTAAAGAAAGCTGCATCAACTCAGCTTGGTCTTTTCTGCCAAGTTCATCACTCAATTCCAAGAACACAATATCATGTTATTACAAATAAAACACAACTAACAGAAGCAAACCCAATTAAAGAAAGCTGCATCAACTGACCTTGGTCTTTTCTGCTAAGTTCATCACTCAATTCCTTTATTCTTCCATGATGATCACGTGCCACAGCCTCCATATCTTTAAGCTCGCTCGCTTGAGTCTCTAAATCCATCTTCTGGCATTTTCAGACTGTTTCTCTAAGTTGCAGGCTTCCATTCTAGCATTTTCAAGCTCAACAGATAGCTGCTTTGCAGAAGATTTAGCCTCCCTTACCTGAGATGCAAGCTCTGAACTGATTGTACTATTTTATAATATGTTCTTCTTGAAGCTCCTCGTGCAATTCAAGAACAGTGGCCTTTAGTTCCTTTGTGTTCCTTTGTTACTGTTCTGAGTAGTCTTTATGGCCACAACTAACTGGTTAACTACTGATTTTATATGGTCGTCTGCAGATAAATGGTTCCGCACAACAGAACAACCATGGTCACCAGACTCAATACCACTCATCCCTTCAATCTCAGCAACTGAACTAGTGCATGCTGCATAAAGCAAACTCATATTTCTGCGCATCAACAAAATTTCCTCATCTCTATGTTTGATCTCTGACTGTAGTTCAACAATATTCTCTCTCAAAGATTCCAACTCATTATTTAGAGAAGTAAATTTGTTCCGCAGGTTGGACATAACATTGAACAGTTTGGCAGCCTTCTGGTCAACTGAAAACCATGCCTGTCAATCCTTCTTTTGAGATCATTGCAGTCGTTTACACAATCAGCGACAGCATGGCATGCAGTAGCAAGATGACGCAAAAACTGGGTTTCATCGGTATTGTCCAAAGTAATTTCTGGCGGAACATTTGGAATAGGAGCCATCTGCAAGGAGAAAGTCTGACCAATCAGAAAGCATTGTTGGCAAATTCAAAGGAATAGTGCTACCAAAATATCATGTGCTGCAAAGAACTATGATTTGCCAAACACCACTATGATTTCATGTAGCACAAATAATTATGTATTGCATTGAAAATATTATACTCCAAGAAAATACTATACCACAATGTTTCCAACATTAGAAGGATCATGGTCATCTGGGTTTCTAATTGTATTGAAAATACTGTACTCCAAGAAAACAAACACATCGATTCCTTTTTTTAACAGTAACACAGTGGTTTCTTTCAGGGTAAATAGAGTACCAACACAGTGATAAAGAAACGTGATAATCTCGTCTAAAAAAACACATTGCAGTTATCTAATAATTATTAAAGAAGCACACGGCAATCAGCAGCAAATGCAACAAATAAAGGATTTAATCAATATCACTCCAACATTTCTGAACAGCACAATATTTGCCAACAGAAAGGTGCTCTCTGCTCCTTGACTTCCTTTCTAGCTACTAGCAATCATGGATTATGGAGCAACTCGTGGTAGCTAGACCCCAGTGGTGCTCGGGCAAGGTTTGGCCAGGACGGGCACCACAGCCTGCCACTCGGCAACAACGCTCCTCAAATAAGTTGATATCATTATGCCGTAGATGAACTTGAGCGTGGAGAGCTGATCAGCCTGAAAGGCAGGGAATTTGTCGACGGCAACGTGCAAATATCCGTAGCCTCTGGTCGCACTCGGAAATGGCTATAGAATATCTAGCCCCTAGACCGCGAATGACCACGACGAGGGGATAGTCTACGGGGCTTAGGCAGGGAGTTGCACCTGCTCAGCGTGGAATTGGTATGCCTTACAATGGTGCACCAGTTCGACAGCATCTTGAAGGGTCATCGGTCGGTAGAAGTGGTGCCAAGAGACCTTTCAACCATTGTGCAGAACAATACATAGCCACCGCACTCACCCTCGTGGATGTCAACGAGAATCTCACCGCCCTCTTCTCGATCAATGCACTTTAGAAGCACACCGTTCACTCCACATTGGTAGAGTTTCCCTTCAACCAAGGCGTGGCACATTGCATGGCGCACGATCTGCTCTGCAGCGGCGCCATCCTTCATCCTCAGGAATGAACTTTTCTTTTAGGAATCCAAGGATTTTCTCCATTCACGCGGGTTCCCGAGAACATCTAGCAAGCACAGCGTGCTCGCTGGGGAGCAACTTCCTTGCTGAAGAAGTCACTCGGGTTCCTCCACCTTGGTGTGCCTTCCCCCATCTTGGTTGGCACTCAAAATGGATGGCACAATTATTCATCAACCAGGAACAAGCGGAGTTCTCCAGAGCCATCAGGAAGTAATTCACCATGGTGTGCTCAAAGCCCCGTGCCACCTGGATGGCAGTGGAGTAGATGTGGAGGAACTCGATAGGGTCTATAGACTCGTCGTACTTCTCCGGGATCGCTGGCCAAAACATAGCCAACCTAAGGAGCTGACACGAATTGTTAGTGAAAGTGTGGCAGCTAGCCCCGTCATGCTTTGGTGCTCCGCGAATGCCTTGACCATGCGGCACTCTTTGTGGTTGTGCCAAGTAGTCTGGTGGATCTCGCACCACTTGCCGCTCTCGACGGCGGTTAGCGGCGTGACCTTTTTGCAACCAACACGGTGCAGCAACCTTTGCACCTACTTGTCGGTTGTGAGGAGGAACTTCTCTGATGGCTTGGACTTTTTGTGCTTGCGGAACTGCTTCTTCTTTTCCCCACCTTCTTCTTCGCCATGTACACTGGTCTATCATCCAATAAAAAGAAAATTGATCAAGAAATATTATTAGTCGTTTGATATTTGCAACAAACATTATTTATATAATACTATCATGCAGTTATCAGAAGAAATTGACAAGAGAATTGCTTCTGAAACATAATAAAGGCAGGTAAAATAACAAATATAGAGCAAGTCAAACTTTCCATTCAGCTTTCAGTCCTCCAAACATATCTTTACACATAAATCGGCACAACACAAGAAGAGAAATACACGCTTGTAATATCTATAAAGGAAGAAGACTTGAAGGTACTTCTTCTAGGTAAAGTTCAACTTTATGAAACTAGGTGTAATCCATACAGGAGCAGGAAAAGCTGAGGAGACACAAGTTCCTCTGTGTTGTAACAGGTCGACTGCTGCCCACTACGTCCTCGGGTCTCAAGCGAGCGTGCCCACGGGCAAAAATTTACACCCACGCCCATGCCCATCCGCGGATACCTGAACCCGTGCACAAATTTGCCATCCCTAATTGTATGTAGCCTAAGAAATACATGATTATACATTTCGTTTTACACTTGATCAAATGATCATATTATTATTGGTTGCTGGAAAGTGAAATCATTGAATTACCACGACCAAATTCAGTTCAGTGTTTGTTTTCATCGAGAGAATGCATTATCACCATATTAGGCACATCCCACATTCAGAAGAAAAACATAGCAAGTTTTGTTAGGACTTGGGAGCCACGGTGCTGTCAGAACCTGAGCTGAAATCTCATAAAATGATTCGTGAAACTAGCTCTCTAAACAAAGCTATAAGCTTAACGGAAAATTTCAGATAGAACAAGAAATTGTTTTAACGGACCATCTGAAGAGCAGAGCATTGTTGCAGAAGTCCAAAGGGATAAGTTCAAACAACTAAGAAGCAATCCATCGATCAAGCAACTATTGAATCGCAGTTTGTCGACATTTGCAAGGATGATTATTTCTTATAACCCCACCATGCAGTTATGAGAATAATTTGACACGAGAATCACGTCCGAAACATAATAAAAAAATGGTACAAATAGCATAGAAACTCAACTTTCTAATTTACCCTTCAGATCTCCATTAATAAGGCTACACATAAATTACCACCATGCAAGGACAAGGACAAGATACAAGATTATAGCATGGATAACAAACAAATAAAACTGAAAAGCTATTTTTTATATACAAAGAATCTTTGCGAAACTGGGCGTAATCCATACTGGGGCAGGAAAGTTGGACCAAAGCTGAGGAGACACAAGTTCCTCTCTGTTGTTATGTTTCAAATCAAACAATCCAATATCACGACGATTTTTCCTGAATCCAAATAACCAAAGCTCATTATCATCAGTAAAATAAGTATAATTTTCCTTGAGATTTGGATATTCGTCGGTGCTGAGACAAAGAGATTGGTTAAGGCCAAGAAATAACACGTAACCATCCAGGTTTTCAATCTCCACGCGTTTTTCTTCCACAGGGTCAACACTAAATATTTTAATTTCCCCAGTATTCTTCACAAATGTTGCAGGGTCAGCGTGCAAGTCAGCCTCGTAATCCTCCTCAATGTCCTCATATGACCTCAAAACTTGTAGAAGACCACCCCATGGAGGTTGCACAATGTACGTCTTATCAGAAGCAAAATCCGGCGCATTTCCAATTATCGTCTTCATTGTGACCGTGGATCCACTGAGATCGAATGCATGGATTCCTCCTATTTTAGTAATGGCATACAATAGGCCATCCTTGTAGATGCAGTCATCATAGTGAGAGTGTGGTGGAAGCCAGGTCCACGTATCATCCCCAGCCCTGGCAAACGAAAGTTGATGATATGGATCGTGAATTAGCACCACGAGGTAATTTCTTGTGGATGTATCAAAAAACACAAAAGCCTTGTGGTGCATATAGTCTCGCAGCTCGCTAAGGGCAAAAGTTGATGGCTCAGAACGATAAATCCTCAATCCAGTGTGCCATGAGTACTCATAATTGTGGAGAGCACCGGACTCATTGAAGATGGGATTGACATGCTCGATTGTGATAATGGAAGGGAGAGCTATCTGTTCCCCTGTGATCGGATTGACCAAGTGCATCTCAGATAAGTCATCAGCTGTAACGAGCCAGCCAAGTGAGGACCCAATCAGGAGCCTACTGCGGATGGGAGGCTCAGGGAGAGAAAACTTGTACTCCCTCTCCTCGACGAGGCTATAGAGACACACGACATTATCGCCAGCAGATTCAGAGGTGTAGAGCAGGCACGGCGTCTGGGACAGTTTGTAAATCCCAAGAGTGCGCAGTTCGCTGTAGGCAGAGCGCCAAGAGTTACAGACTGATCCTGCACGCACAAGGTCAGGGATCTCCAGGAGGGCAAATATCTCTATTAAGATGTCTCGAGGCAGATCTGGTAGTTCCTTCCGTGGACCGGGAGAGAGGGCTAGCAGCTTGGACACACCTCTGAAGAGTAGGCGGCACAAATTTTTGGGCCATTTAGCTAGATCCCCTAAACTCATAATCCTGGCTATGCTACAGGCCGCCATTGGAGAAGATTGAGCCCCTGTTGGAAGGTGAAATACTTGCAACGTTGGAACCTTCGATGGAGCGAGAGTTTATATAGTAACTCAAGCCAGCGAAGGAAAAACCGACACGGATATCGCCGGAATTTGTTTTTCTGAAAGAAGACAAATCCGACTCTGAATCAGACTTGGTGCCGGGAAACTCCCAGCTGCGCTCGGAATCTGGGAAAACACACGGATCCAGGTCTGCAAAGGTTGAACATGGACAACTCACCGGCAGTGGAGCAGCCCGAGGAGGGGATTTGGCCGCCGTAGCCACCGGACCGCCAGCCACGCCCAGCCGCATCCCCGAGGAGTAGACGGCCGGCAATTGAACCGGCGAAGGCAGCGAGTGGTGGCCAGGTAGGGCACTGAGCCGCCCTCGTCGGCGGGAGAGGGTGCGCCGAGGGGACGGGAAGGGAGCCGTGCGCGGAGGAGCAGAAGCGAGCGCAGGAAATCCGGCGATCGATTTCGATTCGGCGTAGAAGTTGTACTTTGTTTTTTTTTCCTTTTTTCCTTGGTACGGGCTTTTGAGATGAAAGCTCCAATAACAACATTCTTTTTTTCTGGACCAAAACTACAATAAAAATCACATGAAACGGATTTAAAGACAGAACAGGTTTACTCTTCGGGCTTATTCGAAATACAAGCTAGCAAAATACCTGAGTAAAAAACACAAAAATAATATAGGACTGCATATCATAGAAATATATTGAAAAACGTAAAAATTTAATAGTGTGAAACGTTCGGAACACAGAAATACATAAACGCAATTTTGTATTAGTTTTACCTATGAAACTACAAAAAAAATATACGTATTTGATAGGTGAGCATTAATCTTATAATATTTTTAAACAATATATATTTTTAAATGAAAATATAAATTGGTGATAATGATAAAAATATTTTACTTAGTTAGAGCGGAATGCGGACGGAGAGGCGAACGGTCCTCACAGGACCACTAGTTCAAATCTAAGCCGAGTGCAGATGGAAAATCAGCTAGGACCTCTCAAGCTAATCCGTCAAAACCCTCTTCCCACACTACTATCTATGCTCGTTGCCTCCATCAATGTCCGCTCGCTCATCGCCTTCTCCATGTCAACACGGTTTCTCTCACTTGACATCGACTCGCTCCACCTCTCCCTCTCTCTTCGATGCCGCAAAATAGAGAGAAGAGGGAGGTGAGCTCACCAGTGTGCTTGAGGCAACAGAGTTCCATAGGACGATGATAGTGACGCTGCTCTAGGGGCTTCGCCACGCGCGTGGTAAATGGCGGTGCGAGAGAGGAGAGAGAGGGGGATATTGACGACTTGAGCAAGAGGGTGGAGAATGAAACAGTCTGCTCCAAAGAGCTCAACTAGATCCGTCGAGGAAGGACGTAGAGGATGGTGCCACGCACAAATCTAGCGAGGGCTCGTGGCCACATTGGAAAAGCATCAACTATGTCGGTCTTAGGAGATTCGTCGACATCTAGGGGAGGCGGTTGCCATGAGCTTGGGAGATTTACTAGTCGCCATCTCGATCTGCCCAGCATCGGCCTGATTTGTGCCGCCGCATCGATCTGGACTGCATTGAGGCTACCGCTCTGAGTTTGTTCTTCACCGGCTTGTTACTCCTCCTTCGATGGTAACAACAAATGAGAAGTTGCTTTACGGACGCCGCCACAGTCTTTCCTCACCGCTCAGTGTGGCTTCATCATTCCTAATAGGAACACTAAACTTACAGGATGGAGTTGCCAGTGCAGGAATTATTGCACGTGATAATACATGAAACCAGAGAGAGAGGAGATATTCACACGGTGTTTCCTCACACGAGCTTCTACACTCCTCGTGGTATGAATTTTTTGACTCATTACCATGAACTTGCTTCTGCTGCTGTCAGCGTTTTGTGGAGCTGATGTTTAATTAGATTGTTTTCTGCCTGACGGTTTATGAACTGAGTAGGCCAATTTTGTATGTTTTGAGTTTCTGTGGTCAGTTTAACTGTTTAAGCAATAAAACGAGAAGAGTAACCATGGTCGATTTTGTAACTTCTGTGTCTAGTTGGGCGGTTTTAACCAAGAAAAAGAGTTGACTGCTCATGATCACTTTAGTAAGCAGCATTATGGTCAACTGCAATTCTCTTCTGTTTTGATTGGTCGTGATGGTTGAATTGTTCAGCTACATTTGTTAGTAAATGGCCATTTATTTTCTTTATTTTTTAAGGAATGGGCAAGGCTTGAGCATGATTGCATTAAGTAGGGAAACTTCAGAGATGTACAATTAAGATTTACACTTGGGAGTTGGGACTGAACATGTTCTACATATGCTAAAGCTCCAGAGAATACTACGGCCAGCAGTAATAGGATGAGCTCCATCACAGCCATTTAGAATGTCTGGTTGAAAGTTTTTGGTATAAAAAGTCCCAGATGTACGTTCAGGTTCACATTTTTGCACTCTTGGGAAAATGCTTATTAGATTAAGGGAGTGTTCGTTTTATAGGGTTGGGAAGAGATTTTCCATGCACGGAAAACAGAGCAACTGATTAGTGAATAATTAATTAAGTATTAGTAAAACAACTTAAAAATAATTTAATATAATTTTAAAAAATATTTTTTAAAAAAGCATACAATTTAGTAGTTGGTAAGATTGTGTATGGAAAACGAGAAAGTTAGATAAGACTTTGAATATAACCTAATTATACTTGTTTAGTTTCAGGTTTACATTCCAAATTGGGAATATTTGAGCTACAGTTCAGTTTCGGTGCACTCATATAGTGAATAAACTGGATAATATCTTAAACAAAAAAGTGAAATCTGGAACCAAAAACTTTGGGTGGGGCAACTGTGATATCTTGAGATTCATATCGCTCCAGTAGTATCACAGATTGCCAGTCATCCATACTGGATTTTTTTTCCTTTTTTGCCTGACAATGCTGATGATACTACATTTTTACATTTTTGAGTATCTGCATTTTTTTCTCTGGGATATTACATTTCCTTTTCACCTACAGGCACTTTGCATTGCAGTTGATGGAGCAAACTGCTATACACCACGACGATATGATCAAGGGTACTTTTGAGTATAAAAATGCTTATCGATAGTGTACTGCTTGGAATGCCTCAAATGAGTAGAAAAGTTTATCTCAAGACAGCTGGACTGGTCAGCAATGGAGGCAATAGCAGAGGTGAGCAGTGTAAAAAGTGAACAGAGCAATCTGAGCGGCGAGTTGTATCTGGCATTCAACAGCTTGGTTGTTCATCTTGTAAAACTTTTCTCCACCCAATCTTAATAAAGTTAATTGGCGTTCCATCGCCATTCCAGAAGTTGAATGAAAAAATGCCATCATGTTCGAAAGATCGATCTCAATAAAAGTTTTAAAGTGGTTTAGTTTTAAAATAAAAAAAAGTTCGCAATGCAAGCAGTGCCGGTGAGTCTTAACTGAAACGTTGACAGCTGTGCTGGATCCAATTTCGTTTTGCCTCTTACTGGGCCCCACAGCGCACTGGGTCCCACATGGCAGTGACCCGGAGAATCACCTCAAATTGGTCATCTTGCCCCCACCCATTCGTCCCCATCTGCGGCTCGCACCCGGCAACCGACACCGAGAGAGCAAAACGAGATGACTCCGCCAGCGGCGAAGCGCCGCCGCCGCAGTTCGCCACCTCGGGCGATTCGTCTGAGCGACGACATGATCTATGAGGTCCTCCTCCGCCTCCCTCCGGACGACCCGGCGCTCCACGTCCGCTGCTCCCTCGTCTGCAAGCCCTGGCGGCGGCTCCTCACCTCCGCCTTTACCGCGAGCTCCACCGGACGCCTCCCCTGCTGGGCTTCCTCTTCAACCAGCAGTCGTACGAGGATGACCCTGACGACGTCACCGCCCGCTTCGTCTCTGCCTCGGCCTTCCCGCGCCCAATCCCGACGACCTCGACAGCTGGTACGTGATCGACTCCCGCCACGACCTCGTCGTCTTCCACACTCCGCTCTCGTCAGAGTTGCAGTACAGGCTCGTCGTATGTCGTGCTCGTGCGCGTCATTTTCGCTCGTCACAGCGCGTGCTCATGGCGTGGCCTGACGTTCGCACCTATGTCTTAGAGTTGTTGAGGATGGCGCAGCTGAACAGCCACGCTGAGAATTAGTCGTACTATGAATTAGGGTACGGTGAACACATCCGTACTCATACCGAATATGTAATCATATATTGATAAATTAAGAAGAAAATCACAGTTCGTAAGCTACTCAAATAAATTCCAATGTCTCGTCACAGTCAATAGCGTTCAACGGTGTTTGTTTCTCGCAATTGAGATGAAAGAGCGTAGCGTTCCAACAACGATTGATCCAAATTATTTTCGGACAATTGATATCAGAGCTTAGGCTATATCGTTAAGATTGTTATTGAGCCATAACTATAGCGCTTATGCTGCGTAACAACATAAGATCACTTTGACGCTAACAGTCTTTGGTCTCCATCCGATGGCCACGTAGGTCATCAGCCATCATTAATAAAGTTGATGCATGGCTCGTGACTCGAATCGGCTTGTAACAAACTCAATTTAGATGAATTCAAACTTGTAACAGTCGAGCCGAGCTGAGATTTTAGCTTGTGAGTTGTTTGTTTAAGTCATTAGACAGCATATTTATATAGTCTTTTTATAATTACATTCAAATTATTTTTTAAAAGTGAGTCATTCATTAGTTATTATCTATTTGTTATATTAATATATAGAAATAATAAATTTTAAATTATAGAGACGATTTTAAAAAGGTATATAACGAGGCAGCTCGCCAGCTGAATTGAGTTGGGCTTTAAGACAACAAATCAAGCTAAACTCATTAAAATAAGAAACCTAAACCTAAACCTAAACGAGCCGAGCTGGCTAGTTAACCACGGGCGGATCGACCGACCGATGCACCCACCACCAGCCGCTGGCCCGTAGCCCACAGGCCGCCGCTTGCGACGTCTCGAACGTGTGGGCGTCCATTTCGCAACGCCCGGCGCAGCCACGTTGAACCATCCAAGTTCGAAGACGAAACGACGTCTACCGCTTGCGCACACACGGTCGAACGCATTACTAGTTAAGAATTAGAATTAGCGTAAGCAAAATTTGGTACCAATCAAAACATTAAGATCGTATCTATGTTTTGTGAGGAAGATGGTACAATTTATTTTCAGTTCCGCAAAATTTGGTGATAATCCAAACCCCCTTCCTTCGCCTTCCTCCTGTATATCCCCTTCTTCCCCTTGTGCAAGCCACATTTCCACCTCGACTGCTCGTCCTCGTTTCCTCGAACCATTTCAATCTCCTGTCTCCCACAAGTCCACTCGTAACACGCACGCCGCCATGCCGCCCTCCGCCGCACGCGACGGGCAGACGGCGCTCGCGCTGCGCCTCGCCAAGCACCTGGCGCCGTCGTCCGGCGCCGGCCAGGGCAAGAACGTCGCGTTCTCCCCGCTGTCCGCGCACGCGGCGCTGGCGCTGGTGGCCGCGGGGGCCGGCGGCGCCACGCGCGCCCAGCTGCTCGCCTGCCTTCCTCGGTGCGCCATCCGCCGCGGACCTCGCCTCGTTCGGCCGCTGCGTCGCCGACCGGTCCGCCTCCGGCTGCCCGCGCGTGCTCTTCGGCGGCGGCGTGTGATCCGACGGCTCCCGCGGCGCGCTCGCCGAGGAGATCCGGGACGTCGCTGCCAAGTCGTAAAAGTCCAAGGCGCAAGCCGTCAGCTTCACCAAGGTTGATCAATCTACTAATTGCTGCATGAATTTTTTACTCTACTTAAATTTGCGTGTAATTCATCTACTCAGGAATTTTAATCTTACCTGTGCGGTGCAAAAACAATTTTGGATGTGCAGATAATCAATTGGTAAGCTTGATCATAGGTGTACGATTATATGATGCGAGACAGTTGCAAATTTTGATTATTAATCTACCACAGCAGCATTTCTAAATTAAAACAAACACTTACCTCAAGTGCTTTTAACTATGGAAGGAATACAAAAGAAAAAGGAGGATTATCCGAAAATTAGAAGGACATGGCCGAGTTCGTCGCCAACCACCCGTTCACCTTCTTCATAATGGAGGAGCAATCCGGGGTGATCGTCTTTGCGGGGATCCTAAGGTGTGATCGGCAAGATCGGCAAGCAATTTGCTTGCTTGCTTGAAGTGCCACTACTAGCTGCTTCTCTTTTGTCTAGTTAGTATTAGTAATTATCAGTTAGTTGCACTTGCTTGAAGTTGTCTATCATTACTGCCTTATGTGGGATAATTTTGGAGCAGTTATTCCGCTGATCAGATTTTCTTTAAGTACTTGGTTTACACTCCATGATTAATCAGAGTAATCCGATTTTTGTTTCGGAAAAAATTGGAGTAATCCTGTTGAGCACACTTTTCTCTTCTGAAGATTGATCGGTTCCACGTGAATACAACATTCAGTCTCAGGAAACTTGCAAGCCAATCATAGAGATTTACTGGATTGCCTATCCGAATGGTTTTTAACACCATGATATATCAGATTCAGTACACGAGTCACCTAATGTTCTATGAACTGATGAACACAAGGCAGCAAAAACCATGTCCAGCTGATTACTTCGATGCAACAGAAAACTAGAGTTGCATACATTGCATTGCAGAACAAAATGACTGTCAAGTGAATCCACGATGAATGGTTAAATACATCAACACAGCAGTGCAACAGTTGATTACTATATATAAGCACAGCACAACATAAAAAGGGCAAACATGACCAGGTTTTCTTTGCTATCATAAAATGACCAATGACTGCAAAATAATGAAGCCTAGCTACCACTAAACTGTCGTAGAATCAATACAACAAACTGAACAGCGAGACATCAAGTAGGCACAAGGCCAACATAATCATCATAACTTTCCATCCTAATTAACACGGCGATTATTGCTAGAATGATCATGATCATGCTCAAAAGAACACTGGATACTGCCTTGTACTTCCTGGTCTTTCCCATGCTTCTTGTGGCACAAACATCTTGCTCTTTGCAGTCACCTTCAGAGGATGCTTTGCAGGATGTGTCCTCAGCTTCTTCAGTGCAGAGTACTGATTTATCTTCATTTGAGAGAAGTTGAGTCATATCATCGGCACTCTGCGCATCAATGGTCTCATTTTCATCTTTTCCCTCCTCAATCTTGCTGTCAGAAAGCTGAGACTGCATCTCTTCAGATGGTTGATCTAGCTCTTCGTATTCCCCACTTGGTGATGGTAAGCTGTTCAGCTTGACAGTAGACTGTTCCTTGTTGCGAGCAGAGTCAAAGTCATATGAGCTCTGAAGTGATCTGAGAAGCTTCCTTGGTGTTTTGTATACCTTCACATCATCAATGCTGATTGGCCTTTCAGAAGCCTAAGACAAAAATAGCATGCCAGAGTTAGCAAAACAATGACACAAGAAGATTATCTCAATTAAGCCACATGATAGATAGCAATCTTTGAGAAACTGAAAGTAAAATGCATTTCTATGTACCTGGGGGCTTGGGGTTTTATCTCTTGATGTGGCACCATTGGGGCTAGCTGACACAAATCCTGTGAATGAGTTTGTGCACTCAAAATTGGTATCAGTAACTTCACTGTCACAGACCTCATCCAAGTCATCTTCAAGGTACTTCCCATTTGAGCAAAGTCTGAAGAACAAGCCATCCTTCAGAGAAACATCAACACCATCATTGCTCCATAATCTCCTGTTGGTGCGCCGATTATGATCGAAATTGCAAGAGGACTGCCCGATCGAGACCGGCGATTCAGTGATCGTACTGTCACACATGATGGATGAATCCACAACATGTGATTCAGGGGATTGAGACTGAAATGGAGAGGTGGCAATCTTGGAGTTTGCAGGACTGGCTTTCGCATTCCACAGGCTCTTGCATGTACTCTTCTCTCTTCTCCTCTGGAAGTTGGAGCCAACCATCGGACTCATGCTGACCTCATGCCTCGATCCCTTCTGTGCAGCAATGCTCCTCGCCGTCTGTGACGCCTCGAATGCAGCGCCTCGGACAAACGGCATGCGGTCATTCTGGCATTGATCCATGACATCAACCACCTTGCTTAGCTCAGAAGATATGCTCCTAGGATCAACAAACTTCATGAAGAAATTGATCATCTGGATCGCTGAGAGCCGCTTCTGGGAGCTGCTCTCTGCAGTGTCGCCGTCAAGAATCTGCAGGCCAGACCGCACAAGAGACCTCGCATAAGCCTCCGCGATCAGGCCATTGTGCTTCACCAGAGCCATTGCCAGGGCCATGTGAGCATTGGACTGCGTCGACTTATCATGCATAGCTCCGGCAACCTTCAGGCAGACCTCGTTCACCACCTCGCCAGCTGCGAACTTCCAATTGCTCGACTCTACGAGCGCCTTCAGGCAAAGCGCCGCACCGGACGCGGCGCCGTCCTGATTCCCCATCAGCGCGCCGCAGAGGGGCTTGCAGAGGGAAGCGATGATGACGGCCTTCTCCTCGTCCGGCGTTGAGGGGTCGATGCCGTACCGGGCGATGGCCGGAACCACCTTGGAGCACGCCTGGTGCAGCGGGAAGGAGCCGCCGCTGGAGGACAGCGTGCACATGATGGTGGACATGATGTTGCCGATCTGCGGCACGATGTTCCGGCCGTGCACCCTGGCGAGGACCTCGTAGAGGGAGATCGTGAACTCGCCAGACGGCAAGCCGGGCGCCACCTTGTTGTCCGAGACCTCGGCGAGGAAATGCGGGATGGACTTGGAGTCCAGGTGCTTCGCGTAGGACTTTAGCGCCTTCATGGCGGAGCGGCGGCTGTCGGCGTCCTTGTCGAGGTTGTCCAGCTCCTGTCGGAGCAGTGGGCTCAAGCTGCGCACCATCGCTTGCCGCCGTGAACAAAGAAAGGCAGCGTACTTATCCCCTCTAGATCAAACGCGCTGCTCCTGCGATCCAAACAAACACAAATTCAGAAGATAAAAAAAGGTTAACCTTTATGCATCAAGAATTACTAAGCTGACAGGATTAATGGCTTATATGCAGCATCCATCAAATCGTTCAGTTCGCATCAGATTTGAGTTAAACGAAATGGGCGAGATTCACTACCCAACCTGGAGATTCACTAGCACAAACATTCGAATGGAACAAACTAATTTCAATTACTGAAGCGGCAAGAACAGAACGCAACCCAAGAACAGAGGACAAAATCAACCAGCTTTCCCCGTGGCCACGGCAACACAACCCAAGAACTCTCTGAATCGTCTTCCTACCTCTGTTCAATGTTCATCCGCAAGATCTAGCAGGCTAAGAACAACACACGAACCGGAGCAAGACAAGATTAACCTAAAAGAATCGGCACGCCTCAGCCGCATTGAGCTAATCAACTGACCTTGAACACCAAGAACAGCTAAGCCCTCGCAATCTCCAGTTCTTCAAACCTCCCTCCCTCCCTCCCTCCCTCCCTCCCTCCCTCGCTCTCTCTCTCTCTCTCTCTCTCTCTCTCTCTCTCTCTCTCTCTCTCTCTCTCTCCCCTATAAGGATTTGAACTCGAACTTTCGATCGGCAGGTCATCTCATCTCATTTCACATCAGAATCACATCCGCATCGAGGAGGCTAAAATGGGGAAGGGCTTCACGGCTGTCTACTTGGGTTCCCGAAGCGGAAAAAAGGGGAAAAAACTTTTCTCACCAGACATCGCCCAGACGCAGAGGGAGACGCGTATCCGGGTCCCACTTGTCAGTGATAGTGTAGGTGTGGGTGGGTGGGCGGTGAGGTTCGAATGGAGAGGCGCGGGGGCGGAAGTGGCGGAAGGGCCGCGGAGTTTGAAATTTCGGTGAGCGAAATTACCGCGATGCCCCCCGGTGTTTTGGGCTTTGTGTGTTCACTGGTTGCGGTCCAGGGCGGCCCGGGCTGCAAGGAAAACTTTCTAGCCCAAGCCCAGAATCAAGTACAACGAGGTGTGGACTTGGGCCTGAAGCTTGTTCTGTTTTTTGTCAAGACTAACTTCCCTTATTGTGTTGAATGTAAGATTTTTTATGTGGCTTTTGCAGAAATTTTACTGGTAACAACTCGATTCGAATAACAATCAAGAAAAAGCAGTGTGTTTCAAACATAGTTTTAATCTTGCAAAAATAAAAAATTCAGAGATCATCATTTTCTCTTAAACGCATAGGAGTTTGGAATGTGGGATTTTTTTTACCAATTCTACTTTTTATAGAATATACTTATTTTTCTTGTTACAATTAATTAAAAATTCCATCTTTCAGCCCAATAAAATGGGAGCATGTTTAAGTCTTAAGGCTAAGGTAGTATTTGTAGATTGCCTCCTACTTTGTTCAAGGTCTTAAGGGCATCATACATTATAAATACAAGTACAAAATAGAAGATTGCTAAAGGGAGAAAAAAAAATACAGGAATGACTGTTTGATTAGACTGCCATAAAAATATAGGATTTGAGGAGAGATTGAGACTTAAAGAAAACTTTCCATAAGATTGGATCTCATAGTAAGTTTTCTTCAAAATTTGTATAGAATGAGGTATTTGATAGTAATTTCATATAATAGAATCAAATGTTTTCTTAAAAGTCACATAGGAAAAAAACTATAAGATTAAAATCCTACAAAATTCTCATTGTTGAGGATATGGATACTCGGTACCATCATAAAAATTCTATCTGACAAGGTTGATTAGGGATGGGCCAAAAAGATTATGTAGATATGGTATTATCATTACTTATAATCCAACAAATAATAAATCTAAGAATAAGATATAAATCTTGAGAATCTTGGACATCTTTTATAGATAAAATAGAGGGATTTAGTTGTAATCGACTAGATAGCTTTTTCTTGTAACTCTACCACTCATCATATATAAAAGGAGGTAGCGACCCGAAGCCGACAACTCAACGACACCCGACTGATAACACCACAATGACAACATGTTCGTCATACTTCATCCCTGGATATAAGGCAATCATATTCATAAACATGAGTATGGTATTACATCATCTTAAGGTTATGGACATGTATAAACCATCTTCCTATGTCACCGTTAAGCTTTAGATTCAATTCATAGCCCTATAATTATTATTGTCGATTTCTAGCATCAACAATTGACACGCTAGTTAAGGATAACGCTAAAATCAATCTCGATGAGTTCAATGGCTCCGATCACCGACGTTGTTGGGTTTGTCATTCCAATTGATATTTAATTATATTATAGATTAATCTTCTCATTGCTGGTAGTGACAACTACTCCTACACAAGGCCCGTCCCTAGGGGACCGCCCCCTCCCCCCACACACACAAACACAAAAAAAGACAAGCAGCCAACGTGAAGGCCGAGACGAGTAGTGATCAACATTCTGTCGATGCTCTTGTAGTCCTGTGTCACATGCACATATCAAGGCTAGGCAAGGAGAGTCATCAAATAGGTAGTAGCCTCGGTAAAAGGTCAAATCAATGCGATGCCTACGGCTTGCACTCAGCACACGTTGTTGACTTGCCGTGAGGGTTGTGCAGTGATGGATGGAATGGATGGGATCGGTGTTAGTATGTAAGCTTATGTTGCTTCTATTGATGGCGTTGGCTCTCTGCCTTTCTAGTTAATGTCAGTCATATTATCAACAATCGAAAGTCCACAAGGCCTATCGCCCCACGATGAATTGCTAAGATTTGTTTCAATTAAGAGTGAATTCCAAACTTATCTTACTAAACCAACCTATATCAACTATTTTCACTTTAGACTAGCATTTATTACTTTTAACCACCCTCCTTCAGCAACAGCTGACCGCTCTGTTTCTAGCTCTCCATCATGACCTCTTCACCAACAAGCGGCATGACCTTCTTTTCTTCGCCCATGCTATTGAGGGAGACCAAGGCTGGTCGAGATGGTTGAGAGCAAGGAAAGGGTGTGCTAAACTTGGTAGTGCAAACTTTTCGGTGTCATAGTGGAGGCACATCTTTGGTGTCTAAAAGAAGGCCAACATGTTGGAGTCATATGAGTCTAAGATTAGGGTTGTTTTCTTTGTGCTGCTTCACTAAGGAGAACCAATTGTGTGTTGTTGCTGCAGGAGCCACAGCGTCACTTACTTATTCTTAATGCTGCCTATTGCATGGTGGAGGGTGCCAGTGCTAGGTAATTGAGGTGCATGTGAGCTACAATGAGGTTGGACTGGACAGAGGGGACGGGGAAGAGAGAAAGATGGTGGTTCACACTGCTAGAGAAATGATCTTAAATATCGGTTGATAACCTCTTTTAGTTTTGGTTGTATAACCGATACATGTAATCCAGAACTCCTAGTTTAATTGATTGGTACTAAAACCTATCTTTAATACCGGTTGGTCACCAACCCGTATTAAAGGTAGTCGTCCATATAACGTGAGGACGATCTCTTTAGCACCGGTTCAATCGACACTAAAATATTTTTTCTATACAATATGCATATGTATATATATAATTATCGACCCTCATCCATAATAAATTCAATGATTTATTTTTAAATAGCTTTTATGTAATTCACTGGGTGATTTTAAGATGGCGACGGCATCGGTGGTGACAAACGAGCATGTGGCGGCATCGACGGTGGAGATGGGGACGACGGCGACTTGGAGAGCAGTGGCGTCAATGCGGATGGCGTCAGCGTGAAGGACGACAACGTGAAGAGGCAACAAAAATGTAATTTGAAGACTTATATAGAAGAAGACAAGTAAATAATATATATACCATTTTCTCTTAAGTATCGGCTATATAGAACAATTATTACTAAAGAGTTTTTTTCTCGTTATATTTTTAGTTCCGGTTGTATAGAATAATCGGAACTATCAGTTAATAACTGGTACTACTCAACCAAAATATCTTTAGGTTATTTTGTACAACGGGTATAAAAGGTTTTTAAGCAGTTAAAATATGATTTAAAATCTTGAAAAACAGAAAAGGTGTAAAAAATAATTTAAAAATTGAAAAAATTGCAGGATAAATAAATTTAAGAAAAAAAGAAAACTAAAATAATTAATTTTAAAAACTTTGAGGGTAAAAATCTTTAGTTCTAATTTTCTATTTTATTTCCTAGTTGTAATTTTCTATTTTATTTCCTCTATTTTTCTATAATTTTCTTTTGTTTTCTATTTTTTAAACTTTTTTTGTCATATGTTTCTTATATTTTTGCTATTATGAAATACTAGATTAACTCTATTTTTATAATTAAGACGTACTGTTATTTTCTTTGAAATTTTATTCGATAAGCTATATGTATACATATATACTAGAAATATAATTTATTAAAGGATGAAGGATGAAGTTATTATTGGATGGTTAAATTACCAAATAAAACTTCACATGCATTCCTTATACTTTATCCTTCCAAGGTTAAAAACATTTTCAAAGATAGCATCTGTTAAAAACATTAAGTGTTACTAATAAATTAATTAATATATCTAGCCGATGCTAATGTATCTGAAAATGTTGATATAGGTTGCTAACTAAAACCGGAAAAAAAATGGCACATGCCGATGGCTGGACCAGCAGCAGCCAAGCATGAGAGGATTGAGGAGGACAGGGAAACGCGGTTAGCTGTAATAGCCAGTAGGCGTGGTGAGCGGCAGCATCGATCGTGCTCACATCACATGGATGATAAATGGATGGGTCGGTGTGTAGCAGTTTCGGAGGAAGGAAAAGATAAGTAAAATAAGCGAACTAATATGTTTTTAAAATAATCTATTGAAATTTTTTATAAAAATATATTGTTTAGCGGTTTGAGAGAAAACTTTTCACCTCTCTTATTCTACCGAGGCATATAGGTATTTTCGCTAGCTGAGATTGTTATTCACTCTATTTTTCACGCGCATATTTTTTAAACCATTACATTTTTATTTTTTTTATAAAAAAGTTTTTTTAAAAAAAATAAGTTTTCTATAGAAAAATTATTTTAAAAATCATATTATTTTATTTTTAAAATTTTAAAATAATACTTAATTAATAATATGTTAATTATATTTCTCATTTTACGTGTTAAGATGAGGTCACCAACCTCTTCTCGGAATCGCAGCCTAACATAGGTTGGACTCTATAATCTAAATTAATATAAAAAAGTATCAGTAGTTTTTTTTTGTCTAAATCTAACCAGAAAAATATAAACGGATCTTTTTTTAATCGCTGGATCTCTTTATCTAACGGGCCCATATCGCGAGTTGGATTAGTGTGCTGCGATTAGCAGATCGGACTCAATCGCTGCTCCCCTGACCTCCCAGTCAGCTATCGCGCCCCACCGCTTCTCCCCGAACTCCGAGTCCACCGTCACCAGTTCGTCGCCACCACTGTGCTCCCTAGGCCGCCGCCCTGGAGGAAGGCGGGAGGTCGCCGAGCCGACGCCAGGAACCCCCCTGCTCTGACAGGCCACTGGAGAAGAGGAGCACTCGACGACAGTTGCTCCGCCCCGACGCCAGGAACCCTCGCTCGGATATTCCCGTCGAGCCCGCCGGTTCCACCGGCTCTGCGCCGTCCTCAAAGCACCGCTGCTCTGTGCCGCCCTGCAAGCCCAGCCGCAAACGACGACGCCTGAGCGCCCTCCATGCCGTCATCGAAGCCCGTGCGCCCCCTCCCCTCACCCGACGAGCTCGATTCTACCAGCAACGAGCCGACCCAGAGGGCAGCGAGATGTCACAGAGGAGCGGTTATCCTCCCCGCGACGAGGCGGCTGCGGGGCGGCTCCGTTTGGTGCTGTTCATTTCATCGCAAGGCAAGGGAAGAAAGGGTAAGTTCATATTACATCTAATTTGCGCTTTGTGATACTGGAACAAGGACAATACAAATTTTCCATTGCGCTTAGTTCTACAGAAATCATTACATCAACAAATTCAGCTGTGCAGACTAAAGTTTTTGCACTCTAGAACTGATATTTTCCATCTCTGATGTTTAAATACTTCCATAGCTAATCAGATGAATTATCAGATCAATTTGCCGAACTTACAGTCTTATAGCCCATAAACAATGTAGTTCCAATCCACCGGGACTCTGTTTAGTTTTCTTTATAAGTGACACACGAGGGGGAAAAATGCAAAGCTTATTTGGAGTGCAGTCATTTTTCCCAATGTCAAGCTGTTCGGTATTCTAGCATATTGGTTGTTCTAGATTATCTAATGTATAAATCTTAGGCCAATAATAACAACAACAACAAAGTCTTTTAGTTCTAAGCAGGTTAGATTAGACTAGAGTTGAAACCCAACAAGAGTTCTATAGTTATTTTTCAACCACTTCTATTAAAATACAGATCTTTAAGTATCTTCTAATAAAAGCGATTATAAAAGAAAATTTACAATTGTAGCATAGAAGTTTAGCAGTTTTGTATATGAAATGTACCATTGTTCTTGTCTAGCAGTAGAGTTCCATCCTCTCATTCACAAATCTTGATGTGTATTTGTTGATGAAATATTGAAATGTAATTAAGAAGTTATTTGATATGTACCTAGAAGTATTTTTTTTCTGCCACCTATGCTGCCTTGTTAGTAGCGCCTAGCGTGTCTGAAAGCCTTGAAATCTTTCTAAAGTCAGTACATTTTTTTATTGAACATTGCATTACAGCTATGCTGAAATGGATTCAGTTATTTACTTCTAAGCTGAAATCAATCTGTTAGAACCATGTGCATAGGAGGCTTCCAAGATGCATGCCACCATTCTAGAAAGAAATTGCATAATTTCATATCTGAGAAAAACTTGCAATCTTGGCCTGGTGTGTGTGGTTCATAATTGGCCTTGGTCCACAGCTAGAAAAGAGAACAATGATACAACAACTGTTGAGCTTGCACTGAAATTGTTATTTTCTGATGCTTATGTAAAATTCTGCCACCTATGCTGCAGCATGAAAGCAACCAGAGGGAGTGATGTTCCTTTGCTTTTCGATTGCTGGGCATGCTAGCATGCTGTTATAGGTTGTAGGTAGGCATGTTTTTATATATTTTGACACAAGGTTCTTGCCACTGCGTGGTAGTTTTTGATGATATGTAGGCTATGAACTAGACTTTTGAGATGAACAAATTAAAGCAAAAATAAATTATTGTGAATTATGGAGCCACTACTTAACACTGAAACTGAAGCTACAAATTTCCATCGCAATCTTCTGAATCAGGATTTTGTTATGGTCACATTTTTTGGATGCCTTTATTTGCTTACTGAAATTTAGTTACAAGTTTACATGCTCTAAGAATATGATGGGGTTTGTGGTAGTCCTATCGTAATTCATAATCTAAGTATGCACTAATATTCATTTTAGATTTGTCAGAGAACTGAAATCTGCGACCTCCAATTTCAGAACTATACGACTACTGAAATTTGAGAACCCCCTTCCCATCCTTATCTGTTCTTGCAGAGACAACATGCGGCCAGGGAGCCTGCGCGATGGCTGCATCCTGGCTGCGATTAGTGGTTGGCAACCGTGGCGGCTTGATTCTTGGTATACCGTAGCTCATACTGTGCTTGTCTAAATCTGCTAAATTCACTTCTACCATAAGTTTGGACAAATTGCTTCGTAAGATGACTTCTGATATCTGAAGACAGTAATACATAGTGCTCAACTACCGGCAACCACAACTACCTCACCTACACCACTGGCAAGATAAACAAGAGCGGCAAGGGCTTCGCTGACTACCCCAGGTACTTTAGCTGGGACGAGAGCACACCGGAACCAAGGTGCTACTAACAGTGACACCACCATTGATCTCATAGAAATTAATCTTCAGATTTGAAATTATTGAGTTGATTATAGACTGAACTTTAATCTATCCAACTTGCTTGAGATTGAAAGACTGTGTTGAGTTGAGTATTATGAAATAATTTTTTTTGCATTGCCTTGAATTTTAGGTTCTTTTGTTGAGGGTGACCTTGAATTTTAGGTTCTTTTGTCGTTGGTGAGCTTCTTTGCTTCTCAAAGGATCTTATGTCGCACAAGTGACAAGACAATGTTCTTGGGTTGTACAAGCAGACTGCTGATGCCATCATGGGCATTCTCCTGCCAGATTCAGAGACCATCATTTTCAGAAGATAAGGTAAATTCATGAGACTCTGGATTATTTCTATAGATAAGGTAGCTAAAAAAACTGATTGTCTGATTGATAGAAGGAAGCAATGCAGTAGAAATCCACATGGCTTGCAACAATTTATTTCAGGGGGTTTGTTGTACGTATCCAAGTGGAACTAACTCCAGCACCCGGTAGCCTCTGAGGAAGGCCTTCCTCACCATGGTTTATAGCGGCTACATGCTGACCTCTATGAAGACGATGCTGAACTTCAGAGGGCAGGGCTTCTCACCGGCTAACCTGCGCAAATTCACAAGTACCATGTAACACTTTGGACAAGCAAAGAATGATAGGTTTCAGAAGTGTAAATGGACAAGTTCAAAATTGTTCAGACTAATTCAGAGAGAACATAAATATTCAAAGCAGATGTGATCACTGGTTAGTTATGTTTCACTGATCACTCTTTACGTTGTAACACAACATAAAAATATGTCAAATTTTACATATGGCGTGCTATGATTGTTTTATTTCAGTAAAAAAGGTTGTTGCTATCTACATATTTTGTTTTTCTCCAGGTGAGGATTCATTCAATTTTGGACATTTTATCCTTTTTTTCCTGCTACGCCTTCCATCTAGCTATATTATTCTAACTTTTTATATCATGTCTATTTTCACTGATTAATCATGCTCATGCACTTGATTTCAACCTTTTCCTCTATTACACTTGACGTACGTATGCTATATTCGACATTTGATGAGCAGGAGCTATGATTGGAGAAAGTAAAATAAACCAGCTTGAAGTTACATGCATGGTTTGTCTTTTTTTCCCTCTCTTGTGGCACTATGGACCTGAACTTGATATATCTGGGGTTAATTGCTTTCATTATTAAATTTATGCAGATTTCAGTGAGGTGGTAGCTAATGTAGGGCCTAGGGACTTTAGTCCGACTTGGCAAATGGGAGTGAGAGACAGCATTCATGGATGTCTGATACTAATGATGCTTGAACACTATTTACTTTGGCCATTTCAATAATTTTATATTTTAACCAGCAATCTTATTGCACTTTGCAGCAAAATATTGGTTTTCTTCTTTATGCTTGGTTGACCAAGGAGATCAATATAGGTAAATGCTGATGTGAGCAGAAATAGAAAGGTCAATTATTATTGCAAGGTTTTAGACAAGTGAGTGAGTACGTACGTACGTGTGTGTGTATATATATATAGACGCACGCAAATCTTAATTATATTTTATCTAAGAGTATCAAATAAATCCTTTAAAAGCCATATATATCTAATTTTCAGTCAATACAAGCAATACAACCATTAGCTTTCGGTTGTGGACAAATAGTGGGATGTATGCTCCATGCACTCATTTCATTTTTTATACTTGAAATAAATAAATAAATACAATACTAAATGCATCATATTATATTAAATGCATGTATACAAACCTATTAAATAACATTGCTATCAAGATTATTCATGATTTCTTCGAGATTGGCATCAGATGTAGGATTCCTATCTCTTGAGAGTGAGAGAGGCTGATTTGGCAATGCTTCAAAATAAAATGTCTACGTGTTTTGTATTTTTGTTATATTACAATAAATATAAATTCGATTTACCCCCTCGATTATAAAACCAGACAAATACACCACTCAACTATTTAATCCTAACAAAATACTCCAACGCTCGTTCCTTAGTGGTTTCATCATGGGTTCCTACGTGGCACTTCCACATGACGAATGGCATAGCAAATGTGGATAAAAATATCCATTTCCTCTCTCCCTCTCTCCTTATCGGACTCCCTCGAAATTCCCCACTACAGGCCATTGTTCGTGGCGGTGGCTAAGTCATCAACGGTGTCGGATGCGTTCATCATCTGTTTCTTGCTAGTTGCTTGCAGCCATAGCAGGTGCTTGAACAGCAAGGCGTTCGTGGCCATGCCAGTTGGCCCAGTCGGCGCGAGGAGGCTTCGCACCTCCACCCACAGAGACGATGCCAAGGAGGCGGAGTCCAGGCACCACCACACAGATACTCTTCGCCGTGGTCGGTGGCTGATTTGAGTGCGGCGACAGGGTCTCCTCTCCTCCTCTCCATCGCAGGAACAACATGGTGGCATGCCATGGATCTTGAGAACATATGTATGCAGGTGTGTGTGTCTTTTTGTGTATATCTGTAGTACCCTGTGAAGGCAAACATCCTGATCCGGAGTGAGGACGGGTGAGACAATAATATAACAATTTAGGTCTATTCGCTAAAAAAACTACTTCTATTACCAACACAGTACTTACAGAACTTTCATTTTCATTAGTACCTGTGAGCTTTAATGTATCCATAGCGTTCAGGCTGGATGCTCCCTGGTGGCTCTCTACTTAGGCACAGGCTGCTGCAGGCATTCACACGCCCTTTGGGCATGCTTTACTACAGAAACTTTAACTCTATTGATTTAAGCGATAAATGTAACTTTCGTTGTTTCTCTTCAGTGTTAATGTAAATAAACAATATAAAAAAATAGACTATTTATTATGTGTTGACGTGTCTTGCATGTACGCCCTAACTAGTTTTATGAAAAATACAAGTTTGTCTGAAGAAGAATGGATGATCTATTAAGAAGTTTTGTTTGAAACTTATAGATTTACTCAAAGTAGCCTTTGAGGTTACAAGCGTGGAATTACTAATTTTAACTGCTACCTCTGTTCCAAAAATATTTTATCTTTCCCTAATCCCACACAAGCTTTTAAAAAAGACTATAATAACTTCAATTTTACAAACTACGATACGCTCAATTTTACAAACTACAATAGTCACCCACTTTTACGAGCTCCAAGGTCTTATATTTTCGTAAATTTTAATACGTTTGTCCATTACTATTACAAACTATACTACAATAATTGTTTAAAAGTTGAAGTATATGGGATAAATAAAAGAAGCAAAATCACCATCCTTTTTGGAGTTGAAGAGTTGAATAAAATTACAAACAAAATCATAGAATTATAAATTCATACAAAATTTATGCAAAGTCATCGTGTTTTTGTTTTTTGGACAATGAAACTAATCATGTTTAGGACAGTCGAACAAACATAATACTGTGCTAAAATCCACAGGGCTCTTCAGGTGGCAGGTTCTATACTTCTATCCCTAGGAGGTGTGTGTACTGGTGAGATAGACCCACAACAAAATTCATGCTCACACCAGGGATATACTATGACACACAAGGCAAAATCAGAGAGGCTAAATCAGGCCCAACCTATCATGGTGTGGGATGATAGGGTGGTCTGCCCCTTTGTTGACCTGTTTTGCACTAACAGACCGGATTCCACGGGAGTAGACCATGTCTTTTCTCCACCGCTGCAAGTAAAAATACTTTTCTCACCCGCACGCCACTTAGGGAGATACGTGTGTAGGGTTCACTTGTTAGCGAGAGTGCAGGTAGGGGTGATAGCAGGTGCAATTCGAATGAGGAGGCGTGGCACAAGGAGCATGGGTGGGGAGAGGGAGTGCTAGAGCGGCTATGGTGCATATGCATGTATGTTCTTTAACCCATGATTAAGATTAGGACATCAAAGGTCTCAGTGTACGAACAACGTGTAGTTTCACTAAACATGCGTGTGTATACCTTTCTTCCTAACCAGATCAACCGACCCAGGAAAAAGAGGGGTAAAAAAATCGGTGAGGCTACTTGGTTGTGTAGTTAGCTTGTGACTAGGGCCTGGCTAGGCTTTTAGCCCAAAAATCAATGGGCCGACCTGCAATCAGGACTTATTTGTTTGGATTGCATCCATTCTCAACCTTACCAAAAGTTTGGCAAAGTGAGTTTGGTGCCAGATTTTTTTTTTGTCAAAATTGGTTCAGAGCTTCTACAGCCTTGCCAATTTTTTCGCAACAAACCAAATAAACCCATTGACACTATTATCTAAAAAGTACTTTACTGCTACAAAATGTTTGGTATGGTTTGCTTGGGCATTAAACTAAAAACACCCTTACAGCCCAAGCCCAGTGCAACTAGGTATGGGCTTGGCCGCTTGGGTTGGAACTGAAGCTTGTTTTGCAGGGTCAGGTATGTTTGCTTAGTTGAGCTACGAGTGATATCTATGAAAAAATTAGTCAAAAAAATTGTACGATGAAACATTTATACTTATTATATTCTTATTTATTAAAAAAATCAAGGATAAAAATTATTCCCTTCGTTTTAAAATATAAGCTTTAATTTCTGACCAGCGATATTTTAGAACTTGCACACAAGTGCTTATATTTTGGAAAGAGGAGAGTAGAAAATAATTTAAAAACCCAAAATGAACTTTAATTTCACGGGGCAACAATTGAATTCAAATAAGAATCAAGAAAAAAAAAGAGGAAACTTCTTCGAGAGATTAAAAGAGTTTCCGTGATGCATGTTCTTGGTTTGGTGCCAGACGAATGAAAAAAAAAGTTTCTTTCTTACTTCTACCAGTTGTGCTGACAGTTTTTTTTTTCAAATTTCTACTTGGTCCCACTTTGATAACACTGATTCTAGCACATTAGAAAAGAAAAAAAAACTAGGGCTAAATATGAACATGTCAATGCGTGATGGTTTTTACGTTCCTATATTATTGTGTGTCCTCATGTTTGTGTTTACTTGTTCAACCTTTTTTTATTATTACAAACATATTTTTCCCAATTGTCCTTTGATAAAATGAGTAAAACAAATAACGAGGTACTGTCTACAATCTAAAATATAATTATTTATAGTTTATTCAGCAAATGCTGAGGTTAGAAAAAAATTTTAGTCACTTTAGTGATCAATTTTTGAATTTGAATTACTCATATTCACTTTCTAAGCATTTGATATTATCTTGATGATAAAAATAAAGAGAATCAGCCCATAAATATTCAAATTATAGTATAAATTTTAAATAATAAAGACACATATTTTAGAATGGACGTAAGATATTAGATTGAGTCTCAAGTAAAACACAAAAAAAGTCCAATTTGATGAACTAGCATACTGGCTCATCTTGTGCTCTCTTGTACTATTTTGTAGTAGTTTTTGTTCTAATTTGAATTTTTGATTGTAACAAAATAATCCAAATTTTATCAAAAATAAAAAAAAGTTAAGAAAAGTCCCGCACTCCAGTTGCAAGATTGCAACCAAGGGTGAAAGGAGGTAAAATAAATTACACTTATGTATTATCATTTATTTGTTATTATATGAATTAATTTTCTAAAATTATATCCTCATAACTTTAATATTTCAGCATGTATGATCTAAACAACCCATCGTTTCCTCCGAGAGACTTCAACTCAAACTTCATACCAATGTTGTACCTAAATACCAAGTAAGATACCACTGGGTCATCTCCAACACTGAACGGAGGCATGAAGAAGGATATGCAGCTTTAGGAGGATCAGGAACTATGAGCGGGAGTACATCGACGACCACTGGCTTAAAGAGATCATGAACTTCCATCGTTTGGTAATATTTTGATGAGATAGGAGACCAACCCTCATGAAAGAGAGGTAACCTGGGTGAGATGTAAAATATGCAAAGCTAAATTATTTAAAAAATCCTTTAGTGGAATAGGGCACTTGAAGCAACATATCGAGTCTTGTGCGAAGAAGCAAGAATACAAATTGTGGCAACAACAACTAGTACTAAATCTTGACGGTACGGTATGTTTGTGGGAGTTAGATCCTCACGTAGTGAGGAGTTCTTACCCGTATAATTACTAGACAAGATTTAACCTTAAAATTTGTTGAGTTCACTGTATTTGAGAATTATATTAAAACTGCTCATAATCCTAAGTTTGAATCTGTTAGTGGACAACTATGACCCATGAATTATTTAGCACATGCACTTTTTATGTTAGTATCACCTCTGACATATGGAGTGTAGTGGTAAGGCTAAAGAGGGCTGCATAAGTATAGTTGTACATTTTGTTAATGATAATTGGGAAATAAAAAAAGAATCATAGCCTTTAAAGTTAATTAATGTTTCACATACTATTGAAAATATTAAAAAATATTATGAGTCCTTAAGAAATTTGGTCTTACAAATAAAATATTTACATTAACATTAGATAATGCATCAAATTATGTAGTCACTATTATCTATTTATGCTCAATCATTTCTTCTACATCAACTTTGTATATGCCATATATTATTAATCTCATAGTTAAAACTGTGTTTATGAGAGTAACTGGATATATTGATATCATCTATGAAGCAATAACAAAGGTTAAATAATTCCAATGGATAGATTGTGGGTTTGAAAAGGTAATGCATTGTATTGGATAAGCATCCACATAAGTTTGTTGACGTGGAATATCGATGGAATTCCACCTAGCTAATATTGAAGTTTGTTTTAAGTTAATTTTTTTACAATTAAAGAATGGTCTAGTCATTTATGGGCTTATTTAATGACTGAGCAAACTTGGCATGGTTTTTTGCAACTACTGCTTCATCTAGAATATATTATCAAATGGCTAATTTAATATTGCATAAAATATTTGAGATTGCCACTTTGTTACGAGAATATAAAAATGACCCTTTACTAGGACATGCAGTATTTTATATAAAAAATATCTTAAATATTAGAAGGAAATCTTAATGTTGTATACTTCACATTTATTCTTCTTGATCCTAAGGATAAAAGCAAGGATTACTCAATATGTTGAATATTATTGGAGACACAGTAAATGTAAATTATGCTAAGGCTAAATTATATAAGATATTTTAAAAAATGAAATTAAGTTTCTCTAAGTTCAATTACAAAGACCTGTCCTTATATTACAGTAAGACCGAATTTGGGGTTAGTGGTTCATCTTCAAGTAGTGATGGTAGTTCGTTCGCCGCAAGTATTGCGTAAGCTTCTCATGGTGCCCAAGAGTTGTCCTCCTTGGATAGCGACTCTATCAACTAGGAAGATCTTAACGTGCTCGTGTGGTGGAACGGTCATAAGACCTAATATTCCATGTCATCAATACTAGCATGGGATGCGTTCACAGTGCCCGTATTTACGACATCCTCTGAATCGTCCTTCAGTCTTTGTCGACAAATTATTGATGATAGAAGAAGAAATCTATGCAGTGAAGTGGTGAAAATGATACTTGCAGTCAAAAGACTAGGAGCTAGTTTAGAAACATGACCAACACACCACGAAGAATAAGGATTCAACTACTTAGTTTGACAATATCTTCACTTCGCCGAGCCTAGCAGACCACCTGAAACCGCCATCACCACTATAATAGAGCCATCGTCACCATTGTTACCTCGGTTTCTCACCGCGGCTAAAGGTAGCAGTCACCCTTCCTCTATTTCCCTTCCCACCTCCTTATACTTCACTACAAACCACCCATTGAGTCACATTTGTGCTCCTCAAACCTTTAGAGTGCTGCTGCCCGCTACGCAAGCAACCCTGCTGGGTCACGCAAACACCAGCCATGCTTGCCTCCTAGCCCTACTGAGCGTACCCAAGCCTCCTAGCGCACTCACGCAAGAGTACTAAAAGGAGAAGAAGAAATAAAAAAAGAAAAATAAAGAAATTAGAAGAGGAATGGGACCCATGTGGGGCCCATCCCCTTTATAGCCACCTTCATGGGCCCAATCTACCATAGACCCATCTCTCTTCTCTCACTTACATTTGGGCCTCACGTATTAGTCTAAGTAATATTCTTTTCAGTATGTTTTTATTTTCCAAAAAAAATCATTTAAACCTAAAAAATCATATCTTTTATTTGTAACTCCGTTATACTTGATTCAAGCTTCTATTTTTTTAGAAAAAAAAGATCTATGACACACAAATGCATTTCTATTTCTAGCATTTTATTTTGGTATTTTGTTTATTTGTTTACATTCTGCACGTAGGTCCCTAGTTCGTGGAAGTTCTGGATGAGACTTATTTATAGAGTAAGGCAATCCATTCTGGAACATTTTAAACCTATATTTATGAATTATTTTGTTTATAAAGATATATTATATCACACTTTAATTATATTTGGTCTTGGTTTATGTGAAACCGATAGAACTATCTAATAATCGTACTTATATTATGTAGGATATTGATGATCCTCGTCCTTATTAACTCCACTAAATATGCATCGGTATCATCGTCTCTTGATGCAATTACTAATATAGATGATTAGCTTGCGTACAATTGTAATATCGTATGGAAAAACTTATGACTTGTAAATTTTACCCTAAAAGCCAATGTGATGTCGTGATATTTGTAAAATGAAAATAGTTTGTATTACCTAGATGGTGCGGAATTAGTGACTTCGTGGCTTAGCTATGTATTATCATTAAGAACCAATTCTTTTGAGAAATTCATCCAATCATATTAAAGTGCGACTACAAGTATATTATAGGATGTCCTTAGTTAATTAATTAGCTACCACATGAAAATATTAGTTATGGAATGCTGGGATGAGAAGATATTGTATTAATTGGTTAGTTTTAAAAAAGTCTTGTAGTGAATCCTACTTTACCAACTGTGTTTAATCGGTACATGTTATGTAAAGTGAGAAGTTTATGATGTGTAGTTAAAGTATACAATCTCTATAGAAATTAGTTAAACTGTTTAAACAATGATACCTACAGTTATAGATAAATATAAGGTGTTTCTCATAGTGCAGTTTTATTTTTAATAAAAATTTATAAACATAATTGTTGGGATGAAAATCATTTTCAGGGTCTACTTATATCGTAGACCATCATTTTTCGTGGTTGGAAACATGACTTTGTGACCTAAGGTGGCTTATGACATAGGCAAGAAGACGAGCATGTGTTGTAAAAACTTATTAAAGTTATGGGTGAGTTTTAAAATCTTATTAACTATAAGAAGTAGTTAAGATATGATATTTGGATTATTATAAGTGTCCAGGATTTCGGATAACTGAATTTTGTGATATATGTTTTTTTAAAGGTTATTTTGGGTGATGTCTCTTGATTTGGGAAGTGTTTGTTTTTATCCTAAGCATTTTGCTCTATATATACAGATAGTAAAACAAATTGAACAAAAAGATGTTTGCTTAAAGGGTCAAATTGTTCTAGCAGTCGTCTGTTCCTTCTGTGACTCATCCAGCCTTATCGTTTTTCTTATACTTATTCATCCGAACAAAAGTTTCCCTTTGCAGAACTGTCCTACATGGAGGGCCCAGATCAGAGCATGCTGACACGTGGCGCTCATCCAGCCACTGACACGTCATGTCGCAGACAGCTTCATCGGAGCTTTTCTGTCAGCACACATGCTCTAAAAGTTAGTTTGCTACATAATCTACTGCTAATTAGTTATTTAAAATAATGTTTATCTATTGCTAGTATATGAGTTTGAATAATCTCCAGCAGCACATGAGATGGGATTTGTTTAATGATGCCGTGTGAGGCTTCAAACCTTGTCCTTGGGTGGGGTAGTCCAAAAGTGCATGCCGCATCAAATCAAGGGAGTCAATGAAAAGCATGGTTGAGGTCAATTTGAGGGCATAAACAATAATGGCTTGGGGCACCTACGAATGCACCCCAAAAGATCTTCTAGTACTTTCCATGACCATGATATTTTTTTAAAAAAAATCTTGGCATGGTTATAGCATCTCATTTTTGCAACTTGAAGAGTATCCAAATGCGACATTTTTTAAGGCATTTTAGCAATGTACAATAGGAAAAAAAGCCGTGCTTAATTCTTAGCCTATCTTTTAAAAAGGTACAGTTATAATTTCTGTGTATCATAATTCTGTTTGATATTCAGCGTTCAAATGTGGCTGTCTGAATCGTGCAAACAAAATAAGTGATAATTGACAAGATCTTCATATCAACACTATAACTTATACACCATCTTTATGAACAATCTAAAGATGCTTACCCAGTTAATTTTATATGTCACTTTATAGTGTGTTTGAGTAGAGAAGAAAAAAGAAGAAGAAAAGATATTAACCTATAATTAATTAAGTATTAATTATTTTAAACTTAAAAATATATTAAAATGATTTTTAATTAACTTGTCTATATTTTTTAAAACACCGTTTAATAGTTAAAGAAATTGTGTGTGTGCAGAAAATAAGACATTTTTTCTCCGTATTGCTGGCTCACACAACCTTAGGGTGTGTTCGGCATGCAATTTTCCTGCTTTTAATCTCTCCTTTTCTACATTAATATTGTTAAACAGTATGTGTTTTATAAAAAAATTATAGTAAATTTAATTTAAAAATTTATATTAATTTATTTTAAAATTTTTGATAGCTACTACTTAATTAATTTTTAAGTCAATAGGAAAAGTTTCCCAACCCCTCTCCCCTAACCCACCCTTAATCATCATGACACACACATCCACTTAGAACTTAGAACTTTGTAAGAACACTTGTCCAGGTAATTTCCTATTTGTATATCGGCAACATGTAATCTATACCCACACACAATCCCAAGCCCAAATCCACACCATTTGTAGGTGGTTAACTTAATCACAAAGAAATCCCGAATTGAAAGGGTGAATATACCCCCAAATCACCCCCTCTCTCTCATCCATGCATGCATTCATGCATGAGCGTGGTGGGTCCCCCCTCTCTTTCTCTCTCTACACATCCGTTTCTCTCACCTCCATCCACACCATGACACCCTCTCTCCCCTTCTCAAGTATAAAGAGTGGAAGATACAGGTGAAGAGGAGGAAGAGAAGCTAGAGAGAGAGAAGAGAGAGAGTTGAAGGTGAGCAAATAGTCCAAGCGAATGCACCTGAAGAAACGCCCCTCTTTCTCTCTCCTCCTCCTCCAAGCCAAAGCCACCACCATCCCATGAAAAATCTCCAACCTCCCCCCCACCCGATTCGTCGCGATTGGTTGTTGTTTCTTTTCTTCTCGTCAGGATTTCCTCTTGCGAATTCTTCATCACCATCCACACTACTCCTGAAGGTTACTACTACTTCTGAATCTCTGATTAGTGTTGCTTTCTCTTTTTTTTTCAGTGATGAAAGTTTTTTCATCCCTCGTTGGGGGATCTTTGATCGGGGTTAGATCGATTAGGGGGGCTGTTCCGATCGGGTTGTTGGTTTGTTTCGCCCAAAGATTGGGTTTTTCGAGGTCGGTTTGGTTCGGTTTCGTGTTCTTGGTGGGGGATTGGATTGTGATCGGGGGTTTTTCTGGGGGTTTTGGTACCTTCGATCATCGCGCGGTTTGAGGTGATGTGTCGATGGGTGGAATATCGGTGCACAATTCTCTTGATCTTGTTGCTGCAATCTGACTGTGATAAGTAGTAGTTTACTTACAATTTTGATCCCCCGCCCCTACACTTGTTCTTCACTTATGATTTGGTGGTCATATCTCATATGCATTGTGTTGTGATATGTTTGTGTGGTTGAGGGGATCAAAATTTGACCCCTTTCCCTTTTGTTTGATTGTTTAAACCTGTCGTCATCTAGTGATCTGCAGAATGTTGGTTCATTGTTTAACTGAACAAAAAATTTTGTGGCTGCTTGTCTTGATCTCAATTGTAAGTCCAAATACTCCTCTTGTTTGGTAAACACTTGCTGTCATGTTGTCATGTGTAAAGCCCTTTGTTCTGTTTCCTTATTGTTTTTGTCTTTGCTTTTCTGCCAGTACATTTTCTACTCGAAGTATCTGAAAAGATGAAGCTTTATGTCTGTTTCATAGAGAATTGATTAGTTTAGATTGTAAAATGGAATTCCTGGTGTTGCAGGTCCAGTGACTCTACCTGCATTGTCCGATTGAGGCGTCCCTTGCCATCGCAGGCCTGGTGTTTCGCATATCGTCTTGTTTGTGGCAATGGAGGATTCACAGGATGGTCAGGGTTGTTCCAAGTTTGGGGCTTTTGTTGACAAGAATTCTGATGCTTCATTTTGGAGTGCTGCTGACATTGAGCTTCACAACATGTGTGGCACGTCTGAGGCAAGGACAGTTTCTTCGAGCACGGGAAGGCCATTGCCTTCTCAATTCGCACTGATGAATGCAAGATATTATCGTGCTGCAGTCTCCGATCAAAGTGATGTTCTACCTGATGAGCAGTCACTTGCATCAGCTTTTGACATGAGTCTAAGTTTCAGAAATCACCCAGTTGATTATCCTACCAATCCCTGCAATGTTGTGCCAACTAATGGACTCTATCCATCAGGCCCTATGAGGGCTACTTCTGTTCAGAGCTGTGATCCGCTGCTTGTTCAGGATGAATACATGCGTCTACAGTTCGGAGCTGGACATGGCAAGCAAAAGATTGATCAGTTAACTGTTGACCCACAAGAACAAGCACACATTTTCTCACAGTACTTTGGGAATTCGCCACGGAACTATGGAACAAATAATATGGGTGGAGTTGCCAGTACTCCATACAAGCCGTCAGTTTCACCCTTCCAGCAACCATTTTATTCGGATGAGCAATCTCAAATGTATGCACCTTATCAGCAGGTTGCTTCGAACTTCATGTTGCAGCATGATATGGATGTACAAAACCACTCTGCTTTGCAACCACACTATATTTATCCACAAATGCAACATGCTACTGGGTCAAATATTAGGAGCAATCAACAGGCTGCAGTATGCACTTCTGCAAGGGGCAGATCAAAATATGGACATCGATTGGTGCTGGATGGTTCTGCTTTCCAGAATGGAAATAACCAGTGGAACAGTTTGTTGATGGACAGTTATCCTGGTACACTGTACACTGACAGTTCATCTGACTCTGGTGATTTTCACCGTATGCTGGAATCTGGAAAGTTTGCCCATCCATATTCCTCGAAAGATTTCTTGCAAACTCAAATCCCAGATGATCTCAGCACAATGAAGATCATGATGAAGTCTGGTGGCATAAATCCAGTAAGAACTATCAAGTTTTCTCCTCCAGTAAATGGCTATAGTGGTATGGGTCAAAGAATCAAAGGCCAAAACAATCTTAATGTTCAAAGTGAAGAAACCTTGCACCTCAATGGGCTGAATTCCCAGTTTATGTCCTTCGAATCTGAGTATGATTTGGCCATGAAAACAGCACAGTTGAATTATAGTTCAGTTGATGAAGATGCTGGAAGGATCTATATGTTGGCAAAGGATCAAAATGGCTGCCGCTTTCTGCAAAAAGTATTCACTGAAGGCACCAAAGAGGACGTTGAAAAAGTCCTTGCTGAAATTATTGATCATATTGGTGAACTTATGATGGATCAATTCGGCAACTATATGGTACAGAAGCTACTTGAAGAGTGCAGTGATGATCAAAGGATGTGTATAATTTGTGAAATTACTAGAGTACCTGGAGATCTTATTACAGTTGCTTGCAACATGCATGGGTATGAACAGTGATATGTTCATATTTTTTTATCTTTTAATATTCTTGCTTTTTTCCTTACATATTAGAAAAATATTCAGGACTCGTGCAGTTCAGAAGGTCATAGATACAATAAATACTCCGGAACAAATTTCGAAGGTTGTATCTGCATTGAGTCCTGGAGCAATGCGTTTGATGACAGATACTAATGGCAGTCATGTCGCACAGCAATGCTTGACGAAACTGTTACCTGAGTATAAAGCGGTAATGCATCTGCCAGTCATGTGATTTACACATGATATATCTTTTAAAACTTTTCTACGTATGCATTAAGGTTTGCATCATGAAAATATGGTGTGCTCTCTCTCTCTCTCTTTTGCATATAAAGGATCAGTGAAAGTATTGGTACAAGTTCAAAATTTTGGTCATTCATCTTTGTTTTACCCTTCATAATTGTCATTCTTCTCGATACATCTTAATATCCTATAGGGTTATGGAACATACAGTCCGTGGCTGTGCCTTTATACCAAAAAGTTTATAATATAGTAAACTCTTCAATTTGTCTGTACATAACTCCACCTAATTATTCATCGGAAAACCATCAGGCATGTGCATATTTTGTTTCACACTGCAGAAATAATGGCATTACACAGGATAACATATGAAAATAATCTTACATTATGAATTTGAATATTTAATATGCATTAAACTTCTTGACCACCATTGTTTTTGCACTGACTTGTGGATGCTTGTATTGCTTGTTGCAGTTCCTTCTTGATGTTGCCACATCGTGTTTTCTTAGACTAGCAAAAGATCAACATGGCTGTTGTATCATTCAAAAATGTATTGAACATTCAAATGATGAGCAGAAGTACAACTTGTTGTGCAAGATCACATCCAGCGCCCTTGACCTTTCAGAGGATCAGTATGGGTATGGCAATTATCTTTGCATTCCACTTAATAGGTATCCTTAAGTGGTTTAAATAACATCACAGTAACGTTTTTGAAACATATGGGATTTTTTTTTTGCAGAAACTATGTCATTCAGTTTGTTGTCAACCTAGGAATCAAATGGGCGACAAGCAAAATAGTAAATGAACTGGGGGGTCACTTTGGATATCTGTCAATGCAGAAGTGTGGTAGCCATGTTGTCGAAAATTGTCTGAGGCAAGCACCGCAGCTAGACCGGGAAAGAATCATCCACGAACTTATGGCTGATCCCAAGTTACCTCATATCATGGCAGATCAATTTGGGAATTTTGTGGTTCAAACGGCACTTAAAGAGTGCAAGGTAAATATAGTGACGCATCCTCAGCCTAATGAACTCTATAATTTTTTATTTAAAGTTGTTTAATTAATTGTGTAGGGTGAACTACATACTGCCTTTGTCGAAGTTATTAGTTCACATGCTCCTGCATTGCATAACAACATGTATGCGAAAAGGGTACTATCGAAGACATATCTGAAGAACGAGCAATGCCGACTTTGCATTTAATAGTCTGTCATTTGGTGATTGCAGAAAGGAAGGTGCAAGTTTAGGCAACATGTATAGAGACAGGACTTAGTGTACAATGGTATGATAAAAAAAAAATCCGGAACTTAGAATAGAGGATCTTTTTTGTTTCCAGGAGAGTTTTGGTGAAGGAAATCTTTTGGTTGGACCATTTCAGTATATTTACGTTTGCAGATTTAATATAGTCAGTTGTGTTGTTGGATCGGTCGTAATTCATGTACGTCTTGTATCTGCAAACACTGTAGTTTTCGGTAACATTTTGTAATGACTAGTTGTCTGATCAGATGAGCTGTATCATCTGCAATGGTTAATATTCTGGTTGTGTTCTACTGTTCTCTTGAAAGTTTAACTGAACCAGATCTTTGGCTGTCGTTTCGGGGCCAACATCTGGACTCAGGGGGAGAAGCCATCTGTAGTATTCATCACTTCATTATCTATATCTAGTTCATATCACAACTGCAGGCCTGGAAAATATGTTGGTACTAGTATCCCTGGATGTGATGAATGTAGTATATTCTATCTATTCCAAGATCGTGATGACTCAGCTTGAGATTTTTTCTGTAGGAACCATCGCAACGTTTTTTTTTTGTGGGTAATGCTCTGCAGAATAACAAACAGTAGGACCATCCCAGCATTGTCGTATTAGTAATTTGTGCGTAATGTGCCTAATTTGTGGGCAAGTTCAGTAGAATAATAGTTTGCATTTTAGTAATCTGTGGGTAATGATAGGTACAAACCGTACAATAACATCCAGTAGGGCCAGCAAGAAATGCACACAAACTTCAGAACCAGCATACACTAATTTTTTTATTCTTAGCATACACTAATTTGAAAATTGAAGATTAACTGTAAATGCATAACTTGTACTGAAGAGAAAATTTTGTTCCATGGAGAATTAGAGATCCAACTTCCACACAGGATGAGCTGCAAGTGCTCTGCTAAATGACATCAGGCTACAAGAACATGAATGTTTTCAACTGAGCAGAGGGCACATAGGGTATGATGTTTCAACAGACATCAGGTCTCTAACGAGAAACTAATATCTGCCTCGCCCTCTGAAACCACGGCCTCCACCTCTAGGAGGTCCACCACGCCCCCTTGGGGCACCTCTTCCACGGAATGAACTACGACCACGGCCACCACCTCTTCCACCACCACCACCACGGCCACCACCTCTGCCCCCTCCTTGACTTTGGCCCCTGCAGAGAAGGGGAACAGAATTATGTAACTCCTTTGATGTTAATCAGATAGATAATATCGCACTTCTGTTTAGTTTCTGAAATGCATTCCTGATGACTTACTTGTAACAGTTCTTATAAAATAGTTTCTTAAATATATATATACTGGCCAAACATTAAATTTCTTTAATATATATACAATACACGTAATAGGACAGAGCTGTGCAATTTCTGTAGCTAGTAGCTGCAGTAGAACCTTCAATTAATTCCAAACAGTGCAGACTACAATAGTGGAAGTGATGGCTTAAAATTTGGATATATTTCTTAATAATATTATTCTTGAATAATTATATTGATGTCCAATTGACTTTTAATAATGCTTGTTGGGAGAAAGCTCAAAGATAGAAGTTGGCATGACATAATGTTATCGATTCAAGTTTGCACGTGAACGCAAATTCAGACATTGAGATTTCAAAGTTCAATGGGACAAGCAAATAAAGAACAGGAAACAGTAAGCTAGAAATTAGGCTAACATCATACTTTGGCTGTGGCAAGAAGCGTGAGAGAGGCAGAAGCTTCATGGGGTCGATGTAGAACTTATCGCCTTCACTGTATGACGTTGCAATGATACCCTCCAACATCTTAATCGAGAAACACTGCAAGCACGATGCAAAATTTTTAAGACAAGTGATTCAAATTTAAAAGCCAAATAATCAGCTTCAGCCAGGCTAAAAGTAAGGTGATTTCACTACGAAATAATGAGCTTACAACCCATAGCTAAAATTTCCAGAGGGTTGACCAGATACCTCCCAGATTGCATCTCGAAAATCACCTAGAGCTAAAAAACCATTGCTGTGCTGCAACTAAAAATTAAGAACCAACCTTAGCTCACTGCCGCTCAACAGACTGCAAGCTATGATAAACATTTGCAAATTCACTACCGCAGTCCGAACTGAACAGACCGGTTGCTATATTTCCAACAGAACAAAACCTTAAAGTTAAAGCCCTAAATAAATCTAGTTCTACACAAACAATACACAGCTATCTAAACACAGCAAGCCATGACCAGCCACTTCGCAGAAAACAGCAAGGAAAAGGTTAGAGTTTTTTTAAGCTCAAGCAGTAGTGGGCTAGGGAGGAGGATCTCACGGATTCGTTGATGGGCCCGAAGATCTCGTCGACCTTGCCGATCTGGGTCTTGTTCTGGAGGTAGATGGGCGCGTTGAAGTAGGGCACCTTCTCGTTCGTCAGCTTCGTCACCGCGTCCCCCTCGCACGCGTGCATGAACGTCGACACCTCTGCGCAACGCAGGCAACACCCACACCCGCATCAGAAACCAACCCGAATCCCGCAAGAACCCGAACAGAAGAGCTTCGAAGAGAAGAGAAAGGGAGAGTGAAGCACGCACCGACGACCTCGGCAGGGGGCCCCTCGTCGCGGAACCCGCCGCCGCCGCCACGGCCTCTTCCGCCGCCCCCGAAGCGGCCGCCCCTGCCGCCGCCTCCGAAGCGGCCACCACCTCCGCCGCCGCCGAAGCGCCCGCCGCCGCCTCTCGGTGGCCGCATGGTGTGGGGAGTTCTTGGCGGTGAGGTGGAGTTGGGGAAGCAAAGGTGGAGGAGGATTTCGGCGCGGAAGGCGGCGGAAGGGAGGAGGAGGAGGAGGGTTTATTAGGGTTTTAGGAAGGGAGGGTAAGGGGTTTTGGTGGGGGTGGCATGGGAGGCTGGCAGGTGGGCCATGGTGTGATCTCGAATGGCTTGGCCGTTGGATCGTTGTCTCTGCTGGGGGAGGGTTGCATCGGACGGTGACGAGTAGATGGCCCAGGTTTTTTCTCCACTTTTGCCAAACGCCATCACACACACGAACAAACATTTGATAGTTTGATACTGCTGCACTGCCAAGTGCCAACCTCTCCAAGAGAACCAAAATAAAAAAGATGAGCTTCTTTCCAACAGCAGTAGAAACAAATTTGGCCTCAAATAGCATAGCTGCCTTGATTGATATGAAAAACATAACATAAATAAGCACGAATAAGTTTAGATGTGGATAAAAAAAATAAAAATAATAACGTAAAACAAGATATCTCATTAGTGAATGATTAATTAAATTTTAGTTATTATAGGTTTGAAAAATAGATTAATATAATTTTCATAAAAACTTATATATATATATTTAAAAATACCGTTTAGCATTTTTAAAAATATATTTATAGAAAGAAAATTTTTTCAGCCCAACCAATGGTCCCGAACGAAGCCTAATAATATATTCTAGATTACTTATAAGCTGACATCAATCATTTTATACTAAAGACTGCATAGTGCATTTGGATTGGTCGTATCTGTACAACCACCGTTTGTGGCCTTGTGAGTTCCATCATCCTTGGTTAAGTCTTGAGGATTTTCCTTTTTTCCTCTTGACCAATCTCAAGACTTATTCAATTTGGAAGAATTTCAACCGATAAAAATAAAAAAAATAAAGGAATAGGAATGTATGTACAATTTAATCCATAGTAATTTTTTTAAAGAGATTTGAGTGGATGCTAATTTTTTTATGTTTTTTCTATACAACTTGCAGGAAAGAAATTTTTTTAGTTTGCTATACTTCAATCCTATAAACCAAATGAAAACCATAGGAATTAATCCTTAAGAATCCCAATTCTTTGTTTTTTCTTGAAAATGAACCATCCTTAGGGTTTATTAGCTTATATCATATGATTACACTCGTACATGTAGTTTAGGGAGACCACATATGTTCCCATGCATGTATGGAAGGTCCAAGGCCTTAAACCCTCTTTCCAAAGATGTCTATAAAATGCGCATGCATGTGTGCACGTGTGAAGTGGTGCAACTGTAACATGCTTGCTTACATGTTGCCGGTAAGTTGGAGGGTCGTAGGCAAGATTTCAAGCATGAAAAATAACTTACTACTAGTTTAATTTACTACCTGTAGTTGTTATGGTAATTCCAAATTTTTTCTCATCGCCATGTATTAAATAGAACCATCATTAACATAATTAAAAAACAATCGTTAATATCATGACAATAGAGTGGTGAGCTCTCTTTTAGATTTAGTGTTGGTTTAGGATGATTGCATCAAACTTTTAAAACTTTAACAATTAATTTTATATAAGATAAATTTATAATATCTATAAATTTATGATATTATGATAATATTTATAAAGATGATTTTACAAATATGATAATGTTTTTAATAAAGTTTTTAAAATGCCATTTTCTTGTTTTTAAACAAGAATTTCGGGTGACACGCTAACAAAAAGGAAAGATGGTAATTCCGATACATTCACTCTCAAGTTAATAAAAAAATTTTAAGGCTACAAAACCAAACAATTATCCAATATTTATTTATCCTACCAAAATTTGATATTAAAAAATTACAAGCTTTTTTCTAGAACAAACCAAACACACATGATCTCTTCTGATGCCTACCGGTAGCCTGACAGAGTCACTCCGAGTGACTGACACTGGGTCCCCCAGTGCAAGTCACCCCGCAACAGCAACCCACCCGGCGATCCTCTCCTCTCCTCCTCCTCCTCCTCCTCCTCCTTCCCCTTCTCTTCTCCCCCGAATCCAATAGAATCCCGACGAAACCCTAGTAATCCTTCGCCATGAAATACGCCACCTCCAAGCCCAAGCCGAGGCCGGCTTCGGCGGCACCCCCCGAGCCCAACTCCAAGGCGTCCTCCTCCTCCTCCTCCGCCGCCGATCCCAACAACACCAAGCGCGCGGGCCCCACTCCCGCCGCCGCCGCCAATCCCCCGAACAACGCTAACCCCAACGGCGCGGCCAATCCCGCCCTTCTCCTCCCCTCCCCTCACCCACCACGCCTTCCCTCGCCGCACCCCCACCTCCCGCCGGCGGCGCCGCAGCCGCTGCCACCGTCTCGGCCGCTGCTCACCGTCGCGGCGGTGGAGGATGCGATGGCCGCCATCCCGCCCCCGCCGCAGTACGGGCTCGAGAACCTCGACCGGCGCAACGTCGTGCTCTCCGACGGCACCGTGCGCACCTACTTCGCGCTCCCGGTTGAGCCGCCGCTGTTACCCACGCGCCAGCTCGGGCCTCCGGTCCGTATCCCGGCCCCAGAAAGGCGGCCCCCAATGCCGGCGCCCGCTGCTGTGCTGCCAATGCCGGCCCCCAAGCGGAAGTGGGAGAGCCATGCCAATGGCAGTGCCCCAGGGGAGTCCTCGGGTCGCCAGCCGGAGGAGAAGCGCGTTGTGAAGCAGGCGAAGGTGGAGACGCCAGAGGTGGATGCGAAGGAGCTGAAGAGCTCCTTTCTTAAGATGGTTAAGTTAATAAACGATAACACGGAGCAGAAGAAGAATTACAGGGCCAACGGGAAGATTTCGCAGCTGAAATGCACCGTATGTGGAAGGTATGTTCTTCACACGGTTAAATATGCAAGCTTTGTCTATTTCATTTATGCTATACTTGGATGTAGATCACTGAAATAGCCAATGATGAAACCACACTACTGCAATCAGTAACATTGGGCACAACTTTCTTTTGTAGTATTTCATTACTACTAGGATATCGGCAGTTATGAATGCTGTTTGGCTTGTTAGCTCAAAGCGGAAGCTTTCACGTTGATGACAATCTATAAGTGCTAGTCGTGAAGCATTTCTTTTAGGCAGAAGTAGAGGACAAGGATTTTAACTTTAACAGTTTGGTTTCATGAAAAGGCGGTAGATCATGAGAAGCTGATATTGGGTATGTTAGCTAAATGTCAGTTCAAAATAGTTATTGTATTCTTAGGCCCATTTGTAATACAACAAATTCGTAGGAGGCAGTCTGCTTTCACAGGAATGTTGAAAACCCTGCTTCAGGAATGCTTCTTCCTATATTATAGTATACATTGTGTCAACGGTTGTTTTGCCTTTTGAGTTTGCTTTCTTGGGTGTGGTGGACTTGCTATCATGGTTTTCTTCTCCTCATTTGCTTGCTGGTTTTAATTTATCAGTAGAGAAGCATTTCACCGAAACATTTCACCTTTTCGGTGACTAAGGGCTACGATTTCCCATTGATGTGTACAGGGTTGCTGATCAATGGAGTACCTTGAGTTGGTACCTCTCATGTTTGTCTTGTACACTGATCAGTTTAATAAAAGGAAAAATTAGGTACATGGCATTATAGAGTTGCATGTTTAGAGATATGCCATTACAAACTTGTAGGGTTTTGACATATGGCATTGTACATCAATTTGGACCAGAATACCCTGTTCTTTTCTTTTTTCCATCTTCTCCCCACCTATTCCATCTCCATCCCTCCCTCCATCTCATCCAGCAAAGGCGCGCCTTTGCATCTCTGGTGACGTCGCTCCCCACCATTTCCAGTGAATCTGCTCCCATTTGTCTCTGGCAACAGTGCTTCCCCTCCCAAATCTGGTGACACTGCCCAACTTCTTCTACCTCCTCCATGCTCACCCTGCCGTGTGGTTCGTGTGCACCACGTGCTGCTCTCTGTGGAGGATTTTGTCTGTACCTTCTGCACATGTCTCATGTGGGCCCTCCTCTCCATGCGCAACCTGTCTAGGCTTGGCTGGGACCCTGTGCCTGTGTCATGGTGATGCTGGACTCACATGTGAGGCACTGCCTGCCACCATCCTGAGAAGCAGAGGTGGGGGAAGGAGAGCCAGCGGCATCGACACAGGTGGGGGAGGTGAGCTGGTGGTGTTGATGTCCGCACAGGTCGTATGCTCGAACTGCGCCATGGGAGCCAAGGTGAGGGAAGAGGTAAGAAAATAGAAAGGGGAAGATGAGGGCAAATTGGTCTAATAGAGCTCAAAGTGGCATATATATAAGAAATGCACCTTTGGAATGACATGTATTAAGGCCAAAACTCTATAATGGCATATTTCTAAACCCACAACTTTAGGATGGCACAAACCTATTTTTTTCCTGCAACAAAATAGAAGCTAACTATGTTTGTCAAGGTCTCTAGAACCTATGTTCCGATGTTTAATAATATGTTAAAATTAAAATTACTGTGCTGTAACATTTTCACCAGATAGTTTATGTGCACATGCTTCCTCCCGCTGTTTATTTGAACAGCCATTTGGCTTTGAATTTACTTTCTGAGTGTCTGTCCTTTTTTGGGAACAGAGAATTTAAACTTTGTTTTTTTTCTTGCATGATTTTGATTATTGGTTGCTGGCCCTGTACACATGGGCCTATGTCTTTGTTTTTCTCTCCTCAAGTCATCATTATCTGAAATTTTGCTGTTGAATTGCAGTGGCAGAATCTCCATTTCTATTTTTGAACTGTCATTAAAATTTACAAATACACTTTTATTTTTTGTCATTGTGTTTCTCGATAATTGTTCATAGAATTCCTTTCCCATACAAAATTACTAGTCATGCACTGTTTCTCAAGACAATTATGTGCATGGTTTTAAGAAAGTTTTATGCATGATTTTTTAAGACAATTTTATGCATAATTTTCTTTTCTTAAGACCGTTGTGCACATGATTTGATTACAGGGATTCTATAGATTTGCATTCACTCCTCAACCACTCTTATTATGCGAAGAGTGCAGAGCTTCGTGCTGATCATCTTGGGTTGCACAAAGCTCTGTGTGTTCTTATGGGTTGGAATTACTCAGTAGATCCTGTGCAGAAAAAGGCTTACCAATCATTATCTACTGCTGATGCTGAAGCTAATCAAGGAGATCTTATTTTATGGCCACCAACAGTCATAATTGAGAACACATTCAAGGCAAAGAATGATGGACAAAAGGATGGCATGAGTAATAAAGAGATGGAGGGCAAGCTCAGAGGTATTCCTCAAATGTTTGCTCTGTCACTGTGACTTTGGTAGTTAAGATCGATTAACTTGTTAATGGGCAGAGGTCGTGTTGTTTTCTGTCTCTTGCGCTTGTTTTGGACAGAGTGGTGGTCGTGCTCTTTTTCCCTTAACCTTTTTTTTGTGTGCTGCATTGAGTGCAATCAATTTATGTCTAGTCGGTCGGATATCCACAGTAAATGTTCTAATCCATTTCTGTACACCTTTTTGAAATGGGATAATGGTGTGACTAACAATCAGAATGGCTTTTCACATGGACACATTTGTGCTTTCGCGTACATGTTCTATCACCATTATCTAATATAATTACTTTTCACATGGACAATTGTCCATGCATTATTTCCATTATCAAATAAGCATTAGTTTGTTGCAAACTTTCAAAATCATCAAATAAACATCTTCTGTTTTTTTTTATTTCCTTGCACAAATCTTGAAGAATTTTGGGTGGGTAGGATAGTGCATCTGCCTTATAAGCAGAATTGACCAATTAGGCTTACAGTATATCAGCTGTTCAGTTAAAATTTCTAGACTTTTTGCCTGTCATACCTGGCACATTGTGTAATTCTTTATTAGTCTTGAGGAGCCTTTTTGGTGACCTTTCCCCAATTGAAATTCAGTTGCGCTAATATTAAGGTCTTTACAAGCTAGTGATTTTGCTACTGCCACTAAATTAGGAATACTATTTAGATATCAGTTAGTTCAACCTGCCTTTGGCTCTACATTAAGGCTTCAGACATTATTGTGTCATCAATGGCTCATATTCAGTTAACAATTGATTGTTATTGATCCAATTGTTTACACACTGATCTGTTTATTCTCTAAATTTTTATAATTTAACAAAAGATAAAAATATACTGTCAATGAATTATTAAATAAAGTCTGATTCCTTTGCTATTGGGGAGTTTGATCTGCCTGACATTGTTCCCTGCTTTTGTCACTACGGGTTGCAATTGAGTTGACCTTAGGATTTCTAAGGGGATTTAGACTTTAGAGTAGACTGAGCTCAGTAGGTGCTCTGGGCATTTTTGTATATGATTTTGATGTACTAACTTGATCGAGTGGACTGTGTGTGCACAGCAGGCAGAAGCTCAAACGGGTTCAAACCTCAGTAGGCCCAATGCCTGTTCACACATTACATTTTTATATGCATTTAATTTCTCTCCACATTGCATATAGGATTACAAAGCCATGTGGCCTATGCTAGTTAACTAGCCTTATTAGGCCATAGATTATGAACAAACTATGATGATTTCTTAATATGCTTGTGATTCTGACACTTACAAAGCATCTGGATCTTGTATGGTGTCTTAGGAAAATGGAAATTCTGGGGACTGATTGGCCCTGATCCATTTTGTGTAAAACAATCTCTTTTCACATATGATAATATTACTGACATTATACCTGTTCTGGAGTTTACTCAAGTGTTTACTTATGCACATTTTCCCTCAAGTTCACATATATATTGCTGGCATTAATCATAGCTCTTATGAAATTCAGTTTATTTCTTCAAGGTGAAGTTTACTACTTTAAATCTGTTACTCTTTGTTTTGAATACTGATGTATGTACCCATTGTTGTCTTTTGTCCAGAAATGGGCTTTACCGGTGTCAATGTGAGTCCAATCTTTGGAAAGGATGAACAGAGATCAATGCTGGTGAAGTTTGCTAGCAGCCTTGCTGGTCTCAACGAGGCCGAGAAGCTTTCCCGGTCCTTTGAGAACCAAAGCCATGGCCGTGCTGAATGGTATCGCGTCCGAAACACTCCCCCTGGTGCTGATGGGGGCAGTAGCCTGTCGCTGGTGAAGGTGGATGCCAAGGGGGAACGGACATGGACCCTCTATGGCTACCTGGCTACCGCATGGGACCTGGATGTGCTCGACCTGGAGTCGAAGCAAAATGCTGTAATAAAGAGCAGAAAAGAGCTCGATTTGTCAGAATAGGAAAACCCCTGGTGCTCGATGTGTGTTGAAAGTCAGTGATTCAATTCTTGTAATTTATAGACAGCAACTGAATGGCGGGAGCAGGAGAAGTATGATTCAAGAGGTTTATATGACTAGGCCGCTGAGTTGAACTATCGAATTTTTTCTATCGAGTTGTCGATTTCAATACATAATTCCAATAACTGATTTGGTTTCAAAGAAGTGTTGGAACTCGAAATGCTAGATAGGAGATACTCCGTGCCCACAGAACATGTCATGTTAAAACTTAAAACTCGAGCTTCAATATTTTGATTGGATGCATGTACATAGTTGTCTTCAAGAGTGTCTTTGATATTAATGTTATAGCTTCATCGGGTGGCGGTTTTATATTCTGAGGTATTTGATTACTATTTAGTGTGCATGCATCAGCATATCCAGACCTAACACCGAACATTTAGTTTATATTTTCAACGGGCATTTAACTGGACTGTATCTACGCTTAAAAGTGGATACAGTCATCTACGAGTAAAATGGGAAATAAATATTTTGGGTTATTAAATGGAAACATCTGAAACAATGGACCCACATCCCCTTGTTTTTCTTGAAAATTACGTCCTATTTTGTTTTTAAAGACTACTCCTTCTGTCGTTAAATATATGTTGTCGTTGTAGGACTTTTGACTACAAAGTTTAATTGCTAAAAAAACTTATTATAAATATAAAAAATATAAGTCATGTTTAAATATCTTATACGATAAAACAAATTATAATAAAAATAAATCATAGTTACATATTTTTTAATAAGAAAAATGTACAAAAGTCAACAACAAACTACATTTAAAAACATTAGTAGTCCATTCAGCATCCATTGTCCCAGCAGGTATCCTCTCCCACTCACATCACAAAGGAACTTATCAATACAGTAACACACAACAATATAACACGATCAAGGTTAACTAGGAGAAACTCATACTATGAGTCAATTAATTCATTACTTCAATATATATCAGGAACACATCCTCCAGACATGTTTAAATGTCAGTACTTCGCTAGATGATCACAAATACTAAGCAATTAACCATCACATATAGTGTGTTCCCAAATTTATTTTTCGAATATTAGGTGTCATCCACACAGGGGAAGTCCAGTTCGACCAAAGCTGAGGGGACACAATTTCCTCAACTCGGTTATTTTCCAAGTTGATCACTCCGCGGTGATTATTCTCGAATGATTTGATATAGTACTCTATATCATCAGTAAAATATACATGGTTTGCCTTCAGAAGAGGAGAGTCATCATCAGGGAGGCAGAGTGATTGGTTTTGCCCAAGAAACAGCACATTCTCACCCAGGTTGCATATTTCCACAAGCTTTCCTAGTGGTATTGCAAACATAAGACTTATCGTCATGGTCATCTTCATCCTCGTCATCCAGTGGATCGTACGATCTGCATACCTGGTTCAGGACCATCTTCTGTGCGATTGATTGATTGCTGGGCCACTGAGATCAAAAGCATGAATTTCTCCTTCTGATGTCAAGGCATACAGCAAATCATTTTGGAAGATGCAGTCCTCATAGTATGTGTGTGGTGGCATCTAGGTCCACTCATCATCCCCCGATGTCGCAAACGAGAGCTGCGAATACGGGTTATGGATGAGTGCCACAAAATAGTTCCCCTCTGGATGGATCAGAAGACAAACTGCCTTGTTGAAGAGGAAGTTCTGCAGTTCACTAGGAGCATGGATTGAGGGTAAGTAAGAAAACATCATATTTGCAGTTCTGTAAAATAAGAACTCGTACTTGTGGACAGCACTGGCATCGTCGAAGACGGGCCTCACCTGCTCAATGGTGGTGACTGACGGCAACGCAATCTGCTCACCGGCGATGGGATTGACAAGGTGCAACTCTGACATCTCATCGGCGGTGACGATCCGGCCATAGCTGGATCCTATGATATACCTACTAGGCATTACTGAATCCGGGAGATTCAACGACAACGTGTATGCCTTCTTTTCTGTTAGGCTGTAGAGACCTGTACCCTTGGTGCCATCGGATTCAGATGTGTACAGCAGGCATGGTGTCTGCCGATGCAGCTTGCAAGGTCCAAGACTGAACTGAATAAGCTTGTGTATGCGGATCGCCAAGACGAGCAAACTGAACCAGCAGGTATGATGTCCAGTGGAAGCTCCATCTCCCTCTTCTTGCTACTTGATCACCTTTGCTTCTTGTTGCACTTACCCTGTCCTAGCAAAAGTTTCTTGTTTCTTTACCTAGCTACGATTCGGATTCAAAATCGAATCACTTGTTGACCCAAAAAGAAACCATACTTTCTTGCTCAGACTCCTCGAACTGTCAAAATCATATAGCCGAATTTCTGAAGGCAGCACCTCAAAGTAGAGTTTGCTGTTGTTGTTTGTCTATCTAGTATCTCCCCTGGTTGATGAGCAGGGGGTTCTCGAGAGAAACACATTACTGTAGCAACCAATCTGCAGCCTTGTAGGAGTAGGAATCTCAAGGACTCCATTCTTTGAGTTGTTCATGACGGATTAGAAACGGATTCTGACCAAAAAGTATTAAAAAAAAGGAAAGAGAGAGAACTTTGGCCAGCAGCGGAATATTTGCCGGTGGCGGTGGTGGAAGGTCGACGGCTTTGGTGGCACGAGTTCTATACAGCGGCGCCGCTCACTAGTGCAGCATGTCGCTTTACTCCAATGGGGGAGGGAGGAAGCCAACTCATCGTTGTGTTGGATGGTTGGAGAGGAGAAAGAAGCTGGACAAATATATTTTATATTTTTTATATTTTACTTAACATGTCTGAAGGTTTCACAGAAATGTTTTAACTAAGGTTAGGTCGTGTTGAAGCTGTTTGAAACATATTAATTTTTTTCCTGATTTTTGATGTTTCACGCATGATAGAAAAACGTTGTCTTTGAAACATTTCTCCACAAGTGATGATAATGATTAATTTTTGAGGAAAAATGAGACGCTCGTTTTATAGCTATGTGCAATTTATATTAAGCTCAATGAGAATAATTTCTGTTATTTGAAAGTTGACCGACGGTTTTTTTCAGCATTGGAATTGATAGCTATATCAGACTGTTTATAAAATTTGACATGTGAAAAGTAAACACGATAAACCATCGTATATCTGTGTATATCTATTATATAAAACACAAATACGCCCCGTCCCCCTCTATCTCTCCCAGCCACGTGTAAAGACAAGCCACCATGTCTCCCTCCCTGTGTCTCTCTCTCCCTGCCAGTTCGGGCCCACAAATATGAGCCGACCTAAGTCCGCGAAATCTCCAACGGTCGCGGGAGAGAACACCACCGCCTCGCCTTTGCTCTCGAGTCTTCGCCTCCAGATTCCTTGGAGAGAGGCGGAGGAAGATACGCATCAACCGGCGGCGGGTATGAGCGGCGGAGGAGGCGGAGGCGGCGGCGGAGAGGGAGGGGAGGGAGCGGCGCCGGGTGCTACGGGGCCCGTCCTGGTGGGCTCGATGGAGGAGCTCGTTGGGAGGTTGATGGCCATCCTCGATCGCCCCGAGGCAGAGGTGCGCGAGGCGCTTCTGGACTCCGGCACGGACCCCTTCGACGCCGTCGACCGCATTCTCTCCGAAGGTATGCGTCTCGCTCTCCTCCTCCTCCGGTCGTGGTCCCCCTCATTGAGCCTTCCATTCCCATGGCGCGCGCGCACTCGGACGAACTAGGGTTAGGGCCGCGACACGCTTGATGGGGTTAGAACGCGCTAGCTCCGCCGCGGGCCCGATCGAAAGCATCGTCGCGGGGCGCGCGCGCGTGGCCGCCTCCGCCGGATTCGCTGGAGCGGAGGCAGGTATCGCGCCGCGCCGCGGCGTGCGCCGCTGCCTCCGCCGAATCGCTGGAGCGGGGGCGGGCGCGCGAGCAACCGCTGCGGCGTGCGAGAGGACTCGAGCTTGCCACGGCTGCTGTCCGCTGAATAGCTTGGGGCGAGTGCGGACCGGAATCATCCCGTGGCGCTCGGGGCTAGCAGCGGCCGCCCGCCGTGGAGTTGCGCGGACCGAGCGCGCCATTGCGGGCGGACTGGAAGCACCTCGAGGCGCGCTGGTCTCGCCGCGGACACCGCTGTGGAGTTACACGGGTTGAGCGTGCCATTGTGGGCGAACTGGAAGCAACTCGCGGCGCGTGGGGCTCGCCACGGTTCGCGGGCGGCTCTCGAAAAGTTTCAGCCGTCTCGCGCTTCTCCTCCTCCTCCTCCTCCGGTCGTCGGCCCCCGCCTTCCATTCCCATGGCGCGGGCTGGACGAACTAGGGTTTATGTGTGGGTTGGGCCGTCAGGGGTAGGACTGCGAGCCTGCGACACGCGCTCTGATCGAGCCATCGCCGCGCCATGCGCGGCTGCCTCGGCCGAGGCGGGCCCGTCGCCGCGGCGTGCGCTGCCACTTCCACCGGAGCGCTAGAGAGAGGAGGCGGGCCCCAACAACCGCCGGCCGCAGTGTGCTAGATGTCTCGTGCTCGCCGCGTCCCCCAACGCCGACGAATCGCTGGGGCGTGGGCGGACTCGAAGCGCCTCGCGGACAGCGGGCATGCACTCAAGCTCGCCGTAGAGTTCCGCGGGCCGAGCGCGCCATCGCGAGCAGCTGGAACGGGTGATGACCACATCCATCACTATCACCATCGCGCCATCTGCTGGAACGGGCACCCTCAGGCCATCCCGGAGGATATGGAGCTCGTTCTTGGCAGGATGTGTATTTAGGAGCAATCTGGGAGGTTGAGGATAATTGGCGTTTTCCCTCTTTGCGAATATTGATTTGAATCCCACTCTCTGAACATTGCCTTGAATCCCTCTCTCTCTTAACATTGCCTTGAATCCCTCTCTCTGAACATTGGCTTGAATCCCTCTTTCTGAACATTTGCTTGAATCCTTCTCTCTGAACATTGGCTTGAATTGCAGGCACTTTCACGAAGGTGACGAGAAGGAATAATAATAAGAAGAAGGTGATTAGTGGTGTGATGTCTTCGGCGAACAGGAACTGTGGTGCGCGTCAGAAACGACAGGGTGGGATGTAACCCTCTTGATACCTTATTGAATAGAATCTCGGTGTGTTGATCGTTTCTATGTTCTTTTGGATGAGTTTAGCCTTTTGTTTATTGTAGGTTCAAGAACACGCTTCCTAGTTATTCCTCATCGTACTTGCAGATTTCACCACTTTAGTTTATAGTATTCTATCTTAGAGGTGCATTTGTTCTGTGGTCAGTGAAAAAATATTAGACCAAGAAAATTCAATAATTGTTTCCCTGTGTGTCATTGCTTAGGGACCGTTCCCGTTGCCACGAGTTTGACTTATGGAAGACTTCCATCGAAATGTCATTCATATTTTCATAAAACTATATGTGGTTTTTAATAGTGTTAGAAAATTAGCAACGAATGTGGTTTGGATGTTTGAGTTTCGACATCCATGCGTGTATGACTAACTTAGGGTGAAATTAGGTCTAGGTATACAGGATGCCTTGAAGTTTAATTTTAATTGAGACTAAAACTCAGAAATAAGTTAATGTTTGAAACGATGAAAAATACATGTGACAAAGGTGAATATATGGTAGCGTATAGTGGACACTGTATGAGAAGAACTTTACAACAGTTTTCACAAGATCAGTGCAAGGGTCTGAAATTCGCAAAGAAAATAGAAAAATAAAAAGGAAGAACGCGCGCGAGCTGAAGACGTAGCAGCTGACATGCAGGGCCGCAACGGCGTGCGTGTCAGGCTCAGGCGCGTGTGGCTGGATTATTTGTGGCTGGCGATTGGACTTTTGTGGTCTTCCGTGTGGCCACCTATGTGGATGAATGTAAAGTTTGATTTAAAATCTAATGGATGAGATTAGATTTAAAGTGATCTTAAGAGCATTTTTGACTTTTCCTTAGGGTAATTTTAGTAGGCAAAGGGAACCATCATATTGAGAGAATTTTTGGTGAGGCTTTTTGGAAGGTGTTTTATGTATTTGTGAGGACTTTTGCAAGAGTGAGATAAGAGGTCCTTTGAGGTATGTTTGAGAGCTTTGTTGAAAACTTTTTGTAAACCCTTTCAATTAATCAAAGTGTAGTTTACTTTGGAATTTTATTTTCTGCATTTAAGAGGTATTTCTAATAAATGATATCTTGCCAATTACCACCCAAGTTGTAACAGAGAGATTAAACCTTGGGATCGATTAATGATGAGTAGTTCACAAAGTTTTGGTGTAGCATAAGTATTTGATGGGCTATTCTTTTCATAATGTACAGATCGATCCATTTGGAGGACGCTCTTGTCTAGACACACCGTTTGAAGACTCTAGCAATGAGAATAAAAAAGATGAAGTGACAATTCCGAATGCTCGCTATTGCTCAGTTCGAGCTGATGCTCGCTACTTCAAGTACAACATGTGTACTCCACTTCTAAAAGAACAGGTTAGTTTCCAAAGTTGTTAATTTCTTTTGTGATTCAAAATAGTTAATTTTTTATGCACCTTTTAGTTGATTTTTCATTTATATCTAACTATGTGCTCTTATTATTTTCAGATGCAAAACCATGTGAGACGTAAGCACCACACGAAGGGATTTTTGTGCTCATCAAGCGGTTGTTTAGTGAGGACTTTGACGCTGTCTGACATCGGCCTTCATCATTTCTACTGTCACGAAAAGAAAACAAGGTTATTGCGCTTTTTCATAATTTTTAATTGAAAAGGTTCTAGAGCATTCCTTTTTATTATGTCTAATTGCTTTATTTCCATTTTTAAGAGTGGTGGAGGCCCTTGCTGAAGGATTGAGATAACGTTCGATTCTGCTGGGGATGACAGGGATTCTACTGAGGTGATGAAATCCTTGTTGAATATACATAATTCTTAGTTGACTTCTATTGGGTACTTTTGTAGTATATCTTGTTACATGTTACTGTTGAGTTTTCGCTTGAGTATCACTGGGTTACCCTTTCTACATATTATTAACAAGTCTTAAGCATTTTTTCTTGATATTATTCGTACATTGTCTAGACATAACACATTAGCACAAAATAGATGAACACCAATTATTAACAAGTCTTAAGCATTTTTTTGACATTATTCGTACCATAACACGTCGGCACAACATAGATGAACACTAATTATTAGCAAGTCTTAAGCATTTTTTCTTGACATTTTTCGTACATTGTCTAGACATAACACGTCAGCACAACATAGATGAACACCAATAGGATCACCAATTCATAAAGTGAAAAATATCCCGTACGTGATTGCATTGCCAACTGACAGATATACTTGCAGTAACTGTTGAGATGAATTACTATTATGCAGAAACCAACATGCCATTAGCAAATAATTGTGAACATGCGGACAAAACTTCAACACAGCCCCATACCACAAGATAAGGGGTATTGGAGAGGCGGTGGAGAACCTTTCTTATGCTAACTTATTAGCTTATAATTAATTAAATATATATATTTAAAAATGATTAATATGATTTTTAAAACAAATTTTCTATATTTTTTAAAATATATTAAAATATACACAAGTATTATGGTGTCTATAACTACTACTATTATTATAATAACGTATTACTGATAACTATAATACTATACACTATTTTGATTCAATTAGACTCATTTGACTTAACATCAAATGGAAGAATGCTGGTTGATCTCTTGACAATAAGTCAGAGAGAAGTAATATGGATAAGATTCACTCGTATCTAAGTGTGACTAACAAATATGAGCGAGTTGTGTGTGTCTTAGCACGCACACTCCTCATCCACGCACAACGATCGGACGTGCCATTCTCTAATGGACTCACCTCTGATCTCCTCTAGCACAAGATTAAAAGGTGAGAGACCGGCTCGCAAAATTGTGACGATCTTCGTGCAATAAGCCACTCTTGAAAAATCTAAGAACCCCCAATCCTCACGTGCGCAAGGAGATCAAAGGGCAATCTTCATTGCCGTTCTCCAAACGACGACTTCCATCTCCAATTCGGTCTAGTTTAGGTGGCGACCAAAAGGACGATGCCATCCATACCGCACACTTCTATCTCAATACCGATATGCCATTACACCGGCACATGCAATCCTGACGATCACAACTGTGTGGCCAATTAATTCCACATGATTTTCATATAAGCATATATATATATATATATATAAAAGCTAAATTTAAAATTATGATTAAAATCCCAACGATCCATAGTGAAATCTGGGCCAGCAAGATCAAATATGTGAATTTCTCCTAATAAAGTCATAGCATACAACAACCCATCTTTAAAAATTCAGTCCTCATACTCACAATATGGGAGAAGCCAAGTCGATCACCTACTCTTGCAAACGAGAGCTGTCCATGTGGATTGTGGATGAGCACCACAGTATATCCTCCCATGTATGGATCAGAAGACAAAAATGCCTTGTAATTGAGGAATTCCCGGAGCACACTAAGAGCAAGGATTGAAGGTGAGTCGGAAATCGTCCTCTCCCCTGTGTACCATAAGTACTTGTAGTTGTGGATAGCGCCGGCATCATCGAAGATGGGCTTCACCTGCTCAAATGGTGGTGATCGATGGCAGGGCGATCTGCTCAGTGGTGATGGGATTGACAAGGTGCAACTCTGACCTCTCATCGGCGGTGACGATCCAGCCATAGCAGGATCCTATGAAATACCTATTAGGTACATCCAGGAGCGTCAACGTGTACGCCTTCTTGTCTGCAAGGCTGTAGAGACCTGTAGCATGGGTGCCATCAGATTCAAATGTGTACAGCAAGCGTGGTGTCTGCTGCAGCTTGCAAAGTCCAAGGCTGCATATGCTTGTGTACGCAGATTGCCAAGAGGAGCAAGACAGAACCCAGAATGAAGGCAAAATGAAGGCAAAATGAACACAAAAGTCAGATACACACTCACGTTCTGATCGATTATGCAAAATGAAGGCAACTAACACCAGTCTGAACCAAAACAAAGCGATAATGTGGAAGATGGATGATGGCATTTCACGCTCTCATTCCTACAAATGATCTGGCACAACAAGTCTAATGTAAATATGAACCAAGAATCGCAGGTACCTTCAATTCCATATGCAGCATATATCCACGGTGTGCAGATACCAGAAGTTAGGGTAGTTTTACTTTCGTCGCAATTTCAGATTTCAGGTTACATGAAAAACTGGAAAGGGAGGGTCAAGAAACTAGACAACAATCACCTTTGCCCGAACATTCATTGAGAAACCTCATCAGTAACTAGGCAAGGCAAGGCAAGCAGCAAGCTGAAGTTCGGCATTGCAGTATAATTTCAGCACAACATGAGAGAACTAATTACCATTCAGCATAGCATGATTCTGACACATGAATACTTGGCTGAAACATAAACAGAGGGCAGAAGGTCAGAATGTCAGTTACATAGAATAAAACTAATTTAGGAATATGCCACTAAATTCACGGTGCTTTTAGCATTTGACATCCAATTCGCATCACTTTCATTATATGTCATGGGGATGCAAATTTTTTTTCCATTTTGTGCCACTTCTGTCCATCCTACCAAAAAATTTGCATCTCCGTGGCATTTAATGAAAGAAATGCCTTATATAACTACTTTTAAAAGTTACGTAATTAATTAATCCTGATAGTAACGCAGTTAAATGGTCCTCTAAATTATTAGATTTTGTTGTATCATACACTCTGTTCGATAATATAAACATTTTAGGATTTTTATGACAAATTAAGGAGAAAAGGGAAAGTTCATATTGCCTCTTATTAAACATGCATCCCACCTTCTGATTTGAGCTTAGATATAGCATAGATACACCATATAAATGAGATTGCACAAAGAAACGTACCATAGTACAGTAGGGAGGGTTGGGTATATTAAATTCTTGAAAGTCCTTATTTTAGGATGTAGAAATTATTTATAAAGCTGAGTTGCACAACATCTATCCATTAGTAATCTAAATGCTAGAAAATATGGTGAATGTTTATTTCACTAGATGCCGTATGCAAACATCTTCTTAGCGCATAAACACAGTAGTTTACAACGAAATCATGTCTTATATAAAATGTTATAATATGTCTGACCCGTGTGGCTGTACGGGTTGATGGCTAGTTATGAAAAATGACAAGTAAACATCAACAAAGCGAGTAATATTATTGTGAAACTCTTTGGGAGCCGGCTGCCCCAAGCTCGAACCCAGGTTTTTGAAAAGAAAAATCCCCCTCGCACGAGGTAAAAGTGTGCTGGTTGACTGCGCTCGGTTACATGCCACATTCGGCCCCAGCTGTGTCCGTGTGTGTGTGGACTTTGTTAAATATCGTGAACCATGTTAAGTTTCAACAAAGTTTATGTGTTACAAACGATACGCAAAATGTTCGTTCACTTTTAGAACACTAGACTTGTTGTATATATAGACCTGACTCTCTAATAAAAAATAAGTTTTTAGTCTCACTGTATACTACATTTCTATATAGTATCAGAGTAGAATTAAACATCCCGACGCGTTAGCAACCTTCTCGCCGATGAGCCGACGACTTATCTCCATCGTAGACCTTTTCCTCTGGTATTCTTCCTTTACTTCTTCGTCTCGGTTTTTATCCCCATCGTCTCCTTCGCAGACGGTCTTTTCCTCCTCCACCGCTTACTCGCAACTTCCACCACGTGACAAGGAGACGACCTTCATCCACCTCCTCGTTTTGTCCAGACCCACCTTCGCTTCCCCTAGCATTGACGCACCTTCCCTTCTTCTTACGTCGACGCACCTCTGCGTCTATGCCCTTCATCGGCTGAACCCGTCCGTCCTCCATCGGCTGGAGCACTCTTTGGGTTCTTGCTCTTCTGACACGCTCACCTGTCCCCTGGACACGAAATTTCTCCCCTCATGTCCGTGCCACTCCGACGCGTCCACGTGTCCACGGACACGAATTTCTATTTTCTGGATGCGAACTTTCCTTTTTTCGTGCCTGCGACTTCTCCTGTTTTTTGGGTCCGCCCTACTCAGTTGTGTCCACGTGCCCACGGATGCGAAACCCTACATCCCGGACGTGAACCCTCTCATGCCCATGACCTACCTACTCTCATCGGCCACGCACCAATCCACATCGGCTCCACACCCGCCACCATCGGCTCAACACACACCTTCCTATTGGCTTATCACGCCCCACTACTCATTCGCCCTTTCCCGTGTCTAACCATAACCACCAAATCAGCTCTTGTTTCCGGTACTCCTAGTCGCCGGATCCCTTCCGGCCATCAGCGCTCTCGACAATACCTCGGGCACCCCGATGTTCTCCCTACCCTACGCCGTTGTCAATGTGAAATCTCACGTTCTTATTTCTCTCGATCTCAATGCTAACCATTTTAAGTGGGTTTTCTTCTTTAAATCTTTATATAGAAAGTTTGATTTTTGCTCCCTTATTGACGGCTCCGCTCCACCTCGCCCCGATGACTCCTAGTGGGATATCACCAAGTGCTGCGTGCACAGCTGGCTGCTCGGCTCGATCGATGACTTTATTCTCGACCTTGCCATAGACGACACCAATCCCACCGTTCGCGATCTCTGGGTGGCCATCGAGTGGCTCTTCCAAGCAAATAAGCAGCCGCGCACCATATTCCTACTCAACTAGTTTCATTTCATGGTACAAGGGGACTCCTCTGTCTCCTTATACTACCAACGCCTCAAGGTCAAGGCCGCCGTCCTCCGTGATGTTGGCCACACTGTGGCCGACTCACAACTCATTCTTGCCCTCTTGCGAGGACTCAACCCTCGCTTCTCCAACACCATCGATGACATTGCCAACTCCACCCCTCTTCCCACATTCGCCTGGGCTAACGATATGATGGTTCTAAAGGAACTTCGCCTAGCCAACGATAAGAAGACTATGGCCCACACCACTCTTTTCGTCGCAGCCGATCATGGCTGCAACAACCCCATCGGCTGTCGCCCACCGTGTGCTGCTACCTCCTCTCACGGCTCTGGCAGTCATGGCTTCGACCATGGCAATAAAGCCCACGCTGGCGGAAATGGCAAAGGCAAAGGGAAGGGCAAGGGCAAGAGCTAGAGCGGTCCGATGCAACCGCGTCTTGCTCCTGTCCCTACCCCGTCCGCTAGTCCCATGGGTTCGTGGCTCTGCTATAACCCCTAGGCACTTTAACCCTAGCTACGTAGCCCCATCGGCTGGCAACCCGGGGTCCTCGGCGCACATCCCTAGGCCCACCTGACGTCTGCTCCCGTACAACCGCCTCAGTCGATCACACCCTCGCCAACCACCTAGTCGGCTCCCTTATGGAACCAGGCTGGCCTCATCGCCGCCCTCAACTAGATGACGCTCCAACCCTAGTACCCCTAGGTGCTAGACAGTGGTGCGTCATCCCACATGGCTTCATTGGACGGTATACTACTCTCTCGCCATCTTTCCTCCTCACCCTTCGTCACCGTCAGCAATGGACAATCTCTTCCTATCACATGCCGTGGTAACTCCATCCTACCTACACCCACATCTAACTTTTCACTCCACAATATCTTAATTGTTCCTTATCTCATCCATAATCTGCTTTCTGTCCGCCAATTCACTAGAGATAACAATTGCTCCATTGAATTTGACGATTCTGGTTTCTCTGTGAAGAATATCCTGACCCGGCGCGAGATGCTTTGATGCAATAGTGCCGATGACCTCTACAACATCCCTGCTGCGCCGTCCACTCTTCACACCAGCCTTGACATCTCCAGCAACTTGTGACATCTTCACCTCGGTCATCTCAGCCCTGACGCTGTTGCCACTCTCCGTCGCAGCGCCTCTATCCAGTGCAACCACAACAGCTCTACTGTTTGTCACTCCTGTCAACTTGGCAAACATGTGCGGCTGGCTTTGTTTCCCTTTATCTCTTGTACCTCTAGACCTTTTGACTAATTCACTATGATGTGTAGACTTCTCCAGTTAAAAGTGTTTCGGGCTATCAATACTATCTTGCTCTACTTGATGATTATACACATTACTACTGGACTTTTCCCCTCACAAGCAGGTCTGAGGTTACCTCCCATCTTATCAATTTCACCAATTATGTTTCAACTCAATTTAATCTTTCTATCCAAGCCATACAGGCTGAAAATAGCATGGAGTTTGTAAACCATACCATCCAAGCTTTCTTCACCTCCTGTGGTATCCACCTTTGCCTCTCCTGTCCTTACACCTTCCCCTAAAACAGCAAGACCGAGCGCCTTCTTCATACCCTAAACAACATCGGTCGTACTATGTTTCTTCACGCCCATCTACCTACACCCTACTGGGCTGAAGCACTCACCACTGTGACCTATCTGCTGAATCGGCGCTCTTGCTCCTCCATTCGTCACAACATTCTCTACACTCTTTTATATCATAAGATACCTGACTACTCTCACTTACGTGTCTTTGGGTGTCTCTGCTATCCCAATCTGATAGCCACCGTCTCTCATAAACTTGCACCACGCTCCACCGTTTGTATCTTCCTTAGCTATCCCTCTTTCCACAAGGGATATCGCTGTCTTGATCTCTCCACCCGTCGGATCATCATTTCCAAATATATCGTTTTTGACGAGTCTTGCTTTCCATTCGGGTTACTCCACCATGGACTTTCGTCTGGCGACCTTGATTTTCTTCTCACCCACACTGTACCATCCCGACATTTACCACAAACCACACCTCTGCAGCCCACACCGGTCGTTCCTGAGAATCCTCTGAACGACTACCCCACTCCTCTCCATTCCACTGTCATACCAATCGGACCTCCATTGGCTCGACAACCTTCATCGGCTCGCCACCCTCCATCGGCTCATCAACCTCCATCGGCTCACCAACCTCCATCGGCCCTTACCCTCCAACGGCTCAGGCTGACCTCGTCTAGCCCTTTCTCCAGATCTACAGTCGCCGATCCCACCCCGCTGTCACCTTTTCTCCTTCCGACCCCGCCCCACAACCGATATTGCCATCGGACCGTGCGACCTCTGCTGTCTCCACCTCCTCTCATATGATCACACAATCTCAAACTGGGTTTATCCATTCCCCTTGCGACTCGTCATTGTGCCGTCTCGTCCATCCTTGCGACTCACCGTTATGTCTTAGCCGATCCTCAGTGGTGTGCGGCTATGGCCAATGAGTACAAGGCCCTCATGGACAACGAGACCTGGTGCCTCATATCTTGTCCTCCTAGTGCCAACGTTGTGACCGACAAGTGGATCTTTAAACACAAGTTTCACTCCGATGGCTCGCTTGCTCGTCACAAGGCGCGCTAGATAGTCCGAGGTTTCTCTCAACGTCCCGTCATCGACTACGAGGAGACTTTCAGTCTCGTCGTCAAGCTCGCCACCATTCGGGTTGTGCTCACCCTCGCTGCCTCGCGCTTTTGGCCAATTCATCAGCTTTATGTGAAGAATGCTTTTCTTCATGGTCATCTGACGAAGACGGTCTACTGCCAGCAGCCTCCAGGCTTCGCCGACCCATCCCATCCCGACGACGTCTGTCTCCTTCAGCGCTTTCTCTATGGCCTCAAAGAGGCCCTTTGGGCTTGGTTCTAGCGCTTTGCTGCCTATTTTTAGTAACTTGGTTTTGTAGCCTCCATCTCTGATACATTCTTTCCATACTTCACACCGAGGATGCCACCGCCTACCTTCTTCTCTATGTCGACGACATCATCCTTACGGCGTTCTCGACAACCACCCTATAGCACATCATGACCCGACTCCGCTCGGAATTTGCCATGATCGATCTAAGTCCTCTACACCACTTCCTTGGCATCTCTATCACGCGCTCTTTCCACGGGTTATTCCTCTCCCAGCGCCAGTATGCCATGGATTTTCTCTAGCGTGCAAGCATGGCCGAATGTCACTCCACCACCACTCCAGTCGACACTCGCACCAAGCTCTCCGCCACCGACGGCTCTCTCGTCGCTGACTCCTTCTAATACCGGAGTCTTGCTGGTGCTCTACATTACCTAACACTCACACGGTATGATCTCACTTATGCCATTCAGCAAGTGTGTCTCTTTATACATGCTCCGCACGAATCTCACCTTACGTTGCTCAAGCGTATCCTTCGCTACGTGAAGGGCACACTGTCCACCGGCCTACACCTCAGCTCTAGCCTCATCGACTCTCTCACCGTGTACTCTGACTCGGACTGAGCGGGTTGCCCTGACTCCCGACACTCTACATCCAGCTACTGCGTCTTCCTCGGCGACATTCTAGTCTCTTGGTCCTCCAAACGTCAGATTACAGTGTCTCGGTCAAGCGCCGAAGCCGAGTATCGCGTCGTTGCTCATGTCATCACCCAGTGCTGCTGGATTCGCCAGCTTCTCTAAGAGCTCCATACACCAGTTGTTTCCACGACAGTTGTTTACTACGACAATGTTAATGCCGTCTACATGACCGTCAATCTGATTCACCATCGTCACACGAAACACATTGAGATTGATATTCACTTTGTCTGTGACAAGATCGCTTTAGAACTCATTCGGATACTTTATATACCGTCGACGCATCAGTTCGCTAATATCATGACAAAAGACATACATACCCGCGCCTTTGTTTATCAGTTTTTGTTTCAGTCTCTCCTGTTACAACTAAAGGAGGTGTTAAACCATTAGACTTGTATATATAGACTCGACCTCTCTTATAGAAAATAGGGTTTTAGTCCCACTGTATATTATACTTCTACGCTTATCACTAATTTGTAAAGTGGGTTGTTACCGATTGCATTTTTAAGCTAACAGCAGAGTGATACTCCTGCTGAAGAATAAGTTCTACTCTTGTTTTTTTTTTCTCTTTAACAATCAAATTTCTGGAACGTTGATACAAGTATTTAGACTCATGGTAAAAGGACACCTTCAGATTTCTGATATGGTTTCGTGTATAACAATAGAAATTCCTACAAAAATGTATATTGAAGACCATTCACCGTGCAAATGAAAAGACAATATTCCTTCACCGTTTCAAACCGAATCAACGTCAATGGCGTTGTAGTCAAGACAGAAAAGGGGAATAGCTGTATTTTCTAAACGAGTAACAGTTTTAACAACTATTACAGAATGACAGATCATAATAGGAAGCCAAAAAATGAGCAACGGTGCATCTGTTATGTGTCTAAATTTCCAGTTAAATCACTGAACACACTTAAAACTCTTTTTCCGGCAAAATCGAGTACACTAATTTAATGATTGCAATGTACTGACAGAAAAAAAAAGAGACTAGGATTGCAAACCCTTCCACATTGTAGAGTAACCAGTAGCAGAGGCCTTCGCAATGGAATGTCAGGATCGTTTTTGAAAAGAACTTATCCTTCGGTAAAACATAACAACTGACACTTTCTTTTTTTTTCTGAAAAGAATTAACATATACGACTAAATTTCAGTTTTACTAATATATTTTATAATTTCAAGCTTCTTCTTAATTTTGGCAAGTAATGGGGTGTCATTACAAAGGAAAATGTCAGGAACAGAGGCTGGATCAAGCTCATAGAAGCCACGGAGCTTGCCACCTCTTTCTTCTGTCAGACTGAAGGAGGATATTTGGTGAGAAAACATCAAACGATCTCGTGTAGCTATCTCCAGAACTCCATTTCGCTTGTCAGGCTTGAACACCGCTCGGTAGCCATAAACTTTGGGCAGAAGAGAAACATTTATACTTGCTTCCGTGCGCTCAACGATATCCATATCCCCAATGGCGAACTTGCAAGTATCTATGCTGGAAGGAGTCCAGTCAGGTGTCCAGTTCATGTAGATGGACCAAATTTCGCCTGCTTGGAGAAGAATTTCAATCTGGCTGTTTGAGCCAACCTGTCTCGTATGTACTAAATGAGAGAAAGCAGCATTTGCTTGGCTTTCCAGTACCAATTTTAAATTTACCACATGAGATAGGTATGTCCTACTTCAACCACCGTTTTTCCTGCTCCTGTTTAGGAATCAGGACAAGGCTCAAGCCATATCAAATGCTCTCTGAATGGTCGTAGCTCAACTTTGCTTATCCAACCATAGAACTTGGGGAATTTATCATGATCACTGTATTAAGCCCAAATTTGTCCACATTCAAACTTGTCACTTGAGCGGCCGTCTTCAAAGTTTTGGAATTCTGAATCAGGGTTTGCAAAATTACTGGTGGAGGAATACCTTGGCTCATACAAATTGACCATCCTTGCCTTCTGGATAATGCCTGCGATAGAGCCATTAGGAACACAGATGATCGGCTATGCACAGTTTGCAAAGAGAGGCTAGTTGCACTTCAGTAAAGTGTGAAGAACATAAGCCTAGCAACGTAACTTGTTCCAAAGTAAAAACAGGTACATTTTCTAGACATGTCGTTATTTATTAGAGGACATTAACTATACACATACTTGGTTAACATAAACATGTTAACCACTGACTTTGCTGGCTTCACCTTTTGTAGCAAATAGTAAGAAAAAAAATCTTACAACTACAGAACAATATCCAACAGACCAACTCCAATTTCAAGTAAAACTGTAAAGAAGGAAATTGTACAAAGTAAAGCGAATTTCTATCTCTGAATCTAAAAGGCAAGTTGAGAAAAGCATATCCTTACCTAAGCATATCAGACACTGCACCTTCTTCCGTATATTCATTAATTTCACCAGTATGAGGTATAACCCTGTATGATAAAACAGTATTTAAATACCAATTTGAAGCATTGACTAGAATCATGATCAAGTCTTTCACTATCCGTTATTGAGTCGGTCACTGATCAACATTTCTACACTATATAGAACACATAGAAGTGTACCACAACATTCATTTTTCTCTGAAACAAAATATGAAATAGGTTCCATTCAGAGAAGCGTAGAAGTTGATGCTCACAGTGTGATTATATAAAGACAGAACAAAAATATAAGAGCATTAGCAGATCAGAAGTAATTTGACACTATAAAGGCATGTGTGATGGTCATTAATGTGCTGTACTTAGTAAGTGCCACGCACGATTATTCCTAACAGGAGGAGAAAAAGTGGGAAAAATATAACGCGTCTCTTCGGGAAACAACCTTGGCACATAAAGTAATAAAAGTATGGAGTACAGAATAAGCTGAGATTATATGCTATATTATCTATTATACGTCATTTGTACATGTTGTCACCTATGGATACCTATAAAGGTGGCAGTTGTCTCAAATGATGAGAATGCCCTAACCCCTAAAACATTATCATCATTTATATTGAACTGTTGATGTTAAATATTGTTTTAAAACATTATTATTTGATACAATATGGCTTAGAAATTTTGTGTGTCGCTATAGTACATTGGACTGGTGCATCCCTCCTCCATTTTGTCCTAGCTTTACCCCTGCCTAAAAGACCGTTAGTTTAAAGCTTGTGAACTAAACTTTTAAAGGCTAGAAAAGGAAGTAAATGAAACTAGTACATTTATGATGTCTGAAAACTTCAGTAAATTCAATTAACCAGCTGAGACACGAGACATCCATGCAGGGGCCAACGAAGTCCAAAAAAACAAGGCAAGATGAGGCCTCCAGGAATCTTACAGAACTCGGTTTGTGCAGTCACATCACATTTCGGAGAATTACCTAAACTATGAAGTGCAGGTGGTCAATAATCTTAGCACAAACCTAGTAATAGGCTACCAACACAGGGATAAAATCTGTAGCATGCAACCTAACCTTATTAAACGAGTCACTAATCATCTTAATTAATCCCTCCCCGGCTATGGCTGCATTGAGGATCGAAAAGAAGAGGTTTTTTCCCTCCTATGCCATAGTTTTCTAGGTTGTCCATCATTCCTATCCACAATATCACAAAACATTTTAATCATATGCAACCAATCATAACCTCTGGGCAGCCAAAACTAGTACCCCTACCTAAAAACCCCACCCCAACTTGATGATCTAGTCACCATCAGAAAAAGAAGAGAGAGGGTGGTAGCAACAATCACCAGATTGACGGTGGTGAGTTCACATGCTAGCCAATGCGTCAAGATAAACAGTAACATCAGAGGTTTTGACATACAATATAATTTTTTTTATTTTGAAGTAAATTACACAAAGTACCATATTTTGTAATTTTAATTTAAAAAACAATGGGTTTATGGCAAAACATTTCATAAAATTGGCAAAGTTACTTGTGCATAATATTTTTTTATAAAATATTATATTCCATCTTTTAGACATACATATATTAGTGTAAGTACGTGTTTTAAAATGTCATATGTTGTATATTAGAAATTTAGAATATGAGTATATTGTACAAATATGAGGTTTTATGAAAAAGATTCCTTAAGAAAATTACAAAACCTTATCTTTTTATTGTGGAAAAAACATTTTAATAACAAACTTTATAGTGCGGTAAGCCAACTCACTCTGTTCTAATAGCTTAAACGAGTCACCTTCCCATTCGATCTTGACAATTGGAGTTAAACGGTTCTCCTAGCTAGAGTTAATTGAGAGATTGTTTTTAAGTAAAAATGTCATCTAACAGTGGCAAAGCAAGCGACGCTGTTGGACCCAGGTGACTAATAGCATTTTCCAATGGCCTGTTACTTTTTCCACACATTGATGACAGTCGGCACAATAGTCAATAATGGAGACACAGTGATGAAGCACGGGCGGCCATCCACCACAGCTATCTCATAGACAACAACATAAGTTGCTATATCAATTCAATATCACTATATATAGGTGTCGCAAAAAAATCTCACTTGATATAGGGTGGCCATATTAACTTTTCTTTTCGTCGGGCTAACAAAGAACACCGACCAAATTTATTTAGATTTAGTGAGAGAGTTAACAAAGTTTACAACATAAACATGGTTGTTGGTGATGCAATTCAGAGAATATCTGATTACCAATAAGATCTCCTAATTAAAGACACTCCATTTGTTACATCAATGAAGTGGTTTATTACTTGTCGTAGCCCAATCAAATACCATATGGGGCTATATGTATCCTATTAAGATAGGAGCGCATATTCTAACTATAATCGGAAGCCTCAGTGTCCCTTAGAGAGAGCTATCTAACTCTAGTTGGTAATTCCTTCCAAAGGGCATAACTCTCGTTCTATGTTTAGAAATTAAATCCTAGGGTATAATATGAAATTTGCGCTAGAGGCTGGCTAAGGATTCAATAAATGAGATAGTAGACAATGACTCATAAAGAGACATAGTCAGAGTGAATTTTTAGTCATAGTTATCCTGGATATCTATAGCTAAAAAAGACCATTTATACCAAGACTCAATCATGTAATTATTGTTATGAGTTGCTCCATATAATTGCATGCTAGTTTTGCCCATATTGTGCCAAAATAAAATGCATGTTTTTCTAGGCATGTTTTATTTTTTTGTCTGTGGGTTCCCATGCCATGGTTTTGAGTTTTATTCCACGTGCTATCCTATATAGAGATTGTGGAACCCTATCCCAAGAGGAAACGTCATGGTTTCGAGTTTTACTTCATATGCTTTTGTAGGTCAAGATTGTGGAACCTGTAATAAGAGGAAGCACCCCACCCTACCCCAAGAACCAAGACGAACTTACGTAGCCAAAAGATTAGTGGATTTTTACGGAAAAAAAAGGAGTAGTGATTTAGGACTTTCACAAGTGACTTCTCATGGAGGAGTAATTGGACAAAGAAAAACACCCTCCCTATAGCCTTGGGTCCTGTTTTTTCTCATTATGGATTATGGATTATTATGGATATGTTTTTTAAACTTTTAAATTTTATAAAAAAAATATAAAAGTTTTTTATCTGACATTTCTAAATTAAAATTTTAACTTTTTAATTGTTGATTCAATCATTTATACCCTCACACCACTAACACAATATCAGATAATTAAAAAAAATCTAAAAAACTCATGAGAAATAAACATAACCTTGATGTACTAGTTCCATGAACAAACCCAAGATATGTGGAAGATTATATATATTTTTATGTGGCTTTGCAACAAAGGACAAGTGGCAGAGAGATTATATATGTGGCTACATGATAAGCTTATATATTCAACTTTGATTTCTCTTATTTCACGAAGCTCAATTAATTTGAAATTTGAATATGAAAAAAAAAGCCGTCCACTGATCTCAGGTCAGGCTGACACATGGGACGTCGAGAAGTGAATAACGAAATACCTTTGTGAAATTTCAATAAAAAAAACTTGGGTTTTAATAGACGGAAGTGCTCAGTGCTCACCACCATTGAGGCTAGCAACAAAGTACAAGTCCTTCCGGCAACATACCAAGAAGAGAGAATGTTGCATTTCTGGTTCTATATAAAATTTTTAGAGTGATGATATCTAAAATACTTACAGAAGAAATTTCACAAAAAGAGGCATGTTTAAGAACGCACAAATGTGACACTAAACCAACGTTTCAATTTTTTCACATAACCACATGCTTTATCCAAATAACGGAAACCACATGTATGTCAAATTTGTTCGATTTGTATATCGCAGATAAATTTGTCAAATTTGACTAATACTCTTGACTGAAAAGTCTTAGAAATGTAGATGGTATTACAGTTCATACAAAAAGTACCGGGTCTTAAGGGACATATCCTTGGGCAAAATATGACATATGTCAAGTAACAGAGGCCACAGAATTTGAATGTTAGTAGCAGGGTTCTAAATAGACTACAGATCAGGCATACATGTACACAGAAAATGGATAGCAGCATATATCAAGATATATTATAATTAAGACCAAGTTTCAGTTCTACTACTTCAAGAGTCTGCTTTGACATTGGTAAGTTACGGAGTGCTCCTGTTCAGGAAAACGTCAGGAACAGAGGCTGGATCAAGCTCATAGAAGCCACGGAGCTTGCCACCTCTTTCTTCTGTCAGACGGAATGAGGGTATTTGGTGAGAAAACCTCAAACGGTCTCTTGTAGGTATCTCCAGAAGGGTGCTTCGCTTGTCGGGCTTGAACACTGCTCTGTAGCCATTAACTTGGGTCAGAAGAGAAATTTTTACACTTGCTTCTGTGCACTCAACGATCTCACCAATGGCAAACTCGCAGATATCTACGCTGGAAGGAGTCCAGTCAGATGTCCAGTTCATGTAGATGGACCAAATTTCACCTACTTGAGGAAGAATTTCAATCTGCCAGTTTGAGCCCATGTGTCCCACGTGTACTAAATGAGAGAAAGTATCAACAGTGTCATACTTTGTTTTCCAGCCCCGAATTTTAAATTTACCACAGGAGACTGGTATGTCCTGCTCCAACCACCGTTTCTCCTGCTCCTGTTCAGGACAAGCCTCAAGCCAGATCAAATGCACTCTGAACGGTTCTAGCTCAATTTTGCTTATCCAACCATAGAACTTAGGGAATTGATCAAGATCACTGTATAAAGCCCAAATTTGTCCAGGTTCAAACTTCTCACATGTGCGGCCTTCTTCGAAGTTATGGAATTCCGAATCAGGATACAAATAAATACTTGGTGAGGAACAGTTTGGCTCAGAAGAATTGCCAAAACCATTGGCATCATCACCATTTTTCGGCAGGGGTGTCTCTTTCTTAGAAGAAATACTTTCATGATTTTCTGTAGACAAGCAAATAGAGATATTCTCCTTTTTCTCATTTCCAGGATCCATTCTACTACTTGTACTGTCATTGGTCAAATCAATGAACATGCTGGCCTCTTTCTTGCGAAGAGAGATGTAGGAGTCCAGGGGAACAGAAGGAAACATCATATCCAAGTCATTGGGGAGACAAGCAGTGTCAAGTTCCATAAACCCTGCTGGGGCACCTACTTTCTCGCTTCCATTTGTCCTGTAACAGGGGATACTGTGAGAAAATCGAAGCAACTCACTTGATGCTATCACAATTGTGGATTTGTCTTTAGCTGTCGCAAATAAACTGACAAAGCCTTTAATCCTGACTAACGGGACAACAGCGATGCCATCATTAACCGAGAAATTTGACAAGATTTCAACAACTTCGTACTCATAAGATCGATGGCTGTTTGCATCTAAATTCCACTGCATGCTCCAATGCTTGTAAAGAGCCCATACCTCACCCTTATTAGGATATACTTCATATTTATTCCTCTTTTTGCCTTTTGTCCATGAAACAATGTGAGAGAACATGAGTCTGTCATGTGAGACCTCTGTTGTTCCTAAGCAAAACTTACCACAAGCAACAGGTAGTTCCTCATCAGTCCATTTCTTCTCTTCTTCACTCACTGCTTTGTACTCCAACCAAGTGAGATGAGCTTTGAAGTTGGATGCATCAAAATGTTTAATTCGAGCATAAAACCTTGGCATGCCATCGAGGTTGTCATAAAGGGCCCATATCTGACCGACTGCAAACATATTGATATCCCTGAGCTTCTCAAAATCATAGAAATCTGGATCAGGGAACGAAAGTTTTACAGAATAGGAAGGCTCATTCTGACCAACAGTATCAATAGGTTCTGCCTTGGTATTGTCCTTACTATCTGCATCTGTAACTTTTGCGTTATCTTGAATGTCTACTGTGCTCGACACATGAGGTGGAGCAGATTGTTTGTCACCACTAGTGGCATTATCATTGAATACTTGCTGGCAATTCATGTCAACATCAGATAGCACAGTATTCTTCTTTTGCCTCTTTTTGAGCTTGGAGTTCAGGCTGCAGTCATCACCAGCATCTTGCTTTCTCCTAGCTGATCTCCGGAGACTGGAGGGTATTGCAGAATTGGGCACTGTAGATGCATCTTCTCTACCAAAGTTCTTTCTGTCAAAAACATTTAGATCAGCAGGGTCTGGCGTCAAACTTCCACTGGCATTCTCATTTCCAGTTTGGGCAGAAAATTTTCTTTCATTCATCATTGACTGGTTAGCTTTCTTCTCAACACTAGCGCTGCCATCCTCTTTTGTGTTTTCAGTGCATTGTGCCACATTTACCCGTGGTTTCACGTCTGTGCCTCCACCTGTAGAAGAAAGTTTCGAAAGGCCAGGCACATTCATAGCATTAGGTGCAACAGATGCACCTTCTGTACCTGACTTCTGCCTGTCAACAGTGTCTGAACCAGCAGGGTCTGGTATTGAATGTCCACCCAAATTCCCATTTGCTGTTTGTACTGAATATTTATCTTGATTCTTCGCTGGAAATTGAACTTTCCCCCTTGTCATCTCTGACTGAATAGTTCTCGCATCACTGCCTGGCCTACTATTTGCCCCTGGCTTCACATTTGTGTTTCCCCCTGTGCAAGAAAGCTTCACAGGGTGGCCCTGTTGACTGACAGGATCACACCGTTGATTTGGAAACATATTCCCTGGAAATTGAGAACTATAGGGTACGTTTGGTGTAGGCACAGGCTGTTCCTTCAGGTTGTATGCAAAAAAATTCCTTCTGCAGTTTAGACAACAGACGATAGTATTTATGGCATTGTTGTAGTACTGATATTGCATCTGACAATGCGGGCATATAGTCCAAAATGCCTGTCCATATACAGGTGCACTGTATTTATTTGCCTCAGTTTTCTTTGCTGGGTTTGTTGCTTGCTTTGGAGCCTTTCTGGGAATATTATTCCTTTTGATGTCATAAAGAGGCCGTTTCGTTGGATCACACAATACTGAATGAGCTTCAGCAACCAACTTGAAAGCAGCTTCAGCGCCAGCAAAACTATTTTTGTCAGGATGAAGTGAAAAGGCAAGCTTGCGGTATTGCTTTCTTATGGTAGCATCATCCGCTGTTGCCTCCACTTGAAGGATTCCATACCAGTCCATCTGTCCATTTACTCTTGCCTCTGCTGCACAATGTACATGACAGATATTTAACAGCTGCAATACGTTCTCAAGCTCTGGGAAAAGCTTTTGAGCTTTAAGTACAATCTTTTGGGCACCATTGAAGTCTTTGTATCCCATCTTTCTTACAGCAACTTCCCTGGCCCTGAAGGCCTCTTCTCTATTGCACTCCATCGTAGTCTTGCACAATACACCACAGAAGACCTCACATGAAATGGTATTTCCAGGAAATGAGTAACCACTGACACATGCTCTACATCAAGTACTATTTGAAAGTAGAAGTACAACTACAGACCCTTGATGCATTAGGCCCTGCAAATTTAGAGTAGATATTCATAAGCTGAAAATGTCCCCTACCATACCATCGGTAGCACAAGGAAAATACATGGACCTCACAAATAATATTACAATGCATGGGTAAAACTAAAGGAATAATGAAAATTTGAGTAGATAAGGATAGCCAGATTAAATCATGCAAGAGATGACTTTTCCAACATCAACAACCAGACTCTACTGCTAGCTCCATTCTGATATAATAATATGATAGAACTAAGCATTCAAGAATGTTCATGATTCTACATGGACATTGCATGATTCATACACCAAATGAGCCACATAAGTTATAAACAAAAAAAGGCTTCTCTACACATGAACAGAAAAGTACACTCTGAATGTACATGACCTTACAATCCAATACAGAAACTGACCAACCATCAGATGAACAAATTGGAGCTTACAGTCTATGATAAATCTACTACATATGATACACCATTCTCAGTAACATGTCTGTGACACATCCAGTTACATATTTACATCCCACAATGAAGGCAATATTAAATTAGATAATTGCAATCTGTCTCATTAAGTTGCTAACAAAATTTCCAACAGCGAGCCAGTGTAAAATGGACAATGGTAGTAACTCCACGTGGCCCAAAGCATCAAAACGTCCAGAAACACTAGCAAATAGGCTGGGTTTTGAGCAACATGACACTGTGACCAGCCTTAAAGCTTCCTTCTTCTTCTTCTTCTTCTTTTTTTGGAAAGGAAGCCTTGAAGCATTAGAAGTCAGTGCTCTTGTGCCAACAGATAATGAATGCATCAAACTCACAACTATATTAGGGTTTTCAAGGGTGGGGATTGGAGATTGGGCATCATGCAGAGATGGATGCTGCGTGAGCCAATCATGAAACTTCTAGTCCTTGCTCCACCGTTCACTAATACCACCATGAATGCAAATACTGTGCAAACGAAATTAAAATTGGAAGCATCTAATTCAATTCCAGACTCAATCAAAAAAGGGGCAAGACATGCATCAAACTGCATTTTTTGGAACACAGAAATGGCTGCAAATGAATCCACTACGAACATACAAGGAAGAAAACAATCTGGAACAAACCCATCCAAGCAAGCAAAGGAACCAATTGGATCCTGTAATAGGTCGCCCCTCACCAGTCCATGCCAGTCCAATGGGAAGAGGGGGAGGATGATGATGGCAAGTCAGCGACAACAGGGGGAGGATCCTTGCAGGGTGGGTGGCACGCTTCACTCTGGCAGGAAGGAAGCGTGTGCTCGCCGGACAGCGGGTGGAGTCGAGGGGGAACAATGGAGGGAAGCCCAGAGGGAGCAGCTACATTTATAACAGTAGAGGGAAAAAATAAGCATATGACAGAATCAAGCATTCAAGAATGGTCATGATTCTATCTGCATACTGCATGATTCATACGCCAAATAAGCCACATTAATTCTAAACAGAAAAAGGCTTTCTCTACGCATAAACAGAAAAGTACATGCTAATGCACATGGCCTTACAAACCAATGCAGAAACTGACCAACCATCAGGTGAACAAATTCAAATTGGATCTTACAGTCTCCATATAAACCTACTACAGACGATACACCATTCTCAAAAACATGTACTATATGACACATCCAGCTACATACTTTCATCCCACTATGAAGGCAACACTAAATTACATAGCTGCAATCTGCCTTACAAAGTTACTAACAAAATTTTCCAAACGCCCGACAGTGTAAAATGGTAGTAGTAGTACCACATGGCCTAAAGCATCAACCTGTCCAGAAACACTAGCAAACAGGCTGGGGTTTTTTGAGCAACAGGACAGTGTGACTAGCAATGAAGCATTGGAAGCCAGCGCTCTTGGTGAGGAAGGACAATAAATGCATCAAGCTACCAACCGCATTAGGGTTTTTCGAGGGTGGGAATTGGGCATCACGCAGGGGGATGGAAGCTGGGTGAACCAATCAACCAACTGGCAACCGCTAGTCCTCCCTCCACCATTCACTGATACCACAATGCATTCAAATATTGTGCAAACTAAATTCAAATCGGAGACGACTAATTCAATTTCAGACTGAATAAACATCGAAAAAGAGACATCACGTGTGCATCGAACTGCACAATTTTTTGGAAAACAGAAATGGACGCAAACGAATCCGCAACAAACATATCGCGTATCGCCAATAACGATTTGGGGTTCATTCGCTCTCACGCAGGGAGATGATCTTACAGAGAAAGAACAAACACATCCAACTATCTAATCCGAGCAAGCTAGAGCCTCCTCACCAGCCAAAAGCCAAATGTAGCCCGTGCCGTGCCAGATCGCCCATCTCCAGTCCACAGGCTAGTCCAGTACCACTGATGGGAAGAGAGGGAGGACGCCGACGACGACGACGACAACGGCGAGTCGGCGTCGACAGGGGGGAACGATCCTCGGGGGCGTGGGTGGCGCGATTCGCTCCGGCGGGAAGGAGGCGGTGTGGTCGCCGGACGGCGGGGGAGAGGCCAGGAGGGGGTGGGTTTCGAACGAATTTTGGTAGTGGCGCCCCCGGACACTCCCGCTTCGCCGCCTCCAAGTAAAAGAGAATAGCGAGGTGGTGAGGGGATTAAATATCTAGGGCTTGGTAGTGGCACTTTCGGTATTTCACATCGTGGTGGTTTCTTTTAAAAGGAAAATGCTATGCGTACGACCGCGTCATCCACGCCGTTTCGTCCAACAATGTGTCGTAGGACCGGGTCATAGCATCATTTTAATAAAGGTTGAATCTCTTCCCAATCCCTATAAACAAACAGATTATTGATTATTTTTGTCATGCTTCCAAAAGTATAAGTTCCATTGTTTAGATAACTTTTTCTATAGTCTCTATTAATTTATAATATTTGTTAATCCACAAATTTATTTTTTCCATAATCTATCCTATCATCGAGTTAGAATGTGTCTTTAGCCCCTTTCTAGCATCACATTGAGCATGTGCTTATTTACTGAATAATGATGTTGTATACATTTTTCATAAGGCATGCCTTTTCAATAACTATCTTTATTATCTTTATTATCATATCATAGAATTTCCATTATATATTATAACTGTAAAAAATATGCTCAAAATTGTCCATACACATGACATTTCTCTATTGTACTAAACTCTATATCTAAAGAAACAAAACTTACTGTGATATTACCTTGTTATTGCCTTCCTAAGAGAATATATAGAGAAGTTATGCTGTTATTTTGGAGGAGGTAATGCCATGAAATATAAAGAGAACAATATTTAATGAGAGGCATACAATGTTGCACTAATTAGTAAGAGGAGAGGTAGCATGAATGGCTAGGATTGATGATTGATCTAGGCTAGCCCGGGCCACTGCACGTGCCATGCACATACCACAAAGAGCAAGTGTGCAACATGTTTTTCTTCTCTCTCTTTTTTTTTTTTGATTTTCCATGATGCATTCTAATGGTAGGTCTTAAGTTGTCTCTTACTATGGTTTGGTGTTAAGTTTTCTCTCACTGGTTCTTTTATGTGCTAATTTAGGATGATGTCATGGTAAATTTCTTTTTACCTTGAATGATGTTGCGGTATTTTAACTGTTGCCTTGTATTTTGATCAGCATCTATTGAGTCATATATTTACTATCATAAAGGGAGTTAGGGGGTGTTAGTAGGTTCTTCATCCCACCAACCCTATATTTTTAATTTTATTTGAGGTTTATATACTTATCAGAGATCTGTTGCAACACTGGTGTGGTTCTAGTATAAACAAAGTATTCAATTGTTGTATTTAAAATCTTTTATTCTCCAAATATATGGGGCCTGCTCGGCTGCCCCATGGTTTGTGAAGATGGAATGGACATGCATTCTACCCTACTTTATTTTTTGTGTTCTACGTCGTGTAATTTCTTCTCCTAATGGTTTGTGAAGGTGTAATGGAGATAGAAGAGAGATACACTGACGGTTTGCAGGTGCCTTAAAAAAATGTTTTGCAGATTGCAAGCCAAAGAGAGGAATAGAAAATGCAACAAAGATAAGATGTAGGTCCCTATGAAACGGCAGAATGGAGCAAAATTTGATTATTAGACGTTCCTTGCAAGCACCTTCTTCCAAGTCAATACCAGCTTTTGAATTAACACCAGCGTGCTCGGCATAGAGGCCTAAAGGGAAGATATTATCTCCATAGCACTAAGACCAACATTTTCCCAGGGTTCATGGAACCATTTCAAAACTTTTATGAAATTTTGCAATGGCATACTGGTCCAACACTCCAACCTGCATTTTTTTAGAAAATAGATTAAATTCCAGCCTCATGTATACAACCAACAGTCCAACTTGCATTTTTTTTAAGAAAACGGATTAAATTACATCAAAGTGGATGTAGACAGCCAATGATCCAACCTGCATAATTGTTAACCATCAATAAATGTCACAACCCGCCTCTCGTCACTATACCAATGGCGCCGAGAGGACATACTATGAAAAAAGGTAAGTCGTTCATCTACGGAACTACAAGTTCTAGATCATATCAGCGGTAATACAATGAATTAATATAAGATTTTTTAAATTATAAATATAATATAGTTATATATTTATTAATTTCTAAGTTGTAAACTTTAATCAAAGATAGCAGCAGTGAAACTCAACGGAGGTAGAGCACCCCTCTACAAGCCGTAGTTTGGAACTAGGGACCAAACTCTAACATTTATCTTCTAACTAAACTTAATCCAAAGGAAGAAAAACAATAATAATAAGAGTGAGTACTTCCGTACTCCATATGCCACGAGAAATATGCAAGTGTAAGCTACAAATAAAGGCTTAGTTTTATTTGGTAAACCAATTATTTAAAATATTTTCTAAAACTCTATGTGTGGGTTTCAAAATAAAATTCCTACAGAGAGAGGCATCTCACTTTGATCTATCCACGAGTAGTTTTACAACAACTCAGACAAAAAAAAAGCCAAATTTTAGTAATTAAAACATCTTTTCCTTCACCAAATTATTTTCTCCTTCAAAAAAACATAAACCAATATTTTCTTAAAACCAACCATTAAGTCTTTTCAGCTCCAGGTACAATCTTATCGACCTGCCAACCCAAAGTCATCCTTCTCAGCCTCACAATCGACCTTCTCAGCTCATAAATGGCCTTCTTTGGCCACATCCTAACTTAGCCATCTTAACCCTATGGTGCCACCCAACACCCCAGGTCACATAGACCTATTCCTAACAAGGTTGGCCGTCCATCACAAAGAAATACTTTGGTAACGACTCCTATCCTAGAAATCAATTTATTAAATATATTTTCAAAACAAATATACGCTATGAGAAACAACTCATATCCGCTAATAACCGTGCCCACAGTTATTTAAAACAGTTTAACTAAATTCTGCAGAGGTTACACGCTTTACCCACATGTTATGAGCATCCCGCTTTATCTAGCATATGTGAACCAATACATGGCAAACAAATAAGAGTTCACTTCAAGCATTTTCTATAATCAACCCATAGATATCCCATGTCACACAGTTAGGCCACTCTTAGAAACCAAGTATTAGGCTAATCTTAGGCTCTCATCTACTTAGGACATGTCGTATAGCACTAACTGTATCTCACGATTAAGACAAACCTCCATCCTAGAAGAATGCTTTAGTCTACCTATCCCAGTGTTCCTTAACTGTTAACATGCACACACCCATGTTTTAGCTACTTACTCTACGAGGGGCATCCCATGCTATCCGTATGTTCATACGGTTTTATGCTTGGATGAACTTTTTAAACAAATCAGTTCTTATTCACAACTACGAAACCAAACAACATAGAAGAGGATTCACACCACAAGTTTTCCTATAAAACCTTTTTGTTTTTCAAAACCGCCAACTCCTTGAGTCAGGTTTTATATAATCAACACATATTTTTATAATATAAAATTAGGTATGTTACAGATATACACCTGTATTCAGAGGGTGTAAGTATCATGGCATAACTATAATAGAGTGACAAGGATTTGGTTTATTGGGGTCCTAAAGACTGGTGCGTATTGGCTGAGGAGCCGATACGCTGGGCGTGGCGCTCAATGTATAAATAACTCATCGGGTAACACTACGATAAAATACCGTACAGAGACCTATAGGCCTAAAGCTCAATGTACCGTCAATAGCCTCGTAGGTCAAACCTAACTGATGCAGCATGAGACCGACGATGGTGGAGAGAGGTTGATAGGCCGATAGACCCTGCACGAACGTGATGCGATATATTCGATCAGTCTAAGAGGTTGAACCTAAACGATGCAGTCTTAAACAGAGCGAGACATATCGGGATAGTGGTGGGACTTACCCCTTCGCCGAAGATTGAAGTTAACCAATATAGCCCCGCGTCGAGAGCCAGACTCCGCCGGTAGAAACCTAGATGAACTAGGGTGGCGATGCGCCGAAATAGTATTGATTCTGATATAGGTTTTTAGGAGTTTATATTTATACCCTGGCATTACAGAGTCCGATGTGGTTATAACAACTATCGGATGTTATCTCCTAAAAATATAAAAGAAAAATATCTCTAGGGAAGTTAACTAAACTAACTAAACATTCCTATATAAAATACCCTGCTGTGAGTGCCACGGCTCCTTCTCAAACTCGGTCTCATCTGAATAATCTTCTATTTTTGAACTGAATCTCTCCTTGCTTCATCCGATCGGCTTCCTCCCTATAGCAATCAGACTCTTCTTTTACTTCAACCGATCTTTTTCAACCTTTCCCTAGGCTTTCTAAATTTTGGCGTTAACAGCCGAACATTTGGCATGCATGTTGCGGTTGGTTGGGTGGTGAGAGACGAAGTGGACATATGGGCCCCGTGTGTTGGCGAGAGAAGGGAGGCGATAGCGGCTGTCAAGCAAGCCTAGGCGCGCGCGTGCATCTAACGAGCGAGCCCAGGGAATAGTGGCCAAGAATGGCATATGCACGCATCCATGGGCTGGTGCTGCTGGGCCGCGCATTGCAGGGAAGGGGTTGGAGAGCTGGGCTGAGGAAATCTGGAGTTGTAGAGGGAAAAGAAAATGGACAGCTAAGTGGAATATGGATTTTAGGAAGTAATTTGGAATTGAGATTTGAATTCAAACTTAAGGTTTGAATTCATGGATTTTAGAAAATTTTGGGAAAGATATTTTAAGGGGTTTTGGAGAGAAATTTTTGGGAAAAATTTCGGAGAAATCTCGAATTCTGTGAATTTCAAAATTTAGAATTTTTGGAATACTTTTAGTAGAAGGGATTTAGTTGAGATCTTTGATTCTAAATACACAAGAAACCATTTTTTGTTGAAAATAGGTTTTTTTATAAAAAAATTTAACGGCGGACAAAAACAGGGCGTTACGATAAAGAAGAAGAAAAAAATAAATATTTATATACTACAATGTTGCATAATATCCTAAACCAAGCTACATAAACTGATCATAGAGAGAACACAACCCATGAATAAAATGTATCAGGCATACTAAGGTATAAGACTTCAATAAATCAAAAGTGAAAACATCTTTAAAAAAATAATCTGGATGAGTAAGGCCCTATGGACACCTGAATGTACAACTAAACTGCACATTAGCTCCAGATAGTTTCATTCCAGTAGTACAGGAGAACATTAGCAATAGAGCAAAGAGAAATATTCATTCACATTGGACTGGAAACAATAAAAATCTGTCCAATCAAATGTAATAAAACAATGAGACATCTTTTTATCATCATCTACCACTCGTGAAAATTATTTGGTCTAACAAATAATACTTATCCTGTTTCCTTCAGAGAGAACTTCTTCAATCTCGTCGCCGATTTTATTTCTGTTACGGCAGCACCAGGAATAATTCGACTGTCCCTGCACATTGATTGTATGAACACCAATATAAGATGATCTTTGAGCTAACTAAATATATTGACTGTATGAACAGTATGTATGTTCCAAAACTTGACTGTATGAACAGTATGTATGTTCCAAAACAATGACAGGAAGTTGATTTACACACATACCTCGTAAGTATTGACCCATCGTCAACAGCTCTATCAAGATCATCCAATATAGGTTTGCTTGATCATCCAATATAGGTTTGTTTGACGGGTCACCAACTTCTAAATATAATTATATGTGTGGAATTTATAGCCGTGGAGCGACTCGAACTCTGCATCTCACTTTTCTAGATCATTCTAGTTCGTTTCGCTCACGTTTTAGTTGGAGTTGAAACCGTTTGATTAGTCTCCAACTTCAATAAAGATGGAGCTAAACCCTTGCCAAACAGATCCGTACTATCAGTGTTGCTTTTTAAACCAGCAGTAATTACTGAGTTTTCACCTTCATTATTGACAACAGTTACCTAAAAAAAAGGGTAAGAAGAATGAAGTGATGTTTGTACTACTTAAAATCGCATTCGTCCTTCTCTCCTGTTCTCTTCCCACGTCGCACATAGCACGTCCTTCCCTAGAACAAAACAATCGTTGCTCTCTTTTAGATACTAACTCCGGCCCATAAAACAATTAATATCTTATTATAACTCAATATTCCGTTACAAAAACACGTCTCTTAGAAAACCACGTAGCCATATAGGTATAAAATGTACTCGAACATCGCCGATTTCGTTCACTCAAACAGAGTCTACATATCCTAATTCATTCCGACTACTAAGTTTTAACTGTTTTTAAAAGAGCATTGAGATTAGCCTACTTAGGATGTTCAGCACTCTCTGTCCCATCCAGTACTCTCTCGTTTTTTTAACATACTTTCTTAACTGTTAAATAATATTTTTTTAAAAAATTATATAAAAATTACTTTTAAAAATTCATCTTAATATATAATTTAAAAAATTTAACTAATAATAAATTAATTACACGCTAATAAATTAATTCGTTTTGCGTGCTGAGGAACGGATCCGAACACCTAAAAAATGAACTCAGCCTTTAAATGAGCCGGAATCCCCAATAATGGGCCGCTTTGAAAAGGCAGAAATTGGTTACGATAGTTGGGCTGAACGTATCGTGGGGCTCATTTGAAAGTCTAGACTACATAGTAGGCTCGGGAATTTACATGAGCCGAATTTTGCAGATCACGGGAAAAAAGACCTGATTAGAAACGGATCAATGGTTATTCAGCCGAAAGTTTATTGGGCTACTGGACAAGGCTGAAAGTAATTAGGCAAAATACATTTTGAGCGGAAAGTTAATCAGGCCCTAGACGAAAGTGAAGATTAATGGGTTTCTAAAGTTTAGAAGGCTGAAAGTTAAATAGACCGAATCTCCCAGGTTAAGAGGCCTGATTTGAGTCGGATGGTGTTTTAAGTGGACTTTAGGCCGACTAATATGTGGGCTGATTCTTTATAGGGCCGAAAATTAAGTAGGCTGGTGCTTAATTAGATTTGGCCGTTTCTTTATCGTCCCGAGAGTTACTTGGACTTTTTTGTTCTGCCCAATCGGGCTGACATTTAAGTTGGCCCTAAGTTTTACTGTCGACTTTTCATGTTTGGTCCGACTCAGCCTATGGGCCAAATATTTATTCGGCTTCATTTCGGCCTCAAATAACAGTGGGGGTGTAATTGCACTACTATAGGTGTGTTACCACAATGGGCTTGTGAATTAAAGATGGTCTAAATTTTGAACAGGCTGGTAAAAAAAATTATACTGGGCTAAAATATTAGAGTGGCTTGTTCAGAAACGGTAGCCTTATAAATGAGGAGAAACAGCCAAAGTATAGTGGTACAAATTTTCGTAGAAATTCACCTATCTACAGTCTGCCTGCACTTCGCCTTCACCTTCACACCAACACGAGTAGAGCAGTCAACACGGCCGCCGTGCAGGCCACCACTGCGGCGGCGGCGGCGATGGCCGCCGTGGCGGCTGCGACCTGCACGCTGAAGTTGCAGGAGCCCTGCGGCACGTCACTGTCGTCCTCGGTGACCACGGCGAGCCCCTGGAAGTCGCACGCCGAATCCTCCTGCCCCTGCGTCTGGTAGTACACGTTGAACGCGTACGATGCGTTCCCGCGCGCGTCCAGCCCGCCGCAGCTGCACCCGTACCCGAGCGCCGTGCAGTCGGCGCGGGAGCACGCGTACCCGACGTTGTCGGCGAGCCGGCTCGCGTCGCTGGCGTTCGGGTTCAGCACACACCACCGCCGCGGCAGGTACGTCACGCCCTTCGCTGGCACCGGCATCGCCGGCCGCCCGTCGCCGCGGAGGTCGAGCGGGAACTTTGGCCGGCCGTCGTAGGTGAAGATGCCCCAGTGCCGCTCGAAGTTGCCCGGCGCCACGCTCTTGGCGTCCTCGTCCATGAGCCCGAACAGGTACACCTCGATGTGGGTGCGCGGCCGGAGCGGCGTGCCCCTCCGTGCCGCCAGCCGCTTGAGCAGGCCGGAGTAGAACCTCTGAGCGTACGGCACCGTCGCGTGCTTGTCACCGTCCGTCGGCCACCCGACCTCGCCGATCACTATCGGCAGGTTGCCGAACCCGATCTTCTTCAGCGCCGACACCAGCGTGTCGAAGTTGGCGTCGAACACGTTGGTGTAGTTGATCCCGTTGTCCACCACCGGCTTCGGCGGTGGGCCGCCGTCGAAGAAGGCGTAGTCGAGCGGGAAGTCGTCGTTGCCGTAGAGGCTGAGGAACGGGTAGATGTTGACGGTGAGCGGCGCGCCGCTGTGGTTGAGGAACCTGACCATGTCGGTCATGACGCCGGCGACGTCGTCCCGGAACTTCCCCGCCGACGGCACCGGGTTGCTCGCCGGCGAGTCGTACACGTCGGCGTTCACCGGCACCGTCGCCTTGATATCCTTCCCGTACCCGGCCTCGTTCAGCGCGCGTTGGATGTTCTTCAGCGCCGGCACGGTGACATGGTCGAACATGCCATTGTACGCCTTCAAGAACGGCTCGTTGCCGACGGCGACGTACCTGATGTTGACGCCGCCGTCGAAGCTGTACTTGGTGACGTTCTCCTTCACCCACTCCCTGGCGCGGCCGTAGTCGCCAACGGCGGCGAGCATATCATTCGGGACGGCGATCATCGTTTCAATGCCGGTGCCCGCGAGCCCCGACATGGTCGTCGCGTCGGCGTCGAAGATTTTCACCTTCTTGAACCCATTGTCCTTGAGCAGCCGCGCCATCACCTTTGGTGGCAGCCGGTGCGTCGCCATCGTGCCCCAGTTCACCCCAAGCCCGTCCACCCCCGCTGCCATCATGATCGCCACTACTCCGACCACCGCCGCAACGCAACGCAACGCCGACGCCATGGCCGACGACCGAGATCCGATCCAAGAAACGGCAGGGAAGCTTAAAAAGGAAGCGATCGACAGACACGGTGGAGTAACGCCAAGTAGGTAGTCACACGGATCCAGCGAATGAATTGGAGCACTTTTGGAACGCAACAACCGCAATTTTTTTTTGGGTCGACAGGAAAGTAGATCACCGCCCCGGCATTCAATGGCAGGCGGCGGCAATCATCGACGGAGGCAATTAATCCGTGAGGTTTCCGGTGATTTTGAGGTTAAGTTGAAGACCATCCAACTCAGTACTGGTCTGAACGACCTGAACAGAACAAACAGAACTGAACTGGAAAGGGAAATTTCAAATTTGGCGGGAGTTCTGCAGTGGTGTTTGACTTGGGGTCAAGGGAGAGAGAACCGGTTCGTAGCCATCCGATCATGATCCGACGGTTGATCTGAGTCGATCACACACTTGCATACACAATGTGCATAGCTTCAGTTTGTGATTTGATTAGCCACATAACTTAAGCTTATGAATACAATCAGATGACAACTGCTGCATGTGTATAGGTGTGTAGCCTAAGCACCACTGAAGTATACAGAACAAAAGCAATGGAAGTCTGAACTCTGAAGTCTCCCATCGTAACATGATGGTGTCCTGAATGATGAACCATGATAATAATATGCAGGTCTTAATTGGATGGCATGTGCCATCTGCATATTTTGACACGCAAAAAGGTAGGGTTTGGAGGACATGATGGGCTGTCTACTACAGTTTCTCTTATATATTTACAACACCATTAACTAGCTAGCTAACTACCACCTCCTTAGTGACCAACTAAACCAGAAAAAATGGGGACACCGGACACAGTACTCTTTGCACCCTACTAGGCACAAGACAGATACCATTGATCAAGTAGCAGCACTATTCAGGCAGGAAAAGCATGAACTACAATCCATTCAAAATTCAGACCCTCAGACAACGCAAATAATTATCACCTCGATCATCCCGATCACTACTGACCAACTAAACCACAAAAAATGACGACAAAATGCTCTTCGCAGTTCGCACATTATTAACCTGAACACCTCTTTGGCCTGAACGGAAAAAAGAAGTGTAGAAGAATCAGATTTAGCGCGGTGAAGTAGCAGCGCTACAGCGTTCGAATGCCAACTACTAAACGGAAAAAAGTTATTTTTAAAAAATTATATTAATCTATTTTTAATTTTTTTAAATAATTAATTAATTATATGTTAATCGGGCGCTTTGTTTTTCATGCGTAGAAATCTCTTCCCAAGAAAAAAAAAGAACACAGCCTTAGGCTGAAAAAAATACTCAAAAATTAGCACGCAAAAATGCACAGGCTGGTAAAAATCAAGGACCCCAAGAAAAGAAAAGAAAGAAAAAGAAAATAAAAATAAAGCATTCATATGTTACAGAATAAAGTGAGAATCGTTAACGGCATAATAGAGGTGTCACTAAGGTAATTCAGTGCCAATACGAAAAAAGATCTACAGTCCCAGTAGGATATACTCTAATAAGTTATACAAGTGTCATATTATAAAAGCTCTTGTTATAACAAAACTGAATATATCATTTTCATATAAAAACCGATATTTGAAATAATTTTAAAGTTAACTTACGTTGACACCATGGATCTGTTTCTTAACAGAACATATCCGGTCAGCATATTATTCCACACCTTTGATAGAACCAACGGGTATGCCATGAGCCTTTGGGTCGTCAGGTTTGTCAATGCAAAGTGCCCTATAGCACTCGTTTTCTGCACCATGATAATCACACAAGACAGCCATGAGTTTCGCACGAAACAAGGCGATCACGAGAGAACAATCAAAGTCATTTGCTGCTTTGTCAATGATGCTCAAAGTGCAATGTAAAAGCTCCTTGTTGTCAATTTCTGGCCTTAGGCCCTGGGCAACTTTCAAGGCGACATAAGCTGGGAGATATTGTGCACGTGCTGAGCGAGGGTAGCTCATAGCAACAGTTGTAGCAGAATGCACTGCAGAGAGGGCTCCTAAACTCCCGATGATGTTGAGTACATTGGTGACATCATCTTCACAGATGGAATTGCAGTTGATGTCAATTGCTCGCCTGAGCTGTTCTTTTGGTACAGCAATCCTATGGTTCTTTGTGGATTTCTCGGGCATATCCACTCCATACAGGACGTTATGCATTGCAGGATCTATTGGCCTTGCAATAGATAGTGCTTTGTTCAACTCAACTTCCGCCAACCTGTACAGCTTTAAGGCGGACAAAGCCTCGCCATGGGAGGTGGCAGTCTCGATGCAGTTCGGGGCGGCTTTGGCAGCTCTGCTGTAGGAATCAAGGGCGGCTTTGGCACAGCGCAGTGCCAGCTCTGGGTCGGCCTCCCGAGCAAAGGAGGACGCCTTCATACTGAGGTATCCTAGGAGATTGCATACCAAGGGTGATGGTGATGACTCGTACTTGATGGGAATGTCGATACAGCGACCAAGCGCAGCGTCGAGGTCGCCATTGCGATAAAACTCAAGAACTTCTCCGGCTTCGCTCCGTGGGTTCACTTTTCCATCTTCCTTGCGTGGATCCTTGGAGTGGCTGGCCTTTTTGCCCTCCTTTCGACGGTCCCCGGAGCGGCCGACTCCAGCCATCCTCGCGCAGGCAAGCTGTTCGTCGAAATGCCGCAGCGCGGAGGGACAGCGAGGCAACGATTTTATTACGGAGGGAGGAGATGCCAAGTGGTCGTATGTATGCACAAGGGCAGTAGATGGAAGACGGAGGCGACGCGTGGCAGCATGTGAGCGGCGGGAGGTGGGAAACGAGTGGACGCAACGGCGAGGCGAGGCGTGGAGGTGCGCCGTGGGCAACAGCGAGATTTCGTGGGATGTTTTGGTCTGATGAGTCGTGCGGGGAAGGAGGTGTGGTGTTACGTGCGAGAAAATTTGGATTATACCATCCTAAAAGATAGGTAAAAGATTGGTTTTGCCGAAATTTCAGGTTCATTAAAATACTACTTTTAACCAAGGTGTATATGTCCAAAATATCATCCTTGTTCCTGAGCTTTTCTTTCTCCCTCTAGCATCTTAGCCACCATATCATCAGCATAAGTATTGACATTTTGGTCAATTTGCTCCTTCTGTATTCCTGAGTTTAAAAGGCATCCTAATAAAACAAAATATGCCGAAAGATGTAATGAAGGATGTCTTCTCTCCGTTCCTTTTACTGTGAAGAGTTGGTGGTATTATGAATACGCTATTAAACATTTAAACAAGAGCTTAAACAAGAGCATTTCTATTAAGTATCTGGTTTCTGAACATCAAGTAAGCAGGGCATTTCTCATTCAACAGAGACAAGTTTTTGAGAAGAGATGAGAAGCAGGCTTATATGTGCACAGCTAAGAGGAGGCTAGGGACACCTAGGCATGGTGATCTTGCAATTGAAGACCCTATGCCCGTGCCCAACAAGAGGAGGTCGGGGACACATCGCTGTCGATGAGATCGTCTTGGAGGTCAAGAGGAGGTTGGGGGCGCACTGGCGAGATGTTCTTAGAAGAGAAGATTCCTCCGTCAAAAAGAGGGGGCTAGTGACGCGTTGTCGTCGGTGAGGTTGTCTTGAAGGAGCCGATTCTGCCCTGCCCGACAAGAGGAGACTAGGGACACGTCAGCGATGGGTCTATCTTGATGGCAGTGCTCCTTCCCGTCCTCGCTCGGTTGATTCATGGAGTGATCAGATCCCAAACAAGGTAAGCCCTAGTGGCGTGGAGTCGGCGGCCCTACGTCTTCCTCGAGGCGCTTCTTGTTTTTGTTCTTGGAGTTTCTCGCCATGCCTGACCACCCCGACGACGGCCAAAATTGCCGCTCATTGACACGACGAAGATAGACGAAGGGCGTGTAGGGATCATAGCCAGCAACATCATCCAATGACTCTAGCGAGTTCCTTCATCTCCCCGATCGTTCAGTTAGAGTGCACTCTAGTGTGCCTCGCAAGTTGTGATGGGAGAGCGAAAGTTGGATGATCGACAATAAAAGAATTAAGGGACTAATGCGTTAGATGAGTGCTAAAACCGTATTGAGTTCTTTGAAGTTATAAAGTGGATAAAGTCAACCCTCGAACCAAAATAGCTGAAGTTGAAGCAATTTGGACAAAGTTGCCATGATATTCGAGATCAAATTATTTTAATGATAGAAGATCAAGTTATTCTGAAATTGCAAGCTGTTGGATATCATGTGCGGTACCAGATAGTCTCTAGTCTAGATCAAGTGAAGGTCAAACAGTCTGAGAGAAACGTCAAACAATTTAAAAGAAGTTGGACATGACAAGCTAATGTGGATGGATTAGTCCAAGAGGCATGGGACAAAAGCCTATCAAACAATCCAGCGTGGTACCGAACTGTCCAATAGGTTCTAAACATAAGCCAAACATTTGCTTTCGGACGGTGGAAGAATTAATGAGCCAGATAACCCGATGTGGTACTGGATTGTCCGGAAGGCATAAATTGGACAATCTTGTGGAGACTGGACTGACCGGCTAAGGCACGGTCAAACAGTTTGACAGTGGTATCAGACTGTCTGATAGCCTAACGGCTAGTTATCAATTATAGTTACAAAAGTTGTATATGGTTAGGCAATTCGTTAATGTATCGAACTGTTTGGTCCAATACATTTTTGGCAGACTTTTGTAACGGCTAGTTGGAGGAAGTGAGACTATAAATGGATAGTGCACTAAAGATGTTTTAAGACTTTTAGACCTCACCTTTCACCCGAAGAAGGTAAAAAAAAGTGTTCAAGAGCCTTAAAGAGCATATTGAAGATCTTTTGTGATAGGATTTAACCTTGAGTATTCTTGAATGGTTGCTTAGAAGACTAAACTCTCTCCTAACTCTCTCTCTGATCTAGAGCTTGTGTGTTGATTAGTGGGTTGAACTAAGAGTTTGTTAAAGAGAAGAATTGTAATTTTGGAACAACCGAAGGGTGTGGTTGTCTAAGAAACCTTGTGAAGGCTCAACCTAGCCTCTGTAAGAGGAGGCAAATTGAGTGGAGTCTGAACTTTGCCTTGGTGATTGCTTGATAAAGCAAGCTTGATCGATTAAGTGAAGTTGCATGGCATCGAAACTTAGATCTTGATGATTGCTTAAAGCATAAACTTGCTTTTGGTGGTAGCTTAAAGACCAAGACGTCACTGGAGGTGGTTGCTTGGAGAGAAAATTGGTTGAAATAGATCTGACTCCGGTAGGAGCTTCCTTAATGGAGAATAGGAACGTTGGTTCCAAACTTTGATAAACAAATCGATGTCTCTTTTACTATCTTTATCTTGCATTTACTACTTTTCATCGTGAGCTTGTAGTGTTCTTGTGCTAGCTTCTTATCTTTCTCTATTCTAACTTGCTTTTGTTGAAAGTATGCTTCAGAAACCCCTCTAGTCTTTCTCTTGTTTTTGTGTCGAAGCCAAATAATACAAGTCATTTATATTTAGCTCTCGGTCATTGCCAAATCATATTGTCTGACAGCTGTCGAACTGTCGAACTCATTTATTATCAGAATGGTCTGTAGCGGTACCGGATTGTCCGATTAAGTCTAACTCTACTACAAGTTTTTTGTAATTTCAAATACTGCCTATTCACCCACCCTGACTACTTCTAAAGAAATTTAGAGAAGAGAGCAGGAGAGAGGGGAAGCAGATATGAAATAGCTGTAAGAAATATAAATAGGGAATCCACATGGATCGTCTCATTTCTTTCCTTTTCTTTTTCTTCTTTTTTTTCCTGGAAGAACAGGTCTAGGGCTTTGGCTTTTCTTTTATATTACTCCTCTAGTTTTATGAGATGAAGAGAATATTCTGGATTGTTTTATTAGGTTGTACAACCCATTGTTGTTGGGATATTTAACTATTTGTTACTCTTAGAATATGCCACTCTCACTCTTACTTACTATTGTTTCTAACTTTTTTTCCATTTTTACCCTATAAAATATCCTTTGTGCCCCCTCTCCTCCTGTTCATCTCTCATCCTTCTCATCGAGTAAGCCAAGGCCAAGGTGATGATGGGCATGGGGACCACTGTGATGATGTCCGCTAGTGCAAGAGCTAGTGGTAACAACATTTCTAGGGCTGGGACAAGCGTCAATGGAGGCAACAGTAGCAGGGGCAATGTAGAACTGACGTCGATTAGTGCAGTTGGTGCTGAAAGAAATATCTTAGTCGTCACAGTAGCTAGAGACAACAATGTGGGTGACATAGAGGTGACGACAAGGGAGGGTAGGAGGAAGAGATGTCGTCGATGCTAGGGATGAATGTGTGGCCAAGGAGGTGAGCTTGGTGTTGGGTGGCATGACCACAATGGAGACGCTATGCGAAGGTGACAATGGGAGAGGGGATGGGGAAAGTGATGTCATCAGTGTCAAGGATGAGTGGGTAGCTAGGATGCCACTGGGAGGCGAGCTTGGTGTCGGAGAGGGAAGACAGCAACAAGGCCATTGCTGGAGAGGTGGAGATGTGGTTTTTCGAGGATGAAGGGTTGGAAGTGATGGCAGCTGGGGAGTGGGTGCCACTAGAATTGGAGAGGGATGATGTGTCCGCCAGAGACTAGGAGGTTGTCGAGGAAGGGATGAACTCTGAGGTGCCACCATTGTCTAACTTGCTCAGAGAGAAAAGATTGATGAAAGAAAAGGGAGGGGCACAAGGGATATTTCGTAGGGTAAGAGTGATACAATGTTAAAAACAATGGTAAGAGTAGCATTTGAAGGGTGGCACATTCTAAATGTGGCAAATACTTAAATATCCCATTGCCGTTCACAAGAACATCCGGAGTTTCAGACTGCTGTATTAATTCAGGACAGGAAAATAATAAGGACCTAAAACACATTATGAAGGACCATGCTTCAAGTTATCAGTCGAGTGCAGCATTCAAGAGGGTTTGATTTGGTAACTGGTGATACTTATCTGCTGTTTATTGCACATTTTCCTAACTCAGGATGATAAGTAGGAGTCCTAATAACTCCTTGGCTGCAACTGTACAGACCAGGGAAAGACAACTGAGCTGAAATTGTCAAAAGATTTGATGGTTTTATGGGGGTGTAAATCTGAAGCTGTATTTCCCTTGTGGATGTATCATATGCTTACTGATTCTATACAATTTTGTCTGAAGCTGCACAAACCGTAGAGGGCGATGCTACGCCTATGATATGATTTCTTGTGATCAAATGGATGTATTATTACCATGCTTGTGGGTTGATGAGTGGGAAATAACTGTTAGAGGTTCTTCCATGCATTTTCTCAAGCTGCAATTGAAGTATTGTCTGAATTAGAAACATGTCACACAAATATGTCATATGGTACGAGAAAATTTTGTGTCATATATGTTTCAGCAAATCTCATGCTTCAACATATGTCCCAATCTCAATCAATCCTAATAAATTTCAATACAAATTTCTCAAATCAAATCTTGAATCTTTATTTCTAATACTATGATTAAATCTAAGATACAATTATTGATCCCTAATTTCTAATCTTGTATAATTTGCTGGTGAGCATCATAAAAATATGTTATAGCTAGAGGACGCCTTTGTGAAAACTAGTAATTTGCCGGAAGATAATGTGGACATTATTTTATTATTTTAGGCCTAAATAAAGAGATAAATTATTAAAAAGACAAAAATGTCCTTAGACTAGAAGTTTCTAACATGCATCAGAGTGGAGATGGAATATGGTGTATGGTCATGTAGTCAGAGTGATCGTAGATTGAGAGTTACATGTAATTTTAAATTTTGAAAAAAAAGGATATTTTGAAATTTTGAAATTTTCTTTTGAAATTTTGAAAAACTTGCAAAGTTTACTCATGGACATCTTTATAAGGTTTTGGAGGGGATAGGAGAAGATGCTCTGGTTAGGCCAAACCAAATCGAGTAACATGTGCAACTCTAAGAGGCAAATTCAACCAAATCAAGTAACATGTGCTATTCTAAGAGGCAAATTCATCATTTCAACGTTGTTTCTTCCTCCAAAGCTGAAAACAATAAAACAGTAAATTTTAGATAACCGTATGTTTTATGACAAAAGTTGTAGAAAATTATTGGCATATATCCATAGGTTTTATGATCAAAGAGTTTCATAAGATCTCACCTTATTTAAATCTCAACTAAATTTAGTATATAAAAACAATATTATTCAGAATAAAGAAAAGATAAACCAATCAACTATATTAAAAATTAATAATTAAAATTTAATAGACAATAAAAATTTTAAATAAATATATGTTTAGCATGTATAGGGTTGGAGTTTGTGAAAACTTATAACTATAAAGCCGAGGTTTTATGGTAAGTCATATAAAATCTATGGTTTTATACAATTTTGATTATGAAACATATGTATTTCTAAAATTTACTCATAATAAAATAATAGTTACATGTACTTTAGCAAATTATTAGTTTTTTAAAGTGCATTTACCCATAACGTGTTTTTACGATATTTATCAGTAAATTACACAAACTTTAATGGTTTTATAGCAAAATTTGTCTAAATCTAAATATGCATATCATCATCTGCATCCTTCGCCTTTTTATTCAATTCAAAAATTCAAATTCAACCCAGATATTTAATTTCCATACTTGTTGACCCATTATCAAAAGAATTTCTTAATCTGAAATTAGTCCCCGTTCTTTTTATTGGATCTAATCTTTTCCTATGTAGCCCAGCTTATTCTGTCTTTCCTTTTTCAAGCATAGAGTCAATCTTACCTTTCATTTTCTTCGCAGCCCAGGCTGGACCTCTCTTTTAGTTTGGGCCAAATTATGGCACGAATAATTCGACCAAAATGAAAGAATTATAAATTCGAGTTGTAAGTTGAACAGTAAGTTTGATAACAAGATTTTGGTTTGAGATATGCATTTTAATAGGGTGTGTTCGAACCCTTTAGGTTTGTAACTTCTCCCTGCACAAAAAAAAACGAAATTAATTAAGTATTAGCTAAAACAACTTAAAACTAAATTAATATATTTTTAAAAACAATTTTTCTATATAAAATAAAAAAATGTACGCACAGAAAAGAAAAACAAAAAGTTAAAAGTTAAAACACTAAGAAAAGAATGCACCCTTAGACTTGATTAGAGGATTACAATGAACACTCAAGATTTCATTCGAAGAATTTGAATTGCACTTTATGAGGATCAATCGAGATAGCTCAACAAATGAAATCTATTTTTTTTTAAAAAAGTGACTGACATATCTTGAAATTAGTTTTTTTAAAAAAACGAAAATAAATATGTTTTACAGAAAATAACACTTCCAAACTTTCTGTGCGGTTCAAGAAATCATTTGTTCAAGCGTGCTGGGTATCCACATCTACGCAAGCCATAGTCCATTCTGACCACTGCAGTTCAAGCATGACTCTGAATCCTTCCACCGAACAGTCATACCCTCTGTAATTTGTTGGATCTCATATTCTCATCACATGACAGATATAATAGTTTAATTCTACATACTTGCACATGTTTACTGGTTATTGACCATACACATTGCGTCCTCTAACACGTGGGTGGTAGGTACACAAAGAATCAATTAATACGAAGAAAATCAGGCAGCAAAACTGAAAAGAAAATATAAACGGAGCTTCAATTGCGAGCTAGATTACCGTACCAAACCAACCAAAGAATGCATAGACAAAGGGGCCAAAACATATGCAACAACCAGGATTCACATGCGAACATTAGCTTTTTATGTCATGGAAATAGCTACTTTGGAGAGAATCGTAGAAGCACCAGACTCTTCCTTTGTTTTTGTGTACAATCAGTGAAGGCAGCAGCTAGCTTCTTTTGAGGTATCTTCTGTGCCTCTGCTTGGGGAACCTATTCAGTAGCAGCATCAGTCCTACATTGCTCCCACACATACCGATAGGGTACCTGCCATGCCATTGTTGCCCAATAGGTTAGGTACATAAAACACTACCCAAAGATTATCCAATCCAGCAAGATAGGGCAACTCACTTGACGCGATTTGATTTCCTGCGCCAGCAAAAAACAGAGGCGATCCACTGGATAAAACATCAAATGAGCAAATCAACAAAGGGAATAAGTTTTGTGCTATGAGAGTTACATCGTTATATTAATGTTTGCTAGAAGCAATGATAAAAAAAAGGGGGGGAAAAGTAAATTTTGTCATCTACCTCCTCCCTATCTATAATGCAGGTGGGATAGTTGGTATAAAAATGGCCATAAATTGTCATCCATACCAAAATTTGCACAACTGACAGTCACTGTCATAGCTGTGGTAGGTTCTCGTGTATATTGTTGGTCCAACCTTATCCTCATTAGTTAATTATCAGCCATGATCCAGTTCTGACAGACCCATATTGATTAAGGTCACATATTTTCCTTCGCATTTGGTAGCACACTTGGCCCCAAACTATACTAAACAAAGATCAACAAAGTAAATTGCAAGAATAAAGAATCATCGTCTAGTCAGATGTTGGAACTCGATTCCTCGTTCTCAAATCAATTCAGGCTGTCCTTTCGTCCAGGTATTGGGTACTATGGTAGAATAAAGAAACATTGTCTAGTTCAGGTATGACACATGCCAAGGAAATTTATGCCCGCAAATAGCATGTAACAGATGCAGCAAAACAGCAACAATCGGCTATCTCATCGAACTGGCAATTTGCATGGAATAGTTTTTCATATTTGATAGACAACCATTTAGGGGGCATTTTGTAGTATTTCATCAAAATTCCTTTGTTGAAAGAAACAATAAGAAATATTTCATGAACCTTGCACAATCACAGTTGAAATAAGGAGCGTGAAACACCACTGTTGAGCAGTGCATGATGCCCTAGCTCTCAATTTAGCAGCAGTATAGTGCACTACTTCAAGGAATAGACAGAAACCTTATGACTACATATAATGACTTAAATCATTAAGTTAATTGAATTTGAAGCCCTTTATTTTAGTAGCATAGAAGCAACTGAATTGTGAAAAGCGTACCATGCAACCAAATGACCATTTGGCACCTAACTGAAGTTACACAGACATAACCATAGCGTTTAACTCCAATCAATGAGTAACATAACAATAGCCACATTTCCCAACATTATCATAGAGTTCAGATAATATTCAGGCACGTATTGCAATTTTCATCAGAATGAATATAAAATATGCAATGGCCTATACAATTAAGTTTATCGCAGTTTTAACAAAGAAAGTATTTTGACATAATATGACAAAAAGGTTAAGCTAGCAAAATTGTCAAGGATGCTTATGGTAAAATATGATCCAGCTAATGATACAACCCTGTAAAACAATTTTATTAGTAATTAAAATTCCCTTTAGAATTCACCAATATAATCAATTATTAAAACTCCCTTTAGTTTATTAGTAATTAAAACTCCCTTTAGAAGTCACCAATATAATTCAAGTCTTCTACGCATATCAGTAGGTAAATAAAGTGCCATATAAATTATATAATTCAATAAAGCAGTGCATTCAATGTGAATGTTATATCAATTATCAAGCAATAACATATTCCATCTCTGACCAAATTCAAGCATATTAAGATACACCCCTGACACTTGCATGTCTAAATTATTACCACACTACATAAAGCCAGTATTAAACTAATAAAAACTAACAAAAATGATCCTTTGATTCTTCCTCAAGAAATCAAACTCAGTATCAGCCCTAAAAGAACAAGATGGCACAAAAATTACCTTAATCACTGCAACGACAAAGAATTTCACGAAGAAACCCCGCCTCTTCACCACCTTCTTCTTTGACACCACCACTGGTTGCAGTGGTGACTTCACCTTAAATGGAATTGTTTGCAACGGTGCTGCTTCCTTGCAGAGCTTTTGAGCAATCTCCTTGAGCAGAACAATCTGTGCCTTCTCAGATCCCATCGACATGATGGCATGCCGCATCGACTCCCGGTCTGCCTCCAGAGCCTGCAAGCTAGCGCTGAGCTTCTGTATTTCCTCCTCCTCAGCCCAAGCACCAATCGTGCCCCTGTAGCTCGTTTCATTGCCAATCGGCGTCCCAATGTAGCGACAATCATCCGGCTCAGCCACAGGCACACCGTGCACAGCGTCCACCGTGTACACCTGATCAATGTCATCTTCTTGGTCTGATGCCTCCCTATCCACAATGAGAGGGAAGTCATCGGCCATGGCAATGCCACCATCGTCAGGAAACAGGTTTGTGCCAGATGAACAGATGACTCCCTTATCCGCGGCTGAGGCTCGGCCAGGCATTCTGTTGAGCAAGTGGTGGGTGCGTGGGGTGCCCACATCGGAGAACGCGGGTTGCTCGATGCAGTTTATGGAAGGGTAATCGTCGTCGAAGGGACGGTGGTCGTCGTCGTCGTCGTCCTGGTGAGCCTCGGTGGCGGCGGAGGTGGGGGACAACGGGGAGAGGAAGCCGAGGTGGAGGAGGCGGAAGCGGCACGCCCTGAGCTGCGCGGCGAGCGACCGGACGGTGGCGTCCCGCTGAGCGACGGCGTCGCGGAGCGCGGCGGCCTCGGCGGCGTCGTGCGCGAACCGCTCCTCGGCGTACCGCCTGAACTGGCGCGCCTCCATCATGGCCTCCGACTTCTCCCGCTGCAGGCGGAGGATCATCGACATGGCCTCGCTGGCGGCCCCCGCGGCGGCGCCGCGCTCCGCCTCGAGCTCCGCGTGCAGCTCCGCGATCCCGCGCTGCTGCCTCGTCACCGCCTCCCGCAGAGCCGCCGATTCATCCCCGGCCCCAACCCTCGCCACGGCGAGCCCCTGCGCCTCCGCCGGCAGCCTCCGCTTGTGCAGCGTGACGCGCGCTGGCGGCGCCCCCACGCCGCAGAGTGGGCACGCCTCGTCGTCCACGGACTCAGCCATGGAGACTGCAGCGGCGGCGCCAGGGTCGCGCACATCCGCCACGGCCCCCGGCGTCGAACCGAGCACCGCCACACGCCGCTGGCGCGGGGCGGTCAAACCGAGACGAGAGGACGGCCGCGAAGCGCGCCCCCTGGAATTCGCGGAGGAGGATGAGGAGGAGGAGGAGGAGGTGGTGGTCCGCCCGTGCGTCTCCTCCTGCAGGGCGCCCGTGCAGGGTGGATCGATCGGGCTCGCGTTGGCGCTGGCGCGCGCGAGATATGTGGGCGCGGGCGCGGGCGGGGGCGGCGGCGTAGGGACGAGGAGGAGGAGAGGAGACAAGGAGACATGGAGGTGGGGTTGGGTTTGGTTGGGACGACGTGCTGGCGCGCGGGACCTCGCGGCGCGGGGATGTGGGGCCACCAAGACCACCAAGGCGTGGGTTGGAACTTGGACGGACAGGGTTGCGGGCCGTGGGGGCGTGCGGCGTGGCGCGATGTGATGTGTTTTTTTTTAAAAAAAAATGAGATGTCGTTGTTTGGGTGGGGTGGCGAATACGGCTCAAGTTTTTAGTAATTGGGGACTTTTGGGGTGGGATTTTGAATGGGTCAATTTGAATTTTGAGCTTTTCAGAGGGGGAGCAAGCGCGGGAAGGTGGTGTGGGGTTTGGGGTTCTTTGAGCTGATTGGATTGGCTGTCATGATCTGATTTGATTAGTGAGGAGGATATCTACGGTTGATCCCTGTCGATGGATTGTACTTTATTTGTCGTAAAATAAAGTTTCTAGAGTTTAAACTTGTCCATAATCAACTTCAACGTGTTTATCTATCATCGGTATCACAAATAAAAAAATTATTTCTTCAATACTCTTATCTACCTATTAACTAATAATTCTTTCGTTCTATATTATAAGACATTCTAAAGGTAAATTTTAAGTTTAATTAAGTTTATAACAAATATAGTAGCATATATAATACCAAATTAATTTTATAAAATAGAACATTAATTATATTTTAATAGTTGTTTATTTTATATTAAAAATATTGCTACATTTCTTATAAATTTGATCAAAACTTTTAAAAAATTAACTTTAAAAAATCAAAATATCTTATTTTATAAAATGATGTGGAGTATTATTTTTTACAATTAATAAGAGTTATTTTCATCTTTTCCTCCATCTGTTAGCGTTGCATCAGAATTATATGAATTCATGTTTTTGATAGAGGGAGTAGGTTGTAGCAGAGCAATCTATGGTGGCTTATCGCTAAACTGTCTTTTCTTTTGCTGTATTTTTTTATTGTCCTTTCATTCAATTATTTATCCAAACAAATATTTCTCTTACACCATATATAATTTTGTTGATTTCCTCTCGTTTTGCTACTGTCTTTTCCGATATTCACATACGCTATACCCTTTGCCATGAATCTCCTAGGCCTTCCCTCTAGCAATAGCTGCCTTACGGATTGGCCGGTATGCTCGAAGAATAAAATAGGAGATGCCACAAGAGATCCACTATGAGCATAGTAAAAAAAAAAAAAAAATCAGACAGGCCATCAGCCTGCTCATGCTCTTGGTTCACAGGTCGGGCGGTTTGACCGGTGGACCGAGCAGTTCAACTATGGTTCGTTAAGCAGATATTACTTGTATAAACCTATGGCACAACAACGAAGTTGATCAGCTGATTAGCAGAGGCAACCCTCACCGCAACAACCAAGGGTTAATTCTCGCTCCCGTGTTATTTTTGGGATTATTTTTTACCCGCGTGCAGTGGCCTAGCATGTGCTTTCTGTGACGGCTCAATATTTTTGGGACAGTTAAAAACTATTTTAGTACAAACTTAATTACGAAAATTTATTTTTTTCTGTGTGAGTTAAGAATATAAGTGTCCGAGGATCTCAATAAATCCTCTTCCTTGAGTTCCGAAAATCTCCTCCAAAAAAATTTTCATTCAAATTCAAATCTCGAAATTCAAATTTTGAATTCGAAACTCCTCTGAAAACTATTCCTAAAAATTTCCTCCAAAAATCCTTCCAATTCTCCTCTCCAAATATTCTCTAAAATTTTCTGAGTTGAAATTTTAAATTTGAATTCAAATCATATTCTCCATTCCTTTTAAAAACCCCAGTAAAAATAAACAATTCCCCTCTCTCCTTCGTGACATTGCCTTTCCTCCTTCCTACCCCTTCAACTGTGCAGCCCAAGCAGCCTAGCAAGCATTGAGCCATGGTCGCTTCCTACATGCTCATCGCACCCCTCTCTCCACCAAGGCCCACATGTCAGCCACCACTGCCTCGCTCCTCCGCTAGGCCTAAGCGACAAACACACGCATCCACGCGCGTTCATCGATAGGGTAGACCCTGTTAGCCTATCGAGATGTGTGGCCCCTTCTTCCTCTTTTCACTCGTCGTCTATACCCGACACCGATACGCAATTTGCTCTGTTGTGCCATCACCACCCGTTCATGTGGCCGTGTTGCCTGCCGGCACAGCGCGCACGCGTGGCATTGCCTCCCTTGTGGTCGTAGCACCATGTTGTCCCATGTGGCCACACTAAAGCACCACCCTCGCGCGTGTTGCACTGTTGTCCTTGCATTGTTGCCTTGTCATCGTGTCACCACCTTCCTCTTCTATCTTCTTCTATCGTCACCGCCTATAAAAGGGTGAATTTTCTCCCTTCTCCTTCACCCTTACCGCAGCATCGGATGAGCTGAAGCTTGAAGCACTGTCACCATCATGGTAAAACTTCTCCTCCGCAGGTGAGCCCCAATTCCCCTTCCATCTCCCCCACCTTTCCTCTCTTGGCATCGCATCTATCTGGAGCCAGACCCAAAGCCTCCGCCACCACTTTGGTCACCACCGATGAACTCCCCTACCACCATCCCGAGCCCCTCCTCCTCTCGCCGCTAGCCCTCTTCGAGAATCCTGCCCTAATCCATGTTGTTCATCCTCTTCCACTCTCTTTGTTCCTATGCTCCCCTCCTTCGATGGGCCACCGCTTGCTGTTTCACCCTGAGCGTCATCGACCGTTGATTCCACCTTGGGGTCAATCTAGTTGGTCCACACTGACATGGCCACGCCAAAATGGCAAAGCCTACCCGTGCGCATGCGCTAGCCCCCCAGACTGGCTGCTTGCTTATGTGGGGGCCAAGAACAACCACAGCCTAGTCGCCCACTCAAAAAGAAAGTCCCTAGTAGACCAATAAAGGAAAAGTCCATTTTACTTCCCATGGGCCTACAACACGTCCACCCCACCAACTAAAAAGTCTAGTTGACCTCCTCCTTACTCTCCGACAATAAACCCCTGAATATTTATTTTTAATTTAAATTAATATTTTCTAAATTTAAAAAATCATTCAAACTTTAAAAATCCATGTCTTTCTATTCTTAACACCCTCTAAATTTTTTTAAAATTGAGATATATGTAATGTCTCTACTAACTTTTAATAATAATATTTTATTTTTAGTTTTTTTGTGTGATTTTCTCTCTTTTACGCATAGTCAATGTTGATGGAAAGTGTTTTGGACGTAGATTTTTGAAATTTGTGAAGACAAAGTCAGAGGTAATCTACCTTTAATTATATTGTTTAGCTTATAAAATATTTTGTTCGTAACATATCATGACTATCATACACGAATAACTTGATCGGCCTAGGTTTACATGAATGGACTGATGGGCCAACCCGTTTGTATTGAACTTATAGAAAATTGATATCTTATCCTTATCGCTCCACCATCATGGTAACTCAACACCCGTGCCTCAGGCATATGTATCGATGGTCCCGCACGGTCACACTTTTTGATTTGAGAGAAATGGGTTTACGAAATCTTGGAAAACCCGACACATGGTGTTAATGTATTTTAAAAATAAAAGTGGTTTGCGAAAACTCGCGATGCAAAGTGGTCGCCTTTGTGGTGATGCTATGTATTCACACATAAGGACCGTTTCTAGGAAATTCCATCGAAACACCTTATAGTGCGACCACATGGGTAGAATGAAACACTCTAGTTAAGTAATTAGCGGGTCAAAGATGTCTTATATGCCAATAATTTGGAAATACCAGGATGAGAAGATGTGAGTAATATGATGCGCTGGGCGCAAATTATGTGATAATGTGTTGGGCACGAATGAGTGGTGACATCCTAGATTCTTGGGCAGAAGAGGGCCAAGACTTGCCTGATACTTGGTTTAGAAAAAAACTCATCTATATGACATGAGGCATCCTTGGCTGGTTATGAAAAGTCCTTCTTGCGAACCTCCCCCACTTGGCCAGCAAGGGAATAAGATAGTGTTATATGGGTGAACCATGCACCCTCTGTAGAGGTTAGCAAACTATTCGAACAATTGTGCTCATGATCAAGAACGAATATGAGATGATTTCTCTACCATAGATTTGTTTGCTAGTGCTTTGTGAAAATAGTTTATGGAATTGAGAATTGTTACCAGAATCGATCACAATGACTGATAGAAGATCTAAGTGATCTAAAACGATCCTATATAGATGGAAATGTCGATTGGCATCATAGACTAGGCTTTCCATATGAAAGCAGAGTGTAATGGAGAATATGAACGGCTCTAGGAGCTAGAGAGATGATGTGATAAGATGAGATGATGTCCAACAGTTGGAAAGTGAAAAGAGGATAAATGAGTTGGAAACTGTCTAAGGGCATAAGGACGTGCGCCGGTGACACGATAAGAGCAATCCACCGTATAGTTTTTAATTAAATAAAATTTATTCGTCCGCTTGAGTTGTTACAAAGTAATTCATAGATAGGATCAAGGTAAGAGCCTTTTTCTGACAACATGTTAAATTATCACATACTTAGTGTTTTGAAACAAATGATTTCAAAAGGTTTACGAAAAAAACCCAACCCTCCTTTGCAACCTATATGCTTACTTTTTCCGTGGCTTGTTGAGTATGTAAGTACTCAAATCCCTTGTTGTTTTTCCCCTCCAAGAAAACAGAAGTGAAGTTAACGGTTAGGGTTTTCTTTCTAGACCCAAGCCAGTGCTTATGGATTGGGTCTAGCTACGCTAAGTTTCGCTACTACTTCTCTGCTTGCTAGTTATACTCTAAGAATTACTCTTAATGTATGACCACCTCCTAAAGGTATAATTTATCTATATTATCTTTAGTTATAATGAAGCATCTCAGTTAACCATAAATACTAGCATTGTATCCTAGAACTGGTACCAGCAACACAGTTCCACAGAAGTCGGTTCACGTCGGTCTCCTACGACACATTCTACTCTGGTGTCACCATAGCTGGTGCACCACTGCGATCCTGATGTCGATTAACGCTGTAATGAGCAACACCTCCATTAGTATCCACATGTCCGGGGCTAGAACGCTGATTATGGGTGTACTAGTACTCACAAGCAGCTAGGATTTGATTCGAGAGGTGGTGACTAGATTTTGCTCAAGACGAACAGAGGTATCTCTCCTCGACCTCCATGTCTCCCTATATATAGGTTTCCTTACTTAGGCCTAAGAAACCGTGGTCCAATAGTAATCCACTCGGATCTCTATCTGAATTGAGCCATTATCCGAATCTCATTTAAATAAACATTCCAACCCATTAAGCATATGACCCTGTAGGTTTACGTATATTTGGTCGTGACCCAAAAACGTCTTTTTCGGTCACTATGTTAATATCAGTCTCTAGCAAGATATATTAACCTCAAATTATACGTAAATATCATATCGATTAAACCTGTAATATTCTCATATATGAATCTGTTTGCCTTACGATATCGATCGAGCTCAAGATGAGAATCGCATTATCCTCTTCATAGCTCAATTACTCTCCCAATCCTATGATGAACTATAAACTTATGATTGGCTCCTCAATCATATTGCATAGTTATGTACTTTCATAATCCATTACATCGAGAGACCCAGAGATATCTCTCTTCTCAATCATATTGACATGGCTATGCACTTCCATAATCCATTACATCAAGGGGCCCAAAGATATCTCTTTCATAGGAAGGATAAATTTTATCTTAATCACTCATATTCCACTACATATTTCATAGCAAACCCAAACACTACTTTTATAACCATCCTGTTACGGAGTAGTGTTTGGTAGTCATAAAATAAGCTACTACGTATGTTAGGAAACATGATGATCTTAAGTCTAAGGACTTCTTATAAACACTACTTAAGAATAACTAATGATATATAAAATCTCTACAGTATCTAATAGCGGATCTATCCAACCTATGTTCACTGACATATATTCATATCATTGATTTGATATCTCCATACCATGATCCATAAGACATAATCATTAATCAATATATATAATAATCTTATAATTATATTTGTTTCTCATACAATATATGATTAGAGATCATTTAAAAATAACATCTGATATTATGAGTCTCATGAATAAGTCACATACTTATTGATTAATAATGATAATATATATTTTAATAAATAAATTAATATATCATAAATATAGTATATGATATATGCAATATCTTTATGTTTCCTCTAGGACATATCGCTAACACATGGTCCTTAGAAAAACCTCTTGGTTTTCAGGGTTCACACCAATCCATATACAGTGGTAGTCTTTAAGAGAGCACAGTCGTGAGAATCACACCAATTCTAGATTTCCACGGTTAAATTGCATGTTCGATCTAGTTTTTTCTTCTATGACTCTAAGAGGTGTCGAAGTGTAGTAAATGGGCTGGTCAAACTACAGTAGCCAGAGTAGTTTGCATGGCTTTGGGCATTAGTGATGGAGCCACAGACTCATCGCCTAGCTTGTTGGTGCCACATCCTCACCAACAAAAATGCATGAAGGTGAGAAGAGAGGAGATGGAAGGATAAGAAACCAATTGGCTATGGGGATTGAAAAAGGGAATTAAGGAGGAAGAATAGGATTGTCAATAAGCTAACACTACCAAATAACATGAAGCTACCGTGGGCCAAAAACACTCGGCAACACCTCGATAACACTCGGTAACAAAGTCCCCTAGAGCAAACTCTCAGGAACATTCTCTCGTCAGTCTCACACCTTTGCCTAGAGTTTCTTCCCGTGCGACAGCGCCTGTACAGTCGTAATGATGGCAAACTTACCGAGTGAAAGCAGCCCATCAGTAACAATCTACTGAACAGCACAGACATGGACGGAACGGGATGGAAGCAACGGAACGGAGTGTTACTGAGAGGTGGGAACACACGGGAAGAAACAATTATTACCGTGTGTGTTAATAGAACACACGATAACATGAGACAGCTTACCGAGAGATTGTAATACTGCACACGGTAAGCTAGCGTGTGTTATTTTAGTTGAACACTCGGTAGCATTGCATAACTGGTTTTCCATATTTCATATATTCATGATCCTACTGCACTGATATGAGGCAAGAAGTAACAGACAGGCAGATATAATGCTAACATGACTGGTAGAACGTATACAAGCATCACAAAAACTAATTGAATGCCATGTGAACATTAATAGCTGCATATTCTCCCAGTAGTAATAAGAACATCATGCTACAATAACACAGTATGAATAGATCTACAAACTGGCTGCACATGATGCAATAGAAATAGTACTCTCAGTTCTTACAACCTCTCCCATGGAGGCAATAGACACATGTTAGTGGCTGATTAACAAAATGTGTCCGTTGACAGCACAATTCAACTCTCTAGTCCTTTGACATACTCATTATATGCCTAAAATTATACAAAAAGTAGTCAAACGATATTATCGAGATGTTGAGTTTCAGAACTTAAGTAATTAATAAGTTATTAATTGAGATGCATGACTATTCTAGAGTTTTTGCAGTAACACTTTATTGTTTTTGAGGGGATTACTTACGTCAGTGGCAGGAATATTCATGAAAACCCTTACTGTTTTTACCAGTAAGTAGGACAGTGTATATATACACATGCATGATCTTATAGCAAGCTAAGTTCGCTAGATTTCCTAATCTAATTTGAAACGATATGCATGGCTAAGTACATCTTGTATTTTTAATTTATCTAGTAATTAAATTAGCTACCATCATTTGCTTCAATTAAAATAAAGTACAGGACAAAGGAATTACTTGCTCAAAGAACCAATATACGAAATTAAGACCATCTCTCCCAGCACCATTCCACAAGATGTTCTCTTCTTGTTGCCTAGATGAGACACCTCATGCAGTCCACTCCTCATTTATGAATTTACTGCAAGATAGAAAGGCAGATAGTGAACCAAAAGGTGGAATTATGTGTAGCTGAACTAGATGCAATCTATATAAAATTCATACCCAGTGTAGTCATCCACTTCAGAAAGGTTTATAAGCACATACAACATGGCAGCATCCCACTCTTCGCCAGTGAAGTGTTGAGGGACTCCTTGGCTAGTAGAATCCACCTTAATAGAGAAGAGAGTAAGTAAGCAATCAGTAGACTAATCAGTGACATTGTAACGAGGGACAGGATTGTGAATCATCCTCACTTGATTAGCAAAGTGTATGGATGTGAAGTACAAGACCTCATCTAGTACTAGTAAGCGTGCATGTGGAACCCACGTATGAAGCTTAATCCATATCAATAAGAAATATAAAAGTAGCATGCACATTTATTTTATCACAACAAACCATTAAGAATGAAGCAGCGTTGCCCTTGAAATATTCACAGCTAGGTGTTCATAAAGTTTTTGGATGTAGAGACACAAAATACACTTATATACATCATCTTAATAACTTCACAGTACTTTCTATAGTCTACATATCATCTTAACAATAGAAATAAAAACCTCACGCATATGGTACCTGCTGTTAGAATTTCACATTGAACCAACCATGTAATTCATTGCACCACAACTGAAGGTTATAGAACAAATTTCTTACGTCTCAAGAAACCAAGGCAGTGTCAAATGCAATCACACACCATCATTGCTTGCCGTTTCATTCCCATGGCATGAACCAAAAGCGCACTGCATAGCATGAATGTATTTACCTTGCCTGCTTACTGGATGTCACTAAACACCGGTTAGCTCATTGTCCTATTGCTTTTGTCTCTTATAGCCTTGCCTCCCACGTGCTGTGACCTGAAAAAAAATACATTTGCACACTAGCAGCATATGGTACATGATAACAGTTGCAGAGTTTCCATCAAGACCACTGAAAACTTCAGGTAAACACACTGCCCCTAATTTGCCAAGAAAAAAACATTAAAAATTTGATGTATAATATAAGCTGTAGAAGTCTGAAGCACCAAATTAGAGCTTACTTTCCTAAGAAAGGTACAAACAAACAGCTGATTCCAATATATAAATAGGTGTAGGGGTTGTCTCACCATGATACAACCACACAGTATATTCTGGCCTGAAACCATACTTACAAAGGTGTTTCATCATTGTTTGGGGGCGGGTTTTGTTTCATCATTGTTTGGGGCGGGGTTGGCACAATACACCAGCATAGCCTGTGTCCCTACTGAGTGCCATGTCAAAAAATTCTGTAATCTTCTTTATCCACCCAGCAGTTATCTCGCCGTGCTTGCGACAGCCCTTGTACATCCAACTACAATCAACTAGCATTCTACCTACTTATGACAAAGTGACAGAACAAATTTATGTTAGGAGATGTGGATCTGGTCATGAAAAGCACAAGAAGAAGAAAGACCTGTTAACTCAGTTGTCAAAAGTTATATTTGTCATATGAAACTATTCAATTTCCTGTAATAATATCCTTTTACTTGCAAATTATCTCAACTTTACTTTGATGACTGGGTAATTATATATTGAGCATTAACTGAGAAATAAGTTGAGCTAGAATTCAGAAATTTACTTTTGCTAATTGCAGTAATGAGAAATTTATATAAAAAAGAGGAGAAGAATTATTTTTGGACAAAAGCCAAAAGCCCAGCTTTACTAACAAAGCATATCAGTTCGATACAGACCTCGTTTGCTGGGGAATCCAGCTTTGTATGTCCCATCGCTTCTGCCAACTATCAGAAAGCTAAACACACTAGTAAAACTACTAATATAGCAAAACAAAGAAACACCCAAGCTAAAGAATTTATATAAAAAAAGAGGAGAAGAATTATCCTTGTTCGCTATTAAGAAATCATAGTTGGGCAGCTGCCCTTTGTAGCTCTGTGCTCTGCTCGCTAGCACAGCGGACACAGCGCCTCCCTGATCCGGCCGGCAAGCCCCGACGGCTGCAGCCGCTGCACGCCCCAGCCGGCCTGTGCTGTAAACTAATTAGTACGACCTGAAAAATGCTGCGTCCCTGACCGTAGAATGGAGGCAGCCGTCACAGGTGGGGATGCGTCGCGTGATTGACGGGGATGCGCGGCACACGCGGCAGTCGCCGACTGGATGGGGGCGCGGCACCCGCGGCGGCCTCCGATGGGGGCACGGCACGGCGACGGCGGCCTGGATGCGGATGCGGCGGCGGGGGGGCGCCTAGGGGGATGAGAGGTGGACGCGATTGTGACCTAGCCGCGCGAACGAGGTTTGGAGTAAACACCCGCCAGAATTTTTGCTGCACTCTCTGGCGTGTCGGACACGATGCGTTGCCTAGTAACAGCAAAATAAATGATGATTTCTGTAATTTCCCTCTTTGAAATTTCATTAAATTTTATTGTAATTCATTTGAATGTTTTTAAAATTTTATTTTGTCAAACAGCTCTCTCCCTCCAATATTTTATAATTGAAGTTTTCGTCTTTTGTAATCAAGTTTTGTAAGATGCTAGCTCTTGTATACAAAGTAAGGGTAATACAGTTATTTCGAGAAAATCTAACAGTTATATAACGAAAATAAGTACATAGAAGATTAATATAGAAACTGGGGGGCATGTAAAAGATTAGACAAAACTTAGAGGGAGACACACAATTACACTGAAACACACAGTAAAAAGTACAAATATAGACACTCATAATGCTTGCACACCCATGAGCATCTATGAAGACTGGGTTAGCATATTTTAAAGAATAATTAGATGAAAATATGAGTATCCATATTAAATTTAAGACTTGAAATTAGGTGGATAGATTCGACCCCAAGCAGCCTTACCAATTGTGCTATACTCAATTCTCTCAAATAATAAACTCTAGTTTCCTGTATATAAGAATATCAATGGAATTATATATAAGATGAAAGATGGTGTGCCGTTAGTGTTTGAACGCAAAAGGTTTCAGTTGATTCCAGTAGGAAGTGCCATTGCTAAACAAAAGTTTTAAATTTAGTGAAGATTTATTCAAATTTCAAACTTTTTTGATTTTTTTTCACATTTCTATCTCAAAAATTATTTCCATTGATTCCAAAATATTAAAATATAAGAAATATCGATGGAATTTCTTGTCAGATGAAAGATTTTGGTTTTTGTTGTATTTAGAAAATACTTCAACATTAGTAACTTTTGACTAGCAAAAAAACTAAAAAGATATATGTTTGGTGCCATGGCATGATGATTGGGATTTGTATTTAAAAATATGTTATTTTATAATTATTCATAATGTATTGTGAAAAAAATTAATGATCAAAGTTTTATAATGAAGACCATATCAAAAACTTATACAGTACTTCACTTGAATTATCCACTATTTTGACATTTCGTATGTAAGTAATCTATAAAGTGAGGGGAACGGGAATTATATTGGTAGGGTTTTGTGGTCTATGGTTTGGGCTGACAGGTGGGCCATGGGCTGTTCCCGATGCAAATAGACACAAACACTCGAGAATTTACTGTTCCACCACGCGCGGCAACAAAAATTGCTATGCGCCATGCGCCCTCGCCAACGGAAATCGCCGCTTTCATCCACCCGCACGAACGGAAATCCCGCGCGCCAAGCCAAATAGTCCGCCATGCTACGATAAAAAAGTGGGTCCCAAGGTTACCGAGTGTAATGGATGCACACACGGTAATTTCTTTAGGTTCCCGAGTTTGAATAATAACACTCGGTGTATTCTTAATCTTGCCGGGTGGCATCTGAAACTCCCGGGAAGGTGCCGAGTGGTGTAGAAAACTCTCGGTAAACGGTAGCTTCACATATTTTCTGGTAGTGTAAGCTCGAGTGAGCCTTGAGCTTGACACAAGCTTGAGTCGAGACTATCCAACCTTCAAGCTTCTTAGTAGGCTTAGCTTGAGCTCAATTAGGCTTGCAAGCTCTGCTTGAATACATGGTAACGTATATTTTGATGCTAATTTCTTGATACATTAATTGTATTAAATAAAAGGTAAAAAGGACTTAAGATTAATATATAATACCAATGCATATTAGTTTATCATATGTATGTATGCTAATTATACTTAATCTACTATCTCATAAAAATAAAAAAACTACACATATAGCTACGATCATAAGAAGTTTAAGCTCAGATCAACAAAGCTCATGAGCTTAGGGTTCAATCTCGGGCTCGACTCATTAGGAGCTCAAGCCGAGCTTGAACACCTTGTGAGCCTCGATTTTTTTTCTTTGACAGCCTAACAAATGAGGCCTAGCTGATGTGGATGGCTTTTATCACGTCAGCTATCTATGGTGTCTATTGGTATATCTGTTGGTTTTTCAATTTGTATCGTGGACATGTGGTTATGTAGTATAGATGCAATTCTCATCTAAATGTGAGAAAAGGCCCAAAGCCCCAAACTAACTCATTATAGCTAGTTTGGGTTAAATTTATGCTGGCATGGTGAAAACTATATAATGGGCCTTTCGTCCTCAAGGAGTTGCTCCAGCTCTGGGTCCATCTCTATATGCGAAGGAAGTGAGTTTTTCTTTAGGTTGGTACTGTGCCATGCTGTAGCAACATTACTTCCAAACCGTTGTATTAAGTGTAAAAATCAACTAAACCCAATGCTTAACAAATGCCACTAAGCATGGCGTTTATGGGATTTACTCAGTTAATTTTATTTTATTGTTTGCATCAATAAACCTAGAAAACATATTGGATTTACCACATTACTGGAAAAGAGAAATGTTGGTAAGGAGTACGTGTCCCCTCGCTCGTCCTTCCGGGCATATTCACTCAGGAGTAGTAGTGTAGTGGTCGATCAGATGGAGACGCTGTTTGGGATGCCCTTGCCGGTGATCCCGGTGTTGGCCACGGCCTCGCCGGAGGTGTAGGGGAAGAGCAGTGTGTAGGGGATGTTGACCGGCCCCGTCCGATTCTTCAGCCCGCTGCTCTTGTCGTTCATGGCTGTGATGTTCTTTTCCACCTCCAAGAGCCACTCACGGAAGCGTTCGAACGCGTTCTTGGCGTCTGGGTCCGACGTCCAGTTTGGTGAGTCGTTATGCCCGAGGTAGACCTCGTCGGAGGAGTGGCTGGACAGGAGCTCGATGAGGGCGATGCCGGCGACGGCTGGGTCCTGCTTGGTAATGGTGCGAAGGAATTCCCACTCCGGGTGACTCTTCAGCTCCATGTACTCCTTGGTGCCCGGCTTCGGCATTGGCCGCCGGCTCACCGTCGGTCGGTTCGGGAGGTTGCCAGCGTACGGGTACTGGCCGAAGTTGACGGCTGCGTGTAGCGCGGAGCCGATCCAGATTATGGTGGCGCACGACCGGACGAGTTCGGCCACCGTCTTCATCTCCGGCCACCATTTCCGGTCCTTTAGGTCACCGTGTCCCTCCTCGCGCACCTCCTTCCACCACGCCTGCAGCTCGGCGTCGCCCTCGACCGCGGCGTCATCCGGGTAGTAGATGGCACAGTAGTCCCTGACCCACGTCTCTATCGCCGGCCAGATGGCGAGGTCGTCGACGGCGTACGGGTAGTCCTTGATGAGCAGCTCCAGCTCGCCATCGGGGTGGCGCTTGGCGACGCCCCTCTTGATGAGATCCTCCGGGAGCGTCTGCTCGGTGAAGTTCCAGTTCCTGTACACATCCGACGTCATGGAGAGCCCATACTTTCCGAGGAAGACGGTGTTCTCAGAGCCGCCGCCGGCGTTGATGAGCATCTGGCGGCCCAGTGCGTTGATGAACAAGGTATCGCGGTAGTGCGGGTGGAGGAGCTTGTGGATGGGGTGCGTCACGCTGAGCTGCCGGTGGGTGGCAATGGCGAACGGCTCCATCACTGCATGCGTGTTGAGCCAGTGGCTGACGAGCTGGTGCCACAAGTAGTCGTTGACGGCGACGTAGGCCTTGGCCAGCTGCCAGATGTGACCCTCCACGCCGTCAGACGCCGGCGTGTAGACCTCACCAACGGACGAGATGACGGTGCTGCCGGTGTCGAAGCGTGGGAGGCTGAGTTCGATGGCCACCGGCCGGAGAGTGTCATCGTCGCGGAGGAAGAGCAGCGTCCTCGTCGTGTAGACGAAGGTCTCCTGCCGAAGGTTGGCGTCGAGCAGGTACGGCATGAAGTGGTCATGGTGATCGAGAATAAATAGGCGACCATCGGCCAGCGCCTTGTCGACGGTGAGCCCCTCAAGGCTCTTCTCGACGTGCTCCGCCGTGATCCTGCTGTTCTTGTTGTCGTACTTGCTCGGGTCAAGCTTGCCCTTGGGCGGGGACTCGGCCTCCCCGAGCCAGCGTATGATGACCGGGTTGACGCCGGCGAGCATCTCGCGCTCGAACTCGTCGTCCGTCTGCCACGCCACCTTGTCCTCCTTGATGACAGCCGGCGTGGGGAACTTGAGGATGAACTCGCTGTCTCGCTGTCGTGCTCCTGATACGGGTCCGGCTTGTCATCACCTCTCAGGTGCCGGAGCTCGTCCTCTCTGTACGGCATCAGTGGCGCTGGCATTTGGTTCGCCAGGTATGGCTGCATCACATGTATGTCAGTTGTTGTATAGCTATGTGTCTAATGGTAGAGACCGGAAATGTAATCCATTATCGAAAAAAGCATATGTTAGTTTGCATGGTTTTAATTGGCTCCCTTTGTTGTTTTTCATAATACATATTTTTTTGACTCGGTACGGTTTCATAGAGTTTTGGCCATTAATTTTTATTATATTTATTGCATGATAACGTTTATAGCAACATAGCACACTGATGCGACCATTTCAAAATCACAACATCGACTTATCAGTGATGGACAATTCTCGATCAAAAATCACAAAGTTTGAATTGATCTCAAAGTATAAAAAAAAATCAATAGAATCTTTCAATACAAGCTAATTACTTGGTTGCTGAAGAAGACACGGGGGAGATGGTCGTAGGTATTGTCAGGTAGACCCACGACTCAGCGGTGAAAACGATGGTTCCATAGCCCGGGACATCGTCGATGGTCATGGTCTTGAGGAAGAACTCGGTGTCACGGCAGTTCTTGACAGCAACTGCACCGGGGACGCCTTGATTCTTCATGTCCCAGATGAATTCGATGTTGAATGTGGAGGGCTCATACAGAGTCAAGTGTGGCTCCCAGTTGATGGGGACACACGCCTCCTTCCCCAGCAACCCCCTATTGCCGTTGTCTAAAACATACGTGCAGTTTCAAGTGTGTTTGTAAATATATATGGCCATGTAAAACATATATTATAAAACAAGCCACAATAAAATAAATATTACTTAAACAATTTTTTAGGCACTTTTAGAACGCAGGATTGAAAAAACATAAGAAAGAAGATTTTTGTCTGGGGTCTGTCAGGGCATAGACGTTGGTCACAAAGAACGAAAAGTCTGAAATGGTGTGGTTGAGAGAAACTAGTCTAGGAGGGAGTGGAGGAGAGCAATGTATCTATTTCTGAAAAAAAATGTAGAGATAAAAACGGATCAGATATTATTTGATCCGCTCCAAATCCGTCCGAAGTGAGGATGTGGCCCATAGAAAACAAAAGATCTCGTTAAACCTTACTGAAGCTGGTATGATTTCCCCACAAAAAAGGAAGCTCATCTGATCGTTCCTCATTAATGAACAAATGTAAGTTGATCTACATGGCTACTATTAGATGAAAGGAAAATGAGTAATAAAGTTCACTTAGTTACAGAAATAACAGGAATGAATATTTATTCAACAAAAATGAACAAAGATTGTTTGTCTGATATTTCACCTTTCATTCTTGTTAACAGATACATTTGAAGATCACTCATCTTAATGTTATGTCTAAGCGCGACCTAGAAACAATCAAGTTACCCTATAATCTCTATGGCTCAGTGAATTGTAAAACTGATCTCTGCTTACTGGTCCTAATCCAGCATATTTTAACCACGAATAGCAGTACTTACTACCTAGATTGATTTTTATCAGGGAAATAGTACAATTACTCCATTAGTAATAGTAATGGGCAAGTGTTGTGCTGATCATTATTTACTCAATGCAAGAAATCAAAGCAGCGCTCTCAAATTGGGAAAAGAAACTCACTTAAACTTGACCTTTATAAGAATGCCATATTGCTCAAAATCAAGACCATGTTCATCTGCCAGGAATTAATTTACAACAATTGACATTTTATATGAAAATAGTGCAAATAATGACGAACAACACAAAAGAGAACTGCCACACATACCAAGTGAAACTTCTCCAGCAACGGCCATGTCTTGAAAGTTATGAATAAATGAGCTGTTTATTTTTGAAACAAGAGTGCGCAGAGTTGGGAGCCATTTACCCTAGGAAATTGCAAAAGTCAAGTCAAGTGAGACATCCCAAAAATGTTTGAAAAAAGTATGACGATATATCTGATGATATGAAGATGCCCAAACCTTTGTGATTTCTATATCAGAGTAGCATCTCCGACATTCTCCTTTATCATCTTCAAGCCTTTCTGATATTGATTCTATCTATACAGTTAAAATAGTCAGTATCATTGTCGTAACAAATTCAGTGCAGTAGTAGATTTACTACATAGGAAGATGTATCTATGCTGCAAAAGCTGCACCCTTTAAAATGGTCGAAGGCTCCGATCTCCTTCATATACTATACTACTTTATTAACATAAAGCTGTAGTATATAAAGTTAATAACACATATACAGTGAAGAAAAACTGTATGGAGTATCTTCTCTGCACTCACATAGCTAAATTTGCTACCTATAATACAAAGCATTCTCACAGAGGAACATAAAGGAGACCACTCTGAGGAAATCAACCTTCACAATTTTTAGGGCCCTTTCACTATACAGGTATAAAACCCCAGACACTAGAACATTGCTATGTTGTGTAGCTGCCAGCAGTACTATGAGAAATAATAAAAAAGATCTACGCTAACTGCTAAGAAAGTCACCACCCACCCCTATTCTGAATGTAAAAAACCTGCCAGGGCTATTCCTGATGGCACAAACTGATGCTGAACAGCTAAAGCACAATGCAACTATGGAAGTAAAGAAAAGCATGAATTAAAAAAAATCAGTACACTTGTACCTCCTGTTGGCGGTTTTGATACTCCAGCAAAACATTTTGATTAAGAAAAAGCATAGAATTTGCTTCAGATTCAGTATCTTGTATAGCACAGACCAGTTCTTCTTTGGTAGTAGGCATCTGCAAATAGCATGGAACAAGTGAAACCATCAACAGACGGGTGTTAGGTGCTATGTGCTAGCATATCCTGATAAGTCAAGTGGTTTGTTTGTCCAAAGTAAATGCCAGCACATTTCCAATTGTTAACTCAATAATAAAAAGGAAAACTGGATGTACCAGAGAAAACAGCATAAGAAATCCAGATGTAAAACAACAAACAATAGATTATTAGAGGGGCACCATAAATCCTGAACAATCAAACAAACAGCGGAGATTTCTTATGGAGAATTCCAACAACTAAATGGACAGACCACTGGTCTGGGTTGTATATATATAGATCCTATCCCTCTTGTTAGACAGACCACTAGCCTGGGTTGTATATATATAGACCCGACTTCCCTTATATACTCTCGAGATCTTAGTCACTGTACATATTTCTACATGATATCAGAGCGAGTCTAGACATCCCTGGCGCGCTAGCTTCTCCCTTCGACGAGCCGACCCTTTCCTCCTCGTCGTCGACGTCTTCTTCCCGTCGCCGACCCTCTTCGTAGTACTCTCCTCCCGGCAATCTCTCCGCTCTCTCGCCTTCGTTTTTTCTTCTCCCCGTCTCTCCCGCAGTCACCTTCTTTTCTTCGCCCTACCTCCACGCTACCAGGCGACGATCTTGATCCGCCTCCTCGTCTCGCCTCGCACCCGTCTCCGTTCTTCCTCTTGTTTCAAGCATCTCTCCTTCTCTGATGCCGGCGCACCTCCGCGCTCATCGTCTCTATCGGCTGAACTCGTTCGCCCTTCCATTGGCTGGACTTGTCCAGCCCTCCATCGGCTGGAACCCTCCCTCGGTTCTCGCCTTTTCTGACACGCTCAACGGTTCTCGGACGCGAACTTTCTTCCCTCACATCCGAGCCAGTCAAACGTGTCCACGTGTCCACGGACACGAATCCCTGTCTCCCGGACGCGAACATATTCTCTTCGCGTCCGGCCACTCCCCGCCTTTTTCACGTCCGCCCCACTCCTTGGCCTCCACGAGTCCACGGACGTGAATCTTCTCTTCACGGACGTGAATCTTCGCACATCCGTGACCCAACTACTCTCTGACCCACCCAACCTATCACCCCTCTTCCTCCCCCTTTATCACCATCGGCAATGGTCACTCTCTTCCTATCCAATGCCGAGGTGACTCCTCTCTGTCTACATCCACCGCTAACCTCCTCCTACGCAATGTTCTTATCATACCTTCTTTTATTCACAATGTTATATCTGTTCGCCAATTCACAAGAGACAATAATTGCTCCATCGAATTTGACGCGTCTGGTTTCTCTGTGAAGGATATCCCAACCCAACGACAGATCCTTCGCTGCAATAGTGGCGGAGACCTCTACACCATTCTCGCTGCGCCATCCACTCCATACGCCAGCGTCGCCCTCTCCACCAACCCTTAGCATCTTCGCCTCAGCCACCCCAGCCCCGACGCTGTCGCCACCCTCCGTCGCAGTGCCTCCATCCAATGTACCCACAGCAGCTCCACAGTTTGCCACTCGTGTCAACTTGACAAATATGTGCGTTTGTCTTTTTCTAGATCTCTTTCCTGTATCTTGCGTCCATTTGAACTTATACATTATGATGTATGGATGTCTCTAGTTAAAAGTGTCTTCGATAATCAGTATTACCTCGCTATACTTGACGATTACATACACTATTGCTGAACTTTTCTGCTTATCAACAAATCCGAGAGTATACAAGGTGGATCGGGTCTATATTATATACAACCTAGGCCAGTGATCTGTCTACACTAACATTGGAAGAATTGATTTTATGAAAACAAACCAATACTCTGGAACCTAGGTGCTTCAGACATGATTCAGATACACAGCTATTACTGTAGTTACCAGAATCATGATCTGTGGGTCTCTGGTACATCTCCGTGGTATGCAATTCACCACTTGACAAACATAAGATTTCACAAGGGGATGTGCTCACCTATCATGAATCCATGCTGCGGTTCATGAACCCAACAATGCCAAAAAGTTTCATGGAATATTAAACCATAGCCTTGAATTAAAACTCAACAATGTCGGTGAGCCCTTCCTGATTGGTTCCTGCTTGAAGATCACGGTACGTGCTGGCAAACCCCAAATCAGATCACCACATCACACAGTCTGATTATTGTTTTGATAGTGTACTGCTAATATGGTAACTATAGTTTCTTTAATTACTATAATTTATCATGAAAATGAATTTAATAAAAGATATAGTGTTTGAAGTTTAGGGAGGTATTTACAGTTGGTATGCTGAACTAAACTAAAATATGTGAACCCGTTTCTGGAATAAGACAAGAACAATATCTGTACAAAATAGAATTCAAAATTCACCTTATGAAACTCATTTTGGAGTTCTTTGGTGGTTGTAGCTATTGACTCTGCATGCTGTTTTGCGATAGACAACTGCTGCTTATGCTCTTGAGTTTTTCTTTTACCTGATTGGAGGAACATATGCCATGTGAGATCCCCAGAGCAAGAGAAATGAAATCAATCATGAAAGTAATGTGTTGCCATATGCTACAGTAAACTCAATTGTTAGACCGTTAAACTTATATATATATTATATATATGGCCGACTTCCCTATACAGTAAACATGGTCTCGATCTCACTGTCTGTACACTTCACTTCTATATGGTATCAGAGCGAAGTTCATACATCCTCACGTGCTAGTAACCTTCTCGCCAGCGAGCTGATGCCTCCTCTCCATCATAGGCGTCTCCTTCTCCTCTGAGACCCTCCTCTACACACGCTTCTCTTCCACCTCTTCCTATGGTGTTTTCTTTTGCTTTTTTGCCTCGGTCTTTTCATCCTCATCGTCTCCGCAGGCGGTTTACTCCTCACCGCGAGCTCACCCTCACGGTTTCCCTCTACCACGGGCTTACCCTTGCTCGCCACCTCCATCGCGTGACGAGGAGACGGTCTTCATCCGTCTCCTGTCCTCATCCACCTCCACCTTCCCTTGCATTATCACATCATCCTTTCTCCAAAGTTGCGTCGGCGCTCCTTCGCGCTCGCGCTCTCCATCGGCTAGAACACTCTTCCAGCATCTACCATCCCGACACGCTCACCTGTCTGCGGACACGAAACCTGCCTTCTGGACGGGAACCTTCTCCCCTCGCGTCCACGGCCTGTCTCATTTCCGGGTCCGCGCCACTTCGTTGCGTCCACGTGTCCACGGACACAAACCTCTGTCTTCCGAACGCGAACCTTTCTTTTTCGCATTCGTGGCCTTTCTCGTTTTCGAGTCCGCGCCAACCCGACGCGCCCACGTATTCGCGGACGCGAAACTCTGCTTCCCGGACGTGAACTTTTCCTTCTCGCGCCCGTGACTCCCCTCGTTGCATCCATCGGCTCCACACACGTGTCCATCGGCTTCGCCCTACCCTCATCGGCTCACGCCCACCTACACTCATCGGCCTCGCACCCGCCTCCATCGGCTTGCCCATTAATCCGACGCGTACGCGTATCCACCAACGCAACATCCTATCTCCTAGATGCGCACCTTTCTTCTTGCGCCCACGTCATTTTCATCAGCTTCTCACCCCTCTCTCATCAGCTTCTCCCTCTCACCTATTCCCATCGGCTTCTACCCGTTCCAATCGGCTTCTTTCCCATCAGCCTCTCACGCACTACAGCTCATCTGCACGTGATTCTCTCACGTCGCGTCCAACCTCATCATAACTACCGAGTCAGCTCATGGTTCCGGCACTCTCTCTGTTGCCGGGTCCGATTCTCTTTCGACCATCGGCGCTCTCGACACTGTCTCGACTACTCCGATGTTCTCCCTACCCTATGTTGCCGTCAACGTAAAATCCCATGTCCCGATTTTACTCGACCTAAACACCAACTATTTCAAGTGGGTCATCTTCTTCAAATCCTTATGGGGCAAGTTTGGTCTTCGCTCCCACATCGATGGCTCTACTCCCCCTCGCCCCGATGACCCCCAGTGGGACATCGCCGAGTGTTGCGTCCGTAATTGGCTGCTCGGCTCGATCGACGACTCTGTTCTTGACCTTGCCATGGAAGACACCGATCCTACCGTCCGCGGCTTATGGGTGGCTATTGAACGGCTCTTCCAAACCAACAAGCAACCTCGCACCATCTTCCTCCTAAACAAGTACCATTACATGGTACAAGGGGACTCCTATGCCTCCTTGTATTGCCAACACCTCAAGGTCAAGGCCGCTGTCCTTCATGATATTGGTCATCCTGTGGCTGACTCCCAACTCGTCCTCGTCCTCTTGCGCGGACTCAACCCTCGCTTCTCAAACACCACCGATGACATCGCCAACTCCACGCCTCTTCCCACGTTCACCCGGGCTCACGACATGTTGGTTCTCAAGGAACTTCGTCTAGTGAACGATGAGAAGACTGTCGCCCACACCGCTCTCATCGTCGCAGCCGGTTCTGGCTACAACAACCCTAGCGGTTGTCGCCCCATGTGTGCTGCTGCCTCCTCCCGCGGCCCCGGCAGTTCCTCTGACGGCCATGGCTTCGGCCACGGCAACAGGGCTCAAGCCGGCGGCAGCGACAAAGACAAAGGAAAGGGTAAGGGCAAGAGCTGGAGCGGCCCTATGCAGCTGCGCCCCGCTACTGTCTCTACCCTACTAGCTGGCCCCATGGGTCCGTAGCTCTGCTACAACCCCTAGGCGCCTCAACCCTAGCCGCGCAGCCACATCAGCTGGCAGCCTGGGGTCCTCGGCACTCACCCCTAGGCCCATCTGGCGTCTGCCTCGGTGCAACCGCTCCTACCTCCTGCACCCTCGTAAGCCTCCTAGCCAACTCCTCTGTGGAACCAGGCTGGCTTCATCATCGCCCTCAACCAGATGATGCTCTAGCACCAGCACCCCTGAGTGCTAGACTCTGGTGCGTCATCACACATGGCTTCATCGGACGATATACTTCTTTCCCGCCATCCTTCCTCCTTCCCTTTCGTCACTGTCGGCAATGGGCCATCTCTCTTAATCACATGCCACGGTGACTCAATCCTGTCTACACCCACATCAAACTTTTCACTACACAATGTCTTAATTGTTCCCTATCTCATCCACAATCTCCTCTCTGTTCGTTAATTCACCAGAGATAACAATTGCTCTATTAAATTTGATGCATCTGGTTTCTCTGTGAAGGATATCCCAACCCTACGCGAGATGCTTCGATGCAATAGTGGTGGCGACCTATACACCATTCCGGCTTCGCCATCCACTCCTCACACCAGTATCGTAATCTCCACTAACCTTTGGCATCTCCGTTTTGGTCACCTCAGTCCTGACGCCATTTCTACTCTTCGTCATAGTGCCTCCATCCAGTGCACTAGCAATAGCCCACTGTATGTCATTCCTGTCAACTTGGCAAATATGTGCGGCTGTCATTCTCCCCCTCTACCTCTTGTACCTCTCGACCTTTTGAAATTATTCATTGTGATGTATGGACTTCTCCAGTTAAAAATATTTCGGGTTACCAATATTATCTTGCTTTACTTGACGATTACACACATTACTGCTGGACCTTCCCTCTCTCTTGTAGGTCCGAGGTCACTACCCACTTAATCAACTTCTTCAACTACATTTCGACTCAATTAACCTCACTATCAAAGCCATACAGGCTGACAATAGGACAGAGTTTGTCAACCGTACCATCCAAGCCTTCCTTATCTCCCGTGGCATCCACCTTCGCCTCTCCTGTCCATATACCTCCCCCCAAAACGGCAAGGCCAAACGCCTTCTTCATACCCTCAACAATATTAGTCGAACCATGCTTCTCCACGTTCACCTACCCGCAACCTACTGGGCTGAAGCACTCACCACAACAACCTATCTACTAAATCAACGCCTTTGCTCCTCCATCCGCCACAACATTCACTACACTCTTTTGTATCACAAGACTCCCGACTACTACCACTTATATGTTTTTCGGTGTTTTTGCTACCCCAATTTGACAGCCACTACCTCTCACAAACTCGCCTCACGCTCCACCGCCTGCATCTTCCTTGGCTATCCCTTTTCTCACAAGGGATATCGCTGTCTTGATCTCTCAACCCGCCGCATCATCATTTCCCAACATGTTGTCTTTGACGAGCCCTACTTTCCTTTCGGGTTAATCAACCTTAGACCTTCGTCTGGTGATCTCGACTTCCTCCTCAACAACACTGTACCCACCCACCCCTTACCATCCAACACACCTTCGCAGCCCACTCCGGTGGTTCCCGAGGATCCACTGAACGACTCCACCATCCTTCTACGTCCCCCTGCCATGCCGATCATACCTCCATCGGCTTCCCTACCTTCCACCATCACAACGCCAGTCGTTGCCCCAGCTGACCTAGTCCAGCCCTTCCTCCGGACCTACAGCCGTCGACCTCGCCCCGCTATCACCTTTGCCCCTGTCCACTCCGCCACACGGCCGATGTTGCCATCGGATCACGCGTCCACCCCCGTCCCAACCACCTCTCACATGATCACCCATTCTCAGACTAGGTCCCTTCGTCCACCCCAACGCTACGAGTTCTCTACAGTCCACTGTGCCCTCTCGCCCATTCCGATGAATCCCCATTCTGCTCTATCCAACCCTTAGTGGTGCGCGGCCATGGCTAACGAGTACAAGACACTCATGGACAACGAGACCTAGCGCCTCGTACCTCGTCCTCCCGGCGCCAACATTGTAACTGGCAAGTGGATCTTCAAACACAAATTTTACTCCGATGGATCCCTTGCTCATCACAAGGCGTGTTGAGTAGTTCGAGGCTTCTCCCAACGGCCCGTCATAGACTACGATGGGACTTTCAGTCCCGTCGTCAAGCCTGCTACTATTCGGGTCATTCTTACCCTCACTACCTCACACTCCTGACTGATCCACCAGCTTAACGTGAAGAACGACTTTCTTCATGGTCATCTAGTGAAGACCGTCTATTGCCAGTAGCCTCTAGGCTTCATTGACCCAGCTCGTCCCGACGCCGTTTGTTTCCTCCAGTGCTCTCTCTATGGCCTCAAATAGGCCCCTCGAGCTTGGTACTAGCATTGTGCCGTCTATCTTCGGCAACTCAGCTTTATGGCATCTACTTCCGATACATCTCTTTTCGTCCTTCACACCAAGGATGTCACCGCTTATCTACTTCTATATGTCGACGACATCATTCTTACGGCATCCTCGCCTGTCACCCTATAGCACATCATGGCACGACTCCACTCGGAGTTTTCCATGACCGATCTTGGTCCCCTACACCACTTCCTTAGCATTTTCGTCACGCGCTCTCCCCACGGATTGTTCCTATCCCAGCGCTAGTATGCCATGGATCTTCTGCAGCGTGCAGGCATAGCCGAGTGTCACTCTACTGTAACTCCCGTCGACACTCGTGCTAAGCTCTCCGTCACCAACAACCCTCTCGTCGCTGACCCCTCCTAGTACCGGAGCCTTGCTAGCGCTCTACAGTACTTAACTCTCACACGACCTAACCTCACTTATGCGGTTCAACAAGTGTGTCTTTTCATGCGTACTCCCCGTGAACCTCATCTTGCGCTGCTCAAGCGTATCCTTCGCTATGTGAAGGGCACACTAACCACTGGCCTCCACCTCAGCTCCAGCCACATCAACTCTCTCACCGCGTATTCTGACGCGGACTGGGCGGGTTGTCCCGACTCCCGATGCTCCACATCCGGTTACTGCGTTTTCCTCGGCAACACCTTGGTCTCTTGGTCCTCCAAGCGCTAAACCACGTTGTCTCAATCGAGCGCAGAAGCCGAGTACCGCGCCGTTGCTCATGCCGTTGCTGAGTGCTGTTGGATTCGCTAGCTTCTCCAGGAACTCCATACACCAATCACCTCCGCGACAGTTGTCTACTGCAACAATATGAGTGCCATCTATATGACCGCCAACCCGATTCACCATCGTCGCACCAAACACATCGAGATCGATATTCACTTCGTCCGTAATAAGGTCGCTCTATGACTCGTTCAGGTGCTCCATATACCGTCACCTATCTGTCCATCCCGCTAGATCTTTTGCTCCACTTATTCTCAAGCAGTTGGAACAAATCTAAACATGATGAACCCAAGTGGTCTGAAGGTTGAAGTAGCAAGGCATTAAGATTCCACCCGTTTCTTCTGCCGCCTGCTTTCACGCACCTTCTTTGACCACTCCAGGGCAAGCGGGCACCTAGCAGTACCGAAGCACCCACACCATCAGCCGCAGCACAGGGCATCCGAGATGCTGCTCCACGGGGTGACTGTCGAAACGTGGATGCCACCCACAATACAAATGTTAGCTCCAACAGTCCAACTACGATTGCATCCATGCCCCCTCTGGCCCAGTTGGCCTGGTGCCACCAATGGGGGAGGGAGCAGCTGTGGGAAGGAAACCATCAGCGATAGGGAATCTGGTGGTGAGGCTGCTAGTGAACTGCATGGGATCAAAGTTTGCATGCGAGAAATGAGGAATATAGGGAAAGGAGGTAGCAGAAAAGGGGCCATTCCACATGGGGAAAATAGTTGGACTGACCAAAAATGAATATAGTAGCCCAAAATGAAAATAATAGTAAATGAATAAGTCTACCAGTTGCCATAAATTATGCTACAAACTAATCCCAACGTATTGAGTGACAGAAAATTAATAATCCCCTAAAGCAATGAGTATATTGCTCTCTACTACAGTAAGCATGTTTAGTTACATGATCGTACATCAATACAGTTGAACAGTAGTCATATTCAGCCCATCAAGCAGTGACGAGAGCACTTTAAATTAGCAGCACCAGTATCATGTTGAAATATGAAAAGGTGAAATTCAATTAATGTAGTAATACAATCTTCCACATGCCTGAAAAACAATCAATTAATATATTATATCACATGCCTTCAAAATTAGTTGACTGTGTATGGTCTGTTTGGTTAAGGAATAAAAGCATCTAAAACAAGTTGATCCATCACAGCATCATCCCATGATTTTGGTTGGATAATTCTGTTCTCATTTATCCACTAACCATGTGCTTTTGAAATATGAGGTGTTGATGGGCCAAACATTACATTCCTCAAACGGAACAAATTGTATAGGTTAGGGTGGTAAATTGACCATCTCATTCCACAAACCAAAAAGGAACAAAAGTATGAGCATGACATAAAGCTGGCATAGGATGTGCAGACCCAAAGGCAAAATATGAAGAAAAAACTGCTTTAAGCCCTTAGCCACTTGCTACCTATAAATATTTTGCCAAGCTGATCAAAATTTTACTTCTATGAATGGTTAGAAACAACAATATAACGGATTGAAACGCCAACTCACAGTTTTCAGATCCTCTAGCAGCTTCAACAGCATCCCTTTCAAATTTCTTCACATCTTTTTCCATCTCCCATATCTATGAGATGATCAAGGAAGGCCAAATAATTACATGTGCAAATTATTCAAACAGGATAAGACAACCAGAGAATGCTCTATGAGCTCACCACTTTTATGCCCATTTTCTGGTGTACCATGTGCAAAGTTTGGTGCACCAAGCTCAAAATGAGTGCCAATCATTCATATTTTATTGCAAGCAGCCAAGCGATGTAAAACAGCAGTGATTAATTGGGCGTAGATTGAAAGGTTTCTAAATGCAGACTATTTATTTTGGTATAAGCCTTTTAGGTACCATGTAATCAAATGCAAGAAATAGAATATATTTCACAAAACTACATGTACTTTAATTACATTATTATAGAACTATAAATTTAAGGTTTTGTATCACAAAACAAAGATCAAGTATCTTAAAACTACAGATTTAATATTGAAGTTAAACTACAGATTTTGGAGTTTAAATTTCTAGCACTAATGATGTATTGGAGCTATCAACGTTGAAGTTTTATGATTAAATTGGTCCTAACCTTTTGTTTTATGACAATTTTGTTACTAAATCTATAGTTTTGCGATTCTCCATCTTAAATATATAGTTCAGCGATAAATTTAGTGCTAAATCTATAGTTTTGTGATACACTTAGATACGTAGTTTCGTGAAAGTTTGGTCAAAATATCTAGTTTTGTAAAATTTCCTCCAAGAAATATGAGCAGATTTAGAAAGTTAGTTTGTGAAAATAACTATTTTCTCACAAAGCATAGCTTTGTATCAAGCTCAATAGAAGCCATGTTCTCTTGTCTGCATTCTGTTTGAGAACATCTCTAAAAAGCAAATCCTGAGAGAATTTAAATAAAATTAAACCAAGCACAAATTTGATGATGATCTTTAAGATTTACAAAATATTGCTTGCCAGCATAAGAAGTTTCAGGCTCTGCTAACCTTGAGTTTTAGCACTACTTGAAATCTCCGATGATTTAAATTTGCCACCTGATCAATAAATTTTATTTTGATGGACTCCGTATCTTCCTCTTTATATATGTCCTCCAGCACTTTTCTTTTAAAATCTTGAGAGAAGTAAATAATATTAGACAAGCTACGAGTAGAAGAACAGCAAAGGTTCCCATACCAACACGCCTCTTTATTTCGAATTGCTTATTCTTCTCATACAGCATCATCTACTGGAAAGATGGTAATTAAAAGATAAGCATTATAAGAAACAACTGGACATTAATTATATCCAAATCTAATTCTGTGAATAGAATTTAAATCAATGAAACCTTTTCCCTGTGAATTTTGGCTGCTTCATCTTGTAATTTCCTCTGTTTCTTTGGTAGTGTCTTTAAGGCTTCATCCATGCATTCAATGTCTTTCATATGCTTATCTTTTTGAGATTGAAGCCTTTCAATGTCACCAACATCTAAATCTGAATCAATAAGCTGACAAGCATCAGGCACCACCAGATCAGAATGCACAAGCCAAGTAGCTGACAAGCATCAATGTTGAGATTGGAACACATACTGCCCATTAAAAGATGGGAAGGATCGACATCATCTGCAAATGCTGATAAATGACCACCATATCTTGATCTAGACCATCGGTAGTGCTTATTTGGGGTCCAAAAGTCAGACATGCCTAACTTTGGTACATCATCTTCTGTGTTATGTGTTTCATCTGTTCCTATATACTATATAGGCATAAAAAAGGAGAAACGGAAGAGAACACACAACTGAGGATTCAGGCCTTATCCAATGCAGCTGGATATAGATTTACGAAGTGGACTTAAGCAGTCATACCAAACGATCCAAATGAGCCTGACTAATTAAAACATCTTTCACAGCAGGAGTAGCTTCAAAAACTTGATCAAGTCGTGAGTAGATGCCAACTTGCAGCATCTGCAAAATAAACAGAACACGCAATATTAAATAATTTATCTTAACATTCATATACAGAAGGCATATTTTGTAAGAGGAACAGAGACTGAGAAAGCTTTAAGATTGATGAAACCACCAGAAGAGAACGGCTGTAGTGTCCTTCGAATGAATGCTTAGACAAAACAAGAGATGATAGTTTTTGTGGGTGTTCATACAAAACTAATTAGGAAATAACATGAGATAGCATTAGCAAAAAAAGGGATAATCTGCATCAAAGCTGAATGCAAAACTTACAGTGGCAGTTAATTTGACAAATAATATGAATTAGGGATCAATTATGAAATTAATGCGAAAAAAAAGATAGGCCACAATGAAAAGGAGTAACAAATGACAAATATTGATGATCTCAAATTCTAAATGCCTTTTTTAAAGACTAAATGCTTGGGTAATGCCTGCTGACCTCTATAGTAATGCTGAATGGTTCTCTCCTTATGCATTTGTCCCCCATATAGTTCAAAAGAGGAATATCATATTGTTCAATTGTCTAACTAATAGGTCACGGTCGGAAGCATCCTGAGTAATGAATGACTGCCATATAAAGCAAAATGGCAGTTAATTTGTTTACAGATGTTATATTTTCCATAGGAGGAGAAAAATCAGATAGCGGTGCTTCATGGTTTCCAAGTCAATGATGACAACAAACATACGACTTTATTCTAGAAATAGTTCACATAGATGCCATCCTACTGGACAATAACCATGTCCTAACTGGAGGATAAATTCGCCCTCTGCATATTGACTATTGGCAAAACAGAAACAGAAACAGTAGAATGTGTTCCTCCTGGCTTTCTATATTTTCATCAAAATTCTAAAATCAAGTAAGATATAAGTAAGCATCATACTATTTAGCAAAATAAAATCATAAAATACTACTACCTCCATCCCCAAATATAAGGGATTTTGGTTATACATTTGTATTGCTAAAATCTCGAATGTAGTATCATAATATCTGTAACTACATATATAGTTTGGACATAGCCCTCTAATTACGAAGCGTAAGCCTTATCCTGAGTATTTACCTGAGAACAGTAAAAGAAGAAGTAAATAGTTCTATCATATGCAAAGCAAACGATGGCAGACGAACCTGCAAGTAAACAAACCTCAAGGAGAACAGGTCCATAAACTTCAGTCCTGAATGTGTATCTGTTATCTTGCACCCAGTTGTATGCTTCAATTATTTTCTCAGCACCAGAAATTTTCAGTTTTTGGAGCAGCTTTTTTTTTTCCATTTGCTTCAATCTGTGATAAATAAGCAATAGGTAGCCAAGTCTTGGATGTAGAAATTAATAGGAAAAACAGGTTACCTATCAGAGGACTTCCTCAGATTTTCTCTCTCTCATTAAGAGAGATTCTGTATCTGTACTTTCCTTTTTTTAGATCTTTTGTATTGCAAGTTAGTTGTGCAATTTGATCTGTGAGTTGCAACTATGCAGAAACATAAATTAGTCACAAGCTTAAATAATGACTAGAGCAGATAAACTGTACAGAATACTTATGCTACATGTGCAAACAAAAGGATGTATGACAGCAAAAGCTAGAAGAAAGAAGGTCAAGAAACCAACCATTTCAGCTTTACGTGCTTCATATGGTTGTAGATCATGTTCCCTCTCAGCAGCAGCAAGAGCTTCCTTCGCCTTCAAGATCCTTTGCTGACGAAAGATTTCTTGTCCTTTTAGATCTTCTATGTCCTTTAGTGTAGCTCTCAATTGTTCATTCTGATAGAGAAGACATGGCAATGACTTACAGCAATGTAATAGTACTAGAAACATGATTTAGGTAAAGAAGAGTCCATGCCAGTTGCAATTCCTTGTCTGTAACATCTTGGCGCTTCTTCATGTTTTCCACTAGTTGGTAGCTTGCCCTTTTTTTATTTGAAGTATGGGACATTTTCTCTTTCTTGAGCTCTCTACAAGTAGGGAAAAGGATGGGTATTCTATTAGAACCTAAAACCTCAACCTTTGATATTCGGCTAGTCAAATAAAAGTAAGGTGTGAAAAAAAAAGAAACTTATTTTAGAACTGGGAATGGAATGGAATGAACTTGCTAGCTTGTTATATCCACTGGTAATACAACAATGTGTCTTCTGACCTCTCCCTGCCTTCCCCCCTCCTTTTAGTTATCTGCTGCTCTCTAACTGAGCAGAGTATATTTTCTATCCTTGTGTACTAACTGTTCTTTTTTCTCTTCCATCTAAGGTCCACTGTGAAACCACTCTATAAGCAGCCACAGTGATGAGAAATAGATGGGAGTCGTTATATATTGAATCCAAACAATTTGATCGCATAAGCTCCATGAATATGGAAAATGTTTTAAGTGGAGATGAGTAACTTGCCGTGAAACCTATACTAGAAAGCCAAGAAAGGCTGCCATTTTATACAAGTGGTCGGATTCACATGTTGCTTCTTAATAAATGACGGTGATCAGTAATACTGTTCCAACCAAGTTTAGCTTGTTTTAATTAGCATTACTCAGCTGCAAAAGCATTAACATAAAAAATAAAGGAAAGTGTGTGTACCAAAACATAAAAAGTAATACCGAATCAAGGTTGGATCAAATGAATACTAGTAAATTAAAAGTTAACAGGACTGCCTTATTGGCTGATCAAGATTTTATCCATTCAGATTGAAGGGCTTAAAGCGATATTCGTACGAACAAATATCAGAAAAAAAGAATACCTACACACATAGTACAAAAAGCTTCCAAGAAACCGCTAGAAATAATTGAAACAATTTGACGTTTTGACTATAAAACATAGTCAATAGGGCCTTTTGATTTTGGCTGCTTCTTCCATTTTCTTCTTCTTAGCATTTTACTGCTCCTACGCTTCTATGTATTCCTTCTTACTCATGTCATATTTTAGCCATGGCAACCTCTTCCTCATTAATTCAGCCTAAGACAAAGTCAACAAGAAGTATCATAATTATCATTGCAACTACTGTCCGTTCCCTTAATAAACCAAAAGGGAGAGTATCTGTTAGATCACTATACCACTGGGCTGTATATATATAGACCCGATCCTCCTTTATACTTTTAGGGTATTAGTCTTACTGTATATATTTCTACATAGTATCAGAGCAAGTTTAGACGTTCTCGACGCACTAGCTTTCTTCCACCGGCGAGCCGACCTTCTTCCTCCTCGTCGTCGACGTTTTCTCCCCATCGCCGACCTTCCTCCCGGTACTCTCTCCTCACTCTCTCGTCTTCGTTCCTTTCTTCTCTCCGTCTTTCCCGCAGACACTTCTTTTTCTCAGTTCCACCTCCGCGCGACAAGGCGACGGTCTCCATCCGCCTCCTCGTCTCGCCTCGCACCCGTCTCCTCCCTTCTTCTTGCTTTGTACATCCTTTCTTCTCTGACGCCGGCGCACCTCTGCGCTCGTCGTCTCCATCGGCTGAACTCGTTTGCCCTTCCATCGGCTGGACTTGTCCACCCTCCATCGACTGGAACCCTCTCTCGGTTCCCGCTTTTCCGACACGCTCAACGGCTCTCGGACGCGAACCTTTTTCCCTCACGTCCGAGCCAATCTGACGAGTCCACATGTCCACGGACACGAATCCCTGCCTCCCGAACGCGAACATCTTCTCTTCGCGTCCGGCCCCTCTCCACCTTTTTCGCGTCCACTCCACTCCTTGGCCTCCACGAGTCCACGGACGTGACTCTTCCCTTCACGGACGTGAATCCTCGCATGTCCGTGACCCAATCACTCTCTGACCTACCTGCTCTGCCACCACCTTTTCCTCACCTACTCCGCTGCCTACTCCACATCGGCCAACCACTCCCCATCGGCTGGCCGGTCCACTCTCTATCAGCTTGTCACCTCTGTGATCAGCCGATTTTTCCTCTCATCGGCTTCTTCCTCCCATCAGCTACTTATCCCTGTTCTTCTCTCGTCATGGCTACCGAGTCTGCCCTCAACTCCGGCAATCTCCTAGTCGCCGAATCTGCTTTGGCTCTCAGTGCCCTGGACCACACCTTGGGCACCACCTCGCCGATCTTCTCACCCCCCTACGCTGCTGTGAACGTGAAATCTCACGTTCCTATCTCTCTTGACCTTAATGCTAACTATTCCAAGTGGGTTTTCTTCTTTAAATCCCTCTGTGGAAAGTTCGGCCTACGGTCACATATCGATGGCTCCGCTCCACCTTGCCCCGAAGACACCTAGTGGGACATCGCCGAGTGCTGCGTGCACAGCTGGCTGCTTAGCTCAATCAACGACTCTGTTCTCGACCTCGTCATGGAAGATACCGACCCCACCACCCGGGATCTCTAGATGGCTATCAAGCAGATTTTCCTCGCAAACAAGCAGCCCCGCGCCATCTTCCTCCTCAACGAGTTCCATTCCATGGTATAAGGAGACTCCCCTGTCTCCTCGTACTGCCAGCTCCTTAAGGTCAAGGCTACTGCTCTCCGGGACGTCGGCCACCCTGTGGCCGACTCTTAACTCGTTCTCGCCCTTCTGCGAGGCCTCAACCCCTGCTTCTCAAACACCGCCGACGACATTGTCAACGCCACACCCCTTCTGTCGTTTGCCCGGGCCCATGATATGTTAGTTCTTAAAGAACTCCGTCTGGCCAACGACAAGAAGACCGTGGCCCACACCGCTCTCCTCGCCGCAGCCGATAATGGCTACCGAGCATCCTGTGCTGCCGCTCCGTCCCGCGGCTCTAGCGGCTATGGCTCCAACCATGGCAACACAGCCCGCACCGGAAAAGGCAAAGGCAAAGGCAAGGGCAAGAACTGGCAGGGTCCGATGCAATCGTGACCTACTTCAGTCCCTGCCCAATCTGTCGGTCCCACGGACCCGTGGCTCTGCTACAACCCCTGGGCACCCCAGCCCTAGCCACGCAACCCCATCGAATGGCAACCAGGGGTTCTCGGCGCCCATCCTCAGGCTTACCTGGCATCAGCTCCCATTCTGCCGCCTCAGCCGATGCTACCGACACCACCCACCCAGTCGGTTCCCTCCTGAAACCAGGCTGGCCTCGTCGCCGCCCTCAACCAGATGACGCTCCAACCACAACTCACTTAGGTGCTGACTCTAGGGTGTCCTCCCACATGGCGTCATCGGCCGGTATACTCCGTTCTTGTCACCCCTCTTCCTCCCCCTTTGTCACCATCGACAATGGCCACTCTCTTACTGTTTAATGCCGTGGTGACTCCTCTCTGTCTACACCCACCACTAACATCCCCATTCGCAATGTTCTTATCGTACCTTCCCTTATTCACAATCTTGTATCTGTTCGTCAATTCACATGAGACAACAATTGTTCAATCGAATTTGACACTTCTGGTTTCTCTGTGAAGGATATCCAAAACCGGCGACAGATCCTTCGCTGCAATAGTGGCAAAGACCTCTACACCATTCCCGTTGCACCGTCCACTCCACACGCCAGCGTCGCCCTCTCCACCAACCTTTGGCATCTTCACCTCAGCTACCCCGGCCTCGACACTGTCGCCACCCTCCGTCGCAGCGCATCCATCCGATGTACCCACAGCAGCTCCACAGTTTACCACTCGTATCAACTTAGCAAACATGTTTTACATCTCCAGTTAAAAGTGTCTCCGGTAATCAGTATTACCTTGACATACTTGACGATTACACACACTATTGCTAGACGTTTCCGCTCATCAGCAAATCCGAGGTCGCCTCTCACCTCACTAACTTCGCCACCTATGTTTCTACTCAGTTCAACCTCCCCATCAAGGCTATACAAGCCGATAACAGTACAGAATTCGTTAACCGTACTATTACAACCTTCCTCACCTCGCGGGGCATCCATCTACGGCTCTCATGCTCCTACACCTCTCCCCAGAACGGCAAAGTCGAGCGTCTCCTTCGCACCCTCAACAACATAAGTCGTACTATGATACTTCACGCTCACTTACCTGTAACTTACTGGACAGAAGCTCTAGCCACTGCGACTTACCTCCTCAATCGACGCCCGTGCTCCTCCGTTCAACACAACGTTCCATACGCCCTTCTTTACCGCACGGCGCCCAACTACTCCCACCTTTGCGTCTTCGGGTGCCTCTGCTACCCAAACCTCACCGCCATTGCTTCCCACAAACTCGCTCCCCGCTCCACCGCCTGCATTCTCCTCGGCTATCTCTCCTCTCACAAGGGATACCAATGTTTCGACCTTTCCACCCGACGGGTCATCGTCTCTCGTTATGTCATCTTTGACGAGACATGTTTTTCCTTCGGTCTGCTTAATCCAAGATCCTCCTCTAGCGATCTCGACCGTTCTGTCCAACACCGTGCCGTCCTGGTCTCCTCCACCGTTCTCCCCATCAGCCCCCTCATCGGCCGCTGCTGAGAACTTACCTTTCAGCTATCCTACTACTATTCGGTCCGATGTCCCACCCATCGATCCCCCATCGGCCCCACCACTCTCATCGGCTTCGGCCGATCCCGTTCTTTTTCCATCGGATACCTCTCATATGGTCACTCGCTCACAGACCGGATCTCTCCGCCCCACTAAGCGCTATGGGCTCTCCGCCGTCCACGGCTCTATCTCGCCCATCCCGACGACCTCTCGCTCCGTCCTGGCCGATCCTCAGTGGCGCGCGGTCATGGCCGACGAGTACAAGGCCCTAATGGACAACGAGACCTAGCGCCTCATCCCCCGTCCTCCCGGCGCCAACATTGTGACTGGCAAGTGGATTTTTAAACACAAGTTCCACGCCGATGGCTACATTGCCCGTCATAAGGCACGCTGGGTAGTCCGGGGTTTCTCCCAACGCCCCGATGTCGATTACGATGAGACTTTCAGTCCAGTCGTCAAACCCGCCACCATCCGGGTCGTCCTCCCTTTGGCTGCCTCACACTCCTGGCCGATCCATCAGCTTGACGTGAAGAACGCCTTTCTTCACAGTCATCTGACGGAAACGGTCTACTACCAGCAGCCCCTAGGCTTCGTCGACCCCTCTCGTCCCGACAATGTCTGCTTTCTTCAACGTCCCTCTACGGCCTTAAACAAGCCCCTTGTGCCTAGTACCAGCGCTTTGCTGCCTATCTTCGGCACATCGGCTTTGTAGTCTCTGCGTCCGATAGCTCCCTGTTCACTCTTCATATCGGCAATTCTACCACCTATCTCCTTCTATATGTCAATGACATTGTCATTACAGCATCTTTGACATCTCTCCTCGACCAGATCATGGCTCGACTCCATTTCGAGTTCGCTATGACCGATCTTGGTCCTCTCCACCACTTCCTTGGTATCTCCGTCACCCGTTCCTCTCACGAGCTCTTTCTTTCTCAGCGCTAGTACGCCATCGATCTTCTCTAGCCTGCGGGCATGGCCGATTATCAGCCCACGGCCACCCTGGTCGACACTCGAGCCAAACTCTCCGTCGCCGATGGCGCACTCGTTGCCGATCCCTCTCAGTATCGGAGTCTTGCCGGGGCTCTCCAATACCTCACCCTCACACGACCCGATCTCACATATGCCGTCCAGCAAGTGTGCCTCTTCATGCACGCTCCGCGCGAACCTTACCTCGCGCTGCTCAAGCGCATCCTGCGTTACGTGAAGGGAACGCTCTCCAACGGGCTGCATCTTAGCTCCAGCCTTATCGACTCCCTCACCGCGTACTCCGACGCGGACTGGGCAGGCTGCCCCAACTCTTGACGCTCTACGTTCGGCTACTGCGTCTTTCTTGATGACACTCTAGTTTCCTGGTCCTCAAAACGTTAGACTATAGTGTCACGGTCCAGTGTCGAAGCCGAGTACCGCGCCGTCGCCCACGCCATCACCGAGTGTTGCTGGCTTCGCCAGCTTCTCCAGGGGCTTCGTGCACCCCTCTCCTCTGCGACCGTCGTCTACTGCGATAATATCAATGCTGTCTACATGATCACCAACCCGGTTCATCATCGACGCACCAAGCACATCAAGATCGATATCTATTTTGTCCGTGACAAGATCGTATTAGGATAGGTTCGGGTGCTCCATGTACCATCGGCGCACTAGTTCGTCGATATAATGACAAAAGGCCTGCACACGCCTTTGTTCACTAGTTTTCGGTCCAGTCTCTACGTCCGTTCCCCTCCCGCTGCGACTGCGGGGGGTGTTAGACCACTGGACCACTAGACTGTATATATATAGACCCGACCCCCTGTATATTTTTGGGGTATTAGTCTCACTGTACACATGTCTACAGTATCTCAAAAAAAATTAAACTGCAAACCTTTTTCATGAATTTATCTCTCTGCCGGACACGTTCAACATCTTTTTCTAATTCAGCATTGAGGGCCTTTAGATTATTCAGAGTATGCTCATTTTGCTTTACAGCCTAAAATTCGACATAAACTAAGTGAATTGATACCTTAGAGCTGAGAACCAACAACATCTTAAAGAAATGAGAATAGATTTCAATGGTCCAACCAAGCATAAAGAATCAAAAGGTGAATTATTTATCTTTACCACATCAAGGTTCTTCAATTCCTTACTCCTGTCTACAAGTTGACGATGTTGAACAGGTAAATCAGGATTACTGACAGCCTGTTCAGTCTCTTCCAGTAGTTGAATAGGTGTCAACTTTGCAAATTCACAAACTCTATCTTGTGGCAAGAACTGAATAGAGTTAAGCACGAAGCAATAGAAATCAGGAATAGATTCACAACACATGGATAAGTAAGTGGCTCCTCTGGATTAACAGGCAAAGCAAAATGACAATGAATGTAAAACTGAAGGTGCACCTGAGTTAAGTTGTTAACTTGAATATTGAATTTCTTGATGAGATCAACAACTTCCTTTCTTGGCACAGCGGCTCCTGCAGGAAATAAATATTAGGATGCTAATGCAGGAATCATATCCTTCATTTTCTTCATTTTTTAAAGTAAAATATATAGCTCAGAAGAATAAAGGAACACATAATCATTCTTAAGGAGAGTACGGAAGGTGAGGAGGGTATACCATCGAGCTGCCACTCGGACCTGTTGTTGGTATCGATCTTCCTTGTGATGCAGATAATGTGGTCGGGTGTATTCCCGCGGAGTGAAATCTTCACATGGCCGGACTCCTGCCCCCTCTTGACGAACGCACCGACGCTGGATGCCCTCCCGAGAACCTGCACTTCGTTCACGCATTTGCTCATACATTTTTTATATGATAACGAAGACCAAATCAAAATGTTACATAAGCTTAACGTAGAATAAAACAGTTATCTAAAGTTTTACCTGTTTTATGGTTAAGGGAGATAATTAAACTCGACTATAATTAGGGGGGGGGGGTAAAATTGATGTTTGCGCAGTAGTAGATTCGGCCCACTAGCAGAAATCCCCTTCCCGATTTCTTCTCAATTTCAGCTTCCGTTCCGCGGAAGTCGAACAGTTCAGTTCACAACACCCGCGCCCGCCCATGGCGACCGCCAAGCGCGGCAGTCTCGACGCCCCCTCCTCCCCGCCGCCGCCTCCGCTGCAGCGCGGGGACGAAGACTACGTGCCGGGAAACATCGTCGAGATCGAGCTCTCCAACTTCACGACCTACGACCGCCTCACCATATGGAGCTTATGTGACATGTTGATTTGTTATCTACATAACACTTACATGACATCACCATATAAAAAAAATACAGAGGGATCCACGCATCATTGACCACGATCTCCCTCCATTTCCTCTCTCCTATTTCCCCCTCTTCTGCAGGCCGATGGAGCAATGAAGAGGTTGGCATGACGACGGCGGCGGCGATGGTGGTGCGGCATCCTCCGTGTCCACTCCCTCCGCATCGGCTGCCACCAGCGCTCCTCGCTAATCGCCAATCGATCGTCGAGGAGGCAAAGGCCGGGGAGGAGACGAGCTGATGGCAGATGTTGGGTAGGAGGAGGTTGCCGCTGAGCACCTCGAGCTCCCTCGTCCACGGCTGCTTAGCACCTCGAGCTCCCCCGCGACGGCAATGGCAACCGTGACAACGAGGTGGATGAGGAGCGACTGCAGGCAAATGGGAGGCAGCTGGTCACAGGCGTAGGCCGCTGGGTACCCCGTCTCCTGTTCAAACCGGGCCACCGCCGAGGGGATCGATGTTGTTCCCATCCTCCTCGATGCTGAGGCCATCGCCGCCCGGATCCATCTTCACCAGCCCCTTGTCGTCGTCGTCGGCCTTCTTCACCGATCTCCACCGGTGTCCCAGCCCCGCTTTCTTCTGCACCTCGTCAGCCGTCCACCACGACTGCTCCGCCTTGGCTTCCACTGCTCCGTCGCGCTGTTGTCGGCCGACCTCGGGTGTCTCAGGCTATGGCTGCCTCGAGGTCGGATGCGTCATCAGCCACCGGACTCCTACGCCTCCCTCTTTGCCTCTGGCACCCGTTCTCAACCCCACCATAGTGAGGCGGCAACCGCAAGCCCATAACCGTCGACGTGGCCACCAACGACTGCTTCCTCTGTTGCTGCACCACGCCGCCGCCTCCTCCGACCACCAGCGACGTCAACACGGATGTGGTGGGGCTGGTACGTGGCTGCGCTCACCGGCCTTCTTCTCCGCCGCCAACGCCGCCATCCATGCCTCCCTTCCCGCGCGGGCGGGTGGGCGAGCTCGAGCTCACGCCGGTCGCCGCCGCCTCCGCGTTTCTCACCAGGAAAGAAAGGGCCGGCAAAAAGAGAAGGGGAGAGAAAAGAGAGGGGCAAGAGGGGAGGAGTAAGATGGTACGTACGTCCTAAGTGTCACCTAGATGTACCATTTAAACCATCAGAAAGGATAAAATACACCAATTTTAATAAATAAGAGACATGTCTAGTTTTATAATTGAAATTGGTAAATCGAACTGATTCAATAGTTGAGAAAGTTAAAATAGAATTTTTTTTCCTGTTACTGCCTCCGAGACTGACACCAGCTTTGGGCCTTAGGCATGCTTGCAAGGCTTTTTTTTGCTACTGTTTATAATCCGAAGATATGAGATTAATAAAGAAACAGAAATGCTACAGCTACAGCACAGCATGCTGTTAGGCATGGTATAGTTTATGTGGGTATGGTGCTAAATTGGTATCAGATCCAGTACCATACATGGTACCGCTTTGGTATCAGCACATAAACTATCCTGATGACTCAACGGGATCCCGTGTGCTAATTGTCCTATAAAGAAAAGTTTTTTTTTTTATGATATGATTTTACGTTCTGAGCTCACAATTCAAAGACCAAGGCAGAGTCTTGAAAACGGCAAAAAAAATTAGTTCTAAAATCTAAATTTGGTAAGCTGTAGCTCAAACAAGCAGACCCTTGAGTATAGGCACACATACAATCCACATATGATGGATTCTTTCTTTTCTTTGAAGACACACACAAGCACGCGCGCGCGCTAGGCCTTCAGATGTGGTGATCACACGGTGAGTGCGCGCGCTAGGCATGGTTGACGTGCTCGGCTCTGCCTGGTCTTCCGGCACGGTGATCACGCAGCGAGCGCCCGTGTTAGGCGCGGTTGACGCGCTCGGCGCAGCTCTGGCCACGTTCCTGGCACGAACCTAGCGTGTATAGTGGCACCCCCACATGACATCTAATGAAAAGGCATGAAATATATGGACACTAACCGAGTTTGCCCACATCAATCCACATCATTACAAAATGTTTTAGTTCCATTGGGACCATGGCGCATCATGGGTGTGGCATCACTGCTTTCTCCACAGTTGGTGCAGCTGCATGAGCAAAATTCCTTTATAGTCACAAGTAGCACCCATATAGAAATGCAGCTTTTCTGATATCAGTAGCATATTTCAATGCAGATGTTCAGAAATCAGAAGTATAAATGTTCATCAGACCAAAAAAAAAACCTACAAACTTATTCCCTTCCTGTGTACACCGGAGGTCCCAACTGTAGGTGTAAATTTCCCTTTGCTGCGTTTCATTCTGAATGAGCAAATTCACAAGAAACAAAAAAATAAGTAGAAAACACAGACCAAATGATCATCTTGCAATGCTGAATACAGGCGTACCTCAAAGCGACTTCCTTTCGGGCACTGTAATCTGCCTTCTTTATGAATTTTATGTTCCTCTTTTTCTCCCTGTACCGTGTCAGTGCGGCGAACCTGTCGAAGTTCTCAGGAACAGCAATGGGCCATACCTGAAGAAAAGTTTCAAAAAGTCATTCATCTGTTAGGTGAACTCTACAAAGAGTGATCTGCAATGCAGTTATTTTCAAATGGTTCTGAAGAATGCAGATAATTTACCAGGTTAGTGTGTTGTGGTCTGATGCTTTGTGGGATCATCCCCTGCCCATTCAGATGCAGGATGATGTTTTCAATCTGTACTACAGTAACACAATATTGTCAGCTCTGCAATATGATATCAATTTAAGTAAAACGCAGTATCAAAATAAAAATACAGTGCAGTGTTGAATACTGTACTAAAAACAAGAATGAAGAGAAGATTTGAACTCATGACACAGTAGGAAAATAAATCGTGGATAATTCTGTTTTCTTCTGAAGTGCTGAACACTGAAATAGCATGCAAGTACTGAACTCATATTGAGCGGCTATGTAAATGTAAAATTACATTATCCAAATTTTGTCAATGAAGGTACACATATTTTTTAGATTGAAATTCTGCTTCTATCCCATAACGATTGAATAAAAATTAGATGACATGAGAATTAGTGCAATCCGTAATGAATTGGCTAAAAGCGAAGAGAGTAAAACCTTGAATTGGTCATGCTCAGCTCATGCATACATAATGTAACAGCAGTGTAACCAACTCAACGTAGTTACTGTTAATAATTAACAAAACAGAAAGCCACAAGATAAAAGTGCTGCTCATAACGATCTAAAAATGCAAAACGGAAGGTGGAGCGATCTCAAAAACCAAGGCAAAAGGGGAGATAATAACATTCCAATCATTTTTCAAGTCAAAAGGGGTGTGATTGTACTTTCCTCAGTAAACTGCAAGAACAGAGCTCTTGCATTTCAGTTCAAAATGATACTCTGATCTGGGTTCAAACAAAAAAAAACAAAAAATTTAGGAACAGAAGAAACGTGAATGATTTCCAAGGAACTTAGGAGCAGAAGAATAATATTAAAATTTACCAAGAAATAACCACATTGTGTAGCAAGAACAAGAATAGAAGAAAAAAAGTATCCTTCCTTTGAATCTAGCTCTTCGCCGGAGGATGATATGACCGATGACTCACCTTCTGCGGCTGCACGGAGTCGAAGACGAACCTCTGGCCGTCGTAGTACATCTCCAGCCGCTGCTCGTCCCCGTGCTCCGGCGCCGGCGACAACTGATTCTGCTGCTGCTGCCCAGCCGCCTCCTGATCGTCCACGCTCCAGCCGTCGTCGTCGAGTCCGGCGTGCTCTGCAACCGGCTCCGGAGCCGGCAGCAACTGATTCTGCTGCTGCTGCCCAGTCGCCTCGTGATTGTCCACGCACCAGTCGTCTTCGCCGAGTCCGCCCAGGAAGAACTCCTGAGGGATCACGATATCATCGAAGGGGTGCTCCTCATCGAAGACAACAGCGGCGACCGTCGCCAGCGACGTCTTCTGGTGCTCGTCGGAGCTGGCATTGGCGGCGGCGGCACCGCCGTTGCTCGACGACGACGTCATGCCCATTGGTGACGTGGAAGAAGCAAGCGAGGAGTGCTGTGGCGTTAAGTGGACTAGACGACTGAGCTGGCTAAAAGCGTTATGACCAAAAACATCAAATGCGTGATTCGAAACAAATTATACGTGAGATGAGATATTTTTGGACAATATAAGTTGCTGCTAATTTCCTTACAGGAACTTAATTGTGTTTTTGTACTTCAGCATTTTGGGGAACTGCCATAGGTACGCAACATGTTAGGACCGTGAACCTAAAAAAATTGTACAAACCTTCCTAACTTCAATGCACGGCGATGAGCATATGGATGCAAAATGCTCTCATGTATTTTTCAATTGCCAGTAAATCGAACACGAAATGCTTGACTCTACAGTCAAACAAGTTTTGAGAAGATTCTGGAGAAAGTGCCGAGTGTGAAAATAGCGGTTTGCGAACGTTGTGTTTGCCAATCCAATTCAAAATGTTTTTGTCCAAAATGGGGAGATTTTGGAACGTGGGGGTGGTTTGGGGATTTCGGGTGCCTGGCTGCCCGGAGACAGGAGAGCGAATGGGCGAGAGAGATGAAGGGAAGCAGAAATCTCGTTCCTTTGCCCTGTTATCTCTCTCTTTTTTTTCTTTTTTTAATGTTACATTTCTATCGAGGAGCCGTTGCAAAAATGTGATTTTATCCGTTTCTATTTACCTGCAGTCTAAGTTTTTTATTTAATTTTGATGAGATTTTACATTTGGACAGGATGCCAGCTGTTTTATTAGCATTTCTTTAACCAAGCATGGCCTTAGGATAAAACCAAAAAATTAAGATATCGTATAAAAGAAAATATAAGATTATTTAAGTCTATAGGATATATTATCATGATAACATAGTATCAAAATACAACTACATAAGCTCACCTTCAATATGACACTGCAGCTTATTGTTTAAGAAGACGAATAGATTTAGAACAGATTAGATTGATTTGACATAAAATATATGTTGCACTTATAATAAGCAAATGAGGAAGGTCATATGAAATTTCCTTCATACAATAAATTGTTTTTTTTCACAACAATCTATTGGATAGGAGTAGGTTGCATAAAAAATATTTATTGTGGTATCCAATGGTGAAATAGGTAAGTAAAAAAATAGACATAAAACTCACTAGTTCTTTTTTACGTAATTACTTTTTTGAATCATTTTTAGCTCAAATGTGAACCAATTATGAAGATCTTATTTTGTTTTGAAACAAAAAAAATGTGAAACCATTTTTTTATAATAGACTTTAAGCTCGCCACAGTCTCTTCGTGGTTAAAAAAACCTTGGTTAGTTTCATAAAACAATTGGATTCCATACCATAATTTGGAAAATCCTAGCACACACCAAAATATAACTTATTTGGTTGAATTACAGTTTGAGGTCATCTTTATTTAGATAGCATATCACCTAGTGACAAGAGGATGGGCAAACCAATGGATCTTTCTCTTGATTCATTGTCCATGATGCTACACATTCTAACATAACACAAATTATCATGAAGAATATAATGAGCGGTGAGCTCAAAATTAAATGTGAAACTCATTAATAACATCTCTTGAAGATTGAAGCAACCTCACAACCATACAGTGGTCATACATAAAAACATGGTTGGTGTGCTCAAAAAGCTACTTTGGTCAATATCATCGTTATGACCTAATAGATATGTAACGATCGGATTGCAAGCAAAGAATTTTTCAACAAAGAGGTAACCTCTTAGGCTATTGGCCAAAATATAAATAAGTGGTAGCATGGAGCATTGTGGGGGCAAAAAAGCTCATGTAATTTTTCTTTTGGGTGAATAGCCTTTTAATCCTACTTATTCATTGACCCAACTTTATAGCTAAACCTATTTTTTTCTCCCTACTCTCTTAGCATCTTAGGCAATTTATTTTTGCCTTTTTTTAAGAAATAGGAACTGGTGTGTTGTTGTATAATACTGTAGCTTTTATAATAGACACGCACAAAAACAATTAACTTGAACTTTTACACCTATGCAAGTTTTCACTATGATTTTTTTAAGTTGAAACTTAACATGAGTTAAGCTACTGGCCTTCATTGTGGTGTTTCAGAAATCAGCAAGTACCCCACGAATTCTAGAAAAAATATTGCTTCATTGCTTCAACCTAATTGATTTGCTCCTCAAAAACAAAACTTGCATAGATTTGATAGTACATATATGAAGAAAAACAACCTGCAAAATAGAATTGTTTTAAATTAATTAAACATATTTTCCATTGTGTAAATGAGAATGTTTGTAGAATCTTTTTAAGTCAAAAGAAATCACTCCAAGTAAGATTTGGTGATGCAATCATGCTTGAAAGTTGAAAGTTACTCTAGTACATAAAAGAACACTAGTATTGCTCTCTTAGATGAGTTTTAACATAAAAGATATGATAATGGAGAATAATTGATAGCGAAAGACTATGTCCTTGCAATTTAGACATATTTAATCATACATTTTGTTTATTCACAATTTCTTGACATTGCATTTAGTTTTATAACCTTTCATTACCTTAAAAATCAGTGATTTTTTTAAGAAAACAACTAACCCTTGTTTCAAGTTATTTCTCATTTAAAAAAATACGATGTTCCAATCTGACTAAAATATTATGGTTTGATACATGAGAATGGTCATAAAAACAATATCATATAACTGGCATTTATAAATATATAGTTAGAAAAAGTAATAATGGGATATTTACATGTGAGACACTGTATCGATATCTAAAATGTGAAATATAAATTAGAAAGAATGGATGCTGTGGCTGCGTTTGAGAGGTTTGAGCTATTAGCCGGTTTGAGATACAAACTTAGCAATAACGGATTTATTTGAACTTTTAAAGATTGGCCGGTCGGGTCGGTCCGCTCTGCTGGCTCGCTAGTCGCGCACCTCTGCAACTCTGGCTCACACGGAATTATCCCGCTCCCCACAAACCACGCGCCCACCTCGCGCCGCCCGGCCCGCCCGGCGCCCCGAACCAAACACGCGCTAGGGTTCCGCTCCCTCGTCTCACCCCCCTACCTCGCCCGCCGCCGACGCCGCCGATGGCCCAGCGCTGGCGCTCGAGGGCGCGGCGCGACCCGGACCTGGACGACGAGGGGGAAGCATCCCCTCCGAAGCGGCGGCGCAGGGAGGCCCGAAGAGGCAGCGGCAGCGGCAGCGACGACGACGAGGAGGCGGGCAACGAGGACCTCAGCCTCGAGATCGTCGCGCGGGCTCGGCTGCGGCGGCAGCGCGAGGCTAGCGCCGGGTTCGCGTTCGACGTCCTCTCGTCCGGGGACGAGGTCGACGAGGACGCCGAGGTGGAGCTCGGCGAGGCGGATCCCAACAGCAGGACGCAGAAGCAGAAGAAGAAGTGGCGCAAGGAGAAGAGGAAGCAGCGGAAGGAGGCTACCGAGGCTGTAGCGACCGCCATCGAGGAGGATGTAAGCGTCGTCCTTTCCCTTATTGATCTTGCTCGTCCACTATTTCTGCATTTAGTTCAGCAAGCGAATATGTGATTCATGGATGACCAAGAGAATAGGAGGCCTTCTATGTAAGCAATCACAACCATAATTGAGTTGGATTGTGAGCTGTGCGATTGAACTGACTGTTCTGTTGGATCTTGGAATCCATATCCACTGTTTCTATGTGAATGCCGCCGTAGTTGTTGTTAGTAAGCATTTGATATATTATGCCTAAGGGGAGCAAAGGCATATACCGACTGATATCTGTTTTTGTAAAATGTAATCTTTTCTTTATTGAAATTTGAAGGTGTCTTTCGATTCTGTAGAAACCAAGCTAAAACATTTTTTTATGTTGCTACCTCAGAAAATATGCATATTGAACTATTCGTTAGTTTATAAACTGTATGGAAACCTTGCATATAGAGAACTGATTTTATGTTTGTGAGTAGGCATTGGTGTTAGATGTTTCTTTGTTGGGAACAGATTACTAAGACTAATATGTTTCATAGTCCCTAATGAGTGGATTTGTTGTATCAGAGTCAGGTTGCTGGGACCCAGGAGACGCAAACTGGCACAACAGAATCGGTGCTCACTGAAGATGGGCCTGACGTCGTTTTATCTGACAATATTGTTCTGCGGAAGCTTCTTGTAAGTGCCAAGTGAATTTCCTTGTATATATGCACAGGTGGCATGAGATAATAGTTGTTGCTTCTGCTAATGATCAGCGGATACCAAGATACTTTGATCCTGGGGAAACTATATTGGAAACATGCTTTAATTGTGGCGAGGAGGGGCATGTAGCTGTGAACTGCCCAATGGAAAAGCGGAAGAAGCCTTGCTTTGTTTGCGGGTTGTTTGGACACAATTCAAAGCAGTGCACACAGGTTGGTCTCCCTGGCTCTGAGGCATTATTGCTTGGTGACTTGGGTATGTATGGTCATGCCCTTGACAAACTCATCATATTTAGTTTTCCATGATTACACGATGTTGCTTCATTGGATATTTCAACTCTTAACTTAACATGCTTGCGTTGTTTAGATAGGTTCCAGTTCATTAATCATGCAGATTTACTTGCCCCTGCCAATGGTTCTCGTCTGTGTGGCAGTGCCTGTCAATTTCAGGAACCAAATATTTGTTAATCATTTTTATAGGGTCAAGATTGTTTCATCTGTAAAAAAGGAGGTCATATTGCGAAAGACTGCCCTGAAAAGCACAATAGGAATACTCCGCAGTCCACATTTTGTTTAAGATGTGGAGAATCTGGTCATGATATGTTTGGATGTGCCAATGATTATCCATGGGATGATGTTAAGGTCAGTGTTTTTTTCTTATGGAGGCATAAATGCCTAAGGGAAAAAAGAATATAATTCAACATATATCTAAAACCACCTCTCACTTCTAATATGCAGTGGTAATAATCTAAATCCTATATGTCGTGTACTGCTATATTACTTCATGTTAATATTCATGCAAATTTGGCTGCTGCACAATATACCTATGAATGAATTGTGATTTTGGTTGATCCAGCTTTATTTGCTATTCACAAGCTAGGCTATGTTTTGTGAACCAGATTAGTTTTGCATTAAGCCCTTCTTATCTTTCTGTGTTAATCCAGTCCCTGAATCCACATATATGTTTTCCACTTAGTAACATGCAATACAATGCCTCTTATGTAGCACAAAAGTCCTCTAGCAGCAAGTTAGCAAGTTTACATTAATTGAGGTCCAAATAATTGTCCAAACTTGTTTTGCCCCTCAACATCTGCCTTGTTGGTCTGTTCAGGAAATAAAATGCTATGTGTGTAACCAGAAAGGTCATCTATGTTGTGCTGACATCTCTGATATTTGTCCAAAAGACGTTAGTTGTTATAATTGTGCCCGACCGGGCCATACTGGTTTGGTAAGTTTAATAGCTATGGCTTCCTTTGTTTCTATATGTTGTTTATCACAGCAGCTGATCAATGTTTTTTGATATAGGGATGTGCCAAGCAACCTAGGGAAGTGAGTACTGTGACAGCTCCAACTCTGTGCTACAAATGTGGCGAGGAAGGCCACTTCGCACGGGGGTGCACAAAGAATGCCAAGGTTGGTAGAAGCATCTTGTTAATTTTCTGCTGATAAGAATTGCTTGGGTATTTATTCTGTGTATATTCTGTTTCCCCCTTTTGCAGTCTGATCGTATGAAAGGTGAATCATCTGCACATAGTCGGAAAAAGGGCAAAGGCAAGAAAGATTTTGGCGCTAGATCAGGTCCTCATGATGCTCGCAAGACAAGTAAAATTAAAAGCCCCCTATTTGAGGAAAGAAGGAACACACCTCATTTTAAATCCAAAGCTAGGGGTGGTTGGATAGCTAATGATGCAGATGACCAGCCGTACAAGAAGTACAAACCCAATGCGTGGGCTTCTCCATCTACCCCTAAGAAGCAATACAGTAACCATCATTTCTCTTCTGGCTGTGACTACTCAACTCAGTCTTCAAGATGGCAAAGAAATGGTTTTGCATCGCCTAGCCCAACTTATTTACCAAATGCGAGGAAGCATATCTTTTCATCGTCGAGATTTGCCAGCAATACTCACGTCCGTTTTGGAAGAAGCTAGCTTGAAGCTTGCTTTTGATTTTGCAATTCTGTTTACAATTACATCGATCATCTGTTATGCCTGCTAGGGCTGTTTCTGTACCTTAGATTACACATGTGCAACTTTATTTTCTGCTCGGAGCAAAGCTTTTCCTCGTTGAATCTTACGGCTGTGGCGAGCAGATTTATTAGCAGACACTTGCGCGCACCTGTTTGTTGTCTTTGTGTGCGTGGAGGTCGGCAGGGCAGCCTACTGTATCTCGGGTCTGCGTCGAACTCACCTCTGCCAACGATAGCTCAAGCACTGCAGGTCTCAAAATTAGTCCAGCCATCCTTCCAAGTGCACTTAAATGAAGATTCGTATCAAGTTACAGTCATAGTTTCTCTTTCTCCCCGACAAACACACAAACTTCCTGGTGTACAACTTGATGTTTATGTTTAATTACTCTTGCACTTTCAAGATAATTTATTAATTCATTCATGTGAAATGTGTGGTGTGGTAAGTTACAAAATATATTGCTGTACAACACTAGATCTATTAATTTCGTTTATATGATTATAATTAAGACACAAACTGTGTATAGTATATCTAATTATTGTGTGAGGCTGAAATCATTTTTGGAGGATTTAGTTGCATCCAGGGCAGGCTGATTAGAGCAAAGTTGCTCAATAAATATTATCGATATAATAAAGATGTATTTTAAAATTAATTTTATTATGTTGTACCCCGGTTTTTCTTAAAACGGAGATCAATACACTAACATTTAAAAAAATGGTTTTTTTTCATTAAACCCACTCCTTAGCGCTACGAAACACAAGGAGAGGCTTGGCTAGAAGTGATGTCCCATATATAAAACGAGTTCTTATACTCTAGAGGATGTCATGTATTCCATAAAGTAATGTAGCAACAACTCACACTCCATCTAGACTAGAGAGTGACGTGTGATTGAGAAAGAGTACAACGTGCCATGGTCTCTAGATTCTGAGGATGAATATCTAAGTACCGATCACCATATTTCTCATATCTTCGGTGGTTTCACCTCATCTCCTCTAAAAGAGAGTATAAGAAGGTGGAATACAAAGTCTGTGCTAGTGTTATCAAGTTACTATGGTTAGACATATCAATAATATTCTCGAACGTTGACCATTCGACGATTAGTACTACCCCTAGAAGATATCCTAGTGGTTGAACCGACTATCAGCATCGTCTGCCTATGCCATGATAAATGGTGGAAGTTTGTGGACACACACCACTCGGGAGGCTGTCGCAATAGTAGGGAAATGGTGTGGAGCTGAAGCTCAAGGAGCCCGCCATCGTCACCAACCTCTCTAGCGACTGCAGCTGGAGTCCCCATAGCTCTAGCTACTAGGGAGAAGTAGCTGCTACCTTCTTTCAATCTCTGATGGCGGTCAGCGTTGGTGAGGAGCCTCAAGGTCGGCAATTGAGATGAATGGCCATGGAGAGTAGGAGTGCCGTCAGCCCACTATAGAGCTCAAGCAATGGTGCTGTTGTCGTTTCTTATTCCCGTCATCATTGTGCGTCGTCAATAGCTAAGAGAAGAAGATATGGGGTAAAGATCCTTCCGTTGACGTGTGGATCTCACATATATATATATATATATATTTAATTTTTCAATAGAATTACCACATAAGCACCACATCAGCGTGGGTGCACCAAGTCAACATGCCACATTAGATGAAACCGCTGATGTGGATACCACGCAGTCATCACATTGGACCAAACCACCTTCAAAATCATATAACATGAGTCAGTTTTAATAGTTAAGGGAGCAAAATCAAACTACTAGTAAAAGTATGCTTTTTTACCGCTACGGCATCATTATATTTTCAAATCATGCGGGCCATAAAATTTGGCAAGTAAAAGGCCCACATTCCATAGGTCACCATATGTCGGTATAGTCGTTGACTCGTGCACCCTATAGGGGAATGAGCAGTACACTTGGGAGGTGTACAACCCATGCACGTTGTTCACAGTCCTCGTGTTCGACAACTACCACCGTATGTTTAGCAATGTTGCGGCCGCTATGTCGAGAGGTCATCGAGTACATGCTGGATGCTGACTCTCACCTATGGAGCAAGGCCAACTTCTTCTAGGTGACGGCGCTGCTAGCATGGTACGGTGGTTGGTTCGTTGACATGTGCCACTGGAGGAACCCAGCGATGACGATCCTCGTGCACATGCTGCTCAATCATCTGTTATGCACTTTTGGATGTAAGGGATATTTCTGTATCTTAAATTACATATCATGTGCAACTTTACTTTCTTCTTGGAGCAAAGCTTTTCCTCATCGAATCGGGGGCTATGGCGAGCAAATTTAATAGGAGACACTTATTGAACTCACCTCTACCAATGATGGCTCAAGCACTGAAGGCCATAGTTACTTTCTCAAAATTAGCCCAACCATCCTATCCTGCCAAGTGCACTCAAACAAAGATTTACATCAATTTACCTTTCTTCGACACACACTCCCTGTCTTCTTATACTTGTATTCTTTTAGATGTCTCTTATGTTACTACGACATCGTTTATGTTCAATTACTCTAGCACTTCCATTATATTGTGTATAACTTGATTCGAGACAATTTATTAATTCATTCATGTGATGAAATGTGTGGAGTGTGGTAAGTTACGCTAGACAACACTGAACCACGGAAACAAGATTTATTAATTTCACTTATATAATCATAATTAAGACATACAAACTTTATACACACTACACTTAATTATAGTGTGAGGCTGAAATCTAGCTTTGGAGGATTTAGTTGCATCCAAATAGGGCCAGGCCAATTAGAGCAAAGTTGATCAAGTAAAATTTTTTCACTGCTGTTGTTTTCTAAGTTGAGAACTCCAATGTGGCGTTCATTCCTGTATATAAAAGGTATAACGTATCCATCATCAGTAAAGTAGATATGATTTGCCTTCAATTGGGGATGTTCTTTAGCACATAGAAGAAGCGATTGATTATGTCCAAGAAACAACAAATCCTCACCCAAGCTAGTTCTTTCCACAAGTTTCTTTGCAGCAAAATCCACTTTATAAACTTTAAACCTTGGAATATATTGGGTATCGGATTCAGGTTCTGATTCAGAACCTAAGATATCTTCATCCTCATGTAGTGATTCTTCATCTTCGTACACTGGTTCTTCATCCTCATGCAGTGGTTCTTCATATTCATACAATGGTTCTTCATCCTCATTTGGTGGTTCTTCATCCTCTACTAGTGGCTCATAGTCTCTCAAAACTTGCAGAAGATCACCATATTGATCTTGAAATAGGTAAATCCTCTGACTGACCTCACCTATAATTGTATCGATAATAATCTTATGTGTTATCGTAGGACCATTAAGATTAAATGTATGTATTTCTCTCTTAAGAGTTAAGGTGTACAACAGATTATCCTTAAAGATACAATCTGCAAAACAACAATGTTGTGGCAACCAAGTCCATTTATCATCCCCACCTCTTGCAAATGAAAGTTGTGATCTTGGATTATGGATGAGCACAACATAGTAGTTTCCTATGGATGGATCAGCTGATAGAATAGCTTTGCAGAAGATGAAGTCCCGCAAACTTTCACAACTTAAGGTGGTGTAATACCTGGGCTGTTCATCAACATCCTCGCCAGTGAAAAAGGATAATCGGTACCGATAAACAACCCCGTTGTCATCATAAATAGGATCTATTTGTTCAATGGTGGTGATTGAAGGTAAGACGATTTGATCACATGTGAGGGGGTTAAGCAGGTACAATTCAGACATGTTATCAGCCGTCATAATCCAACCATGGGAGGAGCCGATGACATGTCTGCTACGGATAGGTGGATTGGGGAGCGATAATATGTAGGACTTTTTTTTCTGCCAGGCTATAGAGAAACATATCACTATCCCCACTAGGGATAGACTTAGTCGTGTATAGAAGACATGGTGTCTGTGATTGCTTGCAAAGGCTAAGTTTGTTGACCAAAACATAGGCAGAGTGCCATGATGAGCAGACAGTACCTGCACGGATAAGATCAGGGATCTCAAGATTAACAAATATAGAGATGATGATGTCCTCTGGTAATTCTTGCAATTTCAACAGCATCGTTGATCTCTGTGGCTTAATAGTAGGTAACAAACGAGGAAAGATAAAAAATTTAGTAAAGACTCTTTCCACGTCTGATCAGGTCCCACATAATAGAAATATCTGGCATACAATCCATGATATATCTTCAGCGATGGGTGTGTCCTACACTCCTACTCCCTGCAGTCCAATCGATGAGTAAATTTCTTTAAAATTCTGCAGCCCTCAAGCCAAGTTTCAATTCCAATATGCGTACTGCTATATAACAAAACAGTCCGTGGCCGAGGTGGTGTGCGGAGCAGAACCCGAACCTGAATCTTGAGCGGCCGCGCGCGAATCCGATCCGTGCCCCAGTTGGATACCGAGTTCCATCCTGAATCCCCCAGCTCGTCCGTCCCACCCGACGGGTGCTTCCGTTCTTCTCGCTCCAATCCCTGCTCCTCCTGAATCCTCATTTCTTCTCACTCATCCGACTTCTCTGCCAGGTCTGGCCGTCCAGAGCTCGGGATGGGGCGGTGAACCGCAGCGCGGGCGGCAGCGACCTCGGGGACGGCTAAGGCAGCAGCTAGCTCCGATACGACCTTCTCCTCCCTCAGATCGGGTGTAGCGCGGCTGCGGCCTTCCCGGTGGGCGGCTGCAATCGAGAGGAGCAGAGACGCTGCGGCCAGCGGATGGAGTGCAGGGAGGAGTGTTAACGGCTGCGGCAGATGGAGCCATCCTCGCCGTCCTCGCCGCCCCTCTAGCATCCGCCCTGGCCGCATCCACCCGATCCGCCATCGAAGCAGAGATTCGGTGCAGCGCTTGGTGGACCAAGCTTGGGTTCCCCGACCGCCTCCACCCGCCATCCCTCCCTCCGGCGTCATCCTCATCCGCCCCCAGCTTCTTCTTCCGTGTTAATGAGATAATCAAAGTCTTATACACAGCCTTTGAATCATTGTTAGCTCTATACTTTTTTTACTCTAGTTTTTTTAGAGAAGCAAGAGCGATTGGCCCTATGGTGTTCTAAATGCTATTGTTCTACTAATATTTTGGCATGAAAAATTCTGTTATAATATCACTCATTCATCAATATTAAAAGCCAATATCAATCTAATAAACCCTGCATTCATTTGCTAACAGAGCCAAAATAAAAAACCATTAAAATAAGGACAGATAATAAAATAACAGGTGCGCCCTTGGGCGCGTCTGAAGAATAAACACAGCCTTTGCATATCAGTCACATTTATCTTGCTAGTGGGTTCTTTAGTTTTATCAGCTAAAACCCCATTATTTTGTTGAAACCAAGCAACTGTTATAGTTTGCGCATCAGGCTAATTTTAGGACATTCATATTGATAATTTGTATTCTGTCCACATTTTGGTTGACCAAGTGTTCTGTTAGGTTCTCCTTAAGATGAACTTGTAGCTGGTGAGACGAAACCGAGACTGAACAGGGTGATAAGAAGAAGAAAGATTCACTTACTTGGACTTGCCTTGTTGGATATTGATGTCACCAGTGTTCTCTGGCTGTATATGGTCAGACCTAACTTATTTGGTGATGTTGGTCCTCCTTGCAGGGATCCAAGTGCTGCCTATGTTAGGCTGTATTTTATGGCTAGCAGGGTTAAGGACCTAACAGCCGTCTATAAAAACTATGCTCTTTTTCAATCGTACACCCATTTTACAGGTGGACTATATATCATGAAAAAATCTTCCATTAAGGTAGAATGAGAATAGTCTGTAAATTTTCTCATCACCCATGGTCCCGTTGTTAAGGTCTATTTACGTCAGTGTGATTTTTTTTAAAAAAAAACTCGAGTATAAATATATAAATTTTTTAAATAAAATATATTTTCATAAATATTTTTTTTAAAAAAATTATAAATACAAATTTTTTGATATATTTTAAAATCATATGGGCTATAAAATTCGGCGGCCCGCAGTCCGCACCGTATGGTCGTCGACTCGTGCAATACACCTGGGAGGTCTACGACCCGTGCACGGTGCTCACGGTCACCGTGTTCGACAAAGGCTGCCACCGTATGTTCGGCAATGCCGCCGCCGCTGCGTCGGGAGGTCGTCGAGTACATGCTGGACGCCGACTCTCAGCTGTGGAGCATCCGGTGGAGCAAGGCCAAATTCTTCCGGGTGACGGCGCTGCCAGCACGGTGCGGTGGTTCGTGGACGTGTGCCACTGGAGGAACCCGGCGACGACGATCCTCGTGCACCTGCTCTTCGTCACCTTCATGTGCTTCCCTCCGCGTCTGGAACTACCGGCGCCCACCGCGCCGCGGGCGGTGATCTGATGGAGCGGCCGAAGCTGGCGGCTGCGCTGGGGGGCTGATCGGTGGCGTTCGCGGCGGAGGCGACGGTGCTGCTCGTCGGCCATCCTGCACCGCGACGTCTTCAGCAGCGACGGCGCATGAGACGGAGGGCCCGTCGGCCTCCGGGACGAACAGCATCCTCCCATCCTAGTGAAGTTGTGGATGTTCCAGAGCAATTCTGAATCAACCCAGTGAAGCTGTATGCAGTGGCGAACACAGAACCGATATTCAGGGGGTGCTAGTGAAAAAATTTAGTACATGGCTATGATTACAATAGGTCGTTCATTACGCTTTGTCATGATCAGAGAGCAGAACATCCTCTGATCAGTACTAGTGAACAGATTAACTTGACGCCTAACATCAGGCTGTGTTATGAAGAAACGCTGATAACCTAACATCAATAACCATCTCTTAACTATTTAACCGTTCCTCTGCTACTAAAATATACTCAACATTCTACATTATGCACATAATCTAGGAACAAATCGTGCCACGGAAAATAAATTCTGTAGCACAAACAGTAGTACCTAAGAAGAACGAATAAAATTCAGATGATCATACAGCAACATGGCAACTAGTATGAAGAAACATAAGATAAACGATCTGCACCTTTTACTGCTAGCTGAAAGCCTGAAACCGATGTGTATAAGTAATTTCAGAAGCTTGACATGCTAAATTATGAACAACTGAAGAAGAGTAGAAATGAAGTAAGGAAAATATGTAACAAAAATCGAAAATTCAGCTAAGATTCTCAGAAGAGTGGCACTAGCCTACCTCAGCCCATCTTGGACTGTTCCCATGCTACTAAAATATACGCCAGAATTCTACATTTTGCACGTAATCTATGAATAAATCCTGGCACAAAAAAAAATCAGTAGCGCAGAATGTGGCTTCCCACTGGCAGCAGAACAAACAAAATTCAGACGACCGTACAACAACAGAACAACTGGTTTTGAAGAAAGAAAACAGAAATGATCCGAATCTTTGCCAGCTTGCAGAAAACGATGTGTATCAGTATTTTCATTAGCCCATTGAAAATTCAGCTAATTTATGAACAAGTGAAGAGTGGAAATGAAGTTAGGAAATATGTAGCAGCCATTGAAAATTCAGCTAAGATCCTCTTCAAGTGAGGTAACCTTCCTTAGTCCATCTTGGAGTGTCAATGAAGCAACTGAAAGCAGGCTGCAGAAGCAAATTGAGCTTCCTTGTACATCCATTTGATGCAAAACATGCTTCTTTCAGAAAAAAATAGGCACAAAAAATTCTACATTGCATTACTATTGGCTGCAATATCATTGCTGCATTCATGTAATTCATCAGATAATACCGCATTCATGATTCATGTAAGTCTGACTTGCAACCGTTTTCAGCTACAACAGAAGAATTTCCTAAGTAACTCCAGCATTGTAGTAACTATGACAATCGGCAACTACCGCAACAAATCAGGAAAGAAACAGCAACTGTTGACTGAAACAGCTACAAGCTAAAGCACAAATCAGATCGACAGCAAGCATACCTGTATCAGGACCATCAAACTAACATGGGCACTCTCAAGGGAGAATCCAACCCGGTGGTGAGTAGTTCGACGGGCCTTGCTCCGGCAAGAACTTGTCCACACGCGGAACCTGTGTAGCAGTGCCACTAAAGATGATGATCGCAGCCATCAGTCCATCTCAACTGTTAACGTGCTCCTTGTGTTACTGCTTATTAAGACAGCCTTCTGCATAATGTACATAGTCTTCAATAAATCATAGCACGGGAAAAACAGCTAGTATTATCAAGAGAACAAAGATTAATACGATGGACATGTTGAGTGGCTAGCTGAAACCGGATGCATGGTGTTTTGACTGAATTAAGCTCTTGCCAACTGGAAAAGAATATCTGATCAGCAGCTTGTTCTGATAGGAACCTCAGAAGATAATCAACCTAAAGCAAATTAGAATCAATCTATTATATACTTAAAAACCTATTAAACACTCCTAAATCGTCATATGACACTTTAATAAATTAGAAGCACCAGCCCCAGCCGTCCATAGGCCCACTCCTCCCTCTTCCATTGTCTTCATCTCCCATACTGTTAGACCACTCGACCCTCCTAGAGTTAGGGTTTTAGTTTTACTATACATATTCTTATATAATATCAGAGCAGGTTTAGACATCCTCGACGCACTAGCATCCTCCCGTCGGCAAGCCGACGCTTCCTTCCCGTCATCGAATTCCTTCCAGATATTCCCTCTTTGCTCCCTCATCTTGGCTCTTTCTTCTTTTCGTCTCCTCCGCAGACGGCCTTCTCCTTCTCCACACCCTCTCCCATCCCTTGTTCCACCACGTGACGAAGCGACGGTTTTCATCTGCCTCCTCGTCTCATTTCACACCCGTCTTCACCCTTTTCTTGCCTTTGTGCACCTTTTCTCCTTCGACGCCAGCGCACCTATGCGCTCGTCATCTCCATCGGCTGGACCCGTCCGCTCTCCATCGGCTGGACTCGTCCGCCCTCCATCAGGTGGAACCCTCTCTCGGTTCCCGCTTTTCCGACACGCTCACCTACTTCCGGACGCGAACCTTCTCCACTCGCGTCTGAGCCACTCTGACATGTCCACGTGCCCACGAACACGAATCTCTGTCTCCCGGACGCGAACCTCCTCTCTTCGCGTCCGCTTCCTCTCCGAGTTTTCGCGTCCGCTCCACTCCTTTGGCTCCATGAGTCCAAGGATGTGAAACTTCTCTTCACGGATGCAAATCTTCTCACGTCTGTGACCCAACCACTCTCTGGCCTACCTACTCTGCCACCCACCTTTCCCTTAACTACTCCGCTGCCTACTTTTTATCGGCCAACCATTCTCTATCGGCTGGTTGACCCACTTTTCCTTATCATCGGCTCACTCCCCATTGGCCAATCACTCCCCTGATTGGCCGATCGCTTTTCTCATTGGCTTCTTCCCATCGGCCCCCTACCCCTCATCGGACCTTAACCTCATCGGCTTCTTGCGCCCGTTACCCTTTTGTCATGGCCACCGAGTCAGCCCTTAGCTCCGGCACCCTTCCAGTCGCCGAATTTATTCCGGCCCTCGGCACCCCTGACCACACCTCGGGCACTACCTCGCCAATCTTCTCACCACCCTACGCCGCTGTCAACGTGAAATCTCACGTTCCCATCTCTCTCGACCTCAACGCCAACTACTCTAAGTGGGTATTTTTCTTCAAATCCCTCTGTCGAAAGTTCGGCCTCCGGTCTCACATCGATGGCTCCGCTCCACCTCGACCCGATGATCCTTAGTGGGATATCGCCAAGTGCTACGTGCGCAGCTGGTTGCTTGGCTCGGTCAATGATTCTGTCCTCGACCTTGCCATGGAGGACACCGACCCCACCGCCCAGGACCTCTAGGTGGCTATCGAGCGGCTCTTCCTTGCCAACAAACTGTCGCGCGCCATCTTTTTACTCAACGAATTTCACTCCATGATACAAGGAGATTCTTCTGTCTCCTCGTACTACCAGCGCCTCAAGGTAAAGGCTGCCGCCCTCCGCAATGTCGATCACCCTGTGGCTGACTCATAACTCGTCCTCGCCATCCTGCGAGGACTTAACCCATGCTTCTCCAACACCGCCGAGGATATCATCAACTCCACACCCCTTCCATCATTCGCCCGGACCCATGACATGCTAGTTCTTAAAGAATTTCATCTGGCCAACGACGAGAAGACCATGGCCCATACCGCTCTCCTCACCGTAACCGATCATGGTTGCTGATCCTTCTGTGCTGCTGCCACTTCTCGCAGCTCTGGTAGCCATGGCTCTAACCATGGCAATACAGCCCGCACCGGTGGCACCGATAAAGGCAAGGACAAGGACAAGAACTGGCATGGTCCGATGCAATCGTGACCTACTCTAGCCCCTGTCCCGTCTGTCGGTCTGACGGGTCCATGGCTATGCTACAACCCCTAGGCACCCCAGCCCTAGCCACGCAGTTCTATCAGCTGGCAACCAGGAATCCTCGGCGCCCATCCTCAGGTCCAACTAGCATCGGCTCCCACCCTACCGCCTCAGCCGATGCTCCCACCACCACCCACCCAGTCGATTCCCTCCTAGATCCAGGCTAATCTCGTCGCCGCCCTCAACTATATGACGCTCTAACCTCAGCACCTTGGTGCATCCTCTCACATGGCGTTATTGGCTGGTATACTACGCTCTTGCCATCCCTCCTCCTCCCCTTTTGTCACCATCGACAATGGCCACTTTTTTCCTATCCAATGTCGTGGTGACTCCTTTCTGTCTATACTCACAACTAACCTTTTCCTTCGCAATGTTCTCATTGTTCTCTTCCTCATTCACAATCTAGTATGTGTTTGCCAATTCACACGAGATAATAATTGCTCAATTGAATTTAACGCTTCTGGTTTCTCTGTGAAGGATATCCCAACCCAGCATCAGATCCTTCGCTGCAATAGTGGCGGCGGCCTCTACACCATCCCCACTGTGCCGTACACTCCACATGCCAGCATCGCCCTCTCTAACAACCTCTGGCATCTTCGCCTTGGACATCCTGGCCCCGACGCTATCGCTAATCTCCGTTGCAGCGCCTCCATCCAGTGTACCCACTGTAGCTCCACCATTTGCCACTCGTGTCAACTTGGCAAATACGTGCGATTGCCCTTTTCAAATTCTATATTTTGTACCTTACGACCTTTTGAGCTAATACACTGTGATGTATGGATTTCTCCGGTTAAGAGTGTATCTGGTAATCAGTATTATCTTGCAATACTTGATGATTACACACACTATTGCTGGACTTTTCCACTCACCAGCAAGTCCGAGGTCGCCTCCCACCTAATTAACTTCACAAACTATATCTCTAACCAGTTCACCCTCTCCATTAAAGCTCCACAGGCCAATAACAATATAGAATTTGTCCACTGTACCGTTCAAACCTTCCTCACCTCCCAGGGCATCCATTTACGCCTCTCCTGCCCCTACACCTCTCCTCAGAACGGCAAGGCCGAACTCCTTCACACACTTAACAACATAAGTCGCATAATGCTACTTCATGCCCACCTACCTGCAACTTACTGGACTGAATCACTAACCACGGTGACTTACCTCCTCAATCGGCGCCCTTACTCTTCCATTCGTCACAATGTTCCATACACCCTTCTGTACCGCACGGCGCCCGACTACTCCTACTTACGCGTTTTTGGGTGCCTCTGCTACCCCAATTTCATCGCCACTGCTCCTCACAAACTTGCTCCCCGCTTCACCACCTGTATTCTCCTTCGATATCCCTCATCTCACAAGGGATACAGATGTCTCGATCTCTCCACTCCCCGGGTCATCGTCTCTCGCCATGTCATTTTTGACGAGACATACTTCTACTTCGGTCTACTTAATCCCAAATCCTCATCTAGCAATCTCGACTTCCTCCTTACCAACACCGTGTCCTCCCGGTCTTCTCTACCAATCTCACCTCCGGCTCCTTCATCGACCGCTCCTGAGGACTTAATGCTCAGTTATCCCACTAATCTTCGGTCCGATGCTATTCACATCGGATCCCATCGGTCCCACCACTCTCATCGGCTTCGGCTGATTATGTCTCCTTTCCATCGGACACCTCAACCCCATTGGCTCCTTAGCTCTCATCGGCTCATAACCACCCATCGGCCCATCCGCCTCCATCGGCTCGTCAGCCTCCATCAGCTCCCCCTCCCTATCGGCTGCTCTACCTCCATCGGACCGACCAAACCGATCGGCCCATACACCCCCATCGGCTCAGGCTGATCTAGTTTAGCCCTTTCCTCTCACATACAGTCGTCGATCCTGAGCCGATGACGCCCCTCCCCACCCAGTCCCTACCCCACCTACCACATTTCCATCGACTCTCGTCCTCTCCACATCTCACATGATTATCCGATCACAAACCAGGTCCCTCCGCCCCACCAAGCGCTATGGGCTCTTCGCAGTCCATTGTACTATCTCGCCCATCCCGGCGACTTTTCGTTCCGCCCAGGGCGATCCTCAGTGGCTCACGGCCATGGCCGACGAGTATAAGGCTCTCATGGACAACGAGACCTAGTGCCTTATCCCTTATCCTCCCGGTGCCAATATTATGACCGGTAAGTGGATCTTTAAACACAAATTTCACGCCGATGGCTCACTTGCTTGTCATAAAGGCACGCTGGATAGTTCGGGGTTTCTCCCAACACCCTAGTGTCGATTACGACGAGAGCTTAAGTCCCATCGTCAAACCCGCCACCATCCGGGTCATTCTCACCCTAGCTGCCTCGCACTCTTGGCCGATCCACTAGCTCGACGTAAAGAACGCCTTTCTTCACGGTCATCTAACGGAAACGGTTTACTGCCAGCAGCTTCCAGGCTTCGTCGATCCCTCTCGTCCCAACAATGTCTGCCTCTTTCAGCGCTCCATCTATGGCCTCAAACAAGCTTCTCGAGCCTGGTGCCAGCGCTTTGCTACCTACCTTCGGCACATTGGCTTTATGGCCTCCGTGTCTGATAGCTCTCTTTTCACTCTTCACATCGATAACGCCATCACCTATCTACTTCTCTACGTCAACAATATTGTTCTTATAGCGTCCTCGTCGTCTCTCCTACATCAGATCATGGCTCGACTCCACTTCAAGTTCACCATGACGGATCTCGGTCCTCTCCATCACTTCCTTGGCATCTCTGTCATCCGCTCTTCTCACGGGCTCTTCCTTTTCCAGCGCCAGTACGCCATTGATCTCCTCCAGCGTGCGGGCATGGCCGAATGTCACCTCACGGCTACTTCGGTCGACACTCGTGCTAAACTCTCCGCTGCCGATGGCTCACTCGTCACCGATTCCTTTTAGTACTGGAGTCTTGTTGGTGCTCTCCAATATCTCATCCTAACACGGCCCGACCTCACCTACGCCGTCCAGCAAGTGTGACTTTTCATGCATGCTCCGCGCGAACCTCACATCGCGCTGCTCAAGCGTATCCTTCGCTATGTGAAGGGCACACTCTCCAGCAGGCTACACCTCAGCTCTAGCCCCATCGACTCTCTTACCGCGTACTCCAACGCGGACTAGGCAGGCTGCCCCAACTCTCGACGCTCCATGTCCGACTACTGCGTCTTCCTCGGTGATACTCTTGTCTCCTGGTCCTCAAAACACCAGACTATAGTGTCTCGGTCTAGCGTCGAAGCTAAGTACCGTGCCGTTGCCCACGCCATCGCTGAGTGTTGCTGGCTTCGCCAACTTCTCCAGGAGCTCCGTGCACCTATCTCCTCTGTGACCATCATCTACTACGACAACGTCAGTATCGTCTATATGACCCACAACCCGGTTTATTATCGACTCATGAAGGACATAGAGATAGACATTCATTTCGTTCGTGACAAGGTCGCACTAGGACAGGTTCGGATGCTTTATGTATTATTGGTGTACTAGTTCGTCAATATTATGACCAAAGGCCTCCCCACGCCTTTGTTTACCAGTTTTCGGTCCAATCTCTACGTCTATTTTCCTCCCACTATTATTACGGGGGTGTTAGACCACTGGACACCCAATCTCTCTAGGGTCTTATTTTTATTATACACATTCTTTTATATATATATATATATATATATATATATATATACGGGGGCCTATCCCGGCCATCAGAATCAGGTAGCACGACGCTGCCCCGTCCAACGGCCCAACGATCCATCACCTTAGCGCACCGTAGACAAAGACCAGACCAGGTTAATTAGTGCCACCGCGCGGGAAGCATGCAGGCACGAATGCATCACTTAACCTTTCAAATTTCAATTAATCCAATACTCCATGGACAGTAGTACCTGGATTCCATGAATGATTTTATGATTTGATAAAGAGTAACATAAAAAAGTATTTTTTAAATCAAATCAACTATCAGTGATCACATTAAACATCTTGCTACTAAAAATTCTCTTAATGCCTCTAATAAATTAACGAAAATTCTGTAAATTAAACATATGGTCCTTATTTCTACTTAAATCAATGAACCTACACGTGCACATGTGGCCTCCTCTCATTGTGGATATCTCACATTGTTCTTCTAATATATCAATGTGCAAAAGTATTCGCAAAAAATATATATGCTCGAACGCGTTAGTCAGATTTGAACAAATGAGATATCTAGTTTGAATGGCTATAACTTTTGAATCATAAATTTTATTTTATTTATCCATTTGAATCATATTTTATATAGACATGTTGACTATCCCCATGAATCAATCCAATGTCTCATCATATTTCCATTTGTTAGTCTGACGTATATATCCGTATACATCATCATAATTTCCCATGACGAACTAACTATAGCTATCATCCGTCGATTGCTTCTTTCATCAAAGAGTAAATTAATTATCATTTTTTTACATAAATTGGTATACCCGTTAATTATGTATGATTATATATCTAATGCCTTTTATAGCAACTTAAAGTGTTCTCTCTTTTCCTATATAACTAAAGAAGTTGTGAACTTCAAGAGTCGGATACCCTATGCATCATAATTTGTGAACGCTAACAATGTTCCCCCAATCTCCGGTAGGTAATTTTCAAAATGAGATTCGTCATGCAATATTGACAAATAAATTTTATAGATGAATCGTACTTTTAAAAGCATGGCAATTATTATCCAATTAATATTCTGTCCTTATAAATTTTTCAAATACAGTCTATGTTCGCGCGAATGCACGGACCACCTTCCTAATTCAGCGTAAATTTTTTATATGTCAACCATGATTCTATAAGGAAAAAAACAAGTTCTGTCAAGTAAATACATCCCCACAATGCATTAATGACTGCAATATGAAGATGCGCTAATGCAATCCAAGTCATAAACACCAACTGTTTCTGCATTGAGTGATCATGAAGCCTATCATGGTAAAAATACCAGAAAATACAAAATAGATGTTATGATACCTTGTACACATGGATCACAAACGAAACATCATAGATTGTACTAAATGGAAAAATCAACGACTGCCATTTCAGAAGTTCAGAACTGTTCACTGATCAGCACGACAACAGCATAAAACGGAAAACTCGCTGTAAGCTAAGCACAATGTCGGTCGGATCTGCAGCAAGCATACCTGTACCGGGACGATATGATTAAGAACAAGGCAGTCTCACGGGAGAAGCCAAACCAGCTGTGAGTAGACGGGCCTTGCTCCGGCGAGAAGTTTTCCACGCGTGGAACAGCCTTCGCCGCTGGCAGCCACTTGCCGTTGTCTCTGCAGGGGTAGGACCGCTCGGCGGCGGCAGCCTGGAACACTCGCTCCTCGCGATAGAGCTTCCCGTCGTCCAGGAAGTAGACGCCGTCGTTGAACTCGACCCGCGGATAGTCGGCCACCTCGTACGATCTGGAGCAGCTTCGCGCGACGAACAGCATCCTCCACATCCAGCGAGTACTGGGCCCTGTCCTTGTTGGGCGTCCATGGCGGCGGCTCCACCATCTCGAACACCCTGAACGCCGACGTCGTCGGAGAGGAATCACGAACGAACCTGGCCACCATGAGGAGATTCCCGCCGGACTCTTCACCGGCAGAAATTGGGCCCATCATGCGAGAAGCCACGAATCACCATGAGATCTCCAGATTTCCGTCGTCCTCGTCCTCACCGCAACCTGATGCTCCATGGCCAGATGTTGCAGATGGCGGCGGCGACCGGCGACGCAGTGTTCGTTCTCCGGTGGCGAGGAGAGGGTCGCGGCGACCATCATGTCCATGCCGTAGACATGGATTAGCTAGCTCCTCGTCCCGGTGGATGACGCCGTGGAGGTCGATGCGTGTGGCGTTGCGGAGGCTGAGGAGCGCGTTGTCGCCGGCCTTGTCGAAGGCGAGGAAGTCCCAGCGTCCCCGCCGCCGCCGTAGGCGCTGAAGTAGCGCGCGGCGCGAGTGGCGTACCGGGCGCCGAAGCGGCGGGTGGTGCAGCCGGCGAGGGGCATAAGAAGGAGGGCCCGTCGGCGTCGGCTGCTGCTGCGGCGCGACGGCTAAGCGCCAGGAGTGGCAGACTTGGACCATGCGGATGCGGTGCCGGTGGACGAGGCATGGGAGGCGCTTGTGGATGGGGCGGACCTTATCCTCTACGCCCCGGCCGCAGGCAGCAGCACTGGAATCTGGCCTGGCATTCCAGAATGTCAGCCGGAGCTTCTTCTCCGGCGGCGAGAGCTTACTCGAGCGAGCTCTCAAACTCACTCTTCAAGTGAAAGACTGAAATTTGATGCTGAGCACACATCGTCTCAACGTTTTTAGTGATTTAGAGCTTCTCTTATACACAACAAATCTAAAAAACTACGAAACGGAAAAATAGGAGAGGCTGAGCTAATCTCGGCTCTCTATCATACACGCCACATCTTGACATCTCGCGCATGTTTAGGGCTATGACATGGTGTGGCTGATAGCACGTACCACACCACCACTTTCTATGCTTCGGGACATGGCACGGCGTGGCTAACAGCAGTCGTCATGCTGTGACATCCTCCGCACGTTCGGAGACATGGCGTGGTGTGACCGATAGAGTGTACCACGGCGCGATACATACGCTGTGGCTGTGGTACAAAATACGTATAGGAGGATGACAGATTCAAGTCGGGCTGAAAGGGAAAAGAGAAAACGAGCAGGATTACACAGGTCTGATAGAAGGTGGCGCTGGAGCTTCTCGGTGGTGTTCGCGGCGGAGGCGGAGTTCCAGAAGGCGTGCAGTTCGGGCGCTTGGAGATGGCCGGCGGAAAAGGTGGGCGACTGGGATTCCCGATCGGCGGATCGAGATGCAGAAGCCGGCACCTGCTGGCCTTGTGCTGGATCGCTCGTGGAGGCGAAGCTGCAGCTGCGCGGCGCGGTCTGCATGCCGTGGGCGTGGCAATGGAGGCGGCGAAGTCTTCAGCGGCGGCAGCGCAACGCGTGCGTGGGCATGGAGCACGCGCACGGCGAGGGGCCGAGGAGACGCGTGCGCCACGCCATGCCGCGCCACGCCGTCCAACCGAAGAGGCGAAGACCTGAGCAGCTGCTGCTGCTGCTGCCGCGGCGCGCGACGGCCGGGGAGCCGTGCAACCACGATGGAGTGGGCCCCACATACGAGGCGGCGGTGCCGTGCAGGAAAATTTGGGCCCCACATTACGGGTGGGACCGCCCAACCCAACCCAACCTGAGCCGCCTTTTCTTCGCTTCTAGAAACAGACGGTTATTTATACCCGCGCCTCGTCGTCGTCTCCATCGAGTTGGCTTCCAAACCATTTCACCGCCTGCTCCCCAGGCTCCAGCCACCGCACAAAGCTATTCCACCGCGCCTTTCCTTCGCCTCCCCGCCTGCAACATCGCCGCGCGAGCTCTGCTGCCACGCCCCCGCCCCGCTCCTGCTGCAGAGGTACGTTCAAGTTCAACTCCGCCGCGTGATCAGGCCTTCTCTCCGGCAGGCGGCTTCGTCTCCGGTGCGCTCTGCGACGCCGCCTCACCCCTTCTACATCGACTTCGGCATAGGCATGGCGGTGCCTGCTGTTGGACAGCGCGAGGGAGCAGCAGCGAGGGCGCTGACCTCCCTGAGCGCGTGGCTTGCTTGGGTGAGTCGGGGCGCCTATCAGTGGCTCGCGTCGGCGGTGCTCCGGCTCAGCACGTGGGGAGGAGGCGCCTCTGCGTCAACCACAGCGCAGGACAACAAGAAGGCGCCGTTCGTCAAGTAGGTGAACAAGAAGCTCTCCAACAACAAGGCGCCGCGGACGAAGCGCTCCAACAACTTCCCTTACGACGAGCGAGAGAAGCGCGACGACGACGACGACGGCGGCCTTCTCCGAACACAGTCTCATTTTCGTTCTTCTTCTGCTCACCAGAAGCGTCGGGAGGTAGATACATCGGAAGACAGGGTGCAGCTCATGCACGTTTCGTTTCGGGAGGAGGCTGCCAGATGCAGGAAGAAGCATACGATCTCTGCCTGATTTGTTTCATCGCAAATTTTGGGAAGAAGAGCCAGGTTCGCCCGACAGAGATCAAGAACGAAGAGGTAATCTCTTCTTTGCTCACTTCACGAAAATTATATTTGACTACTAACTCACTGACTTTGCTTCCTTGCAGACGTTGCCACATTGCAACACATATCATGGCAGAGGAAGCGTCAAGTGCTCCACCGAGGGCTGCTATATTCGCGCTAAGAACAGAGGGGACATCGGTGGTCACAATCTTTACGGTCACTGAATCATGATTTGCTTTCCCCCTGAGAGTTACCCAAGTTAGTTTGATCGCTGTGGTACAGGAATGATATGCTTGCTGCCGATCTGTCTGAGATGTTCTTAGCTTACAGCTGTTGTTTTTTTGTCCGTCTCCCTCTTGGTGCATCCAGTAGTTGTAGTTTCAGTAGAGATCTGTTGTGATAATTTTACTTCTGTAGCCGTGAACATTTCTGGAGTCAGACTTACATGAAAGCACAGTGAGATACAGCGATCTTCGATCTGACGAATTACATGAATTCAGCTATGATTGGTATCCATTACTTGGATTGCATCTATGCATCATTACATATGCAGTTAATAGTAATGCAATGCAACAATGTCCTCAATTACCCATGCTTAGTTTTCCTGATTGAAGCATGCTTTGCCTGAAATGGATTTTCAATGAAGCTGGATTGCTTCTCGAGCCTGCTTTCGATTTGTACTCGTCCAAGATGGAATGACTGGGGTAATTTCTAGTTGTTGCTGCATATTTCATAGAGTAATTTTATTTCATTGCTAGTCTTCTTCAATTGTTCATAATTTAGCCTGTCAAGCTTCTGAAATTATTTAGACTGAGGCATTACACACCAGTTTCAGGCCTTTCAGCTAGATTTGAAAGATGCAGATCGTTTCTGTTTTATTTCATCGTACAAGCTGTTGGTCTGTTGTATATGATCGTCCGAATGTTATTCGTTCTTCTCTAAGTACAACTATTCAGTATACTGAATTTATTTTCTGTATAATGCTAGAGTTAGGTATGAAATTCTCTTTTTGTAGAAGAAAACGCTTCCCTGTCACACTTACATGAATACAGTGTGATCTGATTACTAGTGGATGTCTAGATGAATGCAGCAGTGATCGTTAGTCATGAGTCATGATTTGGATTGCATTAGTGCATCACTATATTGTCTATTGCGATGTGATAATGTGCTTAGTTAGCCGTAAGAAGTATGCTCTTTATCAAATGTGTTAATATAATTGACGTTAGATAATCTTTATAGGTCATAAACACTTATATATAGGGAGAATCGCATACATGAAATGTTACGCATACATAAAAGGTTATACATATATAAAAGATTACAAACGTAATCAACGACAATCAGGAGACACAGCTTATACACTTATATATTTAACACCCCTTAAATTGAATGGAGGTAGACTAGGTTTAGATTACGTCGTAAATTATAGTAGAAAGTAATCAGGAGCGGCTTAGTCATGATATCGACCACCTAGTCTTTGGATAAGATGAAGCAAACGTCGAGTTGGTGAGAGACAACACGTTCATAAACAAAATGATAATCAATCTTGACATGCTTCGTGCGACAATAAAAAATAAGATTGGCAGAGAGATAAGTGGCACCAATGTTATCACACCATAGGGATGGTGGTCGAAGTTGAGAGACTCTAAGTTTTCTTAGCAACACCTGTATCCATATTACTTCAGTGATAGTATTGACGATTGTCTTGTATTCAGCCTCTGTGTTCGAGCGAGAAACAGTTGATCTCTTACTAAATATAGAATACACACTTTTATATTTAATAAAATGGATTTAGAATGAAGGTGAATTGCTTCTGCACCCTGCTTTCAGTTGCTTGTTGACCACCTAAGATGGGCTGGGGTAAAGGTCTTGCCTTCTGAGAATCTAAGCAGAATTAATAGTGACTTTACATATTTCATAACTACATTGCTTTTGTTAGCATTCTTTTCTTGTTCATGATGTGGCTTGTAATTTTGTCGAGATCTAAGTATATTCCTATTGAGATAAAACTGCACATCAGTGTCAGGCTTTGAGCTATCCGTGAAAGATGCATAGCATTTATCTTTTGTTTCTTCATACTAGCTGTTGTTTGATCGGTTAAATGGCGACAAGCAAGTTAAGTCATAGCAAATAATTAGTCTTGTGTTGTTTGTTCTTCTCTAGGTACTAATAGGAGTACAACTGATGCCACTGAACTTATTTTCTTTGCCGTGATTTTTATTTTCCTATCATGTGCATGATGTAGAATTTGAGTAAATTTCAGTAGGAGAGGAATGGATAAACAGTTAAGTGATGGTTATGGTCCGAAGTTATTGGCACTTTTTCAGTAACACAGCATGTTTATAGGCACCGTGTTAATATATTTAGTAGTAATCAAATGATGTTCTGCTATACAGAAGGGGAGAGACGAGAGTAAATGTTTAGATTTTTCTGAATTTGTAGCATCTGTCTAATGGTACGAAATTGTTATTGCATTTCATTGCGTTTGCATTGGCACAGATGGGCTCCGTCGGCTGGGGTGACATTGCCATTGCCGCTGTGAGCCGTGAATTCCCCGGTGTTTGCAGCCTGCAGGACTCAACATTCTGAGTTGCTACTACTTGGTAGCCTCTCCACGAATCCCCCGGTGTTGTACAGGCAGCTGTGCCGCCTCCGTTTCCAGGCCCCACGCCGTGTACTCGATCGTACACCAGCAGCTTAAATTCGCCTTCGCTTGCGCTCTCCAGCGCAAGGGCGGCGTCTGCACCTCGGTCCGCTGATCGGGAAACCCCTGCCGCCACGCAGGCGCGGAGTTCCCCGTCTTCGCACACCGCACCGCACCACACCACACCACGTGTCCTCGCGCCCGAACCGCACGCCTTCTGGAACGCCGCCTCCGTACCACCGCCTCCGCCGCCTATAGCCCCCAAGTGCCGCCGCCATCACCGCCTGCGGCCTGGTGAAACTGAAATGCTTCCCACTCGCTGAGGAAGAAAGTAGAGAGGGAACACTCTTTTATTTTTCTTTTTTTAAATCAACTTTTTTAAAAAAATTAACTAAATTATAGAAAAATATAGTATTATATTAGTTTTATTAATACTAATATTAAATATATTTCAATAGTATATTTGTTCTGTGTTAAAAATATTACTGATTAAAAATTAAAGAAGTTATACTTAAAAAAAATTGAAACGTCCAATAAACGAAGAGAAGGAACATAGTAGTGTGTTGGATTACAAAATTCAAAGAAAAAGTATATTTTATCTCTCACAAATATATGTGAAGTCTAATTTATCTTCTCCAACTACAAAACCATATATATCGAGATCGAAATTGACTAGTTTGTAATTGTGGAGGTGTTGTTTTCCAGGCGTGGTATTATCCTGTTATAAATCAGACAGCTAGAACTAAGTTGTAGTAACAACCATCATCATTTTGTTTTTTATAGTAAACATAAAGATAAAATATATCAGCAAAAATTGTTACATTTATCTGTTGAGATTATTAAATATTTAATCATATTATAAGTCGATTTAAGAACAGAAGTTACATTAACTGTAATACACATTAAACAACAAGAGTACGAACTATCACAGGAGGGTTTATGTACACATTATACACATCCTTGTGCATTACTACAACCTAACACGTACAGTTCCCCTACAGTTTTATTTCCACGTATATGACATCTTCCTATACACCATACATCACGTCCTAGTAGTTTAATGTGTTCGAAGAGAAACATTTAGCTGCAATTAAATAGCTGTTCATTTAATTAAATTTATTTAACCTTAAACATGGAAACTTCAAATTGTAGATGTCAACCAAACAACCGCTAAACGTGCACTAGCGCGGTGGCTGCACCGTACGAGCCTCGAAATTCGGCAAGCGAAAGGCCCACAACCCATTCGTGCTGCTTATGCTACGAGTTTGTTTGAAATCGTAGCACCGACGATTCCTCAACTAGTTCACCAGGCGCGTTAAACTCGTCTTACATCTGATGCTTATGTGGTTAATGATCCACCATCTTCCTTCCTTCTCTTCCCCTACTTCACTGCACGGAGGAGTTCCCCGGCACGATAGATGGCGGCGATGGTGACGACGAGGAGCGAGGCTCACAGTACAGTGGCGCCGTGCAGCTTAGCCAGTGGCAGAGCCGGTGACCATCCTACCTTGGCGAGCTCGAGCTCCGCGCTGTCCCTCGGATTTCACAGCCTGCCAACGTTGATGGGTAGAACTGAGGATGGCGGCGGGCTCCCGTGTGGTCGTCTAGGGCTACAGCGACGGCGCTGCAGCTCCCGACAGGCGACGCCGAGGTCGATGGAGGACATGCCCCACAGTGGCAATGGAGAGGGCAGCGTGGATCTGGAGGAGCCGCCGCCGCCATCGATCTGGATGTTTCCGAGCCCTGGATTAGTCCTCGCTCCTCCAATGTTGCCGCTGCAGACATGGTAGACCATCGCATGGGGCACTTGCTCTATAGGCGTCGTCCCCTCGATGCGAACAGGGCGGCCGGACGCGTGCGCCCTCGAGACCACCGTCGCCTAGATAAGCTTTTGGTCGCTGCCGCCACCTCAAACCCCTTGACGAGGCTATAGCGTCGACGGTGTGGTCTAAAGCTGAGAAAGAAAGTGACGTGTTCACTGAAACGTGGGTCCCACAAAATTTTTTAATTACTTTTGTGATTGGATAGCCACTATAAACATCAAATAAAGACTTAGGTCGTCGTATAGATGCAACTTAGGATGAAATTATTAAGGAAGGTAAATTATCATTCAAACTGTGAAGGAAGGTAAAATAGACCGATTTATTTTTTAAGAAAAAAAGTTACATTTATTTTGAAAGCTGGCATAAACTCGTCACCGACTAAATTCCTCTTCCTACCTGACCTTCCCAGCAGCAGCCTTACCAGCTGGTGCCTTCTTTGCATACGAGCCGTTGCCATTGCTCTTCAAATCGAGCTGCACTTGGATCCCTGCAAGGATGACCAAATAAGTTAGGCCCAGAGAACACTGGTGACATCAATATCCAACAAGGCAAGTCAAAGTGCGTCAACCTATCTTATCACTCTGCAGTTCTAGTCTCGGTTTAGTGTCACCAGCCACAAGTTCATCTGAAAGAGAAACAAATAAAGCACCTGGTCCACCAAAATACACACTGAATACAAATTATCGATTTGAATGTCCTGGGAATTAGCCTGATACTTATAAAATGTCAATTCTCCACTGGATTGATAGATGTTCTAACAGCAGCCTGATGTTTATGTCATCTATTTCATGTTCATTATTAATCACTTTAAATGGTTACATACACGCGACGATACATATCATGCTAGATTTGCTCGTGTTGAAAATACTATTCTGGATGGTAAGTTGCTTGTCACTCTGTATATCCCACTATACTACTGATGACATTTCAATTGATTTTGAAAACATGCTGGTCAAAGTTCATCTATTGCTTCTTATCATGCACATGATGCTCTATCTAAACCATAAAGATTACTTGAGAACCACATTGAACTTTGTAAGCATGTGACTGTAGATCTGAAATCGAGAAGAACAAGAATTTTGCAATAGGTCTAGAAAGAATACATAGGAAATACAATAAAGGCAGTGCTTATCCTGTGAATCTTTCAGGGTCAGAATAATCGCATCATTAGCAGAAAAAAAACATATAAGTGGGTTTATGTGTAGAATTACAGTGCCATAAAAATGATCAGTTTTTTTTCTGTGATTTGGTTCAGATCTCTCCATGTATGTGTAAACTTGCCATTTTCTGTGATTCTGCTTGAAACATTTTTTTTGAAAGAACTAATGCACGATATTTTAATTGAGTAAACTTGCCAACTTAGTTATTGTTAGACAGACCATTGGTCTGGGCTGTATATATATAGACCCGACCCCCTCGTATACGCTCGGGAGATTTATAGTCACTATATACTTTCTATATGGTATCAGAGCGAGTCTAGACATCTCGGCGCGCTAGCTTCTTCCTTCGGCGAGCCGACCCTTTCCTCCTCTCATCGACGTTTTCTTCCCATCGCCGACTCTCTTCCCGGTACTCCCCTCGCTCTCTCGTCTCCATTTCTTCTTCTCCCCATCTCTCCCGCAGTCACCTTTTCTCTGCCCCACCTCCGTGCGACCAGGTGACGGTCTCGATCCGCCTCCTCGTCCCTCTTCGCACCCGTCTCCGCTCTTCCTCTTGTTTCGTGCATCTCTCCTTCTCTGACACCGGCACACCTCCGCGTTCGTCGTCTCCATCGGCTGGAAACCTTCCTCAATTCTTGCCCTTTCTGACACGCTCAACGGCTCTCGGACGCGAACCTTCTCCCCTCACGTCCGAGCCAGTCCAACGTGTCCACGTGTCCACGGACACGAATCCTTGCCTCCCGGATGCGAACATATTCTCTTCGCATCCGGCCACTCCCTGCCTTTTTTGCGTCCGCCCTACTCCTTGGCCTCCACGAGTCCACGGACGTGAATCTTCTCTTCACGGACGTGAATTCTCGCACGTCCGTGACCCAACCACTCTCTGACCCATCCACTCTGTCCTCACTTACTTCGCTGCCTACTCCCCATCGGCCAACCACTCCTCATCGGCTGGCCACTCCTCACCTACTCCGCTGCCCACTTTCCATCGGCCTCTCACATTCTTGATCGGCCGATCCGTCCTCTTATCGGCTTCCCCCTCCCATCGGCTTCTTTCTCCCATCGGCTCTTTGCTCTCGTTCTCCCGTCATGACTACCGAGTCCGCCCTCAGCTCCGGCACTCTCCTAGTCGCCGAATCTGCTCCGGCCCTCGATGCCACAGACCACACCTCGGGCACCACCTCGCCGATCTTCTCTCCTTCCTACGCTGCTGTGAACGTGAAATCTCACATTCCTATCTCACTTGACCTTAACGCCAATTATTTCAAGTGGGTTTTCTTCTTCAAATCCCTCTGTGGAAAATTCGGCCTCCGGTCCCATATTAATGGCTCCGACTCCACTCTGAGTTCGCCATGACCGATCTTGGTTCTCTCCACCATTTTCTTAGCATCTCCGTAACCCGTTCAATCCACAGGCTCTTCCTTTCCCAACGCCAGTACGCCATCGACCTCCTCCAGCGTGCGGGCATGGCCGACTGTCACCTCACGGCCACCCCAGTCGACACTCGAACCAAACTCTCCACCGCCGATGGCGCCCTCGTTGCCGATCCCTCTCACTATCGGAGTCTTGCCGGGGCTCTCCAATACCTCACACTCACCTGACCCGACCTCACGTACGCTGTCCAGCAAGTGTGCCTCTTCATGCACGCTCCGCGCGAACCTCACCTCGCGCTGCTCAAGCGCATCCTATGCTACGTGAAGGGCACCCTCTCCAGCGGGCTGCATCTCAGCTCCAGCCCTATCGACTCCCTCACCGCGTACTCCGACGCGGACTGGGCAAGCTGCCCCGACTCTCGACGCTCTACGTCCGGCTACTGCGTCTACCTCGGTGACACTCTCGTATCCTGGTCCTCAAAACGCCAGACTACAGTGTCCCGCTCCAGCGCTGAAGCCGAGAACCGCGCCGTCGCCGAGTGCTGCTGGCTTCGCCAGCTTCTCCAGGAGCTCCGTGCACCCCTCTCCACCGCGATCGTCGTCTACTGTGACAATGTCAGTGCCGTCTACATGACCACCAACCTGGTCCATCACCGACGCACCAAACATATCGAGATCGATATTCATTTTGTCTATGACAAGGTTGCATTAGGACAGGTTCGGGTGCTCCATGTACCATCGACACATCAGTTTGCCGATATAATGACCAAAGGCCTGCCCACTTTTTTGTTCACCAGTTTTCGGTCCAGTCTCTGCGTCTGTTCCTCTCCCGCTGCGACTGCGGAGGGTGTTAGACAGACCACTGGCCTGGGTTGTATATATATAGACCCGACCCCCTCGTATACGCTCGGGGGATTTATAGTCACTGTACACTTTCTACGGTTATTATCATCTTATCATTATACTAATAATGGTGGATCTGAATACGTATTTTGTTTGTTCTGTAGGGTCTATTGAGTACTATGGATGGTATTCAACCAGCTGTTAATAAAAGTGCCTTGACCTAACTTATTTGGTGATGTTGGTCCTCCTTGCAGGGATCCAAGTACAGCTCGATTTAAAGAGCAATGGTAACGGCTCGAATGCAAATAAGGCGGCAGCTGGTAGATCAAGAGCTTCTGCCTCTGCTGCTGGTGGGAAGAGGAAGCGGTGGTAACTGGCTGCAAGTTAGTCGGCGACAAGTTCACAATGGATGGATGCACTGAAATGTTGAGAAATTTATTGGCTTGTAGAGTATATGTCTGTATGCTGTATTGTTGTGTGTAGCAAATGATTAGAAGTTAGTAGAATGCTTGAGAACGAAATGCCAGTTTTAAGATGCTATCATTTGGCGTGGGTGGGATTGATGAGGAAGGCGTCAGTAATTCGCTTCTGCCAAAGTGTAACTTATAATTTGATCATGTCCTTTTCTCATGGAAATAAGTATAATTTGATGTTATGATAGTTTTGCCTCATCGATTTAACCTTACATTTACTGAGTTGTTGAAGTTGGTATATGAGATTTGCTATTCTGGATAAAAAATCTTTTGGACTGTAGTGTTAGACAGCACATTTTTTAAACAAATGTAACTTTATACCCACTTCGGTTTTTCTAAGTACGCGGTTGGTATTTTTTATGACTTTTTTTATTATTAACGTATTTTAAATATGACTTATAAGTGTAAAAAAATTAAATAATACGAATGGTCTCCAAATTTAACGGCCTTAAACGTTTTAAATAAACATGCAGACAGGTGAAATATTTTTCAAAAACCTTTTGAACTGTAGTGTTGAGTCCTGGCCACCGCCGCCGCGGTACAGCCGAGTCTGAAGTCTTGCCATCCATGCTTCTGCTCTTGCGGATCTTCCCTGCCACTGCGAACAGCCTGACGATGATGACCACACTGGGTGACTTCGTCAGTGTCGTCCCTCCTCAGGTTCTTGGCACGTTCATGCATAGCTCTACTGGGTTTTTTCTGGCATGAGTGCACAACGCGGCGGCCATAGAAAGCATGATGGCCGAAGCTGCAGGGGAGCTTGAGGTGAGCAGCTGCTAGGGAGCGGACAACGGCCACCGTGCACCGCTGACCCTTGGGGACGTTGGATTTGGCCTCTCATTGGTGGAGAGCCACCAGATCCAATCATGGATGATGGCTGTCACCAGTTAGGAGTAAGATGAGATGAGAAAAAAAAAGAAGAAAAGGAAAAAAAATGAGTTGGCTGATACTTTAAGTAATGATTTCATGTCAGCATCTATCTAATATGTTACGTCGAATTTCTAATATGTCACGTCAAATTTTACAACATTTAAAGTTAAAAGATCTATGGATATAATTTAAATTTAGCACTTATATGACACTCATTTATTAAGAATCGTAAGTTAATATTTGTTTTGGACCAAAGGTGCACTTACTTTTCTATCTTCTACTTAGTTCATACTTTTTTTGACCGAACGGAAAAAAAGAAATTTTATACTTGAAAAATAGTGATAAATACTTTTTTTTCAAAAATATAGGCAGACATAAATACTTGAAAATTTTAAATTTTGTATTTGAAATAAAAAACAGTGATAAGTACCTTTTCCATTATAAATAAATAAAAAAAAGTAGGACTCATATGCCAATTAAAATAAAAACCAGTAGGACCATCGTGAGAAGTAAGTGGAGTCGACCTTTCTCTATCATTTCTCTCTAGTGGTGATGGAGCCCAATAAGGTGGTAGCAGTGGCATTGGGAACTGACAATGAGCATAGGGAGACTACACCCACGATGGTATCGCCGCCGAGGCTTGCTCAAGAGAGGGCAAGTGGAGGCCGAGGCGCCCTTCCCCGTGAGCTTGACCTTGAGATCCGCCGTCGTCATTGTGTGTCTGCCAATAGCTGAGAGCAGAAGATATGGGGTTAAGATCTTCCCACTGACATGTGGGTCTAATATATATATATATATATATATATAATTTTTTAGTAGAATTACCACGTAAGCACCACGTCAACGTGGGTGGACCAAGTCAACATGCCACATTAGGTAAATCCGCCGATGTGGATAGCACGCAAGCATCACATTGGACCAAACCACTATCAAAATCAGCCAGCAAGATAACATTAGCCGCAGTCTATAGGGCACCGTATGTTGGTATAGTTGTCGACTCGTGCAGCCTATAGGGGAATGAGTAGTATACTTGGGAGGTGTACGACCCATACATGGTTCTCATAGTCACCGTGTTCGACAACTGCTACCATATGTTTGGCAATGCTGCCACCAATAGCGTTGGAAGGTCATCGAGTACATGCTGGACGCTGACTCTCAACTATGGAGCAAGGCCAACTTCTTCTAGGTGATGGCGCTGCCAGCATGGTACGGTGGTTGGTTCGTCAACATGTGCCACTGGAGGAACCCGGCGACGACGATCCATCGTGCACCTATCGCTCGATCATCTATTATGAACTTTTGGATGTAAGGGATGTTTATGTATCTTAAATTACATATGATGTGCAACTTTACTTTCTTCTCGGAGCAAAGCTTTTCCTCATTGAATCTGGGGCTATGGCGAGCAGATTTAATAGGAGACACTTATTGAACTCACCTCTGCCAATGATGGCTCAAGCACTAAAGGTCATAGTTACTCTCTTAAAATTAGCCCAACCATCCTGCCAAGTGCACTCAAATGAAGATCTGCATCAATTTACAGTCATAGCCTCTTTCTCCGACACATACTCCCTATCTTCTTGTGCTTGTATTCTTTTAGATGTCTCTTTTGTTACCACAATTCAATTACTCTAGCACTTCCATTATATTGTGTATAACTTGATTCGAGAAAATTTATTAATTCATTCATGTGATGAAATGTGTGGAGTGTGGTAAGTTACAAAAGATATTGCTAGACAACGCTGAACCACGGAAACAAGATTTATTAATTTCACTTATATAATCATAATTAAGACATACAAACTTTGTACACACTACACTTAATCATAATTAAGACATACAAACTTTTTACACACTACACTTAATTATTGTGTGAGGCTGAAATCTATCTTTGGAGAATTTAGTTGCATCTAAACAGGGCCAGGCCAATTAGAGCAAAGTTGATCAGGTAAAATTTTCTCACTGATGTTGTTTTCTAAGTTGAGAACTCCAATGTGGCGTTCATTCCTATAGCTAAAAGGTATACCGTATTCATCATCAGTAAAGTAGATATGATTTGCCTTCAATTGGGGATGTTCTTTAGCACTTAGAAGAAGCGATTGATTATGTCCAAGAAACAACAAATCCTCACCCAAGCTAGTTCTTTCCACAAGTTTCTTTGCAGCAAAATCCACTTTATAAACTTTAAACCTTGGAATATATTGGGTATGGGATTCAGGTTCTGATTCAGAACCTAAGATATCTTCATCCTCATATAGTGATTCTTCATCTTCGTGCACTTCTTCATCTTCGTGTAGTGGTTCTTCATATTCATACAATGGTTCTTCATCCTCATTCGGTGGTTCTTCATCCTCTACCAGTGGCTCATGGTCTCTCCAAACTTGCAGAAGATCATCGCGTTGATCTTGAAATATGTAAATCCTCTTACTGACATCACCCATAATTATATCGATAATAATCTTATGTGTTATCGTAGGACCATTAAGATTAAATATATGTATTTCTCCCATAAGAGTTAACACGTATAATAGATCATCCTTAAAGATACAATCTGCAAACCAATAATGTTGTGACAACCAAGTCCATTTATCATCCCCATCTCTTGCAAATGAAAGTTGTAAGTATGGATTATGGATGAGCATAACATAGTAGTTTCCTATGGATGGATCAGCTGATAGAATTGTCTTGCGAAAGGTGATGTCTCGTAAACTTTTACAACTAAAGTGACAAACATGGGTTGTTCATCAACATACTCGCCATTGAAAACCAATAACCGGTACTGATGAATAACACCATTGTCATCATAAATAGGATATATATGTTCAATGGTGGTGATTGAAGGCAAGGCAATTTGGTCACTAGTGATGGGGTTGAGGAGGTACAATTCAGACATGTCATCAACCGTTATAATCCAACCATGGGAGGAGCCAATGATGTGCCTACTGCAGATAGGTGGGTCAGGAAGTGATAATACATATGATTTTTTTTCTCCAAGGCTATATAGAGATACATATCACTCTCACATTTGGTCTAGATTCAGTCGTGTATAGTGTATAGAAGACATGGTGTCTGTGACTGCTTGCAAAGGCCAAATTTGCAGACCCAAAGATAGGCAGAGTGCCATGAGGAGCAAACAGAACCTACACCGATAAGATCAGGGATCTCAAGATTAGCAAATATGGAGATGATGATGTCCTCCGGTAATTCTGGCAATTTCAGCAACATTGTCGATCTCTGTGGCTTAATAGTGGGTAAAAAACGAGGAAAGACGAAGAATTTGGTAAGGCTTTGCCCACATCTGGTTAGGCTCCACATGATGGAAATTCTGGGCAATTCATGATATATCTTCAAAGGTGCTAGTCTTCTCAAGTTTCAATTCCAATAATACAACAAAATAGTCCGTGTCCTCTCCAATCCAATCCAGTCGATGAGCAAAATTCTTAAAAAATTTTCAGCCCTCCTTGAGTTTTAATTCTAATAATATAACAAAATAGTCGACAATTCAGTTTAGTCGACAAGCAAACCTTTTCAGCTCTTCGGGAGTTTCAACTCCAGTATTAATAGAACAGTCCATGGCCGAGTATGCGTGGGGTGCGGAATCCGAATCTGAACCTGAATCTGAATATTCACCCGCCGCCGCGAGTTCATCCCCGAGTCGACTTCCTCTAGAGACGGCCACGCCGAGATTGGTGGTGGCCGTCCAGAGCTCGGGGGCGGCGACCTCCGTGGCGGCGGTGAACTCGGGGGACGGCTAAGGCACTGCGGCCGGCGGATGGAGTGCAAGGAGGAGAGGCGGCGCCGAGCTCCGGCTGCGGTAGAAGGAGCTAAGCGCCCTGCGCCGAAGCGTATCGGTCGCCGTGAGGACAACCGTGTCGCCCCTCTAGCGCTGGCAGCATCCAACCTGGCCGCAATCGCCACTGAAGCAGAGATTCGGTGCAGCGCGTGGTGGACCAAGCTCGGGCTCCCCGACGGCCATCCCTCCGGTGTCTTGTTCTGTGTCCATGAGGACAATGGCGGCCACTGGATCTTGGAGGTAATGGTTCGTGCAATTGGTATTGACACAATCACAACTAACATTTGTTTAGAGGTAATCAAGCATTATACACAACTGTGTACTCGTAAATTATTGTTAGCTCTCTAGTTTTTATAGGCAAGCAAGAGGAGTTCTGAAACCTTAACTGTGGCGTGCCGATTCTCTAGTATTAAATCTGAAACCTTAATTGTGGAATCAACATCACAGTCTTTTCATATCATTGACGTTTATCTTGCTAGTGGGTTCTGTAGTTTTATCAGCTGAAACCCTATTCTTTTGTTACAACCAAGCAACTGTTATAGTTTGTGCATCATATAATTTGATTATTGATCAATGATCCTATACTGAGTATTAGTTAATAGATAGGCATACACCCTCCCTACTGAATGCTATATCCCAACTTTTACTTCAATGACACACTATTCTCTTTGAAAGCTGGGCTGGGATGCTAGCCATTTTATGATCTATGAATAGCATACCAACTATTATGTTAAGCAAATTCCAGCTGTCCTATATTGATATTTGGCCCAAATGGAATGTGTAAAATAATGCGTGCATTAGGGTTTCTTTCCTATGAGCAGTGTTATAAAAGTCAGCGCTAGGTGCCCATTAGGCTCTAAGCACCGTGTAGCCGCTGCGGTTAGGCATTAGATGTTGCACTAGGTGGCTGAACTATCTTGGGTGGTGTTTTGTTGCTCTTTTAGTGTTATATAGTCTAATATTTATGATACTAATAGTGGCACCTGTCCCAAGCTGCTTTTATGTCTTCATGTATAGTACCGTATATGGCTGTTAATATATGCTGGAATTGTCAAGTGTGCCTCATTGGTACTAATCTACATCAGATCTTTCCAGTGCTGCTTTTATGCATGGCAATAGAGAGATCCTTGAAGCCGTAAAGTTCAAACCATTACTATCAGTTACCTTTTTCTTTGTGTAGTTTACTTTTGGTGATTCTGATTGATTGAATTGTATTTGTAGGGTTGGGCAAGTACTCTACCACGAATAAAAATGTAAGGCCACTGGACACGTCCATAGTCATATTCCTGCCTCCCAGCAAGCAAATTTGGACAGGTGGATGCTTTTACATGTTCTGGAAATTTATCCTTCTGGTTTCTGGTACTTTATGGCTTTTGTTTTCACCCTTTACGTGCATGATGCATCATGTACCAGGTGGTAAAGCGAGATGCTTGCTTGTTTTCTTTTCTGGCCTTATCCTGTCACGAGCAACACCTTAAATATCTCACTAACTATATACATTTGCCTAACCCAACCTATATTTCAGTTTAGCTGAGGATTGAATATTGTTTCATCTTTGGGTAGTTAATGGTGTGAAAGATTAAATTCCCATAGTTAGCATACAAATCACTATGGAGACTACTTCTTGGATTTCTGAGTGATGGTACTGAAGGCCGGCCGAGCTGACTCAATCTGAATGTATTTAAGTCAGTTCATAGTTTCATCTGCATCTTCATGTTATTGCCTGAATAGATACATTATTTGTATTTCTTCCCAACCTTACTCCAAATCCTATTATACCAAGGCCAAGCCTTTTCAGTTCATCAGTGACTTTTGGATAGTTAGTTTACCACTTGGGAACTCACAATCAAATTACATGGAACTTCCAGCATGGCATACCTTACTTTATTACCAATTTCTATCTGTGCTAAAAAAGATGTGCATAAATTTCCATGGATTTTCTTCCAATGACGGCCACCAATTAGTTGCGAAACATATCATGCTCCTTTACTGATGTTGCTCTGTCCCAAAATACAAACATTTCTAGGTTGTTTAGCAAATACTAAGGTTAAGGGAAAAGATTCCTTTCAGCCACCTCAGTGGTCAAATTGAATTGGCTGCTTGGTTGAAAATGTTTGGATTTCCATGTATTGGAATCAGTGTCTCAGAAATGCTTAAATTTTGGAATGGAGGGAGTACTAGTTTTGAAAGGCTGACCCTCACAACGAGCAAATTAAACAAGTGTTACTTTTCTTAAATAGCCTGAATCAGTCAATCAGATCTTAATAATGCTAAGCAAAGCTTATAAATAAGCAAAACCACCATTGGTTTCTGAACTTTCTATTGGTAACATTGACTATTTACTCATGTCTTCATGATGCTGCAGCTCGCATGATCATAATCTGGTCTTCAAGATAATTTTGCTATGGTATATCATGAGTCCAGTCTTCTATTGTTGAGAACTGCAGGGAAGTCATTAAGGCTGGATTACCTAACTCTTCTCTTGACACACTGAAGACAATGCCTAATGTATATGATGACGCCATTTTTTTTAATGAACTTCATATTTTATTCGATGGCATTATACTTGAATATTTCATGACGAGGATCATGGCCCAGACATCATTAGGCATTATAGAAATTGGTTTTAGTACTCTTTTAATGTATTCGTGGACTAGCCATCTTCTATGCTGTATTCTGAAGTCTGCAGAACAGTGTCCACACCTTAGAATGCAATTATCAATTCTTGGTTTTAGCCAACCTTTTTTGGCTCTCACGTAATGTTGTGTTGCAAGTATTCTTAAAGTGCGATTCCCCATGTAGAATTCTTTGCCTGAGCTATCTGTTGGTAATCTTATATTTGTAGAAACTAAGAACACAGGATGCGGCTGTTCAAAAACTGGAGTTTATGGATAATGACTCTTTAAGTCAAGAAGACTTTGACACAATTGTTGAATTATCCAAGTTTAAGGTAGATGTTCTAACAGCAGCCTGATGTTTATGCCATCTATTTCATGTTCATTATTAATCACTTTAAATGGTTACATACATGCGACAATACATATTATGCTAGATTTGCTCGTGTTGAAAATACTATTCTGGGTGGTAAGTTGCTTGTCACTCTGTATATCCCACTATACTAATGATGGCATTTCAATTGACTTTGAAAACATGCAGGTCAAAGTTCATCTATTGCTTCTTATTATGCACTGAATTCGCACATGATGCACTATCTAAACTATGGATGGTATTCAACCAGCTGTTAATAAAAGTGCCTTGACCTAACTTATTTGGTGATGTTGGTTCAAAGGGGCTAGGGCTCAAAGCTAGGGGCAGGTCGTCAGCTGTGCTGCTGGTAGTGTTTGGCAATACAGTGGAGAATTGTCACATGACATTCAAATCGATAATTTGTATTCAGCCTGCATTTTAGTTTACCAGGTGCTCTGTTAGTTTCTCCTTCTGATGAACTTGTAGCTGGTGAGACGAAACCGAGACTGAACCTGCAGGGTGATAAGAAGAAGAAAGGTTCACGTACTTTGACTTGGATATTGAAGCACCAGTGTTCTCTGGCTGTATATGGTCAGACCTAACTTATTTGGTGACGTTGGTCCTCCGGATGCAAGTGCACCTCTACCTGAAGAGCAATGGTAACGGCTCGAATGCAAAGATGGCACCAGTTGGTAGATCAAGAGCTTCTGTCTCTGCTGCTGGTGGGAAGGCCGCTGCTGGAGGGTCAGGTGGGAAGAGGGAGAGGTAACCGGCCGCCAAGTTAGTCAGCAACGAGTTCACATCGGATTACCCACAGAAATGTTGAGAAATTTGTTGGCCTGTATAGTACATCTCTATGCTGTATTGCTGTGTGGCAAATGCTTACAAGTCTTGAGAATGAAATGCCAGTTTTGATACTTTGCTTCCTCCAGCTTTCAAAATAAAATGTAACATTTTTTTTTCAAAAAATACAGGCAAACAGGTGAAAAGGACTGGAGACCACCGGGTTCAATCCGGGCCGAGCAAATCCCAGCCCAGAAGAGACGCGTGCACAAAGCAACCTGTATAATTCTCGCCGAGTCCATCCCTGCCTCGGCTTATAGAGGTTGGAACGAAAAAATATAAAAAACTCTATGAAATCTAAAAGAGGTTGTGCAAAACAACATCAAACTAAAATTGTAAATTCAACATCAAACAACATAGACGAGTGGAACGAAAAAGTAATGAAGCACATATTTAATTCAGATGTAACTTGCTTATTTATGTATTATGCGTCTCAATTTTTATGTTACAGTAACAACACGTCATGCATTCAATCGCTCTCCGTGTAGTTCTCAAAAGTTAGAAGCCAAATATCTTTAGTCACTTCCGTTGTAGTTCAGTCACTCCGAAAGTGAATCACATCATCTTGTGGAGTAAGATTTCAGCAAATAAATAAACATGTACAAAGCTTAAGCCCAACGATCGTTCAAACTTCATCTTCAAATAGTGAGGCATAGCAAAAATGGCTAATTAGTTCTAACATACAATATGGAGCTCAATTAAAAATGAGATAATAGAGGTATTATCTGTATTAAAAAATCTCAACAATACAAAACGGCGCATGACATTACTCAGTTTTCTTTTACTAATCTGCATGATTGATTGAAGCATCTCAACTTGCAAACGACTTAAATTTTCTTTTGCTCAGATATGAGATATCACAAAGTATCTTCAAAACCCAATCAAATCTTTTCCAAGTAAATTAGCACCAGAAGCATCATATGGCTCAATGCAGTGTTCATCCGATGACTTCGCATAGCATACTGAATCTGTCGATGATAGATATGATTGCATAGGAACTTTTACCCTCCAATTGCAAATTTCTAACATTATCATTGAATAACAAAATAGACATTTGACAAAACATGAAAATGATGACTAAATTAGTTTGGGGCAACTATCTATAGCAATTTCAGGAGCCGCAACCGTCTATAGCAATTTCAGTCATGAGGTTAATAACTGTCCAGGAGAGGACGGCCGCGTGGAGGCGACCGGAGCGGTCGGGCTCCATTGATGAGCGCGGAGAGGACGGCCGGCGGGAGCGGGCTGGCGACGGGTGCGGGGGATAGGGTGGGCGCAGGGCGTAGCGTTGGAGGTCGGGACAGATCGATGCGGAGTCGTTCCTGGAACTGTGGAGATGCTGTTTTCTCATGCGTGGGATAAATCACATCCATTGAATCATAACTAAGTTGTAGGAACAACCATCAGTTTGGTTTTGTAAGAAGTACAGATAAATATAAAATGTGCCAAAAAAATTGTTACATTTAAGTTATGAAATTATTAGTACACTTCTCTGATTAATTGACATGTGAAATCTAATTTATTAGATAACTGTAGTTATAATTAAATAGCTATCAAGTTAATCAAATTTATTTAATTTTAAACGTGATACTGTAGCAAATTGTAGCTGAAAACCAAACCAACGTGCAGCACGGTGGCTGCACAGTATGAGCCTCAAAATTTGGCAAGAGAAAGGCCCATAGCCCACTCGTGCTACTTATACTACAAGTTTGTTTGAAATCGTAGCACCTGACGATTCCTCAGCAAGTTGGAGGGGGAACTAGTTCACTGGATGCGTAAAACTCGTCTTACATCTGACATCGGTGCTTACGTGGTTTGGATTAGGGCCGACCTTAGAAAAATAGGAACTCGAGCTCATCACTTTTCTCTAAGAGAATGCGAACGTATGCTCAGGGTCCATATAAAAGTGATTAAGCACAAATTGATGGTGCGACCGGACACAAAGCCTATCAAGCAAAATCTGAGATGGTTTGTGCCCGATCACAAGGAAACCATATGGAAGAAAATAAATAAGCTCTAAAAGGCAGGCTTCATATGTGAAATACTACACACAAAGTGTCTAGCAAATCTAGTTATGGTCAAGAAGGCCAATAGCAAATACAGAATATGTGTGGACTTTACCAACCTCAACAAAGTTTGTCCAAAAGACCACATCTTGTTCCTAAGGATCGACCTGCCAATTGATTCTATATCCGGATGTGAGTTGTTAAATTTCCTTATGTACACGGGCTACCATCAAATCAATATGGCTAAGTAGGATGAGAAAAAGACATCTTTTGCAACACCTTATAGTGTTTTTTTGCTACGTTAAGATGTCATTGGGGAGGAATAATGCTAGGGCAGTTTAGGGCACGTTCTAGTCATAGATTAACCACAAATGTGGAAGCCTACATAGATGATGTGGTTATTGCTTAATTAAAGACATCCAAAAAACGTTTGACAATCTCCGTCGACACGGCATGAAGTTAAAACTAGATAAGTGTATGTTTGGAGTACCTTCTAGCAAGTTACTCAAATTCCTTGTGTCAGGACGAGTTATCGAAGCCAACCTAGTAAAATCAGAGCAATCGATGGAATGAAATTGCTAGCTAAACTCAATGAAGTCAGTGGGGGGAAGATCCTACATACATGGAATCAAGATCCTAAAGTACTTAAGGTACGAAAAGGATAGGGAACCAAGTACTTACATTGACTACCTGGTTTCGTTCTTCAATGTCTAGGTGGTATAAAGGGGCAGGGACATTGTTGGCAGTGCTAGCCTTGTCGGTCACCACTTTGTTGATGCGTTCTTTTATCGTTTCATCAGACATATCTACACTAGAAAGTTGCCTTTAGTACTTGGTATATTTGGGATGACTAAATAGATGCAATAAAGAAAAAGGAAATACAAGCTACTTACCCCCACGACAAGAACCGAGTAACATCCTCTTTACCTGAATACTCATGAGCAGGATGTGAGCTCTCTTTCAAGAGAGCGATCCGACAATATACAAAATTGTCGACAACTTTGTATGCTGTCAAACCCTGATTCCTCATACCTCGTATTATGTCTATGAACACTTTCAAGGATGGGGAAACTAAGGGTGAGGAGATCCAAGCCTTAGAATGCTCAGGGGCATCTTTTGGCAGTCAAAAGAGGTTGTTGGCATTCTCTACATTGAAGTAAAACCAACTCTTCCGAAAAAACTTGTGAGAGGTAGGAGTGTTGATAGGTATGTACTCATTTGCTTGCCATCGCGAAGACAAATACCGCATTTCCTAGTAAGGCAGGTTTTGTCCATGACGCAAATTTCATAAAAGTAGTGAAAGAGGGCAAGAAAAGGGCAAACCCCGAAATATGCCTCGCACATCTGTGTGAAAACATTGATGAAGGTTATGAAGATCGGATTCAAGTGAAGAAAACAAATGCCATACAAGTCTAGCACTACACAAAGAAATTTGGGAGGAGGTAGGAATTCGGCATATACAAAAGATGAAAAAACCATTGTTTTTCTAATATAAGAATGTGGTCTCGTACCTCCCTTGCGGTGGCCTTGAGTTCTAGACCTAGGCAGGGCATCATCAGTGTGCATTTCCTTAAGTTTCTTCTCATTCATGACTGAGGGTTTGAAGTCCATGGTGACAGTGGAGAAGAACAAGCAAGAAGAAAGCTATGGTTTTAGGGGAGGGGGGCTAGGAGGCAAAAGCTTGAAGAAAGAGGAGGCAGGGATTGCAAATGTTAGGTAGAATTTCCTAAAGTCTTACCATTGGAGTTTTTATACCTAGTGGTGACAATTATTTTGAAGAAAGCAGTGTAATATTTCCGGTAGATATAGTGCCTTGTGGGTGACAGTTAAGATTCTAAACTCTATCCAAGTACTAGTAACTGACATTACCGAAAAAGAAGGCAATGCTGTTGAAGGTAACGTATTCTGCCCTATGGATGAGCACGTTTATGTCTCTATTACAATGGACCTTAAGAGAGTGGTCGACATATACATTCGAATAGAGCTCGGGGGACTACTATCAGAGTAATAGATATGGTATATCCTATGGACATACATGTACAACACCCGAAAGTACCGCATACCTATGTAGATATGGAAGGAATTAGTCAAATATGGATTCTAGCTTGGGTAGGGTAGAAGTCTGTCTTGGATAGGATAAAGTTCTTGTAGTACGATCTAAGTATGGTAAGGAGTACCTTCTATGTGTTAAGATAATTTGCCCTGAGTTTTACTTGGAGAAGAGTCACCCTCGGTATAAATACAAAGGACTTCTAAGAGGTGAGAATATCAAATCATAAGATAAAGAATACAAGTCATACCAAGTCTATATTTTGAAGGAAGATAATCATATCCACTAACTACTGTAACCTACTATAGCTTTTCGTCAATCTCATCGAGTTTAGTTGGTAGATTAGGTTAGACACCTCCGCATACTTTTACTTAGTGTGATTTACTCACCGTGAATACATATAAACTGAAATAGGGTTATTATTCATCTTGAGAACCTGACTAATATAAATACATGTCTACTCTATCTTTATGCATATCTACAGATACTTTATATGCCAATCATCTCTACATCCCTATCTCACCCATCCACAGTAGTCTTAAATAGCCAGCACATTAATCAGATAATCTAAAAATCCAAAAATATTAAGAGGTTTTAAACATGACCAAAGAAAAATAAATGTTATGTGTAATGAGAACAATCCTGTATGTTGTGCTGACTTCTCTTATATTTCTATATTTTTTTAAAAAAAGATATTTCTATATTTCCTTATAAAAGAGTAGTGGTGGTGGTAAGTGATAAATATGCCACCATCCCACTACTAACTTTCCTAAATTCTAACATGTTCTCATGATTCAGAGTATTGGGTTTGTTCTCATGACTCATTTGCCACCACTACTCTTTTCAGGACTTCTTGGACAACTACGTGGAGATGATTCACCTTTGCACATGGGTGCACAAAGAATGCCAAGGTTGTTAGAAGCATCTTGTTAATTATCTGATTTTGGCGCTAGATGTGGTCCTCATGATGCTCCCAAGACAAGTAAAAGGAAAAGTCCAGGAAAGAAGGAACACACCTCATTTTTATTCCAAAGCTAGGGGTGGTTGGATATCTGATGATGCAGATGGCCAGCCAGCCATACAAGAATAATTTTGATGCAATGAATAATCGGATTATAGATGCAATGAATAATTTTGAAAAAAATATTTAAAATTTGTTAGTTCATGCATGCATGCTTGTGCATGCATACACGCAGCCCGTGCAACTGCCAGAAATAGTGCCAGATCAGAGCGAGCATGCAGCGGCTGGAGGAGGGGCGTCCCATTTTCTGGGTTGGGTCGGGCGCCCGGGCATAAGCATTTTCCACCATACTTTGCTAGAAAAACAGTTTCTGAAATAAACCAAATAATATCCTGAGAAAAATGTGATAGTTAGACCCGCTATAATTTCTCCTTTTTTTTCTTATAAAAACTCCAACCGGCGAGAGTTTCACCTTTTTTTTTTTACCGGTGGTGGCATTTGACCTGTGACCGCTCGTTTGTCTAACATTGCCTCTAACTCACCTGCTTATTAGGTAGGTCTCACCGTACCTAATTTTATCCACACCTGAATAAAATATATATTACTTATATCTAAATAAAATACAATAGGCATAGGTAACCCGTAGGACCAATATGTATACATTGCTTAAAATTTATACAAAGTTGCTTTTCGTCGTCAAGATTTGCCAGCAACACTCATGTCCGTTTTGGAAGAAGCTAGCTTGAAGCTTGCTTTTGATTATACAATTCTGTTTACAATTACATCGATCATCTGTTATGCCTGCAAGGGCCAAAATCTCGTGGTATCGCTTCCAGTGGCCAGCATATCCTCTCCTTGCATCCACATCCATCGCCGCATCTCGTTCTCATCCCCTCCATCCTCGGCTCGCTGAGTTCTCCTCGCATCCGTCGCCGCATCTCGCGCGTAGTCCCCGCCACCATCTTCAGCTAGCTCTGCCTCTCTGGAGTCGCCATATCCTACGGCCCCCTTCTCAGCTGAGCCAGGGTTCGTACGGCCCCGACCTCAATGGCGCCAGGTACTCTTCGCATGACCCAAGTACTTGGCAGATCCGGTGATGAGAATTCAGAGCACAGATCTGATGCGTACCATGGCCGGCAATGAGAAGCCCAGAATTCTACTCCTGCCCTTTTCTTCTTCTATCTCGTCTGCGATTCTTCTTCTTTGTACATAATTTGGAGGCGTCCGTCGGTTCATCTTGTTGGACAAAATTCGATTTTTGGTCTTCTGCCACAAATTCCAGTTCATGTTGATGAACAGATAATGAAGGAGATGATGGAAAAAATCATGTATACTTTTTATAGATATGTTTTTGAATTTATTTTGTTCACATGCATCGATATGCTTGTGAATTAGTACATGTACGCAGACGCCAAAAATTAATATTTCATTTATACGAAATCTGAAACTACACATGTAATTCCTTGTGTTTGTCTTCAAAAGTTCATTCATTTACAATAGATCCATCCAAAGGAATTAGTTACCTTTACACCAAGCAAACAAAGAAAAGTAAAATAAATGGAGAGAATGCAGTCCCTCTATTTTATATTGTAATATTTTGAAAATTTTCGTTTGACCAAGTCTCGATCTGCCGTCCATTCTCGAAGAGTTGCATCAGTGACCGTCGGATCGGCCCATCACCGCCCATTTGCCCTCCAAACTTTCTCAAATCCGAAACCCCAACGCTTCACTCCTCCCTCCGCCGCCGCCGCCGAGCGAGCATGCCGAGCGCCTTCCACTCCCTCCTCCTCCCGACCAATCGCAAGCCCAAACCTAGGCGTCGCCGCGGCGGCAGCAAACGGCCCAGCACGACCACCAAATCCAAATCCAAGAGACGCCTCGCCGACGGCACCGCTGGAGACGCCACCTCCTTCCACCTGAAGAGCTCCGTGCGCGCGGATCCCGGGAGCGACGGGAACGGCCGCCGAGAGGGAGGATGCCTCGTGCAGCCGCTCGGAAACCTCCTCGCCGGCGGCGGCCCGCGGGGGGGCGGCAACCTCCGTGACGCGGGCCTCGGCGCGCTCCGCCCGCTCCCCGACGACGTCCTCCTCGACGTGCGCGGCCTGCTTGCCGCGCGCGATCTCGCAAGACTCTCCGCGGTGTCCAGGGCGCTCTACGTCGTCGCCTCCCACGACTCGCTGCGCCAACATGGAGATGCGGCCCGAGTGGCTCCACCGGGACGCCATCGAGCGCCGCCGCGGCATGTCCGTCGAGCAATTCGTCTCCGAATTCGAGGAGCCCAACAGGCCTGTGCTTCTCGAGGGGTGCCTCGAGAGCTGGCCGGCATTGCAGAAATGAACTAGGGAGCACTTGCTCAAAGTCTCGGCCTGGAAGTTCGCCGTCGGGCCGGTGAGCATGACGCTGGATAGGTACTTCCAGTACGCTGACAATGTGCAGGAAGAGACCATTGTACCTTTTCGATGCTAAGTTCACTGAGAAGGTGCCGGAGATGGGGAGGGACTATGAGGCGCCAGCATACTTCCGAGAGGACCTATTTGGGGTGCTTGGGGAGGAAAGGCCGGACCACCGATGGGTTATAATTGGACCGGCGGGATCAGGGTCGTCGTTTCATGTGGATCCGAACTCGACATCGGCATGGAATGCTGTGATCAAGGGAGCCAAGAAGTGGGTGATGTTCCCACCAGAGGTGGTGCCGCCAGGAGTCCACCCAAGCGCGGATGGTGCAGAAGTCACTAGCCCTGTGTCTATCATGGAATGGTTCATGAATTTTTATGGGAAGACCTGGGAAAAGAGGCCTGTTGAGTGCATATGTCGGGCTGGAGAGGTTGTCTTTGTGCCTAATGGATGGTGGCATTTGGTTATCAATCTGGAGGAATCTATTGCGATTACTCAGAATTATGTGAGAAGGTTAGAGTTCACATCTCATGCATCTACGTTGTTTTTGTTGTTTCACTAGACACATGACTTTGTTATTAGAAATTAAGCGACCATCACGAAGTGCTCCTTTATGGCTTTCTGTGGTAATGAGCATAAAAAAGTGCATCACCGTTCCAGTAATAACTTAAGTGTATAGAACAAATTAGAATCTCCAGTACAATTTCAAAATAAAATCCAATGTTCTAGGCTTGATGCTTTTATGCATATGTTCATTCACAAACAATCTCAGTGGTCCAGTATATGCTTTAATTTAATTCAATGGATCTTAGCTCTTAAGAGATTCAAGTGTATGTATGTGCCTCAGTCGTTTGTAGGATTTACAAATCATGATCAACTGAAGAGAAGTTTCTGCCAAATAAGAACTAATGTCAATTGTCTTTCTGGTTCTAAAACTATTTGAAGCCAACAAAAGCTTATTTCTGTACTTTACAAATGATGTCCTCTTCACTCATCGACTCAAAGTTGACTCTGCGTTTAGGCTTCTTAGGAGTAGAAATTAACAAAAGCTATAGTTGGGTTCTCCTGATGATGCCAGGTGCTAATGGAAGTATCGTGTAGTGTTGATGAAGGTCCCTCCTGATGATCCTCCTTTTGACTGAAAGAAGGCACGAAGCAGATCAGCAGAGTGTTCTCATTTCAATCTGGGTTGCTGTATAGCTTTGATGTGGAATCCTCTTGAATCTTGTTTAATTGCTGAACTTGATGTGTCCATTAGTCTGTATGATCTGCTATTCAGCTGCTGCCTAATCCTGTTACATCTTTTTGAGTGGCATTCTGACTCTTTTTTCCCTATGAAATATTCAGGAGGAATCTTTGAATGTTCTTGACTTTCTCAAGAGGCCCAATGCAAGTGAACTTGTATCAGGGATTACTGACAGGGTAAACCTGCATGACAAGTTCCGCTACGCCATTGATGGAACTTATCCTGGGATGATTAAACAACTTGAACTTGAAGCCCAACAGAAGGCTGCTGCTCGCAAGAAGAAAGTCTCATTCTGGGAGTCCGCTGTGGATGCCAAGACTGGAGGATTCAAGTTCTCTTTCTGAGTTTTTTTTTTTTCTAGGAGCTAGGTCTGCCAGCTTGATACTTGATCGCTGTTCTTGGTGAAAGTTCGACGATTGTCATTAATGATCAATGTGGATGCCAAGACTGGAGGATTTCCTATCTGAATTTAGGTTTATGAGCCTCCGCATTAATGTGAATCTGTCTTGTACCATCCTAAATTTTGGAAGAATGTAGTCAGACATGTATTTCGTTGTTGTTGTAACATGTAGCTTACACATTAATAAATTGATCATTTATCTTTTTGCAACCTCTTATCCGACCTGCCAAATGCTGTTTGTAGCCTCTTAGATGTTGGCTTTGAACATATCGGAAAGTTTGAGTAGTCGTAAGGGTACATCTTTTTTATGGCGGCCTAACGCCACCTAAAGTATTTGTGCGGAATCTTCTTCAAACGGTATCATGATTCATGACACGGCACAATGAATCCACATTACTAAAAGGAATATAGAGCTTTAAACTTCCACATATAGATCTCATTTATTCTATTAAAGATCTAAATCTTAGCTGAAATACCTTCAGTATTTTTTAAAATGCAGGCAACCGTAGTATCTTTTTACAGAAGTACACCTTCTTTTGACCAATTACAGAAGTACATCTTGTCAAAAAAAAAATACAGAAGTACATGTCTTCACTTCGTACTCAGCCTTTACTTGGTCTAATTTGTTTCCTAATTATAAGACGAACGCCCCTCTATCTTCAGAAGGCTGCGGATGTATCTGATTTGCACTGTTACAAGACACATCATATACAACTGCATGTTGAGTACTCTCAATTTTCAACATGACAACATGGGCATACAGGACAGTAGATTACAGGTCGTCACAACATGTGTAAAGGCTAGGTACATATATATGCATCCTTTAGTCTTGATGCCTAATGCTCCCAAATAACAACTGAGATTTGTACAATTAATTCATGAAGTTCCAGTTTTTCAGTTTTCAGGGGTCACTGCAGCTGAAAATCCAACTTCCTGTACATCAGGCAGCAAGCAAGACCCCTTGAGGACAAAAACTACTACTGCCTTGGTCCATGTACGGGTCACCGAAACAAGTGTGCAGTAACCATAACATGTGCGAGAAGGTGTACATCTGTGTCATCATAAAATCAATGCCGGTTAACCAATCTTTTTGTCCAGTATCATCCTATGCAAGTGTTCTCAACCATCTGAGGAGTCCAAGAAGACCAGCATCTAGTACAGGGGATCTTTGTTCTAGTCCTGGATGAGGATCAAAGCAGCAAATAAATGTCATCTGTCTGCTAATATCAGCTAGTGTTGATCAGGGGACAGATATCTCTACTTCTTAGTTCCTAAGACTCTTAATATAAATTAAGCTTCAAATCCTTGAAACTCAGTTCATTTAGGTGATGTTAAGAGAACCTGAACTTACCAATATCAGCTGCAACTCGATGAGCACACATGATCCCTGAAAATGCCACAGCAATTACACCTTGCCCAGGAAAACAGCTGTCGCCAACACAGTACAGGCCATCTACTGACTGTAAAATAAGTAGTAAAATTTCAGCCCAACAAGTTTGCAGAATGACAAGGTCATTAATACATCAAGTCAACAAAAAGGATAGTCGATATCTTCATGCCTATGAACTTACAGTAGTATTGAAAGGCATGGCTAGCAAACCCTTTGGTTTACCCCGTGGCATGGGCCCATATGTACCATCATTCCGGGCAAGAAATCTTCGGTGTGTTTTTGGTGAGCCTACCTGAGAAAATGAAATGTTCAACAAGTAAATCGAAAGCATATTAGTGCTCGAAATCAAAACTAGGCCCATTAGTGATTTTTGGCTGCTAGCAGCACTTAAAGGTCAAACAAAAATTAGTCAAGATCAAATGACGAAAAGAACATAGGATGAGATCCTGACACAGAAAAACTATAAAAGCCTACCTCCATGAGGACTATTGAATCCTGAAGACCAGGAAACAGCTTCTTTTCAAGCCTTTTTATTATCTCATTGGCCACAAGCTCCTTTTTCTTCTCATAATCCTTCCTAGACAGACCCTGTGGTGGATAGGAATAAATAACTAAATAAGTACATTGGTACAAAAGGCTTGGTTTCTTGTAATTCAAAAATAAATTAGATTACAGCAAAAGCACAGTCCATACTTTCCAATCTTCTATCCCTGCAGTTGTAAAAATATGAAGTATATGATGTCCTTCAGGAGCCAAGGATGGGTCAAGCACTGTAGGGATACTTAAAAATATGCTTCCATAAGGCTTCTCCAAATTAGCCCAGTCATCCTGCCAAATATACTCAGAGTTAAGTTATTATGGTCTCAACTATTCATATCAATTTGCATTTAGTGTATCAACTGCCTGATATATGACATACTCAGCAATGGAAAGCCTAGTACCCACCTCAAGCACAAAATGGTGGCAATCAGTATCAGCAGGCAAAACCAAGGCTTTGACACCCATATGAATGGAAAGGAATGACGGTGCTTTAACATAATTCTTTTGGAAGTTTTTCTCCTCTTCTGGAAGCTCTTCAACTTTCAAGAGTTTACCTTTGAGTAGAAGTAATTGTTATTTTTATGGAGAAGAACAAGTAGTACTTCAAATAATAAATAGCTCAAGAACAAAACTGAGTAATCAACTTTGAGCAAAGGTTGTGACAGATGAAGAATATTGTAACAAATGAAATTCAACGAGCGCACATTAGTAGCATGAAATTTTCAAATAAAAATAGATATGTGGGATTACCAAATGTATCCCATCTAGTAGCATTTGATATCACTGTTTTAGCATAGAACTCCTTCCCATCTGATAACCTGACTCCAACCTGTAGTAATGAAATGCTCAGCTAACAAGTCGATTATAGCTGAAGATATTTAGTCTCGGTAAGATGAACTTACAGCTTTGCCATTTTGTAAAACAACATTAGTCACATTAGCCTTGTAGCGTATTTCACTGCCTTTGTCAACAAGGCCATCTGCCAAGGACATAGCAATACCACCAACGCCACCAACTGGATAGTTAATTCCCCCAAAGTGCCTATCGCACAAGACCTGTTATTTTGCCCTTGAGATAAGAAATTGAAATTCAAATGAACAAGAAACAGAATTATGAGAGTCATGCATTCCACTTACCATGCTTGCATTGATCATGGGTGTTTGCAAGGCATTGACTGTGCTCACAATAAAGCACTACAAACAACATTAATAAGCTGGAGTTAACAGAAAATCACATGGTTGATTACAGAAAATTTGAACAAGTGAGTAAACTCACAAATATCTCACACCTCAGCATCTATGAAGGAGAGTAATTGCTGATCTTTTATGAACTTGCGAGCAATATCCCCAGCATTCTGTGGCAGATAATAAGCTGCAAGAGAGATAAAATCGTGATTTTCATTGTATCTAGTCAACTAGTATGACTAAGCAGTAAATATGATGTAATAATCAAAATTTTTGAGTTGCATTTGATTCGGCTGGAGTTAGCAAATTTACTAAATAGTTTTTCTGCATTGAATACAAGGGATCCGCTACTAGTTATTGTAGAGGAATATAAAGATGCAGTTTTTATACCGAGAGTCAAACATTCCAGAGGCTTCCGAAAAAATTGCCCAAAAAGATATAGAGGCTCCTCAAGGGACTTCAACTCCAAAGAATTTAATGAATTGAAGATCTGCTCATATATGAGGAAAAAGAAATCTGTACATGATATTGCAAAATACAACAGCATGAAAGTAGTAGATAAGTGTATGAGAATGAACAGTTAACCTCAGTACCTTCCAACATGTGCCATAAAATTTCAGGATTCCTTCCTTCTCATGAGGAAATTTGTTAACCAGCTCGGTGACGAAGTCGTCATACTCTCTATGCACAAGAACAGAGAGGTCACCAGGTAGGTGGAAATGAACCGTAGAAGGGTCCGGTATAACTTCCATCTTATGCCCAACTGCTTCTAGTGCTTGCGTAATCAAATTCAAGTTCCCCTGGATGACAGACATGAGTCATGCACACGATAAAATCAACACTCAGCGAAAGACATGCATTATCAGCTACTAGCCCACCCACACATGCCAATATTCTGAGCAACATTGCACACCCAGTCACCAAGCATACACAGCCAGGCATGCCCACTGCCAACCTACATTCCCAAGTTGGGAAGCAATTCTCTCCATCAAGGCAGCATTCCACTCCAAATCAGGTAAAGTACCTATCAGGGCATTATGAGGCATAAATGAACATGACAAACAATAGCTTTCTCCTCATCATCTAGCCAACAACCAAATCAATCCCACCTTTCCCTTCCCCAATTCTCGCCATCCTCGACACTCGACTTCGAAGATCTCTCCCGGCAATCACTCGCAACCAAATCCACCGATGCACGATCACCCAGAATCTAGCCACGGGAAACAATCATCTCATTCTCATTCTCATTCTCATCCACCCAACCGTGGTTACTCACTGCACACTGCCCTCACCTTGTCGGAGAAGCCGAACATGACGGAGGAGCCGACGTCGAAGGTGAACCCGTCGCGGCGGTAGTACCCGGCGCTTCCACCGGGGATGACGTACTTCTCCAGCACCAGCACTCGCGCCCCCTTCGCCGCCAGCTGCGTCGCCGCCACCAGCCCCCCGATCCCCGACCCCACCACGATCGCATCGTACCCACCCCCACCCCCTCCTCCTCCCCTCCCACCCTCCTTCTCCGCCTTCACCGCAGGCTTCTCCGACGCCACCGCTGCACTGCATGTGCCCCGCCGGGGCCCTCGTCCCAGGGGGCGAGGGGCAGAAGGGCGGACTGCTCCGGCAGAGGAGTGGAGGGGGAGGAGTGGGGCCGCGAGCGGGCGCGCGGCGGCGAGGAGGAGCGGCATGGTGGCGAGGGCGTGGGGGGAGCGGGAGCGGGAGAGCTCGAGAGGGGCGAGGTTTTATAGGCGGGAGAGGGGGTGGTGGAATCTGGAGGGGAGAGGATTCCGAGCGGGGAGGAGGGAGGAGACGACGAGAGTGGAGCGGGGAGGTAGTGGAGGGAAGACGAGGGCGGCGGATGAGGCGAAGTGGCCGAGGTCACTGGTGGTGGGCCCGCTATGGCAGTGAGTGACCTTGCGAAGTGGGCCCCCGTTCGGTCACTGGTGGTGGGCCGACCATGGCTGTGAATGGGGTGTGAAGTGGTGAAGTGGGAAGGTCACTGCTCTCTTCGGCTCCCAAAAGGAAGTAGCCAACCCAACTGAATCCAGCGGTCCAAGACAGAAGGTCAGGAAGGGGTGGTCATTCGGTCTGTGGTCTTCTAGAATACAAGGAAGAAAGCCCGCGCTGGTCTTATTTGTCATTTATAAATAAAACGTTGAAAGAGTCTCATAATACCATATTCATTCTAAGGGTCTATAGATTACCTTATAATCATTAACAAAGAAGAAATATCTATATGCTATGAAATAGACTAAGGGTCTATAGATTACCTTATAATCATTAAAAGAAGAAGAAATATCCATATGCTATGAAATTGACTAAAAACTTGGATCTAATGTTTGTCAGCTTCCATCATAAATCACTTCATCTTTGTTATATATTGTCTTCAAAGTTTGGTATTTTTTTATAGATAGAATTGTACTCGTACCATCAAAATAAAATAAAAATGGTATCTCTACCTTATATCTTGCAGTAGTGTTTAGGCCTCATTTATGTCTAAATTTGTATATAAATATTTTAAAAATAATAGTTGTAACGGTTAATGAAATAACGTATTAAATTTATACATGAATATCCCTTTAACAAATAAAGCGGTCTATAGCCTTTTTTCTTTAATGACTTCAAGTTTAACTTATGGCTCTCGCATCAGCAGGAGTGCCCCTCAAAATCAGTATGGACCCGACCCCTTAAGACCAGTATGGAGCAAATTGGTTCTATCATTGACGTGGTCCTCAAGATCCTTATTTACATGCTCGTTTAAGCTCCTAATTGATACACCTATTAAGGGCCCCCACATTGGCTCTTCTTAGCAAGATTCACAATTGAAGTGCCACCTAGATTGCATCGGATGCTTAGCTCAACATCGGACAGAGAAGATGAGGATGATGAAAATAGTTTTTTGGTTTTGAAGTTTTGCATCGATTTTTGGGATAGAGCGTAGACAATTTTTTTTGTTAATTGGTACTACTCAAATAATTTTAGTGGTGTTACTTGGTACTAATATATAGACACACAATTTTCTGTTTTGAAGGATTAATTATTCGATGCTACTTTAAAATCTATAGAAAGCTAAATAGACATACACCCTGAAAATATCAGTGCACTATCATTATTGTTTATGTTTTGACCTAGCTCCATCTAGCGTCTAGTTTGTTTCCAACACATGGGTATTTGTATTGTGCCAAGATTAATGTCTGGAAATATTTTTGGTGAATTTTTTCACATCTATGTATGTTTTTCAATCCACAAATACCAACCAAAATAGTTTTAAAAAATTCCAAAACAATTTGAGAATATTAATCTCACAAAAATTGAAATTTACTATGGATCTACTTGAAAAAAAAACTTTTTTCATTTTTACATATGTAGATTCAAATTAGTGTTGTATATTTTTAAGTGATATTTGATAATATAAAATATGATGTGAAATTGTTTAAAAAATTATTATGACAGTAATCATTACATGACAGCACCCAATGGAGGTGAGTATCTCTCCTACGTCTGGTTGCTACAGTGGGGATGGAGACCCTGGCGCAGAGGATGCAGAGAACGGACCAGCCGGACGAAGGAGACAGGGGCGCAGCCGCCCGCCCGACACCAGTGCCAGCCCCCGGTGACCAAGCACCGGGGCCGGCCACCGCCGCTCTAGACTGATTCTTCCATGCACTACCCTGGTTTGTAATTTGGTTGTCGAGAGCCATCATGCATTCCTGTTATTTTCTTTTTGTTGTTGCCGTTACTGCTGCCGCTATCATAGTATTGCTCCTGTTCTTCCCGTACGGTTGTAATGTCATTTCACATGCTCTCTATTAAAATATCCTCCTTTTATATTTTTTTCTTTCCTGTTTACTTAACGACGGTTAAGTCATTTTTCCCAAACTATATGACTGTTTATATTAGGTTGGGAAAGCGCCATTCGTGTAATATTAGTGGTGGTTATGGGCACGTGACTTTAGCCATAGACTTCATCAAAGTTTAAATTCCAATGCCCATAGACTGTGTGAATCTTAATCATTAGTAAATGGCGATCAATTTTTAAGGCAATCCTGTTGATATTCTGAACTTTAAGCTTGAACGTAATCTTTTGGAAAAATTTAGGCTTCCGTGAATGATTGGAATGAAGCGACGGACCGAAGGATTTGGCACCTCAAATTAAGGTCGACACTTGATAATATTCAGCCTGTTTCCTGACCAAATATGAATGACCATCGAGTGACCTTTCACTTGCTTTTAAACCCGGCTTGTAAAGAGAAAATGAGAAATCCGATACGGCCTACTTTTTATAACCCCAACAAATAATGTAGCATGTGCATATAAGCTTTTCGTTCACATACCATGCACACAAACTAATAAATGTTATAAAAAATTTTAGAAAATTTATGCATATACTTCTAATAACAGCTATATATAATATTATCTTAAAATTCACTATACGTAGAGAGAAAAAAAATAAAATTTTAACATATTTCTACTCATTTTTTTCGTTACGGCTAAAAATATAATGAATTTTAAAACAAAATTTTATACATATAATAATTTGAAAGTACATGTACAAAGACATTTTTTAGTTGGTATGATCGGAGAAACTTCCGTGCACACAATAAATTCTCAACAACCTAATCCTAATTCCTAAGGCCCAAAAAAGCAACAGAATACATGCATGGCCCAGCTCTTAACATCACCATTAGGCCCAGCCAAACTATGTACTCTAGCTCTGCGTCCGGAGACCGGAATTTGGCCCATGGCCGGCCTGTTAACCTATCCGTCATCTCACACATATGATACTTCTGTCGACACCACTCGATTGGAGAAGTCCGCGTAATTGCGCCATTAGTCTTACGTGGTCCCCACGTGTCGGTGACTCGTTTCCGCGCCCCCTTTCCTACATTATCCTCGTAGACGGCGGCCGGCTCGCGGTGCCGTTACCCTCGAAAGTCGCGCCTCAGGCGCTCCCCCACCCCCCACCGCCAACTCTCTCACTGACGTCGTTGGCCCACCGCCTCTCCAACCTCCCCCACCCCAAAAGGCAATGTCCACCGTCACCCACACTTGCCCCACTCCACATTCACTGACAGGTGGTCCCCCCGAGGTGGCCGAGCAGGCGAGCGGTCAAAACGTACTTACCGCTTGTCTCATCTCACTCTCGTGCGCTAGCCTAGCGCTCTCGCCACCGTGTGCTCCACCCGTGTCTCACCGACAGGTGGGTTCACTGTGGTTGGTGGCCCACGTGTCGGTGTGAGGGTAGAAGGGGTGGACGCGCGTGACAGGGTGGTGAGGTGAGGGTGGGCCCCACTGGGCGGTGGTGGCCGAGTGGAGGGGAGGCACGCGCTTGCTCCTACTCTCGCCTCGTCGTCTCGATACCTTCCCTTTCCCCTTCGTCTCGCCTGGCTCACCCCCACACACAGAGAGAGAGAGAGAGAGAGAGGTTGGAGGAGGTGAAGAGGATAGCTAGGGTTTCGTGCTCCTCCACGCAACGGATCGGATCGTGCGTCCTCAGCGGCTGCGGCGGCGGCGGTTGCCTGCCTGGTAAGGCTGGATCCCGATCCTTCCGCACGCGCCTTTCCCGTTCCGTTCCGTTCCGTTCGTGGCGTTGCAGGGGTGGGGCGTGCGTCGGTCGGCGATCTGGGCGGTTGGAGAGATGGGTCGATTTTGATGGTGGTGGTGGGTTTGGTTTCGCGGGTTGTGGGTGGGGAATTGGAGCCGATGTGGTGGGTTCAAGGGGTTCGGTCTCGTTGCGATGGATTTGTTCGGGGGTCGGGGTTTGATTTGGTGCGAAATCAGGGGTATTCAGAATGCGCGATTTGGAGAATTGGCTTGCTTCTGCTGGTGTACTGCGTGGTTTTACTGAATTGTGTGAAAATTTTGGTTTTTTGGTAGTTATCATCGGGAGCTGATTGATTTGGGAGTGTCTTGAAAAGCTGGGTCGTTCTGTGTGAAATCGTGCTGATTGGGAGTGTACTCGTTGGACCAAACTTGTTCTGTCCTGCTGTGGGGTTTACGTTTAATTTGGTCGGAGTTTGCTCAGGTCTAGAGGTATTAATTGGAGAGAATTCCGGCTGGTTGAGGTTCTGCTGACTAAAAATGGGCCTCGTTCTGGAACTGTGGTTATAATTACATAGCATTAACTGGTAGAATCATTCTGGTGCTACTGGAATTGTGATTTGGTGAAATAACCTTCTTATTTTTACCATATTTTGCGTAATGAGTTTTGTCATAAATAAATTAGTTTATTTTCCTAGTAATAAGCTACTGATATCATAACTGGTAGTTTTCGTCAAGAAATATGTTTGTTTGAACAGAGTATATCCTATGAAAAATGGCATAAATCTTGCAAATCTAGCTTTTGTAAGGCATAGAAGTTCACGAGAAAAAAATCTGAACAATTAAAAGGGATAGGGGAAGATTTGCACTACATTTTTACAAAATCTCAAGATCAATTTCAACCTCCTCTCCCAAGTAAAAAAACAGCGAGCAGTGAATTTGTATGCACTGCCCAGCAAATGAAGTTGAGTTTAACAGTGAATTTTACTTGGCTACAGAACTTGTCAATCCTCATCAGTGGTAGTTTTTTTTGGCAACTTCTGAAAACTGTACCTAGTTAAAACTGAATTGGCAACACCTGCCATCTCTACAGGATTGTGCCCTTGTTTATAGGTTTTTTTTCTATGATGTAACATGTTTGTTTTGAAGTGTATAATATATTTGTTTTCAAGGGATCTCTGTGGCTACAGTTGTGAATAGCTGAATGTGTTTGCTTTCCATCTTCAAGTTATTTTGAGGCTATGGTCAACTGAAGTGTTAATTCTAAAGCACTCCTTTTCTCCATATTTTAGATATCAAGGCTGTGATTCCTTAGGAATGGCATCTGTAACTGATGAGAAAGCCAAGATGGAGAGTTTGACATCAGCTGTGGCCTTTGTTGAGGGTGGGATTCAGGATGCATGCGATGATGCATGTAGCATCTGCCTCGAGGTGTTCTGTGAGAGTGACCCTTCCACAGTAAGATGCCATATCTTCCATTGTATAATTTTGCTCATATATGACATTCTCTTAACCATTTTACTGTGTTTCTTTGTTATGTAGTTGACTGGTTGCAAACATGAGTTCCATCTCCAATGCATTCTTGAATGGTATGATGCTGACTTCAATGTATGCATATCACTGGTGACAAGTTTTTTATAGTTCTCTGTGCGCTCTACCTATATCTGTCTGAATTTTTTTGAGCTGTTCCTCCATCAACTGTATTCGTGTTGACAATATATATCAAACTAATTTGGGGCAGTTTTGATTTCATGTCAGCTCCGCATGCTTGAGTTTTTGGGTAGACTGACATGATATTAACTGTCCCTTTTCTATTGAGCTGTTGCTATAGAATTCAGTAAAGGATTGTTCTATACTTCCATTATACAATATCTTGCTTTCTCTAGGGTGCTAATCCCATATATTTGCGCATTGATGATAATATCCAATGGATTTATTGGATCGCCTATCCCTTTTTATCAACTTTTCACAGTTCTCATGGACACTTCTTCCAATGTACATTATATTGTCGGTGTGCCTAGACAAAAAATACCTTAGTCCTTTCAACTATCAATCTATTAATATCATTTTCATGTGGCTAATTTAAGTACTTCCATGCAAATCTATCGACTGCTTGCATATCATGAGAATTTATTTATTTATTGAGATTACATTTCAGAAAGCCATACTACCTTTAGCAAAACTATAACAAAACCACATTTTTGAGTGATAGTTTCATAGAACCACACATCTTTCATAATGTTTGGCGAAAGTGTGCTGGGCCCACTTGACAGTCTCACAAGCATGTGTTCCATTTGCGAATATGGCTAGGTTTGTGAGACTAACAGTTGGTGTCAATATGATGGTAATGCTTAAAATGTAATTTTGTGAATTGTGATTGTGATTTTTTTCTCAAGATTGCAGTTTGTGATAGCTTTAGCAAATGTAGTGCTATGTTTGTGAAAATGTAATCCTTTATTAATTGAAGGATTTTTCTATTGTAGAACTAACTTGCTTGCTCACTTCCTATAACGGCAAGAAAATTTGCGACATATTCATGTAGATCTTTCTTATGCCTAGCAGAATTGTGAAACTTCACTGGTAGCTAACCAACTTGTAACGGAATTTCTCCCGAGATTATGACAAAACTGGGACACTTTCACATGGAAAATTCCCTTATCAGTCCATTTGTTTTTCTGTTAAAAATATTTCTCATATTGATCATTGGTGGTCGTTTTGCATAGGTGTCAGAGAAGTTCTCAGTGTCCTATGTGTTGGCAGCCTATCAGTTTGAAGGATCCTACCAGGCAAGTTCTGTTAAAATACATTATTTTCTCTTGCCTATACAAATATCAAACATAATATTTTAACATGTAAAAGGGTACTAACCTCGGGCCTACTAATATGTCAGTCAAGAGCTACTTGAGGCAGTGGAGCGTGAAAGGAATGTAAGGACCAATCAAACTCGAAATACAACTATATTTCATCATCCTGCTCTTGGAGATTTTGAGGTGCAGCATGTATGTGTTATGAAACTAACTTATGATATATTCCTTCTGATTTGACTAGGGAAGCGTTTTTTTTAATGTTATTCTGATTAGCAAGATGCACTTTTGCAGTTACCTGTTGGCAATGATGCTGAACTTGAAGAGCGTATATTACAGCACCTAGCAGCTGCTGCCGCAATGGGAAGGTCACACCACCTTGGTAGACGAGAGGGACACATGGGTCGTTCTGGCTCTCATGGTCGCCCACAGTTTTTAGTATTTTCTTCGCATTCAAACATGCCTTCTGCTGGTTCAATTTCTTCATCTTCCATTCAAGGGGAAGGCAATAATGAATCAAGTCCTGTCCACCCAGCTGGTGAATTATCTCTACATGCTAACACCCATGAAGAAGCAGGCAATCAAGGTTCTGGGATGCTTACCTACGATGCTGATCAAGATGCCGTTGTTTCGTCTGGAAATAGTACTCCTGTATCCAGCCCTCGGTTTTTCAACAGGTAAACTAAGTCATCTATAAGCATGAACCATGTCCTTGTTTTTTTTAATGAATAAGCTATATGATGATCCTGGTGTATCAGGAGGCATTCCACTGGGCAAGCAACTCAAGTAAACAATGACAAAGCTGGGCCATCAGATCTTCAGTCTTTCTCTGACTCTCTGAAGTCTCGCTTGAATGCTGTCTCTATGAAGTATGGAGCTTTATTTTCTTAAAGTTGCTTCAAAAATTGTCTATCAACTTTTATCTTAAATCTTCTTCTCCTTTTGTCCAATTCAGGTACAAGGAATCTATTACAAAAAGTACTCGAGGATGGAAGGAGAGACTTTTTTCACGTAATTCATCTGTGGCAGATCTTGGTTCTGAAGTAAGAAGGGAAGTTAATGCTGGAATTGCATCTGTATCAAGGATGATGGAGCGTCTGGAAACTAGAGGTAACAATAGTAGAACAATGGATGGTCCAGCAACATCCACTTCTGAAGCTTGTCCCAGTACAGAATCAAGCAATGCGAGAGTAACAGAAAACAATTCAACTACTTCAGCGACAAGTGCTAGCAACACTTCTCCTCCTTGTGTTACAACGTCTGGTTCAAATTATTGCTTGTTATAGGTTCTGAAAGAAGGCATGCACATCCCCATTCTTCTCCATCGAAGGTATAATTTCTTTCGACTGAAAGATAATTATTGCAATATGTAGTTTAGATATATGCATTGTGTCTTCAACGGAAGGATAATTTTGTGCGAGCTAATAATATATTCAACCGTGGCTGCCTTACCTAGTGATGTAGGCATTTGGTGCTAGCGAGGCTACAGGGTTAGTTTTTTACTGTTTGACTGACACATTTGAAAAAAAATGCCATTTAACTAGAAATGGGAATTTCATTTTTACACCCCATATTTCAGGTAATAGATATTTGTTGCATATAATTAAGTTTAGTTAAACAAGTATCATTTGCGTAATTGATTGTGATTAGCTCTAAATAATTCTCTTCTAATTCAGCCATCTGTTTGCTTATAACCGATCATATTAAACTAACGGATGACAGGATTGCCATTGCCAGGCATGGGTAGGCGACAAAGTTGAAGGTGCAAACGTCATGATGATGTCATCCTCAGCATTGCATAAATCACCTCTAGAAAAATCGGAATGATAATTTGATGTATTTGGTTTGATAAAAGGACTTAGGCCGAGGTATTACCTTAGGATGCTGATTTGTTCTCCTGCTTCGTATATGTAAAATAGAAAAAAATCAGGGACAAGTTTTTACCGGTATAAATAATGAATTTGGTGACATAATAGCATGCGTAATCGTGATAAGTATGATTGATACATAAAAATTTCCAATTCTGTTGTGCTACCAGTCGTAACTCTGTCTCTTTTGTGCGCACATTGCGCAAAGGAAGGAAAGTGGCAAAAAAGGACACCCTTCTTCCAACCTTTATCGTTTTCTTCTGTTGAATGAAATATTTGATCAGTGGAATGACCGTTCTATTTCTCAACCAGTTACCAACGAGAGATTTGCTCTCATGCCACCGGCAAATTCACATTTTTCCAAACACAAACGGTGGGTACACCTAAGCACACCGTGCACTCTTTAGAACTGGACGAGTTCAGTTCAGAGGGGCCTATTTATCTTTTTAAAGCGGTTGGAACCATTTTATAGTTTAAATGATTTAGTGCCAGATTTGACCTACCATGTCTCACGGTTTAGGGAAAAATTATGTCTTAAAGCCTTGCTTCAAAGTTTTGGCTAAATTTCCCTTGCTATGATTTAGGCAAAATTTCGGATTTCATTTTCCATCTAGTTAAATGTAGATTCTAGGACCAAAATATTTGTTAGCAGCAAAAACTGGAACGCAAAGTGGAAGTAGCAAAGCTCAACAACATATGGCATAACAGAAGGCTTGAGTTTCACTTAAATGATACTGTTAAACGAAAAAACAACAAAAACTGCAGTTCAGGGTGCAAGCCATGTTGCTAGCTCAAAAAAAAAAAAAAACTGCACTTCAAGATTGCCTGATGGATAATTCATGTTACAAGTGACACCAAAATCGTTACAGATATATCCATAGCGAAGCATCCTTCCGACTGATTAAGCCACTGTTCGTAGTCGACTGATTAAGCCACTGTCCCAAGTCCCTACAAACTCGCTAAGAAACAATAAAAGAACGGTCGAGGAAATAAGAAACCCTAAGAATAGTCCGAACTCATTGCCTCTTGTGATCTTACAAGTAGATATGCTTTGCTCTGAAGATTCTCGCAGGGTCAAAATGCCATCTGCAGGCAAAGCTTAGATGCTGACTAACTAGATGAACGTTCATGCCTCACACAGACGAGATCATCAAGCTTGTTTCCATCCATCTTGTATAGAGATACGCCACCCATCTGGGCATGGTGTTCTTGAGCCTCCCTCCGAAGGCTCTCAAATGGGAGTACCTCCCACTTGTTGTAATTTGATTTCTTCCGTGTTTCACTCATATCAGGAGTTCCTGATACAGGTCCATAAGCTAGGTCAAATACTCCCCATACCTTACAGCTGCTAAATGGCCCCATTTGATCTGATTGGCCAGTCTCATGCCTTTTTAAACGAATCTTCTACCCTCTTCTCTCTCATGGGGGAATGGATTCGAATTACCTGCATACAGGAAATCAGCAATTGGACAGAACAACTTCATGTACATGGCTGAGAGCCTGGAGCCTTACTCCAAGGCATTCCAGAAGTTGATAATAAGCCCGTCCTTGCAGTGGATTGTGCCCTTTCCTAGGGGATGAGAAGTATCTCGTCCTGAAACAACGAAGTGGGCAATAAGATATCCTTGTGGAAAAATCATTGTAAACAATAGTGCTACGGAAATCAACTGCCCAGTTCATTGACTTACCATTCTGTGTAGCCAAGATCAACTGTAAAACCATACATGTCCATAATATCACGCATGGAAAGTGCCAATTCTATTGACTTCATACCAGTCCCTTTAGCACCTCTTCTCAGGACTATACCTTGAAAAAGATAGACAGGATTTGGAAGTTCCTGCCAGTAAAAACAACTGCCAAGTGTTCAATATGAATGATTCTGGTCTACCTACCACCAACCATAGCAACAAAAAAGAAAACCATAAGAACGTCTAATTCATAATTCACATTAGTATGACTCATGAACAGGCAGGACATGATTGTATCACACACTCAGCTTGATGAAAAAAAATGTAAACATTAATCTTTTACCTTTAACATTGCATTGATTTCTTTGTGCGTCAAACTTTTTTATAATAAGAACCTCATCAGCTGCAAGAAAAGTAGGACAGATTAGACATACTGTTTAAAAAAGCTCATCCAGTGGAAATAATTCTAAAAAGTGATCCAACACATATAAATTTTTTGTAGAAGAAAGGTAAATTCCTAAAAGAACTGTCAGAGTAATGTATTAAAATTGGCTGGTGTAATTACACAAGTGTCCGTGTATGGAATAATATATTAGTCCTCAAGTGATGCACAAAATTAATCATTTCCACAGAGCTTAACAAGATTAGTCCTCAAGTTATGAAACAAAGGACATTGCCAAGTGTTTTCTTGTAGTTCAGAGATAATAGAAGTAACCACTCAATCAGTATGAATACTATCTTTTCTCTCTTATATGAAGTAAGTTAAAACACTATTAGGATTGAAGTTATCTGGAAGAAATCAGGATTACAGCATTACAGGAGCCCTTCAGTATTGCCACCATGTTTTGAGCAGCACCCCTGACAACCAGATGAAAATCCCTTTTCAACCCAACATATTTTGCGTACTTCTGTAGGTGAAAGATAGGATAAGAGCAAAATCAGTAAAGGAGTGTCAAGCTGAGTAAAATTAAATTTTCAGTTGTCAGGAGTAAGGATAGACATCTAAAACAACCAAAAACTAATAAAAATGGCAAGGGGTTCAGGTTAGGCATTAAGAACAGCGAATAGAGTAGTAACCCAACAGAAAGAAGCCTAAGTGGTCAAGATGCCAACAAGAAGATGCTAAATATATGCCATTTACATATGTTAGCGTAGATGCATATGAATAATTCAATGAGATTACCTCATTAACAGGTGCCTCATTATCTCAGAATACAGCATCATGCGCATCAATCTCTTGTCCAAATTCTGTTTTCAAGAGATCTCGTGAGTTACCAACAACAGCATATGTTGCAAACTGGTGTGGATGGAAAGGAGGCTTAGCAGGCAGCATATTTTGAAAAGCACATTAAACAGCGTGAAGATTAGCATCACTTCGTTAGGAAGAACAACACAACACGTATCAAAACTTACAGCTGTGCAATCCTTTTGTCTGCAAAAATCCAACCACCCATCAGGTTGCACATCTAAGTACTACCTTGTCAACACAGTTATCACGTTACGATACTGGCATCATATTAACATTACACATAAGTACATACGCTAATAATTAATAAATACATGTCATTTCATAAACCATGTACTAACCTGTTCCCACAAAAGGATAGTTTCGCAGACATCATAGTTGTATTCAAGTGGTTCAAAATATTTGAACTGAGTGTTATACCGTATACATCAAGAGAAATGTTATGATGGGTGGATTGTTCAATGACACTAGATCCTTAACAGAAGTAACTGCATGTGAACATGACAAGGAATACTTACACAAGTGCTGTTGGTTCCTTTAGGAAATTTAAGGGCTAGCTTGCAATAATCAATAATATCTGCTGTTAGGCCAAGTCCCTGCTTGCCTAAATAAAGTTGAGATTTCAGAAGCAAGCTAGAATAAGATCAAGAGAGTTAACAACACACAAATAACACCTCTACTGCTGATCAAAGAAAAATGCTGCAAATCTGTGACAACTTATATTTCTTGAGAAGGTTTAAACCTGAAACTGAGTTTAACATAGTTTTTAGATGACCATTTTGCAAATAACTTCATGGTTCATTATGGCACTGTATCCTATAGCGTCCCGTTCTTCCCTGACACGATCAAATTCATGCAGAGTAAACTAGAACTAAACCACGACAGATATGAAATAGCAATTTTGATGAATAATGTGAACCCAAGATTGACTGATTGCAAAGACTCCATGTATGGATGGACAAATGAATTGCTGTTTCAGTGGACACAATTAGAATATAACTGTATAGCACTTATGGAACCCATTGCCCCCGCACTGCACTATCCCCAGCTACCGTGTACTCTAATTGGTTAGTCATGACATATGAATAAATTGATCTCTTCACAGCAGAAATGTGCGAATTAAACAACAGCAAGGGTTTCCATCGCAGACAATTGTTTGAATTGACGAGAGCACAGAGCAAGCTCGGTCACATACCACGCATTGCTGGACGCGGGACTGGAAGCCCGCGAGCGCGCGCACCTCGTCGGAGTCCAGATCCAGCCTGCTCGCCGCCCCTGCAGGAGAATCCATCCCTCCCCATCACTCCTACAAGCAACGGCAAGGAAACCTAGGTTTTCGGTAGCGGGGAGCGCACTCACTCGAGGCGGTGAAGAACAAGGACTGCATGGAGAGGACGGCGAGGCAGAAGGCTAGGGACAGCCGCAGCAGCAGCACCACCGTGGACCGGCGCGGCGGCGGCGGCGCCCTCGCCATCGCCGGATCGGAGGCGGCGCTTCCTTCTCCGCTTCACTTCACTCGTGGGAAATGGCGGGGTTAAAGCGCTCTCTCTTTTTTCAGTTTTTTTTAAACATTCAAAATTGGTTCTAAATGGGACTAACCATTTGAAACAAAATGCTAGTATTTCAACTAATCATGGTTCATCAAGCATGTTCGGGTTTGGTTTGATATTACAATTCATGAATCTGTAATAAATTGGCTTCAACTGTAGTATAAGTTTTTGCAAATGACCAAATGGGATATGATTCAATTTAGTCTAGAAGAATTTGTTTTTGATTCAGATCCTATTTGAAAAGCAGAAATTTATCGGTGATGATATTTTGGTTGGTTAAGGTTTAATGGTTCATGCCTAATGGGCCTAAGTTACACTGCTAGTTCTACTGGCCTATGTAGCATACTTGGCAGTAGAGGCTTCTTCGGTTCCTTTTCATCTGACAAATATGTTTTTTTCTCTTTCCTTTACTAAAACACTATGATCAGAGGTTGACAGTTAAACATCGAGCTGCAGCAAGGTACAGATTAATTCAAGGATTCAGTGGGAGACAAATGGACATGCATGTGAATCAGAAACAAAGTTGATTTAGAGGTTTAGTAAGAGCAGCTGATCAGTGGAGTAGCGAGTAATTAAGAGCGAATAAAGGTGTCACAGACCATGTGTTGTCAGACGACGAATAGGATGGAGCTTGCTCAGTACTCCTGCAGGGAATTCACCTATGGTTCACCTTCTTTCCATCAGATATTTAGAGTCATCCCAATTTCTCCTCTTCAGGTTCAGCTACACTTGAGTTCCTGGGATTATGAGCAAAATTACCGAACAGTAGTTAGGTTCAGCTTTACTTAGAAATATTCAACTAGAAATAACAACAATCGATAGGACAGAGCACAAAGGAACTTATCTGTTTATCGCTCGGAAGATCTCTTCAATGAATAATGCCAAAAATATCAAGTGTTGAATCAAAGATACTATAGAAAGGCACATTTTTCAAAGCAAAGCTTTTTCACTAAGATTCACATGGTTAAAAAGACACATTTTTCAAAGCAAAGCTGAACTTTGTCTTACACTATTTTTTCAGTGTATTAGCATGTTCTTACACCCTACATCTCTGAAAAAAATTCTTAGAGATAAATTTAGATAAACTATGTTTAGATTTATTCCTACAAATTCGTTTTTAGGACAGATGATGGACATGCATCTCACATATAAAATATCAGCCAATGCACTAACCAGTAGCTAGTTAGCAGACGTGTTCTGTTCACAAGAGAGACCTAAGTTCTGCCCTGCACTGGACTTCTGCTCATGGCCAACATGGCCGTATATCAGCCACATCAGTTTCATGTTATGCAACCAACATGTCAGCAATTCTCTTTTGCAACTACAGTCTTGTGGTTAATTGTTTGTCAAGTGGTCACTTTCAAACTTGTAAAAATGATGTTTCTTGCTTAATTGCAAGAACACATGATTGCACTTAGTGGTTAATTTTGGTCATATTCCATGACACATTTAGATACAAATTGCATGTCATTCCATATATTCAAGATGGACAGATACATTCATCCACCATTTGTACATCTAAATGCACATGCCTCTTTCGGTGCAATACATGCACTTTCAGAGATATTTTTGGTGCAACATGTATTGCACTTTCATTAGTGCAGGTACCATTTCATGCACCAATAAAGTTTGCCATTGTGTTGGTCCACAGTGTGCATATAAATATATTCACTAATTAAGACAATTTCTTGGCTAATTTGCCAATATTTCTCTTGCCAAGCATCATATAGTTTATAGGAATGATAATATTCTCATCCAATGTTTTTTTTTCATGATTCATTTGCTACTTTGCAAATGAACAATGAATAGTTTATATAAAAATGTTTCGTTGTCACTGAGCATATTTGGTTTATTGTTGAACTTTGCTTTTAAGGGAGAACTAAAAATGGACCTCCTCCATTACCAAGGCTACACAAATAAACCAAACATGTCATCTCTAGCCTTATTTTTTGGAGAGGATTTTTTTGCTTTGGAGGGAGCACCAAAATGGTGGTCCTCCACTAGCAAGAATTACCTCATCCAATAGGAACGCTAGAAAAAAAATCTAACTTTTGAACTAAACATACAGTTTGCATCTTTTTAGCATTACTTATAGCCAATAATGCCCTTGACAATGAAGGAGAGCCAACATAACTCTCGACAATCTTGTCTATAAGCAAGACTTAGACAAAACTAACCAACAAACCGTAAAATGATATATAAATTAATTGTTATGCATATTTCCCACATATGAATAATTATTACTACTCTTGCTTAATGCAAGAACAACAGTGCAAACAATCAACATATGCCATTGAGAATGGAATAAAATATGATGGAAGATAAGGTATTGCAGGTGAAGTGTAGTGGAGAGTGTGAGTGTGACCTTTATACGATACTTCCAACCTTTGGCTGGTTGCCATGTGTGTTTCTAAGCAAACAAGCTAGCTTAGGAGTAGTTGGAGGCATGAAGATGGTGTGAATTACATCAGTATAGGATAGATTTTTTAGAGGCACCTTTTTCCACTCTCATGAGAAATGTATTGGCTGTAGATTTTTGTTTTTAGACATCACCACATGTTTTGCACATTTTGTTTGTTAAGATATAATTATTTTTATCTCTATCAATTCAACCATGAAGTCACCCTTAGTGTAAAACAAAATTAATTTTGGAGTCACCCTTATGCGAAGAAGAATCTAGATATTTAGACATCAATACATGGATGTCACGTTCACACTATCACACGTCCATAGGCTTAAAAATTGTTAGATTCATCAAACACATTCATGTTTAGTTTAGTTTTAGGCAAAATGTGCACTCGCATTCTATGCCATTATGTCAAATAACAGATGTAACTGCGGTATGAGGAAATGGAGAATCCATATTCATAGTTGGACGCATGCATTGATAATATCATCACAAAATATTTTGAAGAGCGCCTTGTAACTGATCGGGGTGCTTGTCCTTCCATCATCTATTGTCATCACCACGACACCATTTCTACAAACACAGTCAGTTAGTATGAAATTAGTTAAGGATTCAAATAATACAAGGTTAATATATAACTCATATTGTTCCCTAATCATAGCAACAGAAGGACAAGACTAAATATCATCATGCTGGCCCTCCTCATCCTTGTTAGATTTGAAAACTTTTGGTTTTTTATATGAAGAATATGGAAGGCTTGTGTTTCAGATTGATGGTGTCTCTTGACTGTCTACTTTGTGATGATGACTTGCCAGTGTTTTATAGCGCAGAAGGTGCATTACCACTTGAGGAATCGAATAAAAACTAAACACGAGATACAGATGCTAACACCTATATGTGCACATCTCATTAATTATTTTAAGAAACAATAAATGTGTATCCATACTAATAAAAGGCACACTTTATTAGTTTATTAGTTAGATATCTAATTGCATTTCTAGATATTAAAATAAGTGTTTATCTCATTATTTGAAAAAATAATAAATGCATATATGTACTAATATAAAATGGAAAATTAATACTCCACTTTAATATGAGCCATCAATTTTGTACAAGAGGCAGTGCCATTCATAGTTATTAGAGGCAAGTATTATCTTGATTATAAAGATTATGCATAATTCAATTTTTTAAGATAATAGAAAAGTGTAATACACCCCTAGTCTCTGCGCTATTTGTACATAACCAAAAAGAAAAAAAAAGATGGGACATGCCGCACAAATCTTCAGTGAAAAATACTAACGATGAACAAAGAATAAATTATATATAAATGGTTGGACTAGTGCGCCACCCTAACCAAGAAAAGAGATCCCTTGTGACCGATTCCAAGTGTATGGCGCTAGTTGTAAACATGTGCTGGTCCTCCTGTCGCTACGTGATAGCCCACAAACAAAGCCAATTGGTATAGATGAAGTATATATGATACTTGCAATGGATTAGAAACCCTTCTTTTATCAGAAACGACATCGTTACAACAGAGCCAAACTGAGCAACATAAAGCATTATCTCCTGTTAAAATGATGGACTTGAACTTTCTACCAAGCCGCTGTAGCCAATTCCCAAACATGTTATGAATACTGTGAGGTGGAGAGAGATTAAAAGCAACAAAAATTGTCAGCCTCAAAAAATGAGCAACATGGCAATCAAAGAAGACATGTTGAATCATCTCATCCATGTTGCAAAAACATTCTTTTCAATGGAAAGGAAATAACGAGCCACATCACACTCGAAAAGAAATTGATCCATCAGATATACATGCGATATAAATGATATAGTTTGATATACACAAAATCCACAAATTCTCATTTTCTTGAGTAAAATTCAGGGGAAAAAACAACATTCTATGGTTAAGTCATAGTCGTATATAAAAATAATGTAGGTGCTATGTTTTCTTTGTGGTTTATATTCTTATGGCCTTATGGCTGATTTTTAAGACAAAATTCCTGGATTCTCCTCAAATGAGCAAAGAACGTAGCGATTATATGGCCATCCTCATGATGTTTATTTATTTACATTTTAGTTCAAAGAAATTGAAATTTGGTAATCAGTAACACATGGAATTAGCTCTTTTTTACAAAACTTGGCTTTTGCTGTATCACCCCTTTTGGACAATGGTCTCCTGCCTGTGTTTCGACAATCAAATAATTTTTATTTTAAGCTTGTATATGTGTAGCGGTGAGTATGACATAGTGTTGGCATGTAAGATGTAGGCATGAATAATAAGTACCACGGTGGCTTGTGAGAAACCAAAATTAGAGACAAGTCTGGTTATGCATGTGGTTACACATTTCCATACCCATATATGTGACTACTGATGCCTTTTTTGGCCAACATGAGTCTCTATTGTAGATGAAGTAGCACCTGATCTTGAACATAGCTCCTGACCTTGGCAATCATATGGATCAAAATGTGATGACCCAAAATAATTGATGAAAAAGAAAAAAAAAGAAGAGAAGAAGAGATGTGAAGAGCTGTTTGGGCTGCTTTGCTAAGCTAGCTAGCATGCAGCAGCTGGCCATGTAGGTGCTTCGAAACTATGGTATGAACGTCGGTCAGAATTGCCATAAAGTCTCTTGATCTTTTTCAAACTTAGCCTAAATTTAATCTAGTGTGAAATTTAACTGCCAATAATGACTATGCTAAAACATCTATAAACAAGTAGAATAATATAAATATGTCATCGTTAGGATTAGGGTTCCTAACGCCGATCCAACCAACCAAGAGTCAAGGTTGTGGGTCATATCTGGACGGCCTGCAAAGCGATTTCTGCAGTCTAAGGTACCAATGTAGGTTATCTAGAAACCACCATGTGGCAAGCTTGGGATGGCCCTACTAGCCACCTGAGGCCACACCTACGAGGTGTTAGGGGAATGGTGCCTACCCTCGACCGTCATCTTTGGTGGCAAGCTCGAGGCAATCCTGCTAGCCTCTTGGGGCTTCATTCCATAGGTTACCTAGAGAAAGACACATGGTGAGCCCTCGTGGCATTAGACCAACCTAGAGATAGACATGTGTGTATGATCGAGATATCAACTAGAGTGAGTCAATAGATGATTTAAAATAAATAATTCGTAATCGAACTTAGGTCCTAAGTTGGTAGGCTTGGTTTGGGAGATCACACTAAATTATGTTTTGTAAGCTTAGGGTGATATGGGTGTTAACGCTAAAATTTAGTAAGATTAGAGAAAGATTAGAAAACGATCGATTTAGTAAAAAAGAGTTTGATTACTACAGGAAAGAAGTCGATCGAAGAAAGCAAGGAATGATTCGGTTTAGTTATAGAAAACTATCCAAATGAGGCCGAATCTGAGAAGTAGTCGTGGGACTCACGACAGGGTAATTTATCTATGTAAATCATATTTTATAATAGTAAGGTTTAGTTAGTTCAGTTAACTTTCTTAGAGATATTTTTCTTCTATATTTTTTAGGAAATAACGTCTAATGCATGTTGTAATCGCGTCGGACTTTGTAATGCTATAATATAAATATAGACCCTCTGGAAGCTTCTAAGATATCAATCAATTGATCAACATAATTTTGGCGCATCGTCACCCTAGCTTGTCTAGGTTTTTTACCGGTGGGGTCTCGCTCTCGACGTGGGACTGCATCAGTTAAGTTCGATTTCCAACGAAGGGATAAATCATGCCACTATCCCGGTATATCTTACTCTGTCTAAGGCTGCATCGGTTAGGTTTAATCTCTTATCTAGATCGAGTGTACCGCATCACGTTCGTGCGAGATCTATTGGTTTACCAAGCTTTTTCTATCGTTGTCGGTCCCGTATTGCATTGATTAGGTTTGACCTACGAGGCTGTCGACAGTAGATTTGAGCCGTATGCCTATAGGTCTCTGCCCAGCGTTTTATCAGAATGGTTAGCCGATGAGTTATCTATACCTTGAGCAACACGTCCAGCGTATTGGCTCCTCAGCCAATACTCACCCGTCTTTAGAGACTTCCATCGGACATCACGCCTAGTGCATTGGCCTTTTGGTCAATACACGCATATCTTCAGAGAGGTCCTCTCATCGGCTCAGCTAGCCGATGGGTTCCTTCCACCCCTCTTTCAGCACGACCGATCTAGTGTTCGCCTTCCCGTTGCCGTTGGCCTCGGGCACCGCTCCTTGTTCATCGCCCACCACATCTAGAGCGGCGTCGGCTTTGTAGCCGGTGTGTCTTTTATACGATTCCTGTAGCCCGATCAGGTGTACCGCATCACGTCCACGTAAGGCTTACCGGTGTGTCGGGCTCCCTCCTTCGTTAATGGTCTCGTGCTGCATCGGTTAGGTTCGACTTATGAGATCGACGATGGTGGTTCGAGCCAGTGCCCTAGCGGATCTTTGCGCGGTGTCTCATCGGAGTGAGTAGTCGATCCTCATCACAGGCCTCATATCCGTATCACGTATCATCTAATGATCGATCTGCTAGAGATCGATCCAGACACGTCAGACACCTCCTAGTACTGTCTCGGTTTGGTCTGATCTTCTATGGTTCGCGTCCGATCTAGCCAGCGTCGAGATCTAGCGGGTCTTATTCCCTATCGGCTCAAGCAGCCGATGGGTTTAGGTGTAGGTCTGCGTCGGACGTTCGGCCATTAGGTAGCCAATGACCTCCCATTTTCCTCCCTCATCATCACCTTCGGTCTAGGCCTCCGTCGTCTCCGTGTCATTAGTCCCTGGCCTCATACTGTCTCGGTTCGGTTCGATCTATTGAGGCTGGTCTTGACGGCGCCGTTACCTCGGTTGCTGGCCCACGAGGCTTCTCGGGGGATCGTGCCCCGCTCCGTGCTTTGGATGCCGCAGAACGTCATTGGCTCTTCAGCCGATAGGTCATCTAGTATATTACACGTGTCTATCTCTCATGCCTCCATCGGCTGTTTAGCTGATGCTCGAGTGCTACCTTCCCTATTGGCACCCAGCAGATAGGGAGAGCCGGACAAGCCCACCGACCGATCGGCTCACGGGTCTCATCCTCTCTCTTTGTCAATTACAGGGTCAAATTGACTGGCACGCTCTTGAACCTCAAAGCTTACGGACCTGCACTTGAGCTAAGCAGATCTCCCAAGCCTTTGCGTGACCGAGCCGTTGTCTCTCCCCACTCGAACCTCCATTCGACCCGGTTGGACCCTCCCCCGTGAGGTTTAGTGGCAAGCAATGGAAATAAGTTATCTTTAGGAATAATAGCACAGGTAAATTATAATAAGTAAAAGGGATAGGACATAACAAAAAATTTTACTCGATATTTGTAAGGCTACTGGCTTACTACTCACCATTGAGACGAGCCCAACTTCACTAATTAAACTACCAAACCATCAAACCCCTTCTTCAAGGAATGGACAAGGTGGTAACCGGTCCTAAAGTGGTCTACCCAAGCCTCTATCCCTATGGGTAGTTCTTCCTCCACTCTGGACCACTCGTAAATCACCATTAGGTCTCCTCCACAACCTTTTTGGAGGCATCATTGAGCCACAACCCCTCTAAGCCATCTTAAAGGCAACAACCTCTAAAAGTAACAAGTAACAAATAAGACTTGGAGATGATCAAGTGCCACACTAACTCAATCAATAATACAATACATTTGTCTTGACTTAATCTACCCTCAAACACCCACAAAAGGAGAGAATGTGCTCAAGAGGTATGACAGTGAATGCAATGGCTCTAGAGAGTTAAATGGAGTGCCAAGAGATATCCCTTGCTACTGATTGGGGGTATTTATAAGGAGCATGGCATTCTAATTCCCGAGAAGATCACAGTGCATTTGTCTGTGTGCATGGCATGGGTAAAGGAGGCATGTTGGCAGGCAATGCCGATGCAGTAGGAGGCATGCTCGTGTGCTGCAGAGATTGACACATTTGACCAAGCGCTCGACAAGCATAGGGTGGCGCTAGAGGTAGGGGATGACTGCGACACCTCATGCTAGATGGCTATCTGCACTGCGGTTGGTGGGTGGGCCACACCAGTTAGCTAGTGTGCTAAGGCGCGAGTACGCACTATGGCAGCGAATGAGAAAACAAATTATAGGCCACACAGAGCTGTGCTATTTAGAGTGGAAAGTAGGCCATGTAGGTCAAAAGAGGAAGGAGGCCATGAGGGCTGAGAGAGGAAGAATGGAGGAGAGAGTGGCCTAGTTGAACAGAAGCCTTTCTGAATTTCTAAGAATATATTGGAATTAAAAATTTGAATGTTTGAATTTGGATTTGATCTTAAGAAATTTTGAGGTATTTTTAGAGGGTATTTTAGGATGGGTTTGGAGAGAATTCGATATCCATACTTTGTCACACTCTTCAACAAATCAAAAATATCCAAACTTTGTAAATAGTTTTTTATTCAAATAGTTTTTCTCTGACACAAAAACACGAGCGTTACATTTATTTTTTGCAAATAAATGTGCATATTTTATGGATGATCATTTGGGATAGAATGAACCTTGTAGCATGTGAATGACCCTAGGTTGATCACCTTTATTCCTCCGTAACTTAGGTAACAATATGATTAGTGTTTGGAATAGGAATGCTTAGCCATGCGTAGTTCAACTAGATCTCATTGAGTTAATGCCTTCACTATGTTAAATCTTGGTTAATTGATGACATGATGGGCATGATCCACTTTGGTAATTGTTCAACTAAAATATAACTTAATGCAGGGTTATTAGTGCATGGTTTTGGTGGACCCACTTATGGCAATTAAGAACCAATTCACAAAAAACACTTGTGAGATACACCGTACTTACCATAAGCTAGCATAGGCAATGGTTAGACTTGAAACAATGCTTGCCCCTTTTCTAGGCACCTAGGAAAGGGTAAGCATGATGGAGTTGGGTCAGTCTAGGTATGGGTTGATTGGCTTTCAAATCCATCATGGCGCAAGAGAGGGCTTGCTAGGCAAGTCGAGTGTATGGTTTGTGCGGGGGGTGAAAACTGCAGGGTGGTATAGATGGTTAGTGAAGGGTTATGCGAATGATCCTATCACAGTCTCTTTTCAAAATGTCATGGTGGCATACCAGCACACAAATGTGTCTTGGGGCTTTGTCTTATGAGTAAAGTTATACACCTCTGATTAGAGTAAAACTATTCGAATAGTTATACCCACGATTATGGATGATAGACCAAGATTCACAGTGATTAATCTCACCCCTTTAATTAACTTAACTTTAATGAACTAGGTAATTCAAATGAATAAAACATGTTCAACATGGTGTACTATTATTGTTTAGGTGGATGGTTGGACATGGTTAGATGTGGTCTAGCGTTGACCAATGGTATTTAATTCTACTTAAATTAACAAATTGTTTTACCTATTTACTACTATTTTATGCAAATGAACTATACGTCATCCTTGTTTACCCCTTACACCATTAATATATTTGGTATGAGAGTGTGTTACAGTGGTACTCAATCTTACTCCCAATTTCCTCCTCCCTATAGATAGAGTATTTTTTTGATGATGGCAACTTGGAGGAGTAGGCTTGGTCGCTACCGCCAAGAGATGCATGTGGATAGTGCTGCCCCGCTTCTCGTTATCTTTACCGCTTTTGTTTTCACTATGAATCTGTATGTCAATTTATCTCTTATGTACCCTGGTTAGTTGTGGATAGAGATTTATCACACATTAAGTCTAGAATTCTGATTTTCCTTAAATTTCTAGGTGTGAGGCATCTCCACTTTGAGGCTGGGATGTCAAAGGTTGCCTTGTTGCCTGTCATTTTGCTTTAGGCTCGTCTTTGCCTAGGAATAATCAAATCCATCACCGCTTGAGCTTAGGAAGAAGCTTGTAGTGGCGGCGAGGCTTAGGGAAGAGCCTGTGATGATCGACCTCATACTCATTGACGCACATGTAGGGATACACATCGCCAAAGCTAAGCTGGTGATCGGGCACTTGGCAGTGGCATGAAGAGTGAAGGGCTAGGTGTCACACCACCTTGAGCTATGCCCTTCCTCCTATGCTTAGTCATGCTACCTTGATCTCAGTGTACTCCCGCCTCACATTCGCTATCTTGGCCATTGGCATCTCCTTCCCCAACATGTTAGCGTCACCTTCATCAATCTAACAGAATCAGCTATCTGTAGAGACGAAGGAAGACATCGAGGTGGTGGAGGGTAGAGGAGAGTGCGAAAAGAATGAGCTTGTTGGCCATTGTGTAGCGTTGGGCTTAGCGAGGAGAGGTTGAGAGAGAGGGAAGGAGGAAGTGTAGCTATCTGATAAGTAGACTTTGTAAATAAAAAATTGTTTTATGTAAGCCTTATGTCTAGAAAATCACATTGGTTTGATGGGGGTGAGAAGTAAATTGAATGATTTTAATAGTTGAGTGGGGTTGAATACCAGTTTTTTATAGTTTTTTTAGTCTGGCTTTTATAGTTGAGATGTGCTTTTTAAATGAACATGGACCTTTTATGTAGTAATTTCCCTAATCACTCGCTAGCTAGTTGTAAATTAGATTCAACTAGATAGTTGCACTTTTTTGAAGTTAACTATTTTTAGCTACCAATCTAACCATGAAGCCACCCTTAATATTGAAGAACAAGAATACTAATTGGAGTCTTCTTTCAGAAAAGAAAAATAATTTTGGACTTATACCGTAGTATTTAGATGCGAAGGATAGCCTATGTGCCCACTGCATGCGTATATGTCTATTATATATAATATAATAAACACAATTAATTATTAGCTTCTTAATTTTCTCTCAAAATGTATTTCTAGATATTAAATAAATGCATGTCTTATCATTTTAAAAAGTTTGTATTAATAAAAATGATATTATGTACTGGTAGGGATCCTTGCGAAAACTACAAAGATTACAAAGATATGGAAGTGACTAACGATTTAGATTATTGAGTAATTATTATCATGATTATCAATTTGATATAGAGATAAAATTATAAATAGCTTATTTATGAGTGGCCTAAGCAATACAGTAAAAAAATTTAGAAAGCTTATTTTTTGAAGCGTGGAAAAATAATCCGCTTCACTAATTTAGTAAATAAGATGAAAATAACGTTAGCACACCACAGGTCACTTTTTTATTCAATAAATTTTGGAGAGAAAAAAAATAGCCACGTTCGATGATCCAGGTTTGGACAATGATTCTACTTGGAACATGTGTTTCATGACTGTGTTTTTTTATTCTGATAAATTTTAGTTTCTTAAGCGTGTATCAGTGTATGTGAAGTAACTGAAGGTTCTGGTAATTAGCTCGGAGCAATTCTTATTGTGCATGAAGTGTCTCGCAGTAACTGAAGGTTCTTAAAAACACTTTACAAGCCCAAATATGTATGCGCTGAATCTAATCCATAGATTAGAAATATGCCCAATCTATTCAAAGCCCAAACCGGGCCGAATTCGTTCCGTATATGGACCAGCGCAGCCAATACTGAGCCTACTACTAAATGGGCCATACATGAACTGAGTAGACAGTGGGCCAGGTAGTAGGCCGAAAGTTTTATATGCTTCTTCTGAACTGTCATTGGATAATTGGACTAGACTAACTCAGACGTCGCATTGTAGTTGGGCCAATTTGAGATATCGACCAAATTCGTTCACAGTTAGGAGGTGGATCAAACTGATTTATGGGCTTAAATTCTTTCGTGGATAAGAGCTGGGTTTTACTGTTTGCATGAGCTCAATTCTTCAAGTTGAGAGTTTTGGCTGCGCTGTGCTGGAGTTCGAGTGCGCCGCCACCACCGGCTAGGTTGCTACTGTTGCTCCTCGCCGTCATGCCGCTAGGAAGCCAGCCATGTGGGCATCCTGCCACCGTCCAACTCCCTCGAGCTCCTCTACCAATCTTACTATTGCCTTCTTCTCAACCTCTTCCTTATGTAAATGAATGCGGAGTTTGAGCTTGATGTTGAGGTAGGGAGAAGCCCACCACCATCAGGGATAGGGAGTAGCATGTTACCGCTTGAGATAAGTCGTCGAGGTGCCTCGTTTCCTTAGGTTTCAGCAACACGAGCGAATAAGAGAATTGGAGAGAGAGAATAGGTATGGATAGGAGGAATGAGATAAAGGCATATGGGCTCTACCCTGTTTGTGATGGTTAGGCTGACGTCATGTCAGTGAAAACAGCCATTAAAACGAGAGTCGTTTTATACCGTTTTAATAGTTAGACGGGTGGTTAGATACCGTTTTAATAGTTAGACGGGTGGTTAGATCTGATTACTGGTTACCTTATTTATTTTAAAAAATAAGGTGGGCTGAATTTAATTTCGGTTGGTTGAATATTGGTGGGCCAAGTTTACTTTTGGATGGTTAAATCCCCAAAAAAAAAAAGGTCGGCCATTTTATTTATGGCCTAAATAATTTTCCGGACAAAAGATGGCATTTGTTTACTTATGGGCTGAATTCACATAAAATATATGGACCGAATTTAGTTATGAGCTGAATTTGTTATAAAAAATAGATGAGCCTAAATTACTTATTCTTGCATGGAAATGGGATGGACCTAAGTAACACGGGACAAGAGGGAAGGTGACACTCCTCGTTTCGGAAACTTCATCCCTAATGGGGAACTGAAACAATATCCTAAACGCTAACAGATTGTCGTCTCGATACAAGATAACATGAAAGAGAAAAAAAATCTAAGAATGGATAGGCTAGAAAAGGATCGAGCTCACTGACACAAGGGACTAGTGCCACTTCTCTCACCATCATCACATGGAAGTAAAGGAAGAATCGTCGCACCGTCACAAGTACTAGGAAGTGCTGCCATAGTCTAAGAGCGTTAAGGGAGCATCGCTACTGTTGAGTTAAGAGAGTATGGGAGAGCGTTGCCGCCGTCACCGTTGTGGTGAGGACGCTTGGAGGAGCACCACTACTTCTATCTAAGTTTGTCGAGACAATGGGTGCTAGGAGGCTAAGGGGTTCGATGATTCCTAGGATGAGAGGATAAGGTGGTCATTTAGTCACTTTATAAATAATACGAAAAGTTGTACTCCTAAAGTTTATATTTAGTTTTATGAACTTTATTATTTGTATAGAAATAATTTGTTTATTTCTAGTATTCTCGGATTATGTCCCAAAAATTGAACACGTTCCCTCTCTCAAACGAACGTTTCCAATACCATGTTTTTTTAAAATATTGGCGTTCTATATCTCACGTTCCTGTTCCTCGACCCATGTCCGGTAGACCAAATTTATGTTCGGCCTGAGCTATTTGATGAGAAATAGATGGGCCGAATTTTGTTATGGATTTGATTCTTTCGAGCAAAAGAGGTAGTCCGGAAAGTAGTGGGCCAAATTTAGTTTAAACTGAATTCATTCCCCGAAATGAGGTCAGCAAGTTTAGTTGTGGGCTGTATTCTTCCTTTAAATAGATGGGCCAAATTTACTTATAGGCTAAATTCTTTCTCAGAATGAGATGGGCCAAATTTATATTTGGGCTTTCCATGAGAACAGTTGAGTTGACTCTTGTATGGGCTCAATTCTTTCGAAGAAATAGATGAGCCGAATCTATTTTTAGGCTGAATTTGTCTTGGAATATAGACGGGCCGAATTATTGTATGGGCTCATTTTTTCGTTGAAGGGAGATGGGTCGAATTATTTTATGGGCTCATTTTTTCGTTGAAATGAGGTGGGTCGAATTATTTTATAGGCTCATTTTTTCGTTGAGTGATGTGGGCCTAATTTATTTATGAGCTGAATGTTGCGGGAAAATAGGCGGGCCTATTTTATTTATGGGCTGTATTTGTTCAAAGAAAATATGTAGGTCTATTTGATTTGTGGCCTATATCCATTCAGTAATACCGATGTGCCAGTTTGTGTTGAAATCAATCATGGACAAGGAGTGAGACTGAACGAAAAAGGCAGGAACATGTCCGATGCTAACAGCTACCATGGTTTGGGAGACGAACGCAACAAGACATCGACGTACAAAGAACACGCCAACAAAAAAAAAAACTCGCATTTGCATAGAGCGGAAGCCAACGGCACATGATCTTACTACACGCATTCTCAACATAACTGTGTGCGCAGCATTTGGTTCTCTCCCTTTGCAAGGCTGCAAACTGGCCAAGTGACAGTAGAGTGAAGCGCAGCTCATACAGGTGGGAGGAAACAAAATATTGGAGGATCTGGAGCAGAGATACAAATTGCCTACAAAGATGTTGGGACTAATTTACAAGCAAAAAAAAAAAAAGGACCTCAGTCTGCTAGAGCATATCAGAGGATGATCCGTTGTAAACTCGCGGCGGCAGCCGGTTACCTCTTCCTCTTCCCACCTAAGCCTCCAGCAGCCTTCCCAGCAGAGGCAGGAGCTCTTGATCTACCAGCTGGCTCCTTTGAGTTTGAGCCGTTGCCGTTGCTCTTCAGGTCAAGCTGCACTTGGATCCCTGGAAATAGAACCAAAATAAGAAGAAAAGTCAAGTCAGGTCCTGCCGTAAACAGCAGAGGTTACGGCTGGTGAGAATAATCCAACAAGTTAAAGTACAAGAACCTTTCTTCTTATCACTCTGCAGGTCCAGTTTTGGTTTCTTGTCACCAGGCACAAGTTCCTCTGCAAGAAATAAACAAAGCAGATAGTCAAACAAAATGCAGACTAGATACAAATTATCGATTAGAATGTCTTAAAAATTAGCCTGATACTAATAAAATGATCATTTTTCCAATGAAATGCCACTGGAATGCCAAACTCTACTAGCATTACAGCCGATGAAAATAAGCCTAAGTTGCATGACTAAGATTGAAAGTAAAGGTAAATATGTATATGACGATATGGCCGTTATTGTGCCACAGTTTTCCCACCCAACAAAATTAGTACAATATTTACAAACGCTCGCTTTTCAATTTCTGCAACCGGTTTCACTTCATTTCAGACAAGTCCTCATCTGACGTAACAATTTTTGCAAACCAGCTATAGCACTGCTATAGCCTCCTATTTAACACTGGTCATTTCATTTTAGTGAAAAAGGAAAACCTACCGTTATTTTCAGCATCAGAGGAATCCTCTTCGCCGCCTTCAGCTGATGCTACTCCATTTTCGTCAGGCACACTCTCTTCAACTGGCTCAAGGATTGCTGCCACTCGTTTCTTTAATGGTCTTTTCATGCCTGGGATATTTACTAGATCTGCTGCCCGAACAACACGAGAACTACTTCCCTGTTTGTATGCTTTTGTCAAGGCACTTTTAACAGCTGGTTGAATACCATCCATAGGATTTGGATGACCCTACAGAACAAAATATGTATTCAGAATCACCATTAGTATAATGGCAAGGCTAATCATGGCAACCAAGTCAGCAAGTTTACTCAACAAAAAGATCCATGCACTAATGCTTCCAAAAAATTATATTTCGAAAAGTGAATTGAGTAACAGGCTTACAGTGAGACAGATCTGAACCGAATTAGAAAAAAAAATGATTATTTTGGATTGGCAATGTGACTCACAAGCATAAACCTACCTATAGGTTTGTTCCACTAATGAAGTGATTCTTGTGGCACTAAAAGATTCACAGGACAAAACTGCCTTTATTGTAATTCCTATGTATTCTTCTTAGTACTATTGGAAAACTTTTGTTCTTCTCAATTTCATATGTACTACCTCCAGTCACATAGTTTTGACGTTGGGAGTGTTAGATTGGTACTCCCAGCGTCAAATATACTTGACCGGAGGGAATAGTTCTCAAGAAATATTTTTGGTTCAGATAATGCATCACGAGTGAATGGAGCACAGGATAAAAAAAACAAATGAACTTTGACCCACATGTTCTCAAATCAAATGAAATGTCATCATTAGTATAGTGGAATATACAGATGGCAAAGCAACCTAAAACCTACCATCTAGAATGAGTATTTTCAACACCAGAGCAAACCTAGAACGTTACTTATTGTAGTATGAAAATGTAACCATTCAAAGAAATTAAAAATGAACATGAAATAGATGATGCAAACATCAGGCTGCTATTAGAAATTTAGAATAACTACTGACCTTAAATTTGGATAATTCAACAATCGTGTCAAAGTCTTCCTGACTTAAAGAGTAGGTATCCATAAACTCCACCACTTTTTGCACAGCTTCATCCTGTATTTTTTACAAATATAAGAATTCTAAATGGAGAATTGTGTCTTAAGAATACTGGCAAGACTGCATTACATAAGAGCAAGAAAGGCCGGTTGAGACTCGGAATTGATAAATTCATGTATAAAAGGCAGGGTGTGGACACTGTTCTGCAGATTTTCAGAGTACTACATAGAACATGGCTAGTCGACAAATACATTAAAAGGTATCAAGATCGATTTCTATAATGCCTAATGCTGTACAGACCATATAATCTTCATCATGAAATATTCAAGTACAATGCCATAGAATGAAATATGGAGTTCATTAATAAATCACATCATATACCTTAGGCATTGTCTTCAGTGGGTCAGTCAATTGTTTCAAGAGAAGAGTGAGGTAATCCAGCCTCAATGACTCCCTGCAGTCCTCAACAATATAAGACTCAACTCATGATAAACCATAGCAAAAACATCTCAAGGATCGGATTATGCTCATGCGAACTACAACATCGTGAGAATGCATGATTTTTTTATTCACTGTTACCAAAACAAAGTTTAGCTTAAGGTTTGAAAGGGAAAACCATAATCTTTTATCTTGAAGATCTGATTGACTAGCCCAGGAATGTTTAGAAAAGTAAGGCTCGTTTTATTTGCTCATTGTGAAGGTTAACCTTTCAAAATTAGTATCAGGAAACAAGCATGACATGTTCAGCAACTAATAGGTGGCCGGTCATCAAATGAAATTCCATGGAAATCTAGTGCCTGTCTTTTTTTAGCATAGATGGAAGGTGGTAATAAAGGTAAGGTATACCATGCTCGAAGTTCCATGTCATTTGATTGTGATTTGAAAAGGCTTGGCGTTAGGGTAAGGTTTAGGACTAATACACGTGTTTATTCAGATAATAACATGAAAATGCATGTGAAACTATGAGCTGGCCTAAATTCATTCAGATTGATAAACAAAATGGACTTAGTCTATCTAGTCAACTCAGTACCATCACTTAGAAATCCAAGTTGTGATCATAGTGGCATATGCCTACTATGGGAATTTTTTTTCAGATAATATCAACACAAAGATGAGACAATATTCAAATCCTTAGCTAAACTAAAAGAATAGCTTAGGTTTGCAAACTCACACGTTTGTTCAGATATTTAAGATGCTGCTCATGACAGGATAAAACCAGATAAGAAAACAAGCAAGCACCTCACTTTACCAGTATTACACAACTGAAGAGTAAAAATTAAAAGCTATAGAATGGCAGAAAATCAGCAGGTTAATTTTCCAGAATATGTAAAAGGCTAAAACATCCACCTGTCCAAGTTTGCTTGCTGGGAAGCAAGAATATGACTATGGGCATCTTCCAGTAGCCGTATGTTTTTATTTGTGGTAGAGTACTTGCCCAACCATCCACCAAACCTATTGAAGTTCCGTTCACCCTACAAATTTAATATCCAATTCAATCATTCAGAATCACCAAAAGTAAACTAGAAAAAAAATGTAATTGATAGTTATGGTTTGAAATTTACTGCTTCAAGGATCTCTCTATTCCCATGCATCAAAGCAGCACTGGAAAGATAACAAAGATTAGTGAATCAGTGAGGCACATTTGAATTAAATCAGTTCCAGCATATATTAACCATCATATACTTACGGTACTATAGATGAAGATAAACAAGCAGCTTGTGACAGTTGCCACTGTCGGTATCTTCTAATTTGTACATTAACAATATCAGCATCCGCTATAGATTCAGCAGTGCAGGAGAGAAAATTCATTCTTTTAACTCCACTGTCATCCTTCCCAACAGTGATAGGCCGATAATTGATATAATTTTCCTATAACAGGCATGTGTTAATATCCAAGCTTAATCATACATGAAAGGACCAAAAAGAAATGATCGCAAACATTACATGATGTTATAGTAAGCTATAACAAATAGAATTGGAACATGCTAAACAATGACCATAATAATTAAAGAAAAAAAGGCTCATAAGAAAGCACCCCTAAAAGCGCACATTTTCAGTCAAAAATTGGGCCAAATATCAATACAACAAATCTGTAATTTAGTTAATATAAGAGCTGGTATGCTATGCATAGATCATATGGTGGCTAGCATCCCAGTTTTCAAAGAGAATAGGGGTCGTTAGAGGAAAATTTGGGATATAGCATTCAGGATGGAACATGTATTAACCAACTAAAAATTATCGATCAAGTTCTCTTATGCACAAACAATAACAATTGCTTGGTAGTAATAAAACATACAGCATTGCAAAAAAATAATGGGGTTTCAACTGATATGAAAAGGCTGCAACATTGATTCACAATTAAGGGTTCAGATTTCACCTAACAAGTTGCAAGCCATGATGAGCTACTGTTAAACATAACAATATCAGAAAACAATTCATAGCAGAAAATTCCTCAGGACACAGGACCCATAGGAATTGGCATTTCTAGAGAGAAAAATAGACAAAGTTGTGTTGTCGCTGTTACATACCTGGATAATCAGGGGAACTAAATCAGGATCACTCATGCTCAAATCAATTCTCTCATCCATCCGTAATTTCCCACCATTGAAACCAAACAGCCTGAAAGTTGAATTAATATATAGTATAAATATAAAGCAACAGAAAAAATACAGCGCAACTATTGCATTGCAAATTGCAAAGTCGTCCAAAAATTCACAAATTATAGACCCAGTTACTACTGATTTGACAGCAGAGTTTGCACTTGAGTAAATGCATCATTATGCGCTAGCTAGCACAAGTCCAAATCAAAGCTAAAAATCAAGTAGGCAAATAAGGTGAAGAAAAACAGTTCAAAGGGGCCAAAACAATTATAACTTCCAGGTAAGGTAAACGAAATTACTAGTACTTTTTGTTAGTCCCTCCGAAAGTAATGTCACAAACTTTTTCTCACAAAAATCACCAAATATATGGAGATGTTACCAAGTACACCTCCAGGTTTTCCCTTTTGTTTAGCAATGGATGAAACTAGCAATTGAATAATTGTTGTGTTGCTTTTCAATGGATAACAAAGTAGGAATACAATAAAACTTGGATGTAAATTTGACAGAAAATGTTAATATAATGAATACAAAATTGGAATAGCATAAATTCACATTTGCACACTAAGAGACTATTGCATATTAGTCAATACAAACATGGAAAGATTCTAGAAAACTGATGAGGAAATAAAGAATTAGAATTCCATGGAATTCATAAAAATATAAAGAATGTATATACTTGTCAACAGCTGTGAAGGGGGAAATATCTTCATCTTTTGTGCTACTACTAAGTCGCTGTCTTATATCATCGTATTTGACCACAGACTGGGAGAGACTTATATATTGCAAATGGTTAAGAGCCATGCGAATATCCCCATGTACTCTTTCTGCAAGCTCTTCCATTGCATTCTATCAAATGAGGAAATTATATATTAGTAACAGGAACTGAAAAGTCTACAGTAAAAAGAAACTTGGAGAAAAGGTAATGGTAAGAAAAGAAGGGAAAAGAAACTATAAATGGTTTTGCTTTCGTTTCAGTTGTCTTTTTTTTTTGTTCTTTCAAATTTTTCATGTAAGTTCAGAAGCAGAGAACTCTGAAAAGATATTAAGCACACCTCTTGAGCTTGAAGACCTTCCTTCTTGGCAATTTCCATCAACCTCTTACCCATCTGTTAAATGCAGAAGTTAAAACAAACTTGAAGTTGCAACTTTTGGATCACAAGCACCAGAGTAATAATGCTTTTACCCTTCCAAGTAATCATATAGCTAATACACAATATATACAATGCAAGGAAATGAAAAAAAATTAAACCAGGAATAACTTAGAAAGCTAGCAGCCAATGGGCTCGATGTAAGGCTTTCCACCACAAAATATAAGGTTTGTACACAATACATTTGTGCGTGGAAAGCTATTTTGGTTGCGGAATCTACAGTACGTACTACAATTAAAACAAAAAGGACTTATATACCCTCTTAATAAGTAGCTACCAGCTAACTATATTGCAACTGCGTAAAAATTGCAAGAAATTGAGAACAGCATGTCTAGAAGTCACTATAATTGAATGTGGCAAGAGATAACCTGTTGCTTGGTTGGTTTTCTGAAGTTGAGTAGCAAGCAGTAATTTACAAGGCTCTTCAATTTCTGGCTATATCGGTCATTACAAATGCAAATTATAGGAATCTTGGATATCTTGATGCTAGCAATAAGATCAGCAACACCACCACGATCTCCAGCAGACATACCATCAACTTCATCCATGACTAGTACAGCCTTGGGTCGTTTTAATCTGCCAAATTATTGCCAAATTTATACACAAGAAGATTAAATCAGAGGTTCGAAAGGTTCACTAAATTTCACATAATACTAACCGGTTGTCACTATAATTCAAAGTCACGTTACTGATAAGCTCTTTGATAGAATTTGATGTACTCCCCCCTACACCTTTCTCAATCTTGGAGTCTGCCTTACCACGGCTATCACTTGCATTAACCTGTTAAGAGCATTGGACATTACACTTATGCCTCAATAAGAAACAAATAGTTTCCCAAAAGGTTACTAAGTATGCAAGAGTGTAGAAGTACCTCAATAACCTGTGATCCAAGCATCTGACTGACAACTTTAGCAGTTGTGGTCTTACCAATACCTGGAGGTCCACTCAACAACGCAGCCCTTTTAGCTCCACCATCAGCCTGCTTTTTTCCCTTACCCTTCTGACCAGAATGAAGGAATTGATCATCCCAACTTTTCAACCAATCATGAAGTTGTTTAACCTGCATGTTTATAAGTTCATACTAGGTAATCATGCATAGACATACGTAACCAGCTTAATCAAAAGCAGAAGAACTAACCATTGATTGGTTCCCAACTATGTCATTTGGAACCTTGGGCCGATACTTTTCAGTCCATTGCATAGAACCACGGTCAACGATATTGGCTTTCTGGTTGTCAGTGGAGACTCTTTCTTTATTACTCTTTAGGGAAATATTTTTGCCTGTGGTGATTTGATGACCATCTGAAATTTAGAAAATCAAGATATATGTAAGCATAAATATGAAAAATGTTAAAGATCAAGAAATAAATAAAATAAAACTAGAGTAATCAGATGATGTCCACAATAGATACAACTATTGCTGGATCAAGCTAGAATCTACAATGGATAAAAGAAAACACAATGAACACTAGAATCATGTCTCAAATTCATGCAGCTTTGAAAATACAAAATATCAAAAATTTAGGTTATGTTAAGCAGGAATGTGCGCATGCTACCCAACTAAGAAGCATTTTATAAGTTTTTGGTTACCTCTTCTTTCAACTTTAACTGGAGAACTCTTTATTGGTGATTTTTGTTGCTTTTCTGAATTGTTGTCACTTTGATGTTTGGCTACAGTAGACTTTGCAGGCTTTGATTTCCGTATCATATCGAATAAGCCATCTTCAGTTAAGAATGGGACGCTGCAAACAAGTATGGCTGTGTATTAAAAATGACAATTAAGAAAACATCCAGTTTCCTTAAGCGAAAAGAGCAAATAGTACCCCAGTTCTTTTGCTTTGTTAGATTTCACTCCACCAACGTCTTCATCAGCCAATAGGTAATTCTGTAAACAAGCAATGTAAGCAAATTATAGGCTAAAAAACATTACCAGCAGCAAGTATCATAGTATTATCCATACCGTCTTTTTGCTGATAGAGCCGGTTACACGGCCTCCATAACGCTTAATTAGATCAGTTGCCTCCTCACGTTCAAGACTGCAAGTATACATACACTTATAATGGCTAACTGGCAATATCATTTCAATCAGAAAATTTGAGGCTATTAAAGGTGCATCCACCATTACATGAACATAAAACAAATTATAATATCAACAAATGAAGACAGTAGAAAGCACCTGTCAAGAGTGCCACTTATGACGAATGTCAAACCAGTTAAACAGTCAGGGGCACCCTCTGGGACTTCCTATAGAACATAAATTAAAAAAAGGTTATGTTTGAGTTTTCTAGCAAATTATGACAGCAAGGAATAAGCTACCTTCTCCCCTTTGTGAGGAGGATCCTTCCTTTCACCAAAATTCATGAAACCTCTCCCACCCCCTCCTCTCCCTCTTCCCCCAGCAGCTCCTCCCCTTCCCCTTCCAGCTGCTTTGGAAGGGGTCTTGGCGTCTTCATCCATCCTATCCTCCTCACCATCATCATCATCAAGACCAACTGTCTTTCCATGGGCTGCTCCTGCTCCTCCCCCTCCCCCTCCCCCTCCCCTCCCCCTCCCCCTCCCCCTTCCCCTTCCCCTTCCACTTCCAGCTGCCTTGGAAGGGGTTTTAGCATCTTCATCCATCTTGTCCTCATCATCATCGTCAAGAACAACAGTCTTTCCATGAGCTTCAGCATTAGATGCACCCTTCAATTTCTTTGATGGTGGCTGCTTCACTGGAGTTTTATTTTTTGAAGGTGCCACAATGTCATCATCATCTTCTTCTTCTTCTTCTTCTTCTTCTTCTTTATGGATTTTCGTTGCTGGCAAAGGCTTCATGTCATCCTCAAGCTCATCACTGCCTTTCTGAAGTTTTCTTTTAGACAAACCTTTCCCAGTACCTTTTCCTGCACTAGCGTCTTCCTCCTTTTCTGTTTTGGATGCAAAGTACTTGCTAGTCTTCCTTCTAGCTGAACAATCTTGATCACAAGGCACCTGGATGATCCAGTAATTATATTACTCAACATCAGGTATCAAACAATTAAGGTAAGTGGAAGCAGCATAAATTTTGCAGACTGTGTTAAGCTTGTAGTCAGACCAACAGACTAATGCTCAGTACAATAAACTTAGGATCAGAGTGGAGTCTGTTACACGCTATTACTAAAGGTAATCCATCACTTTTATCGCCTTCATATTCTATGCCAAAACTAAATGTACTACATTTTTTATAGTTTGCAAATGCCAGGGATATTATCAATAGTTTGCCAAAAAGATAACACAATTTTAATGAGCACAAAGATTATGAACAGGCACAGGGTATCATCATATGGTGAACCTATCAGCCGCAAGAAACTCCTTAGTTACAAATAAAAATTAGATGCTGTTGGCAATAATTGAGTTGCTAAGCCAATTCACAGAAATCTCAACAAAAAGGCCCATCAACATCAGGAAGAATTTTAAAAGGCACAGCAAATGGACAGAGCCAGAGATAAAAAGACTGGCATTGTACCAAAGATGGTGTCGGCTTCTCCGGAATGCTAAGCACAGGCTTCTTCGCCGCCGCCGCCGCTGCCCCACCCGTCCCAGCCAGCTTCGCTGCGCCACCATTCTTGTCTTGCGCCTTCATGAACCATTTCCTAATATCCGACGACTGTGCCACAAAGAACCCAGGAGGAGAAAGATTCAGCCAAGAACAGAGACAACAAGAAACCCTCCCGCGTTGAACCAAGAAAACCCGCAGATGAAATAATGCGCGCAGGAGAACACCACCCAAGAACTCACCATCTCCAACCCGCCCGAAAAGACCGGCTCTTCCCGGACTCGGGATCCGATTCTTGGCGCAGCCGGTGGGGAAAAAGAGAGCCCCCCCCCCCCCCCCACTAGGGTTTTAGGTTGGTGGGGAGCGATCGAGCAGGTCCCTGCTTCCTCCCTCACTCCCTCCGCCCTCGCTTCGTGGGCGCTTCCTCACCGTCGTGTAACCACCGCGCGGTGGGGGAAGAGAAGGAGGCGGCGGCGGAGGTTGGCCGTGGTGGCTCGGGAAGACTCGTCGCGCGAGGGAGAGAGAGGAGGAGAGGAGGGGGGTCGGGTGGTTTGGGGGAAAAGTGGGGAAGCGGCGCACGATTCTGTCCAGGTGGGCGGGAGCCGGGAGGGGGATGGGTGCGTGCGTGGCACGAAGATGGGTTCGCGAGCGGCGAGCGCCACTTTGGGTTGCTTCCAAGTTCCAACGTGTGTTCGTATGAAGTCATAGCGATCCATCTCAACAAAAGAAAAGAAAGTCATGGTGATATTTTTTTTAAAAAAAATGTTACCAAATTTGAGATCATGTTGGCTCTTTTTTAAAAGGAAAGTATTAAACATGTTACAAATTGGTAAAATCGTTTAAATCTAAATGTCACTTCTACACTTAAAATTAAAATTACGTTATGAATTGATATATTGGTAAAAATTGTTTATATTAAAATGTCATTTTACGTAACTAAGCTTGAAGTTTGCTCGTGAATTAGAGTCCATAGTTGAAAGTTATTTTTGAAAGGTAAAACTATTTGGTTTAGAGTTTTGTTGATGTAGACAAAGTACTTTTACAACAAAAGGTGTGCAAATTCTAGCAATGTGTTTACAAAGCATAGCAACAACATAAGAAATCTGTGTAGCATCAAGTTAGTAGTAGATTTATTTAGTTTAGCACTCATATAAAAAATCAGAACCAGACTGGATGGATGTCTGAGTGGCATATGGGTGGGTGTATGTGTCATGTGTTGATGGGCTGTGCCTGTGAGCCAAAGTGATTTTGTTGACACTAGGAATGTAGGGTGGTAATATTTTTTTTAATGAGAGAGTAATCAAAGTTTGGATATCTTATGGAGTCTGATTTTTTCAAATGATTATTTGAGAGCACCATAAGAAAAGTTTTTTTATACTTTAAAGCATGTGATCTAGAGTACTGCTAATGTAGGTAGCAAGTACGAGAAGAACATCAACTTAAAAAAATAAAAACAGACTATTATTTTTCTGATGTGTTTTAGAACATAAGAGTAAGCATAGTGATATTCAATTTTTTTCATCATTTGTTGCTTATATATTATTGTGAGTGTTTATAATGTATATATATGTATCTTCGATATACTTAGAGAAAAATCACAAGTGCTCACTGCCCGTTATTGGCCTTGGCTAGCTTGGCGATGGTGATGAGCTGACCATATGCCAACATTTGCAAGTGATGCTAAACTGTGTTCCAAGATATAGGATATTTGTAATTTACAATATGTACGCTGTGCATTGTCGGATTGGATTTATAGATATCAATATCCAACGTTTTGGAAATACATATGCACATTTTGATGAAAAGATATTAGGAAAACAAGTTTTACATTCTCGGATTAAAGAGTAAGACAAATAATAATAATAATAATCGGGTCTAAGAAAAGAATTTCGAAAGAGGAAGAGTAATAGCAACCGCCCACGTGGAAGCACGAATCCTAAGGCGCCGCTCCCTTGGCCTCCCTCCGCTTCTTCTAGCTTTGCTCTTTCTTTCCGCCGCCCGCGCGTTTTTCCAATTCTTCCCTTTGGTCCGCGCTCCGGCGCAGCGCGCACCGCAGCGCTTCCAGAAGCTGCTGCCGATATGATTCCGCCGGCGAGGCAGTTCTCCCCAGCGGCGGAGAGTTGCGTGGAGCCCACGGCAACAAACTCTGTAACCGCCTGTTCCCCTGCTGCTCTCCCTCCTCGAGGTCGAGGGGCATGTACTTTCTCGCCACGCCGGGCGCTAACCGCCGCAGCCTCCTCCTCCTCCCCACCATGGCCGCGCAATTCTCACCCGCCCACCACCGACTCCGCCTCCGCCTCCTCCCCGCCCATCCCCAGCGGCTGCGGCCGCGTGATCATTTCGACGAACACCTCGTGCGCGCCGCTGCCGCTGCCGTCCACCCCGGCTTCCTCGGCGCAGCCTCGGCGACGACGAGACGAATGTAGACGTGGCGGATCTCTGCTGCCTACGACCCCCACCTTCGCCTCCCCGGAGCAGCCTCCTTGCCGACGACGACACCATCGGGGGCGTGGCTGAGAGGAGGACCGCGCCTCCGCCCGCACCGGCCGGGCTGATTGCAGGATACGCCGACTGGGGGAACTGCTCGCCACGCTTCCAACACGAAGGCGGAGGGCCTCCTATGGACGCTGCGGGACGGCGACGGCTGGGTCGTCCTCGCCGCGGAGATGGTCGAGGCGTACCCGGCCTCCCCGCTCGCGCACTGCGTCGTTGTCCATGCCCACCGCATGCTGGGCTGGGTGTCTTGAGATTAAACTTCCCGATCCTTGTGATCTACATCTCCCTGAGTCTACAGTATGATGGAGGGCTGCAAAATATAGATGCAGAGAATGACGTAAGATGTTGCATTCACCGTGCTAAGACAGCTTGTGGCAGCAAAATGATCATAAGTAAGGTGGTATTGTCAGCTGCACCTGAGGAAGATTTGAAGCTTATTGTCATGGTACTGGCCCAAACTAGAAATGTACACCACCTTGCAATCTGCAAGGCAGGGGTACCGCAGTGGTTTTCATGACAGGCCAATTCCTAGGAGCTCGCACTGATATTGCTTACTTCAGTGGTGAACTTTATGTTCTGGACTATTCCTTTGGTAGCCTCACTGCATTAGATATTGGGGTTGATCAGAAGCAATTGGTGGCAGAGGTCAAGAATGTGAGAAACTACCAACTGCAATGTCTTTGCACGGACAAATCTCCCCATATCTATCATATTGTTTCGTCGAAGTTAGGCCTTCTCTTGATTAAAAGGACATTTAACCCTGAAGACAATAGAGTTCTAAAGGTGGAAATCTGGCTGGTCGAGTTCAAAGGAAATCTCTGCACACTTTGTGAGATGAAAGACCTTGACGGTCAGGCTGTGTTCGTGAGTGAGCGGTCATGCTTCTGCATTAGCAGCTTGGGTACACAGAATATGGAAGCAAATTGTGTCTACTTCTTGGACCTGATCTGCCCCGGTTTATTTGCCGGTGTTTCAGAGTAAGGATACTGCTACAGAGGGTTGAAGTATAGGATATGGGCTGCCACCTTGGAATTAGCTTCTCCGGTGTGGTTTTTTATGTTTGAATAAATCAAATGCTCTTCAAAGATGTGAAGCTGAATCATGTTCTCTTCAAAGATGTGAAGCTGAATAAATGTGTCTACATGTTGTAGGAATGTCTGATCGGATTCTACTGGTTTGGAGATTTATGTTGTGCTTGGAGTTCGGCAGGCTTGGCCTGAATTTTTTGCAAATGATCATGTGTACTGTTGGTATTTGTTTGCACCTGTTAGTATTGCTACATATGGAACTGCATGAATAATGAATGTGAACTAATACCCGAGATAGCAGTGAACTTCGCAGCACAAATTTGGTTGCTTCCGGGGCTGTTTCTGTTGATAAACTTGTGCCGACCTGTGCTTAACCGTACTTTAGCCGCTCTGTTTTCTCTGTTTTTAACAACGACGTTGCTATACTTTGTCGACAAAAAATTAAGGGGGAAAATTTGTTGATTTGTTAGACCTGCTTTGAGATGCGTGTAAACAGGATGGGGTAAAAATCAAAGCGCTGCTATGCGTGTAGGCAGGATGGCGTAAAAATCAAAGCGCCGGCGCAGCGGGTGGGATTCGCAGTGCAATTACGTGCAAATTATCTGTCAACATGTATAGATAAACCCTTAAGGTTGTTCTGTTATTGGGTCGTGTTGGGCTCGGCCTGTTGAGGTGCGTCGTGTAAGCGCCCGAGAAGGTTGTCCGAGTCGCGTGTTGGGATGGCACAGGAGGAAGTCAGGAATCTAGGGGCGTGTTTGGTCGCTGGCACCAAGGTGGCTCGCACCTGTGCGTGCAGGGAGGTCGCTGCCTGGTTTGCCGGACGGGCGAGCGAGCCAGGATGGGCAGGTGCAAAACGCCCGCCCCTCCGAGCCAGGCTGTGGAGGAACGCTGCAAAGGCGCTTCGCTCCTCAGCCAGGGGGAGGGGAAGAGCGACGGGTGTGGATCGCGCGGTGGGTGAGAGGTGCAGCTCTCGGGGCCGGTAGCCGATGCGGTGGCTGCGGTGCGGATTGACGGTGAAGAAGTCTTGGCTGTGTTGGGCGATTGCAGTTCAGTTCGTGACCTCTAGATACACGTAAAACCATATATGGATTACTGTATGATTAATTAATTATCAGTAAAAAAACTTTAAAATTAGTTAATATGATTTTTAAAATAAACTTTTATAGAAAGCATCGGCAAACTGGCTTATCGAATATAGGCCTTTGACCAAAGGCTTTTGTTTGTTCCTTCTCACCCAGTAAGTGAATTAACCCGAAGAATCGCTTGATCAAGATACAACGGCTAGGAGAAAACAGGATGATGTGAAAGAATGACAACACATGAAATTGCTATTAACTACATTAAGTGGGAATGAAATGATGTGTATATTTACATGTAAGTTTTTAGAATGTAATAATAATTGCTATGCTTATATATCCAGCTTTATGTGTTTTAGTAGATTGACGTGATATGCTTACATGTTAATTTTTAAAAATACACTAATAATAATTGCTATACTTACATATTAAGCTTTACATGTTTAGTGAGTGTTGTAGCATAGTTACCCTTATCCTTTGTGTCAAGATAGACAAATATAACTAATATATATATATATAAAGGAATATACACAAAAATATTTTCTATAGTTTACTTAAATACCTCTGGTTGGATCATATAAACAAGGGATAAAAAAAATTCTTCTTTGACATACATACATACATATATATATATATATATATATATATATATATATCAGGACACTCTTATTTTTTTTCACCACAAGACTTGGTTATGTTACTCTATTTCTCCTATATTAGAGTGTCGTGCTCTTAAAATCTTAAAAAATATTTCCTATATATCTCTATTTGGTTTATGCCTAAGCTTATAATAGTGACGTTATCTGTGGGACTAAAAAAACTCTATTTAGGCTAAATTTGAAATCCACCTCATCCGGAATTCTATTTGAAATCTATTTCGTATAACTTCACGCGGAGCACTTAGCCCACTTCTAACTTCGATTGGAGTTGAAGCCTACACCCGGTTTTGGAAGCCTAAGCCTATGCGGTTGGTTTTCGAGTTTACTGCCGTCAAACAGAAACGTATGCTTGTCGAGCCGGCCCGCACAGAGATGGAACGATTATTTACAGTTTGCCGATTGTGCTACTAATTAAACAGATAAGTGCGACTTGCTTTGTGCAACAATTATTTACATTCCTATTGTTAAATATGTAATTCAAATTTTAGCAGAATTAGTTTTATTAGGAATTTAAAACTTTTTTTATTATAAGATTAGTTTTCTAATAGAAAATTATTCTTGTAAGCCACACGAAAAGGTACGATGTTTCTATTATTTTTTGCGTTTTTAATCAACTCAATAATGGTTATTACCGACGTTCGTGGTTTTTCTTATAAGAGTTTTCTATATTAAAATTCATATATCTTTTATCTTATTTTTATCTAACAAGTGGTATCAGGCATTGAAGATTCGACTAATATTCTGTTATTGGCGCGTTCGTCATTCTTATCAATTCAACTTGCTCAACGAGATGAAATTCTAGCGCATCAAGCACCAACTACCAAGTCTACCTCATATTGTCAACTCAATGGTAAACCAAGCACAAAGCAGAGTCAACCTTGGCCAAATCGATTTAAGCTGGTGTTCATTGGTAAAAAAAGAAATTCGTACATAGAAATCATCAACTCGCTTTTGTTCAGATCACATGGAAGTGGTTAAAATTTTGGACGGATTGTGTTGTAGGCACATGGAGATCTTTTACTATGGAGATATATGTACTTTGTTTTTACAACCACGTTTCTGTTAGGGTTTTATTCATGATTTATTTCTAATGACAAGTTTAAAGTATGATAGTGTATTGGTGTTCATATCTCTGTTATATAATTTTAGACTAAGAGAATCATGATTCAATCCCCATGGTGAATTTGAAATATGATTTATCTCTTCTGGATCGAGGGTATTACGGTTTATTCCTAGCGACTATTAAGATGATTTTTATATAAATAAGGAATTCTTGGTAATTGATGATTTTTATACTACAAGAGATAATTCATCTCAATGTAGAGATTGCTAAATATGTGATCTGAATTTCAATTACCAATATATTTAGATTAGTTTTCTCGTATTATACAATTAGTTTCCGACTCTAATATTTTTCTTTTATATACTCTTGTAACACATACGGAAATGGCACAATGATCCAATTATTCTCATGTATTTATAATCAACTTAATAGTGATTATTGTCGGCCAGTGTTTTTTTTAGGATTTTTCATATTAAAATTTGTGTCTTCTTTTTTTCTATTTTTACCTAACACTGATGTTAAAGAAACAAAACTATTACTATGCAAAATCTAAGTTATGGCATAATTTTATTGCATCCTGGTCAGGCTCATCAGAGCCTAGCGCACTATAACAGTTATGCTTGCAAATTCACAATGGTTTGATGACTTAACTTTAACATGCTCGTATGAAAATGTTGATCATCTCCACACGCAAGAATGTCCAGTTACACTTTTTTTTATCTATTCAAGGACTTATTCTACGTTGTTTGATCAGGAAAGTATGAGGATGTCTACGCCGACGAGACAAGGCCTGTACAGTGGAAGCCTCGGCAAGCTGGAGCAAGCCAATCAAGCAGGAACAATTCGATCAAGTTGGAAAACTGCCAGACAGATCCCCCTCGAAATCCAAATCTTTTTACGTGAAAAATGCCGATCGAAATACCATTCGGTATACACATCCAAAAACCTATTCGAAAACCCAGTGTCGAAGCATAGCGAATCCTCGATGGAGTGCACTGTGCGACTTCCTGTTCTCGATCGTGCAGCTCCGCAGTTTGCACTCGACAAAGTTCTTTTCGCATGGCACTAATTCCAATCCACCATCTATTCGAATCCCTTTCGCATGGCATCAATTCAATACACTATCTATTCAGCCTTTTTCCACGTACAAAGGGACTGTCTCCATTTTTTTAAAAAACCCTAAAAATCATATGAATTCTGGATCGTTTTGCTTTGAGACTCATACAAGGCATCTAAACCCTAAAATCCACTCTCCTCCCTCTCTCGACTCCCTCCTCACGCTGCCACCACTATCATCAACGCCGATCACAACTTTGCTTCTACGTCACCACCTTAGCGTGTTACCGTCTGGCCTCGCTAGCTAGTTGAAAGGCGTCAACGTTGTCTTGCCTTTATTGTTAATACTGGTCCACTGCCTGCTTTCGACCCCACGCTTTGGCGGTAGCACCGTCACCTTGTCACCTGACCGTTTTGCCGCCCACAGCCAGAGCGTCATTTCTCATGGTTGTCACTTTAAGCCTAGACATGTCCCTTCATTCTCTCCCAACCCAGGACCTTAAACCTAATAAGTTAGGTCGTCGCTGGTCGCCAAAGTTAGAGAGAAGGATCGGGGATCGTCAGAGCATAAATCGTGAAGCAAATTAAAGTTAGAAATTTGTAAAATTTTAACCCTAATTTTCTATCGATAGACATCCGCACCCGCTGCCTTCGATCGCGACTACGCATCCGCCATCGACACCGCGCCCTACGAACAAACGATTCCGCCCTCATTTCGGCCGATCAGAAGCGCGTATTCGAAGATGCAACAAGATCGGCTGGGCCAACAAGCACAACACGCCGGCATCAACGTCCTCATCTCGAAGGAATACGTCCCAGGCGAGCTGCTGTTCAAGAAACCAACATCTAATCACAAGATTTTGGCCTTCCGAAATCACAAATACAGATAAGTATATTATCGCTTGATACAATGCTAAAACCAAAACCCGAAATATACATGTGCAAAGGGCCTCTGCATTTCCACAAGCCTCGAGCACAAGACCAAAAAAAAAAAAAAACTGCTCATTGATGCACGTCAGAATAGAAACATATATACTGGACAATAGGCAAAGCAAGAAAATAGTATAGTTCTGTTGCTTCCAAGGAAACGCTCTGTCGTGAATTTTTATTTTGCAGAACGCAGCAAATCGAACAACCACTTCGAGCGACTCTGCCATAGGTGTAGGGACTATCTTCAAAATATTTTTACATGTGCTCTATGCTTAGCCACACTAGTTTATTATTACGATAATACCAACACATTCTATCCGATCTAGTATATCTCAATGAAATCGATCTATCAACATATTAAACACATTAATATCGATTTATATTTCGTTCGAGAGAGGATTACTATTATGCCAGTTGTTCTGAGCGTCTTTTTTGTTTTTTTACCTCAGTTCTAACCTCAGCGTCCACTTAACCATCGTTGTAAGTGTGTTAGTTTTATATTATTTTTAGTATTACATCGTTTTTATATTATTTTTAGTATTGTATTGTCAATGATTTCTGAGTAACGTCTCAATTGCTATAAATGGGCTTTATAAAATATTTTGATATATATATTGTGCTTTCTTTCTTGCTTAAACGTTTTCACCCCGTCCACGGGCGAGCACTTCTGCGTGCTTCTCCTCTCGGCGGCGGAGGAGGCAGCCGCCGTCGTCGTCGGCTCGGCGAACGGGTGGCTGTTCACCACTGACAGGGCGGCCAACCCCTTACCTCCTCAACCCGCTCACCGGCGCCCGCGCCGCGCTCCCGCCCATCACGACGCTCGAGCGCATCAAGGGCAGGAGGTTCGTATTAAAACCCGGCGACGGTGGCTGCCGGGGCGTCGCGTACGACGTCGACTTCGGCTGGCCGGGCCACTGGGACGTCAAGCCGATCATGGCGCGGAAAGCGAGGCAGTGGATGTACCGCCGGGTCGTGCTGTCGGCGAGCCCTTCCTCCACCGCCGACGGCGGCAGCGGCTGCGTCGTCCTGCTGCTGCACATGCCGCACCAGGAGCTCTCCTTCGCCAGGCCGGGCGACGAGGGCTGGACCCCGCTCGCCGGCATCTGGGAGAGCCGCAGCGGCGGCTTCCTCGACGCCGTCTACAACCCTGACGATGGCCTGTTCTACGTGCTGCAGGACGTCGGCTTCTGGGGCGACACCGAGGTGCACTCCCTCGACCTCGCCGAGCCTTCGTCTCCCGTGGCCACGACGCTCATGTACACGACGCCGCCGTGTCCGTGCAACGCTCGGATCAAGATGGTGATGAGCAGGTACCTCGCCGCCACGCCGCGCGGCGACCTCCTCGCGGAGCGGAGATGGTGCAAATGGGCGACGAACCTAACAAGGGAGCACATCCCCAGCGACCCGCGCGTCGCCACCGACGAGGAGAGGATCTACGATGTGAGGACGACGGAGATACACCTCCTTAGGCTCGACATCCGCCGGTATGAGCAGGAGAAGCTCCCCGGCGGCGTGGGGGACGACCTCACGCTGTTCCTCGGCCATGCCGCCACCGCCTGCCTCCGCCTCGAGGACTACCCCATGTTCCGCGGCAACTGCGCCTACCTCATCGACGACAGCGACCAGATGCACCCGCCGTACAAGCGGCTGGACCTTGGTGCGTGGGAGTTCGGGAGCAAAGGCGGCGGGAGGTTGACGAAGCTTCGGGACACGTGGCCCCTCCATCATCCTTGGCAAGATAATTCTCCGACTCCTATTTGGTTTACGCCATCGCTAGATTAGCGCATCTTCAATGCAAGGTCAATGCAAGGTGCTAGTAATATATACAAGATCATCAAGAAGCTAGATGAGGATTTGTCCAGCACATGAACTGTGTAATTATGTGATTATGTGTGGCTGCAAGATGTTTTTTTTTATCGAATACACAAGAGTATTGTGTATCATGTATTAAGTAGTGGCTGCAAGATGTGTAATTAGAAGCGTAAGCATTATTAAGCACCGTTGCTTCAGGATTAGCATCCTCGTCATTATCTAGAAAAAGGATTAGCATCCTCGAGTCATATCCTGTATTTCCTATATGTTATGAAAAAAAATCATGTGTTTTGACAAACAATTCTTCAAATATTTGCACTACAAATGGCCTGAGACTGAGAGGCTGTGCAAACCACGCAGCAAAGCAAACAGTGACCACTGAACTAGCTAGAGAGCGCACTTCACGGTTCCCCAATATTTGTTTCAATATTTAAAGTTCCAGCTGAATGATTCAAGCAAGCTTTTAACTCCACATTTAAACAGACAACATTAGGAATCCAGAAACCAACAGTTGCAACAGGTGACAACTGAAGAATGACATACTGGGCAGGGAGAATCAACTTATAACACAAATTCACAAATTGCATTGATGTCCTGCAACAGTCCTAGTATGCCCATTGAAATATAAATCCAATATAGACTAGAATTGAAATTTGAACATGAACAAATTTTCAAGCAATATACAATGGCATGCTTAATGACAAGCTGAAAAAAAAAGATGTCTACTCCGGAAATGACAAATCCACGGTACCTTTGAGCCAATCAACCTTCCATGAAGCACACACCTCACTATTCACAAGACTGCAAGAAGGGATTAAATAACAAAATGTGCAATCAAATCAACCTTGGACTGGAACTTCATTTGAAGCAACCAAAGTGGAGGCCCGGTCGGGAAGTTGCATCTTCAATACCATGTTCAACATTGAGCCCTTCTGGGGCAGAAGGTTCAGCTGGAGGGATTTCAACCAGGTTGTCTTGCAATTGCTCTACCTTGGCTCTTGGAGCTTTCAATTTTGTGTTTGAGGTTTTCTGCTTTGTAACAAGGGGTTTTGTCTCAGTCTTTGCAGTGGCAGATGCTTGGGAAGGAGTTTTTGCAACTGATCTTTGAGCAGGCTTTCTGGAAGTAACACGAGGTTTGTTATATTTTGTACTTTCGGTCACTTTGGCTGAATTAGTTATGCTCCGTGGACTTTCACATGATACAGAACCATCGGCAGAAGCAGCAGTAGCAGAATTGATTGGCTTGTGCCGGCCAAGCTTTGGTGACCTAGCACGTGTTGGTGGGATCTGCAAATGGTCACATGGATTGGTTTCATTATTACTTTACAAATGTGCAGAGGAACAGGATCTTCTGAAAGAATTTCAGTGTCATACTCAAGGAAACTGAATATCAAAAAGAAAAAATAAAGAGAAACTTAGATCTGAGTTTCAACCCATAAGAAACCAGAGAAGTTGTTTACAATTTTCTGAATTATGAATGACTTGCTCTGTTGCTCAGCTATTACAAAAAACAAAATTGTGATGTGCTCACTTGCCATAAAATGGCAAAGGTGGTTTTGCTAGCATCTGGCTTGGATGGAGAACAAGCCAAGTATTTGTTTGGAGTCTCAGATTAAATTGCCTTGCGAACTACAAATCTCAGTGATTGTTCCAAAAAAAATTCAAACATATTTTGATGGATGATTGTATACATTAGGCAGTTCGGGGATTCAAAACCATGTAAAATAAATACTCAAAAGGTATAAATTGACAAGGTGGAACCTGCCATCGTATAGAAATAGTACCAAGACTGGCAAGAAAAATGCTTGGCATACTCAATCACTACAGTAAAGGCACTGAAAGTTGTACAGTTACTTCAAGTTCGATGCTGAGCGCAATACTATTATGAAGATCAAGTGAAGCATAACTAATATTATGCCAGAAGATATAGTAAAGCATATAAAATTATGCACACGCCTGCTCTGGATGCTTACTAGCTAAGTTTCCACTCCATAGGTAGGCCTCTTTCTCTAGGAACTGGACCCAGCTCAGTTGGTGGGAGGTGTGGGTAACACTCCCATCACCTAAGTACAGACCTCTTGGACTTACGTCTAGTTCCTATTTTATCAGTTATCACATATCTATCTGCACTATAACAGGATTAAATTTCAAACTTCATTGTAGGATCACTGAAGGCCACCAACAAACATTTCTTAGTTTATAAGTTTATGCTGTATTGAAATTGGAAACAAGCAAATATGAGATTGAAACCAAAAGATGACAGTGAACAGAAAAATATGAGGTAGCACTCCTAGAAGGCTTACAATTTAAGGTGTTTTCATAACAGTAGAACATACAGCCAACCTTAACGAGGCATTTTGATTGTTACGTTCAACATTCTGCATTTTAAGCATTAAAATCATCTCAAATGTAATACAGCTTGAAATTGAATAAAACACAAATGTTTGTTGAACTAAAAGCACAAGGTCAAATATCAACATATGGCTAGTAAGCAAGTTTTTGTTAACACGTCTTCACCCTTAACACCTCCAAGCATGTTGTTAATAAACAAGTTCTAGTATATTAAGCTAGAGACAGACAGTATGTAATGCTTCTTTCAGCATGTAATAACAGGAAATAGAAATGAATGATTATTCTTTAATCTTTATTGTATGATGAACAGAGTAGAAATGCCCATGCAAAGTTGTCAATGCATGTTTGGTGAGAATATTGCATTCATACAGAAAGGTGGGTGCACTAGAACTCTAGAAGTCTTGTGCAATTTTTTTTGTCAAATATATGAGTTACCTTTTTTAACTCAACTTTAGGAGGCTGCTCCTTGTAAAAGCTTGGCATGGGTGTCGCTTTAAATGTCAGGCTTTTCCTAAGCAGTTTGATCTCAGCCTCTTGGCTCTCCTGAGTAACAGATTAATTTTCAGATCAAAGTGATACAAATATTCAAAAGTTTTAGATAAATGATACCAAAGAAGTTCTCACTTTAGATTTTTCCTGTAAATTCGTTTGTTCAAGCTCCTTTGCATGGATTCTCTCTTCAAGCTTTTGGTAGAACTGAAAGAAAGTCAGCACTACACCTGGTCAGTATAAGGAAAAAAGAACGCAAATGAACATATGGATTTGCAGAACGCCTTTATGGGTATAATGTACCTCCTTTCTCTTCTCAGCACGCTCCTGCAATCTGAAACTAAAACCAGAGGCAGCAGCACTCTTGCGCTGTGCCGCTGCTCGGGGAGTATTGGTACTCCTGCAAGAACAATAAATGACCATGTTTCATGTTAATAACAACACAGGACATAAAAAATGAGCAACTATCATGAAAATAAGAATGCTTTACGATGTGGTGGAGTGCACATCATCCTCCATTTTCCCTGGCAGAGTCTGTTGCAAAGCATTGGTGTTCTCACTTGACCTGATATAAAAGATCAATCATTTCAGGACAAACAAACAGCAAACAACACTATAATGGATTATGAGCTGAGCAGCAGTATCATTTTTTTGGCAAGCATCACACAACTTGGACGGACATTAATTGCATGGTGCTAACTAAACAACAACTGAAATTGCAATGCACAAGGAAGAAAAGGACGGCCCAAATTGTTGGTTGGTGACAGAACTGACACTTACTCCTGGGGGGCTTCAGAAGAAGCATCGTTTGCAGGTGCGTCCACTGGTCCAGATTTAACAAGCTACATCACAGAAATCTGCAATTAATTTTTACTGCATTGCAACTAAAAATTGACAAGCTTGTGACTTGCAGAGGATCACTCAAGAATCCGAGCTTTACCAAGGAGCGGCAAGCAGCAGTCGTCCGAGCAGAATTCACCTTCTTCTCCACAGCCCGCCCTGCAATTCAGTCCAAATTCAGTAAACGAAACAGCGAACATCACAATCCGAGCAAAGAACAAATCCCCTACTAACCAGCCGCCTTCTCCGATCCATTTGACACAGCAGCACCCTTCCCCTCCGTCTTGGCCTGCTTCGGTGTTGCCGCCGCCACAGCCGCGCTGGCCTTCTTGGCAACCGCCCCTCTCGCCGGGAACGACGCGCTTTGTGACAGCACGGGATTCTTCCCCCGCGCCGCCGCGCCGGCCACCTTGCCGTTCGACACCGCCACCTTTCCTTTCCTCGCCACGGCCGCACGCCCTGATCCACCATTCTGAGCACAGAGAGAGACCAAAACCCAGAGAGTTAGCAAGGAACACTACCACCGCCGCCGCCGCCACACTCACCGTCACCGGAGAGTAAACCAAAGCACCAGAATTCCGCGATCCCGCACCTTGGCCGCCGTCACCTCGGTCGCCGGCGCATCCGCCGCCTCAGATCCACCCGCCACCTGCTCCCCACCAGCGAGATCCCCCTCCCCCTCCCCACCATCCACACCACCTTGCCCTTCCCCCTCCACCACCACCCCCGCCGCTTTCTCCCCGCCAGCCTTCACCACAACATAATCCTCCGCCACCACCTCCACCCCATTCACCTTCACCTCATCCCCTTCCATCCGACCCCCACCTCTCAGATCCGCTCCCAACACACACAAACACCGATCACGCCCAAGATTCAGCTCAACCCACTCTGCCACTACACCACACTGATCAGTGCGGGAGCGGGGAGGCCATCGACGGATGGACCGATCGCCGACGAGGGGGATCACACCAGATCAGTGTGGGAAGGGAGGAAGTGGAGGAGAAGGCAACCACCCAACCACCACCCACCACTGGCGCTGGCGATGCTGGGCTGGCAGCTGCTGCGGCTGCGGCGTAGGGAGAGGTTGGGGGAGAAGAGGGGTGGGGGTGAGTTGGTGGTGACACGAGGGAGACGGGACGTCATAGCCGTTCGCGAGACTGGACGGTTTTCCTGCCGTTTTTGGTGTGGACGGTTTTGCCCCCACTTCGCCTCGCTCTTCCCTGCCGTTTGCTTGCTGTTGCGTGTGCTTCCGCACCCGTGCAACCACCCACCCCCACCTTCCGGACGATGGGAGGAGTAGAGGACGTCTGGGTTGCCACTGTGTCACCTGTTGATCGATTTGTACTTTTGCGAGCATAAGTTAATTCGTGAATGTTGCTAGTACTACTGCAGGTATGTACTGTGATTCGTTTGGTTTAGGCCAAATCATTTGAGTTAGGTTTTGTTTGGCACTACCTCGACTGTAAGATTTTTTTTTGAAGTTAGGTATTTTTAGCTCTACAAATCTATAGATTTATATATCTACCTATAATTATATTAACATTTGAATGAATCAATTCTTTATTTTATTTTAGAAGAAATATAAAATTATAAATTTAACCTACAACCTTTAAATCATGTGTAGATGATTTAGAGCTATGATTCTTCTGACACATAGCTGCGGTTGTTTTTATCCGCTAATACGAAAAGGTGCTAGAAGCACTTGGTAAGTAGTAGCTAGTTCGTATTTAGGCATGAAAGGATCGATAATTACTCCCTCCTTCTAAGATTGTTCACGTATAAGCAAAAACAAATTCCAAGATTGATATGATGTTTGGAGGGCGCGCCTTTTTCTTTGGTAAAAGTTTGTTGCGCGTGGCTGTTCTCCGGATCAATAAAATCCCTACGCGTAATGTTTCTTCTCCTCCGTGCACCATTTTTTCTCCACGGCAAGACGATGGACGAAGGACTCGTGTGTGCAGTCAACTGGGCGCCTGACTCTAGCGATGAAGTAGATGACATTGTCACGGTCGCTGTGGCCATAGAGCAAGGCGGTGGATTCCCTCGCTCCCGAAAGCGAGCATCATGGCGGGAGGTGATGCACCGACGAGAGGGATCAATGCGCGGGCCCTCGGGGCCATGGTACGGCTTCTTCGATGCGGATTAAATGGATTATGTGGGGGTTTTGTTCTCCTCCAGCTTGGCGTCCAGACAAAATACGTTGATCAAAGAGAGGATATCTCTTTTTTAAAAAAAAAACCAATTTTATGCACTCAAACTATTTTGTTAAACCACTTAACAATAGTTTAGGCTTATTTTGTGGTCTTTGTGTCTACATAACAACCTTTTTAAAACGTGAAAATGTTCTGCTATATACATGAGCGCCTAAAGTGGTACTGGCTTCTGCTTGCAGTCCACCCCAAAACTTCAGCAGCGAAACGAAAGCCTCTCACGAAGGAATCTAAAAATTAACCTGGCAATGGCATCAACGGACCAACCATACTTCCATTCCACCCGCCAGCACAGCTCAACGAGAGAATAATTGCCGCGTCAGCCAGCCAGCCAGCCACAGATCGATCGCCGCGCGGCAGCAGGCACGTACTAGGTAGTAGTAGTAGTACAGGGGTACGACGAGAGCGAGAGCCGTCTCCTACCTTGCGGGCGCGCGGCTGGGCTGCGTGCGGGTGAAGCGGATGTGGGACGGCTGCCAGTTTGTCCGGACGCTCGTTGCCACCGAACTGCTTAGCGAGTCAGCTCCGCGTTTTCCATGTTTTTTTGTTTTTTGTTTTGGTGGGGGGTGGCTTTGGGATTTTGTGGCTCGGAGTTCCGCTTGTCCGGATCGATGGATCGAACGTCCAGGGTGGAACAAACCGCCGCATGCGTGCGTGCCCCGGTGGAGGCGGAGCACACCGCCGTTCCAATCAGCCAACTGCGAGGCGCCGCCGTTGGGTGGAACTTGGAACGCTACTAGTTTTCATGTACAGGTAAATAGTTTCCTGATCTTTTTCATCCATCGGCTTAGAGCTTTTAGTTTGACTATATTAGATCCAAAATGATAATGTAATTAAATGAAAATTGCCAAGTTCTACAAATATTTAGAGTTTACTCGGGTTAGAGGAAAAATGAAGGATTTGAATTACTAATAATTTATTTCTATAAGTGACATTCGGTTTATAGGAATGAAATATATGAAAAGCAAAAGGAATTTTTATTTCCTAAGTTGTAGAGAGAAAACATAAAAAAATTATATCCACTAAAATCTCTTAGAAAAAAATCTATATAAATTAATGTCTATATACATTTATATTCCTTTATTTTTCCTATTTATATGGGTTAAATTTTTTCTAAACCAAACAAGCCATTAAAAAAAGCCTCTCGTGTTTTTTTCCCGCACACGTCTGTCTGCATAGTTCACCGACGAATAAATTGGGTTGTTTCATGTAAAAAATCTTATAAATATACAAAGTACAAAGGACCAAATCGTCCGATACGGATCAAGGCGGATTTTCTCGTTTTGGCGGTGAAAATCAAGTTAGTGGTCTCGCTTGATTCTCAACACAATCTCTTTTAAACGCACGTCTCGCTTGATTCTCAACACAATCTCTTTTAAACGCACGCTTGAGAAAACTACACCCACTCGTCACTAGCTTCACCGCTACTACATTTTAGTCTCCACATACAAAAGCATGTGGCCACTGTGTTAAAAGATGAACGTTCTCGCTGTCCAGTAATAATGACGGTAATCCCGATGGATTAGGATAGCTAGATCTCTCTTGTCCAAATCCAAATGGAGAGTGCCGTACAAGCTAACAATACAGAGAAAATTATTAGTTAATTCGTATTCAGTCAAAATTTCCCTCCTCTTTTCGCTTTGACAAAGCCGCAGGCAGGCCCAGGTAGAATGCGACATAAAGTGTGGCCTAATCATCGCTTAATTATACAAGTGATTCATCATAACTGTATAAATTCTTAGTGAAAAAACGATATTAATCCAAGATTATGTTCGAAAAATTGTGAGTACATTTGTTATGATTTTCCTTTTCATAATATCATGAATACTATTATAATCTCCCTTTCTATGAAGAGAAGTTGATCTAAAACTAATAAACCTTTCTGCAATGGCATGGAAATTACTAATTAACCGGGGAAAAAATATAAAGATTTGTGTATCAAGATCATGTGGGTGTAGATAATAATAATAATAATATAGATTAATTGATAGTTTATTTAAAACTTGCTAAATAAAGATTAAAATAAACTACATGTTTGCTAATATTCCTTGTTAATTATGAGTTTTTTGGACAATTTTGTCCTTGTAATATTTAAAGATAAAATAAGATAGAATTATATGTAGAAGGCTTATTTTAATTTGTAATATTAAAAACATGAAAGAGTAGTAGATAAAAAAGAGTAGGTGATAAAAAGAAATACTATACTACTTCTGTCTAAAAACATTACTTTTAGATATAAATATGGACAAATTGTCTTGATTTATGTCTAAAAATACTTTAAGATAGAGGTAGTACACTAGAGTTAGTGGGTGACAAATTCACTTTTTTTTGACAGGAGTATAGATACTATAGCATATTTTGAAATAATAAGGAATTGTACATCCAACAAGTTCAATTTCAAATAAACTATAATCTTATTTCCACTACTTTTAGTGATATATATGATGAGAAAATTTGTGACCACGTGCATCACTACCACATAAAACAACTTCAGTGGTTGCGAACTCACATCTATGCTAGGTCCTAACTGGCACAAAACGCACCTATCCGACACTAATGAGGGTGATGAGTGAAAAAAACAACTGAGCCTCATCCAAATCATATACCAAATATCTAAATTAATAACAATCAAATACATGTCCCAGTTCCATACTAAATGTCCAAATTAATACACAGAAACATATCCTCCAAATAAACATCTCACATATCAACATACACACTATAAAATCAATATGCACATATAAGAAAAGCAAATCAACATCACAGATCATTCTAACACAACAAATCCTAAGTCACCACCACTGGGGCCATCGATCTCCCTCAAACTCCCTATTTGCCAGATACACCGCCTGCTCCTCATCTTCCTCTACCAAGTCATTGTTGTCATCATCGTCATCGTGGTCATCGTTAAACCAGGTCAAACCCGCTGCCTCTTCTTGCTCGTCCTTCCCTTCTCTTCTCTGTTACAATGGACGAGGCGGCGTAGGAGCTAGATTTGGTGGCCCCAAGCTCAGGACAGGCCTGAGCTCAAGGATCACTAGATTTGGTCATGTGTGGCCTTTTCCATCATGAATTAGTGACGCTGGCTAGGGAGTGGGAGGCACGGAGAAAGGAGGAAGCGAGGGCATGCAGCGCCATAGCAGCTAGGATGTGTTCGGATCCGGTGGCCCATGGTGTAGTGGGGCCAAGGGGAGAGGCGTGGTGACTAGTGGAGAAGGAGAGAGAGAGGCGGAGCGTTCGACGATGAGGAAGAAAGGGAGTTATCACTGCTTCCACTACCAGTGGGCTCTTAAGCCTCGCTGTCAGTCCTACGAGGATGACTGTCACTACCGCTGCTTGGTGCATGTGATAGGGAGTGAGAGCATCTGGGGAGAGAAGGAAAATAATGAGAGAGAGGGATAAGAGAAAATGAGAGAGATGGAGGTCATGTGATCCTAGGAAAAGAATAAAAGAGGGATTGAGAGAACATTTCTTGCTTGGATTTTCAGGACTTGGCTTTATCAATGCACTTTTAAAACACTAGCACTGATGTGCCACACATATATGCCGATTCATTAAAATATCCGGTCCTAATGCTTGTTTTAATGAACCAATACTGATATTTGTCTCTTGAATACCACTATTTTTAAAGACTATAGCACATGGGGTTTAAGGATGGGAACGTGCCAGATTTAGTTTAACTGGTATTAATGAGGATGGTACTGATACGCTGTTATGTAGTAGTTCATGTTAGACTTTGAAAATAAAATGCAAAATAGTTATTGAAAAGAGTATCAATGCGTACATTGCTTGTGAACTTTCGATCGATAGACATATTGTTGCTTCGTTCAAAGGTCAATCAATTTATCCATTAAATTTTAATGTTAGTTGCTGTCGACCAGCTAGCTAGCGTATACGTTCAACAATATTAGATCACTCTGCTAGTACTTCATTTCTCTCTCTCTAGATAATATCTAAAAAATGAGGCATTTGGTTGATTTATTCTTATACTACATTATATTGATTGAACAAACTAACCAGAACATTTTATAGTGATATGCATGTGTGGTGTGTCCTACTGTGTCTCTTTAATAATCGGGTTTAGCACGTTCGAGATCACAGGTTCACAATCACTAGTCGAAAAGGAGTTCTAAAAATAAATAAATATTTCGTGCACCCTTGATGTTAGACTTGCCAACAAGACATGGAATATGTGTACATGGGAGACATTATTATTATTACTGTTATGTGCTCTTGAACAAAATAGTATTAATTTATACATTGGATGTCCCAAAAATATTTGGTTTTCATTAGGGGTGAAAATGGTCAGAAACTATCAGAAAACACCTTGAACCATTTCCGTGACCATATTTTTCCTGGAAAACAGAATAAAAACAAAGGTAGACCAGACATGAAAATGGTATAGAAAATATTGGAAAGTTGAAATGAAAATATAGGAAGTCGACAATTAATTTTAAAAACATTAAACCACACAATCAAATATTTAACTTACATAATTATATATGATGCTTACAGCGTATAAATTACGAACTTAGTCATATATTATAAAAATAGAGATTTGGCTAAGAAGTTAATGGCCATCTATGCTACTTTCGCTGACCACAGTTTTTACCAGTTTAGTTGGTAGGTTAAGTTAGACACCACCTATATAGTGTGAGCTACTCGTTGGCAATACAATTTAATTGGAATAGAGTTATTACTCATTTTGAGGCCTAAATGAGTATAAATCTTCATGTGTGCATCTCTATGGGTAACTGGTATCCAATGATCCCTATGCCTTAGAATATTGTACTCAGTCTTATTCATCGATAATTGGCGCGCTAGGTAGGGCCTAATATTCCAAAGGATTCGTCGAGATGCCACTAACAAGCGGATTTTCCTATGAAGGCTTTTACATTTATGTCATTGTTTTGTATTGGTAATAATAAAAGGGGTTATGCAAAAGACTTAAAAGTGGATGAATGAAGAAGAAAAAGATTTAGACATGTTCAGGCTTTCGATATGAGATAATACCCTACTTCTATTTTGGTAGATTATATTCCACCAATTATATTGTGGATGTTGAACATTGATGATCGTTTTGTCCTTGATGAGGCTACTTGCCTCCCCTTATATATTGTGAGGGCAGGGTTATAAGGTAGGAACTCAACTGGATATTCTTTAGTTTCATTTTCTATTATATAGAATTATTCAAATATGATTTCATACCATATCTTAGAGTATAAGGAATTTTAGCAATTGAGTTCTGCTCTATCTCATATTATATGCATCCGGCCTACCTCCTATCTCTTGTTGGATAAGTAGACCATGTAAGTATTTAGTTTTCATATTCTGCATAGTAGCCCCTGAGTCCTTCATAATCAAGTTGTAGTCTTTCTTGCTGTCTATGACCAATGTCGAGTGCTTCAATCCTTCTTATGAATTCTTCCCAAGTGCTTCCTTATTGAGTCCTCCTTGATACTTTGCAATGAGGCTGTGGAGGGCTTCCATCAATAGAAGAAATAGGTGCATGGAATATATGCACCTATGAGGTGTAGCCTCTGACTCTATGATTAGTTGGGAAACAACTAAATGTAGAGTCAAGTATGACTGTACCCAAAAAATGAATTGCTAGGTGTAGCCTCTGACTCTGTGCTTAGTTGGGAAACAACTAAATATAGAGTTAAGAATAATTATTCTTTGTTGCTGAGTGGCTATCATCCGAGTGCTATACATCAAGTACCAGTGCCCCGAGTGCTTCAAACCGAGCACAATGTGTCTAAGTGGTTTTGCCCTCGAGTGGTATGCTTGTAGCACATCATATCAGAAATAAATAATATGCATAGCACAAAGCTCAATGCATCATAGTCTGGTGTTCTCAAATAACATCTACATCCTAAATTTATTGGTGACTAGATATTGGCTTTTTTTAAGAGCATGTTATTCATACCTGAAAAATTATGATACTTGATTTTAGCTATTTCATAGCAACCAAGTTATGTCATAAATTTGTGAAGCATTTGGCCAAAACAACATTTGGATCATGTGGATATCACAACCCATCTTAGGTCAACTAGGCTTGCCAAGTTCACAGTTGCCTTTTAGCAAATGGGCCTTAAATACTCAGGCCTAAGCCCATCATGCTTAAGAAAACCTTTTATTAACGAGCAACATAGGGAACTTATCGTTCCCCACACCATGCCTCTTCATCTTCCTCACCAACGTCGCTCCATGCTTTACTTCGCTTCCCAAATCTCATCCTACTATTTAAAAGCTAGGGTTTGAGATTCCCATCACTTCTTCTTTCGCAACTCTTACTCTAAGCCTCTGCTTAGATCTAGGGCTAGGGTTTCCATTTACTCCATATACTTTTTCTCTAGCTCTTGAAGATCCTCCGCAATGGTCACCTCAAGCAACGCTACCTATGAACTCCCACTTGATGACTGGTAGGTGTCAATCACAACTGAAAGGCGGTTGAAATCAGTGGTGACTATTGGTGCGCTCCCAGCGAAAGGACTCATCAGGTGGCGACCCACATCGGGTAAGCCCTTTCCAACCCTTGAAACCCACAAGGTTGTGGTCTTTGAATCTTTCTTTTAATGTACTTTTAGTCTTTTAGTTTCATCTTTTCTTTGTGACCTTCTTGATTTTTACAAAATCGAACTCATCCACTTGAATCCCAATTCTATTATCCATATCACCATCTTTTTCTATGTCTTTGAAGCCTACTCTTCTCTTCCTTCTTTCATAGACCTGGAGTGGTTTTACTGCCCCAACCTCAACTCTTCTCTTCGTTCTTTTGTTGGGCATGCCCCCAAAGTTCAAGATTCTTGGTCTTCCCTTCCTTCTTTTGAAGAATTTATCCAAGTCATTTCACTATTGAAATTACTTGGTGATCTTAAAAAGAATGGGTTGATTGGCATCTAGGTAGTTCATCATTTTGTCCTCCATCGCCTCCAACCTTTAAAAGACCAAATCCATCTAGCATTTGAATACACTGGCCCAACTAATTTCACTTGGGAATCGCTTGATCCCCTAAAGCCATCTAAAATTTTTGATCGGGTTCATAAACTATTCATCTCTAGGATTGTAATTAATGCTCAAGGCAGTGACTTGCCAAGGCCATTCAACGTCTACTACCTCCCTCTAAATGTAAGTTCTAAATAACTCATTTATTTCTTCTCTTTTCTTTAAGTTCAACTTCTCCTGACTGTAGGATAGCAAGAAGTTCATCTCCCATCCTCTTAGCCAAGCAAACCAATAAACTTGGAAGCTAGCTGCTTCCCCTTCTACTGAAGAGCCAACTACCAAGAGGCCCAAGAAGGATCTAGCAGTTGATCCAGATGAAGAGAGCATGATTTCAGAAGATCATACTCTAGCTCCGAAGTCCCAACCAAAAAAAGCCCCTAACTTCTTCGCCACTCAAACTGAACACTCGAGGCTTCCGTTTCAGAACATCTTCAAGGTAAAACAAATCCTCTATGCTATTTGGTCCATTTGTATAAAACCTTCTTATCTTCATATAAAAATAGGAGGCCAAGTGACATCGCCACGACCGAGTCAGCTGATGGGGTTAGCTCTACACTACTGACTAAAGATCAAGCCAGAGGCTAGGCGGCTCGAGCAACCAACCTGAAGACCAATCGAGATATGCCTCCTCTAGGTTGGATTTGGAGACCCAACTTGAAGCTCAACAAACTATGAACCAACCAGAAGCTAGTACGGAATGGGAGACTTCTCACTAGTCGAAGATTGATCTAGAAGTTGAAGCATCTCCTCATCATTCCTCTGCTACCTCTATCGAAGATGTAGAAGAAATCCCTCACTAACAATTAGCCTTAAAGGTAACTAGTTAAGAACACTATAATCTGATCAAGATTAGTTGGCACAACCTAGATGGCTAGGAAGAATGGATCATTGTCAATGAAGCGGCCAAAGATGAAGAGAAAGCCACAATGCAACATCATGTGGCACAGTTGGCAAAGCTTCTAGAGTTATGTATAATCTTCAAGTCTTCTGCAACTCAATATTTTTGAATCCTTATCCTTTATTACTAACTTCTTCTGTAGAGAATCATTACATGTTCTTAGGCAAAATCCAAAGCTCTGTGCCATCTCAATCCTCAAATTGCTAGTTTGAATGAGATAAGAAAGGATCAGGATGAAATCTTAATTAAGGCCAAGGCACGCAAGACTCAACTGTCAGCTAAACTCTCAGAGATATGTGAAACCAAATTTGATGATCTTGGAACCATTGGAGGTAAGTCTTATATCGTAAGTTTATTTCAAGTTCTCTTTCACTTGACTACTTTTCCACTCTGTAGCTCATGATCACAAGATAACTAAATTAACAAATTCCAATGCAAAGCTTGAGCAAGAGATTGATGCTTTGAAGACTGCTAAGGCAACACTCGAGCTTCAATTTGAAGGTATTTGTACTTGGGCTATTTTTGTCTTGGGTTATATTACATTATCCTCAAATCATGTCTTTTGTATTTATAGAGTATAAAGCTTCAATGCAAGATTAGCTCTAGGAATCCACTTGGCAATCTCCAGAAGCTGTGGCTAGTCGAGATACCATCATAGAAGCTGTTAAATCTCTGTTGGATGTCTTGTACTCAGATGACGCCGGGCCAAGCTTAGGCGATGCTGGAACAACTCCTCAATTAGCTGAAGATTGCCCTAGAAGACTTAGAAGCAGCTAGTGAAGGAAAAGGCCACCTTGAGCTCTAGCCAATCTTTTGCTATAGTGAAATCATTATACCCTTGAGTGGATATCATAGCAGTCGGTGAGGGCTTTGCATCTAATTGTTCAGAAGAATAAACCCTAGCCTTGATAGATGAGGTCCAAGATTTGTTGATAGCATTAAACTATAATTGAAATGTGCAAATAATTAGTAGTATCCGACTGATGTGTAATATAATATTTTAAGTTGTTATGGAAAATTTTATGTTTATTATCTATCTCATTCGACTGATTTGCTTGATTAGTACTTAGCACCTTGTGTTATATATTCTATCTGACTAGCCCCTGAATGCTAAGAGTTGGCACAAAGGACAAGCCCCATAAATAGTAAATAGAGCTTCCCTACTTAGTGTTGTTCCCTTTCAATGTTTGTCGCAAACAAGATATTTGGAAAAAATAGGAAACAATTCTCAAAAGATATGTGATATATTATATGCAACACCTAACTAACCACTCAAGTAAGGAACCACTTGTTGTAGGCCGTCAGAGTAAAGGAAATTACAATATGATGAAATACAATAATTAAGTATAGAAAAGATGTAGCTATTCTATATTCCATGAATTGTCCACTATCGTCTCATCTTCTCACATAAGTTTATAAACCCTTGGACATCTAACCTTTGCAATAATGTATTACCTTTCCCAAATGGGAGATACTTTATGTCTGTCTTTGGTACTTTGGATTTTCCTCGAAATGAGGTTACCAACAAAAAAAGCTTGGTCATAAACATTTTGACTATGATAATGACATAAACCTTAGAGGTATCGTGCTAATTGGATCATTGCTACATCTTGAGCTTCTTCCAGTCAATCCTTATTAAACTTGTCCTCATCATACTTGTGTACCTACAATGACTCAAACTCCATCTTTATTGGTAGGACCGCTTTCAACCCACAAACCAAAAAGAAAGGAAATTGACCCATAGCCCGACTGGGTGTTGTGCGCAAAGACTAGAGTATGGATGGCAATTCTTGATCCCATTTACCAGTGTATGGGCGATACCGATCAAATATCCTGGTCTTGATGCCCTGAAGCACCATGCCATTTGCTATGTGGGTGAGCCACTGAAGTAAAATAAATCTTGATACCAAATCCTTCACAAAAATCTTTTAAAACCTTACTTGTGAATTGAGTGCCATTGTTTGTAATGATCCTGTTCAAGACTCCAAATCGATATATGATATTGAGAATAAACTCTTTTGCTCTATTAGTAGTAGACATCACAATAGGCTTAGCTTCAATCCACTTGGCAAATTTATCCACCGCCACAAGTAGATGAGTAAACCCTCATAGCGCTTTCTTGAAAGGACCTACCATGTCAAGCCGCTAAACAACAAAAGGCTAAGAAATAGGTATAGTCTACAGCTCTTGAGTTGGGACACGAATTTGACATGTAAAGAATTGGCAACCCTCGCATGTTCTTACAATCTCCTCTGCATCAAAATGGTCGTTCAATAAAAACCCTACCGATAAGCCTTGCTGACTAACATTCTTGAAGCCGCATGATTTCCATAGATAATCGGGTGGATTAAGTGTAATATTTGCTTTCCCTCTTCCAAAATCATGTAATTCCAACTATGAAGCTTGACACGTTCAGCTTCATGACGATCCATCATAAGTTCATCCTCTGTCAAGTTATTAAAAAATAGTGTCATCTAATCTTGATAAACAACAAGTACTTCTGCCAAAACATGTTCCTCCTGAGTCTTCCCCTACTATACCTTTGGCTTTTTCTTCATAGATGGTTCTTGAAGACGTTTAATGAAGATATTAGTATGGACTTGCTCATAGCTTGATTCCATATTCACCAGTTCATCCACACTTTCTTTATATTGTCTTAAAACATGGGTAATCTTTAACCCATCGAATTTACTCTCTAGCTTGTGTACTTCTTGACAATAAGCCAATATGTTATCATCTAAGAATGACCAATCCTTCATAACTTGATTAACAAGCTGTGAATCTCCTCGTACAACCATCTACCAAATACCCAAAGATGCGTAGCCCATGGATCAATGCTTCATACTCGACAACATTGTGTGAATTTGGAGAACATACTGTTAACGCCAAAATCTGGTGGATCCGATAGCGCTAAAGCCGATCGACTGGGAGATCCGATGGGGCTAAAACCGATCGGCTGAGAGGTCCATTGAAGGGTTTGATGCAGCCATCGGCCAATGGAGATACTGAGACAAAGCCGATGGCGAACTGTAGAAAAGCCGATCAGATTAGTAGAAGATTGGATCGGCTTGAAGACAGAGGATTGTCCAATCGGGATCAGGTCCGAGAAGCCCGAGGGAAAGAAGGAGAAGGATCGGCTTGACTTAAAGAAGGTCCGATAGCTACAGTGGAGAAGCCGATCAGGTTGCAGCAAAGGAAGACTCGGTTACAAATTGGAAGATTATTCAGATGAAACCGGGTTTGCGGAGGAGCCGTGGACTCCACGGCAGGGTGCTTATTTTTGTAAATTATAACCTTAATTAGGGAGGTCTAGCTGGTTAGTTAACTCCTTTAGGAATATTTTCCTTTGTTCTTACTAGGAAATAATGTCCCGTGGTCGTAGACGCGTCGGACTCTATCTGTAAATCTAGGGTATAAATATAGACCCCCTGTAAACATGTAAAATATCTCTCGATCATATTCAAACTCGGCGCATCGCCACCCTAGTTCATCTTTGTTCTATCAGTGGGTTCTGACTCTCGACGCGGGGCTGCATCGGTTAAGTCCGATCTCCGGCGAAGGGGTAAGTCCCGCCACCATCCCGATATGTCCTGCTCTGTCTAAGGCTGCATCGGTTAGGTCCGACCTCTTAGGCCGATCGGATATATCGCATCACGTCCGTGCTGGAACTATTGGCCTGTTAAGCTCCCTCTGCCGTCGTCGGTCTCGTGTTGCATCGGTTAGGTCCGACCTACGGGGCTGCCGACGGTAGATCGAGCTTCAGGCCTATAGTCTCCTGCACGGCGTATCATCAGAGTGCTAGCCGATGAGTTATCCATGCTCTGTGCTTCACGCCCAGCGTATCGGCCCCTCGGCCGATACGCATCAGCCTTTAGAGGCGTCCCACGACGCGTAACGCCAAACGTATCGGACCTCCAGCTGATACGCACCCGCCTTCAGAGAGGCGTCCCCTCATCGGCTCAGCTAACCGATGGGTTCGTTTCTATCCTTGCTACGGCATAGCCGATCCGGCGTCCTCCGTATCATCGCCGCTGGCCCCGACCTCGTACTGTCTCGGTTAGGTCCGATCTTCGAGGTTCGGTGTTGATGGCACTGCCACGGCGGGCGACGGGTCTCTTGTTGTCATATCCGGATCGGCATCGGCTTTGCAGCCCGTGCCTTCTTGCGCTAATCATCGCCTAGGCCGCATCCGCTTTCATCGGTTTTTCCAGCCGATGGATCACTGTTCGGCTGTCCGGAGGGATCCCGTGTGCCTCGATATCCTCTGAGCACACCCTGGTTCCTCCATCGGCTCTACGGTCGACCGCTCGTCGACACTTGTCCACATCGGCTCCCCAGCCGATCAAATAGCATCCCGAACCTATCGGCAGCCAGCCGATAGCGAGCGTTTGTATCGGACCCGCTCGTCTCACCTCCTTGTCAATTGCAGGGTCAAATTGACTGGCACGCCCGCGAACCTCGAGACCTAAGGACCTGCATTGGAGACAAGCAGACCTCCCAGGCCTTCGCGTGACCGAGTCGCCGTCCCTCCCCGGTCACGGGATTTTTTGGCGGCGAGCACGCCTCTTGGCACGCCCGGTGGGACAAGAAGACCTTTTTCATCAGTTGAAAGCCCTTCAATCAACAGTGCTTGAATGGAGGGTAAAGAAATCAACGCAGACAATATAATCCCAATAACGATGAAGGATTTAACTGAGGAATAGAGATACCAGGTGGAGCAGAACATAGCTAATTTTCAAAAGCTCTATCTGGAGTCCTTCAGTATGACTCGACAAGGGCCGATTCAAAAGTCCAAAATGCCAAAGACAGTTTTGGAAGGAGAATCGAGCCGATCGCCGCCCATCAGTCCTCAAAAGCCACTGTAGGAGATAGTTGACGAAGCTGTTCACCATGCGCTTATTAACCAATCGGGTGTACTGGTGAATACTTTGCACAACTTAATCAAAAAAACTGTGGATGGATCTATTGTTAAGGAACCTGATCAAGGGCCGGTATATTTGCAGATGAAAACAGGACAACCGCAAGTTACTTATGGATCTAGAAGGGATATATCGGCAAATATGTTTCCGCCAGTGCAAGAGCGGATTGGGGGGCAACATGAAGACATGATGCCAGGGTATCATCGGACGGCCTATTACGGGGGATATAAACAAGAATATCCTGGTAATAACTATCAAGGAGATCATTATGGATCATGTCAGATACCAACTTCGATCCCACAGTACTAAAAGGAGAACCTAAAGGAAGAAGATTGGACTACCAGGATTGCGGAAGTTGTAAGGGAGCAATTCGGTATCAAGCCAAAAGAACAAACTTTCATGTATCGACACCCTTACCCAGAGTGGTTCGACAGAATTCCGCTGCCGCATCGATTCAAAATTCCAGATTTCTCCAAGTTCTCAGGGCAAGATAATGTATCTACGATGGAACATATTAGCTGATTCCTAGCTCAATGCGGGGAGGCATCGGCTGATGAAGCTCTAAGAGTCCAATTGTTTCCATTATCTTTATCTGGACCAGCCTTTGCTTGGTTTTCTTCGTTACCTCCAAATTCAATCAGGGGATGGGCTGATTTGGAGAAACAGTTTCATAAATATTTCTTTGCCGGACTTCAAGAGTTGAGATTATCAGACTTAACATCGGTTAGACAAAGGCACGATGAATCCGTCCCGGATTTCATCCAACGTTTCCGAGACGTCAGAAGCCGATGCTACAGTCTCATTTTAAGTGACGGACAATTAGCCGATTTGGCTTTTCAAGGATTGTTGGCTCCGATTCGGGAGCATTTCTCTTCACAAGAATTCGAAAGTTTGTCTCATCTACTCCAAAGAGTATCGGCTCATGAAAGCCGATTTGCAGGTGCCAAGAAAGAAAGGTTTCATCGGAAAGCCGATCAGCTACAATTATACGCATCGGACTCGGATGATGAGGGATCCGATGCGGAGGTAGGACTGGCAAAATGGACCAGGAATAAAAAACCCGTATCATGTCCATGGATCAAAAAAACAAATAAAGAAGAAAGATATGATTTTGATGTTAACAAAGCTGACAAGATATTTGATCTTCTCCTCTAAGAGAAGCAGATTCAGTTGCCACCGAATCATGTAATCCCAGCTGCTGAAGAACTCAGAAAAAAGAAGTATTGCAAGTGGCACAATTCAATATCTCATCATACCAATGAGTGCAAGGTCTTCCGGCAACAGTTACAATCGGTTGTCGAACAGGGGAGGATCAAGTTCGAGGACAAAAGGCCGATGAGGGTTGACGGGCATCCTTTCCCGGTGAATATGGTGATCGCAGGAACATCAGGAGATCGGTCCGATGAAAAGAAGCGCTGGAAGAGGTCAAAGGTTACTTCATCAGATTTAATCAAAAAATATTCCAGACTACAGGTCGAAGAAAGATGAGCCACAACACAATAAGAAAGGTATAATCCACACTGGGGTTGTCCCTTTTTTCAGTACTGTTGGGATCAAAACATGAGGTTGCCGTCGATCGAGGACTGTCCTGAATGCAAGAAACTAGGATTTCGGTACTGTGACCAGAGCCGAACGTTGTATGATCGGCCTTCCATCACTAGGGCATCGGCATATAGCCGATTGGGGCCGATCAACGAAGGGCATGGTCAAAAGGCAGTTAAAAACCAGGAGTTAAACAAAGGGTTATACTCCATGAAGGATTAGTGGTGTCCATCCAGGATTTTTACAAAGAATCAGAAGATGAGGGCACAACAGCTACGACATAGAGAGCAGCATAAAAGACAACGGCAGGACCATGAAGAAGCCGATCGGAATCAGAAAATTAAAAAAGTATGGAAAGTAAAGCAAAAAGAGGAAGAGGCTGGTACATCAGCTCAGGCTAACATGGTATTCTTTTTGCCAATGGAATATAAAGCACACGTGTCGGATGAAGATGGTCAAGTAGAGGATTTTGCCCAATTAATATTGGAACCGAGTCAAGCCATATTTGACAAACCAGAAGAATCCAAACATCGGCACCTAAAGCCATTGTATATCAACGGATATGTCGATGGTAAGCCGATGACAAAGATGCTAGTTGACGGAGGCACAGCCATCAATTTGATGCCATATTCTACATACCGCAAATTGGGTAAGACGGCTGGAGACTTAGTCAAGACAAATATGGTGTTGAAGGATTTCGGAGGTAATCCATCAGAAACCAAAGAAGTACTGAATGTGGAGCTAACGGTTGGAAGTAAGACATTGCCTACCACATTTTTTATCATCGATAGTAAGGGGTCGTATAGCCTACTCCTTGGCAGGGATTGGATTCATGCCAACTGTTGTATTCCGTCAACAATGCATCAAAGCCTCATACAATGGCAAGGAGACAGAGTTGAAGTGATCACGGCCGATCAGTCGACTAGCGTGGCAACAACTGATGTGCCATTCTGGGAAGTTGATGGTTTCAACTGCTTATCCGGACAAACATGGGTGGGAAATTTCCTGGAGGTGACTGATAAAGGAATAAAGCCAATTCAGCAAGTCGGCTCGGATCCATTGTTTCCATGGGAACTTTAGAAAACTCCAAAGGAAAATTAGGGCAAGGTTTTACATCGACTGATGAGATGGAACAAATAGACATAGGACCAGGAGACAGGTCGAGGCCGACGTACATTAGTAAAAATCTATATGTTGAATTCCAAGAAAAGCTGATAAATTTATTAAAGAAATTCTAGGAATGCTTTGCTTGGGACTACCATGAGATGACTGGATTAAGCCGATCAATTGTGGAAAATCGGCTTCCTATCAGACCAGGATATCGGCCATTTAGGCAGCCACAGAGGAGGTTCAAAGCAGAATGGCACGATGAAATCAAGGCGGAGATCACAAAGTTATACGGTGCAAATTTCATCAGACCATGCCGATATTCCGAGTGGGTATCCAATATTGTTCCAGTGAAAAAGAAAAATAGAAAGTTAAGAATATGCATTGACTTCCGGAATTTGAACAAGGCAACCCTAAAGACGAATACCCGATGCCGATGGTCAATTTATTAATTGATGCTGCATCTGGTCACAAGATTATTAGCTTCATGGATGGAAATGCAGGCTACAATCAAATTTTCATGGCCGAAGAAGATATCCATAAGACTGCATTTAGGTGTCCTGGAGCTATTGGTTTATACGAGTGGGTAGTCATGACGGATTAAAGAATGCTGGTGCTACCTATCAAAGAGCCATGAACTACATGTTCCATGATCTTATCGGACAGCTGGTGGAGATATACATTGATGACGTGGTGGTGAAATCCAAAAGTATTGAAGAACATATAGCCGATCTACGAAAAGTGCTTGAGAGGACGAAGAAATACGGACTTAAAATGAATCCTCACAAGTGTGCTTTTGTCGTATCGGCTGGATAATTTTTGGGTTTCATGGTGCATGAGAGAGGAATTGAAGTCAGTCAACGAAGCATCAGGGCCATTCAGACCACCGAGCCACCCAGCAACAAACTACAGCTGCAGTCCTTGATCGGCAAACTCAATTTCATAAGGAGATTTATTTCGAACTTATCGGGAAGAACTGAGTCGTTCACTCCTTTATTAAGGTTACGAGCCAATCAAGAGTTTGTGTGGGGTGATGACCAGCAAAAAGCCTTTGATCATATCAAGGAATACTTGAATTCTCCACCAGTGCTGATTCCACCGCAAAAGGGAATACCATTCAAATTATATTTGTCAGCTGATGAGAAGTCAATCGGATCAGTGCTTGTACAAGAATTTGAGTCAAAAGAACGAGTAGTATTCTACTTAAGCCGACGACTTCTGGATGCTGAGACTAGGTATCCTGCTGTGGAAAAGTTATGCCTATGTTTGTATTTCTCATGTACAAAATTAAGGCATTATCTTCTATCGGCTGAGTGTACAGTGCTTTACAAAGCCGATGTGATCAAATACATGCTATCGGCTCCAGTCTTGAGGGGACGGGTTGGAAAATGGATATTCGCTCTGATGGAGTTTGATCTGAGGTATGAATTGGCTAAGGCAGTCAAGGGACAAGCGGTAGCCGATTTTATTGTACAACATAGAAGAGTCCAAAAGAATTATGTGGAGTCGATCCCGTGGATATTATTCTTTGATGGATCGGTTTGCAAACATGGATCTGGTATCGGTTTGGTGATTATTTCACCTCGGGGGGCAAGTTTCGAATTTGCCTTCACAATCAAACCGTATAGTACAAATAACCAAGCAGAATATGAGGCAGTGCTCAAGTGACTTCAACTGCTGAAAGAAATTGGAGCCGATACGATAGAGGTCATTGGAGATTCTTTGTTGGTAATCAAACAATTATCTGGGGAGTATGAATGCAAGGACGAAATTCTGAAGTCATACTATGAGAAATGTCAACAGTTGCTAAAGGATTTCAAGATAGTGACATTGGATCATATTCCTAGAGAGCAAAACATGGAGGCCAATGATCTCGCTCAGACTGCTTCAGGGTATCGGCTGAACAGTAGAGTGGAAGTTGAGATAGCCCATATCGAAAACCGTATGGAAGTCGATGATTGGAGATGGGAGATCGTTTAGTATTTGCAGAATCCATCAAGATCGATTTCAAGGAAGCTTCGGTACAAGGCTATTAAGTACATTCTACTTGATGAAGAGTTGTATTATCGATCAGTCGATGGAGTGCTCTTGAAGTGTTTGGGTTCTGAAGAAGCCGCGTTGGTGATGAGCGAGGTGCATGAGGGCGTCTGTGGAGCCCATCAATCGGCTCATAACATGAGATGGATGATGAGGAGGGCTGGATACTTTTGGCCGAGTATGCTGGAGGATTGTTTTAAATACTACAAGGGCTGCCAAGATTGTCAGATGTTTGGGAATGTGCAAGGAGCTCCAGCGTCGGTTATGAATCCGATAGTCAAGCCATGGCCGTTTAGAGGTTGGGGAATTGACATGATCGGCCAGATTTATCCTTCATCCAATAAAGGGTATAAGTTCATATTGGCGGCAACGGACTACTTTACAAAGTGGGTAAAAGCTATTCCCTTGAAGAAGACCTCGCAAGCCTTCGCGTGACCGAGCCGCCGTCCTTCCCCGGTCGCGGGATTTTTTGGCGGCGAGCACATACCTAAGTCTTTTCCTAGTCGGGGTATCAACAAAACCCTTGCTCCTACTCTAGAAATTCTCAATGACCCATCAAAGTATATTGTTCAATACTTGAGCTTGTCTTATGGCTTCATAATCTAAAGATCTATCCACTTGGCTACAAAATCAGCAAGTACTTGAGACTTTATAGCCATTAGTGCCTTTAAGGTAATGTCAAAAGCCATCAAATCTAGTTGTGAAGAACATCGCTAAGTGGAAAAGAAGTAATTACTAAAACTGGGTGTGCTTAGAAGTAATATACTAGCTTCCAAACAATAATCAACACCCCCTATAACAACTTCTATATTTGTGGATATCATATTTTGTACTCGATTAAAACTTTGCTAACAAAATAAACCGACCATTGCACTTTCTAGACATGCCTCTCTTCTTCAAGCTTGATAACTAAAACCATACTAACCACTTGAAAAGTGGCTGATACGTAGAGCATCAATGATTTCTTTGGTGTCAGTGAAACCAAAACCAGTGGTGTTGTTAAATATGCTCTTCATGCAGTCATTGCTCATTTAGTCAATGAGCCTCCTCCTCTTGTCGTCTATGTGTTTCTATGTCTTGGTCTACTGCAGTTCTTGAAGTGATGAATACTTCTCAAGGACGAGAATAACTCCCTAAGCTGCTATATGAGTCATCAAGTTGTACTAAAAAGTTAACAGCTTCAACCTCTCTAGGCCTGAGCCTAAGTGGCATTAAGTCGTATCCGAGTTGAACTCTAGGAGATTGAGTTGAATCCAATCTGTGTTTGCCAATCTACTTGAGAGCTTGCCACTTGAGGATTGTTGGGATCTAGTGGGCGATGACATTCTCTGATTGGTTCAAATTTGAGTAGAAAAGACAAAGCTTGTTGAAGCCTTCGAAGTGAAAAGCTTGCCCGAGGGTGAAGGTGATACATACGACTTTGGAAGTTGGATCCGTTGCACTTGTTGATGAAAATCTTGGCACAACCCCTACCTAGCACACCAATTTTTAATGTTTTGTATCAACAATAATAAAAGGGAGCTACACACAAGATCTAAAAGTGAATACATGCAGAATATAAAAATTTAGATAGGTCAAGACCCTAGATGTGAGGTAATACCCTACTCCTATTTTGGTGGATTGTATTCCATCGATTGTATTGTGGGTGTTGAATCTCAATGATTGTTTTGCCCTTGAGGGGACTCCCTCCCTCCCCTTGTATACTGTGAGGGGTAGGTCTACAAGGCAGGAACCCAACTAGATACAGCTTCGGTTTCCTTCTCTTTTACATAGAATTATTTGGATGGGATTCCAAACCCTATATGAGAGTGTAAGGAATCCTAGTAACCAAGTTCTACTCTATCTCATATTATATGGATCCGGCCTACTTCCTATCTCTTGTTGGATAAGCAGACCTTGTGGGTATCAGGTACGTATACTATCCATAGATTGCTTTTGCTTGGAAGAACATAAGTGGCCAGTGGTTGCCCTTCTTTAGATTGTATCCATCACCCTCCCAGTGTTCATAATGCCACCACAACTTTCGGTGTTCTTTCCGTGATCAAAATATGTTATTGGTAAACCCGTACGAAATACCAACAATAGGCCTTACCACAAGCTGTGGTGCCCAATTCACAACACCGGATGTCAAAACATCATAGCTTGTTGAATTTTTTTAGAAAGATGTTTATAGAATCTTGGATCCTCAATCAGATGAGAACGTTCTCAAGTACTACCCCCATCCACAAGACGAGTTTCCACACCTTGGCTAGATGCCTAATCTTCTAGCGAGAATTAACTAATTTGACACAACCTCTATTGAATAAGATTTTTTGCAATGATTGCCCAACACATAATCACTATGACATGTCTAAAAGGGTGTAGGTGAATGCTAAAGTCCTTAAAGAGGATGTTGATCGCCTTATCAACTTGCTTGGGCTCGATGAGCCCTTCGTGATCCAAGATCTAGACCTAGGCGAGTCCTCAGACTCCATATCATATCAAGATGCCAATGTAATTAACATGATGGTAGCCACCAAAACTGTAGCCACCTAGTCACTTGAAGATGGATTAGTCCAATCAGTTAGCAAAATTCCCTCGAGGCAACAAACTCCTCCTTTGGAAGGTTGGCAGAGTACCATGGCTCAACATTTGCTCAGTGCTCAGTAGATGTTAAGTTAGCCTTCCGTGGATCTATCAACAAACCCAACTACAAATGACTGGCTTGAGAAGATGCTATCTATGATAGCCAATCTCACTACGACGTTTGTGACCCCGCCTTCTCAGAAGATCGAGGAATCTAGAGGTAAAGATAGTCCTCCACGTTGTCAGGCATATGGGGAAGACAACAGAAGTACATATGCAGAAGGAAGACAATGCGTGGAAAGGAGCCCTCCCCAAATTGTAATTAAGACAGAGGCTCTAGAGGTAACCACAACCATTGTTGTGGCCACTGTCATCGCCGAGACTCACTATCTTGGTAGGAAAACCATTAGCATCACCAAGATCAGGAGCAACAACATCAAGGGCATTGAGATCTTTGGGATAGCATAAACCGAAGGCGAGAAGAACACAAAAGTTATGAACCACATGACAAAGATAACCAATGAGGGTGAGGATGACGAGACAGATCACGAAGCCCAAATACGAGGTCTAATGACAACTAATGACCTTCCAGGGGGCATGACCCTAGTGACTATCTTTGTCATCATCCTCCTTATCTTTGTCTTCACCCTCAATCTCCCCAAACCATCACCATAGACGTCCAAGTTCCCATGGATGATACACTACTTTCCAACCGGAAACAGGATATGGTGCGTTCACCCCTGCTCTTTAGGAAATTAGGTTATTGCCAAGGTTTCAGCCGGGAGCTGTGGAAAGGTATGATGGGAGCACTAACCCTAAGGAATTTCTTCAAGTGTACTACATGGTCCTCCATGCTGCTGATGTGAACGAGAATGCTATGGCTAATTACCTATCAACCATGTTAAAAGGGTATACTCGGTCTTGGTTGATCCACTTACCACCCAAGTCCATACAATCCTGGGAAGATATTTGCCACCAATTCACCGCCAATTTCCAGGGCACCTACAAGAGACATGTAGTCTAAGATGATCTTCATGCCATGATTCATAGCCCGAGAGAGTCCCAATGAGATTTCATGAGGCATTTAATTGAGTGCCTCAATACCATTCTAGAGATCTCAGATTCCTCTACTATTAGGGCATTTAGGTTTGAAGTCTATGATACCTACACCATCCAAGAGTTGGCACCTAGAAACATCATAATGATGATGAAGTTCTTTAGCATCATGGAAAGATGAGCTCAGGTCGATGAAGTTGTTCAGTGAAATAGTGGCTAGGGTAAGATAGTAGGAGACATGAATCTAGGACGGAAAAATGAGGCAAATACATGTAAGCCAATAGAGAAGCCTAAACCCAAGAAGAAAAATAAGTGACGTACAGCTAAAGGAGAAGTTCAGGTGCAGTTCATGTACCACTCACTCCTAAGCAATATGAAGCCAGAGTGTAGCTCTAGGCAGAAAGTAGTGCCCTATACACAAGACCGGTTCTCATATTCTAGAGGGATGCCATGTTTTCAAAAATATTATGGCTTGACAACTGGCATTGCCCCCCTGATCAGAGAGTGTGGATAGTAAAAAAAAGGATGTCATCCCCCAATCACCTAATTTTGAGGATGAGTTTCCTAACACCGACCACTACATTGCTAATATCTTTGGTAGTTCTACCTCTTATTCCTCTAAAAGAGAATACAAGAAGGTGGAGAATGAAGTGTATGACACAAATTAGGGGATAATAGCCAAGTTACTGTGGTCAAATATGTCGATAACCTTCTCAAACACCGATCACCCAACCATCAACACTACCCTTGGAAGATACCCTATAATGGTTGAGCCCACTATATGGAATGTTAAGATCGCTCGCATCATGATAGATTGTGGGAGTTCTATCAAACTTCTCTTCGTTAGTGCTTTGGACATCATGGGGATCCCAAGAAGCGAGTTGAAGCCTTCAGAATAACCTTTCCATGGGACCACTTCAAAGTTATTATCAAAACCATTAGGAAAGATCACCCTACTAGTCACCTTTGGGGAGCCAGACAATTTTCAAACTAAGAAGATCACATTTGATGTTGCCAATCTTGATATGACATAGAATGCGATCATTGGCCGAATAGCGATGACCAAGTTCGTGGTAGCTTCCCATTATACATACCAGTTCCTGAAGATGCCTAGGCCGAAGGGGGTAATCACTATTTCTGGAAATCCGAAAGTTGTTGTGCAGTGCCACAAGAAGAGTTTGGACATGGTTCACTAGAATCCTAGATTGACTAGAATCCTAGATTGCCTAGCACATAAGAGCCAAGTCAAAAGCAAAGTAAGCTGAAGATCTTGGCAAAACCGAGTGGTGCGGCCAAGATAGTACAAGTGACGAGCTCTGACCCCAGTCACACAGTTAAGATTAGGGCTAACCTCGATGAAAAATAGGAACTTGAGCTCATCACTTTCCTTTGGGAGAACATGAACGTTTTTGCGTGGCAACCGTCCAACATACCTAGGGTCCCTAGAGAAGTGATCGAGCACAAATTGATGGTGTGACACAACACCAAAACTGTTAAGTAGAAGCTGAGAAGGTTTGTGCCCAACTACAAGGCGACCATATGAGAGGAGATTGACAAGCTTCAAAAAGCAGACTTCATGCATAATAAACTACTCTTGGTGTGGATAGCAAATTCAGTAATTGTGAAGAAGGCTAACAACAAGTGGAGGATGTGTGTCGACTTCACCGATCGCAATAAGGCTGGCTCAAAAGACAAATTTCCACTCACTAGGATTGACTAGCTGATATTGTCTACTTCTGGATATGAGTTGTTATATTTTCTCGACGCATATTCGGGCTACCATCAAATCAGTATGGCCAAAGAGAATGAGGAGAAGATGTCTTTTGTGACATCTTGTGGTGTTTTCTGCTACGTCAAGATGCCATTTGGGCTAAAGAATGCTAGGGCATGTATCAGAGAGAAGTCTAGGGTACTTTTCAGTCCTAGATTGGTCACAATGTGGAAGTCTATGCAGACGACGTGGTCATCAGGACAAAGAGCTAAGATCACTTAATTGATGATCTCTAGGAAACATTTGAGAAGCTCCTTCATCATCGTATGAAGTTGAATCTAGAGAAGTGCATGATCAAAGTTTCTTCTAGAAAGTTACTTAGATTCCTCATGTTAGGTTGAGGCATTGAAGCAAATCCAGAGAAGATAAAGGTGATCGAAGGTATGAAGTCACCGACCAGACTCAAGGAGGTACAAAAGCTGATAGGATGCATGGATACCCTTAGCGATTCGTCGCACAAATAGGAGAAAAAGGGTTATCCTTCTTCAAGCTTTTGAAGAAGTAGGATGACTTTGAGTGGACTAAATAGGTAGAGGATGCGTTTCTAGCATTAAAACAATACCTATCAAACCCACCCATCTTAGTCGCTCCTCGCCCATGTGAAGAACTGTTTCTGTACATCACAGTAACACCACACTCAGTCATCACCGTCCTTGTAGTCTAATGGGACAAATCACAACAACCAGTCTACTACATTTGTGAAGTTCTCCATGAAGCCGAGCTGAGATACCCTCAAATCTATAAGTTGCTCTAAGCCATCCTTATGACATCATAGACACTACATCAGTACTTCTAGGAGCATAAAATCATAGTGATCTCTTCCTTTCACTTGGAGAGGTAGTACACAGCTGGGAGGTATCGGGTTATATTGCCAAGTAGGCAGTTGAACTTAGCCAGTTTGATGTCAATTTTGTTCCAAGAATAGCTATCAAATCCTAGGTACTAGCATAGACTAGAGCGCTTTGGTGAAAACCAATACCGACGCCTCCGTGCGTGACACCTAGATTATGACATTTGATGGAGCATTCAACTCCCAAGGCGTAGGAGTTGGAGTTATCTTGCAATCACCAACTGGGGAATGAGTCAAGTAAAGGAGAAGGCGTATGCTATGATAGTATACAATAAAAACTTTCAACCACGCACACCAGGATATCATGCGAAGTAGGGATGATGGATCGTTACCATGAGACGCGCAGTGTAGCGGAAGTAGGGTTAGAGAAGCCAATCCAACCATGCGCGCATCGAGATAGTAGATGAAGTAGTTGATCACCATGATCCTGATGCTGATCAACACCGCCACAAGCAGCACCTCCACTGGTATCCACACGTCCAGGGCTAGAACACCAATTGCAGGTGTACTAGCACTCGCAAGCAGCTAAGGTTTAGCTCTCAAGGTGGCGACTAGGGTTTTTGCTTGAGGTGGACATCTGTATCTCTCCTCAACCTCTCCTCCCTATATATAGGCCTTCTTACTTAGTCCTAGGGGACTGTGACCCAATAGGAGTCTACTCAGATCTCTATCCAAATTAAGCCCTTATCCGAATCATATTTGAATAAGTATTCCAACCTGTTAAGTGTGCGACCCTGTAGGTTCACATATATTTGGTCGCGACCCAAAAACGTCTTTTTGGTCAGCCTATTAATAGCAGTCTCTAGCAAGGCATATTAACCCTAAAGTATACGTAAAGATCATATCGGCTAAACCTGTTATGTTCTCATGTACGAATCCCTTTACCTTATGATATTGATCAAACTCAAGGCGAGACTTGTGTCATCCTCTTAATAGCTCAATCACTCTCTAGATCCTATGATGGATTATAAACTTGTGATTGACTCCTCAATCACCTTTGCATGGACATGTATTTCCATAATCCATTACATCGAGTGGCTCATAGATATCTCTCCTATAGGAGGGGCAAATTCTATCTTGATCACTCATATTCATTACATATCTCATAGTAAATTTGAAGACTACTTTTATGACTACCCCGTTACGGAGTAGTGTTTGATAGTATCAAAATAAGCTACTATATATGTTGGAAACCATGATGATCTCATGTCTAAGGACTCTATATAAACACTACTTAAGATTAATTAATGACACATAAAATCTCTGCAATATCTCATAGCGAGTGTATCCAACATATGTTTACAAACATATGCCCATATTATTGATTTACCATTTCCATACCATAATCCATGAGACATGATCATCAATCAATACATATGCTAATCATACAATTATATTTGTTCCTCATATAGTATATGATTAGTGATCATTTATAAATAGCCACATTTGATATTAGGAGTCTCATGTATAAATCACATACTCATTGATCAATAATGGTAATATATATTTCAAAAAACAAATTAATATATCATAAACATAGTATGTGATATATATAACATCTCTATGTTGCCTCTAGGATATATCACTAACATCAAGTATGTCATTAGACTTGAGTTTCAAGCAACCAACAACACTGCCAAGTACAAAGGACTTCTGGCTGGGATGTGAATGGCCAGTGCACTTGGCATCCGATGAATAATTTTGTAAGGGGACTCACAACTCGTCATTAAACACATGCACAAGGATTACCAATGTTTTGACCTATAGTTGACCAAGTATTTGATGGTAGTACACAAACTTAAAAGATGGTTCAATGGCTTTAAAGTCCGACATGCTTATTGCAAAGGCAACTTTGAGGCCAACGAGATCTTAAGGATAGCTTCCAAAAGACAACCTATGATACTAGGAGTGTTTCTAGAAATAATTCACAAGCTATTAGTTGATAAAAAGGACGGTTGCCAAGCAAAATTCAACAACAGCTTGAGGGCTATAGTAGGCGATATCCCGTTATCACTAGCTGGGAGCTATTCAATCGACAACACGGTGGTTGTAACAGATGGAGAATATGGTTGGCGTATTCCATTGCACCGATATTTAACATCTAACATCATGCCCGAAGATGATGCTTAGGCAAAAAAGTTTTTCCACCAAGAAAAGCTCTACTCAGTCATTGAGGATGAGTTGTACAAACATGGATACAATGGAGTTCTGATGAAGTGAATCACATGAACTAATGGAGTATGGTTGCTGAAAGCTATCCATGAGGGTATATGTGGAGCTCACGCCGTAGGACACACATTGGTCGGCAAGGCTTTCCGACAAGGATTTTATTGGCCAACTACGCTTCAAGATGCTTGTGATATGGTAAAGAGTTGTGAAGCTTGTCAGTTTCACAACAAGCACACTAAGATGCCAATATAAGAGTTGCAAACAATTTCCCTTTCATGGTCTTTCTCATGCTAGGGGTTGGATATCCTCTAGCACATGGCGGATTTAAGTTCCTATTTGTGGCTATTGACAGCCAATCAAGTAAATAAGATCTAATGAGGCAGTATCGTTCTTGAAAGGGACTTTTTGCTGGTTTGGTTTGCCTCACTGCATATTTATTGACAACAACTCGTAATTTACGAGTGGCAATTTTCAATGATACTGCAAAGAATTAGGAGTACAAGTCTGCTTCACTTCGGTTGCACATCCTCAGAGTAATGAACAAGTCGAGCATGTGAATAGTATTATATTGCAAGGCATTAAGACCCGGGTGCATGATTGGCTTAAAGCTTGTAATCATCACTGGGTCCAGGAGTTACTTTTAGTACTATTGTCCATTCACACAACGCCGACCACGACAAGTTAGGAGCTCCCTTTCTTCTTAGTTTATGGATCCAAAGCAGTGCTCCCCATAGATTTAAGTTAGGTATCCAAGAGAGTGAATAAATTCTTCGACATGGATCAAGAGGAGCAAAGAGAAGATGGCATCAACCTTTTGGAAGGGGCCAAAGAGTGTGCTACCCTTCATGTAGCACGCTATTAAACAACATTTCATCACAACCATGATAAACATGTCTAACCATGAGCATTTATTGTAGGATACTATGTACTCAGATGGGCATAGACCTTTATTGGTCCAAACAAGCTATCACCTAAGTGGGACTATCCCTATAAGGTGGTTCGTGTACCAAAACCTAGTGCGTATAAGATAGTAGATGACAAAGGCTGCAAGCTATCAAGTTAATGGAACATTGATCATCGATTTAAATTTTATGCTTAGATTTGTTTCATATATGTATATGTTTTCTATGTAATTGGTTTATATTATGTCAATAAAGTTTTGCCTAGTAATCCCTAGATATGCACATCTCAATGTTGGGAAAAGGGTGTAATTCCTATGCTTATTATGTTCTCTGGTTGGTTGATGGGATAGGAGATGCCCTATTATGTCCAATCAACTTGGGGCTAGGAAACATTGCTTCTCATGATAACGTATCTACGACCATAAGGGTGGGATGGTCCATCCTTACTGCTAGGGGGCTAGAGATATTTTCACTCTACCTCAAATGGTGATGGAACCTGGCTTCCTTCCTAGGAATTTTAGACTCCCGACAACTTAGCCAGGGTTTAGGGAATATATGTATATATAAATACATGTAGTCAGAACTATCTTGTTCTAACACAACGTATTCAGATTTAGCAAAAGAATAATTGATATAACATAGTACTAGATACTTTTCTTTAATATACATAATTTTACTTATGTCTATTACAAGTTTTCGTAGATACAGGATGGTCGCTATAGAGGCTACCAAAAAGAGTAAGGCTAACCTATGGTGTAATACACGTGTTCACCCAAGACCACCAATGATTCCACCATAGATTTGATTGCATTAGCTAACCAATGAGATTGGGCAAAACCTCCTTGAAGACAACCAAGGTCGAGGAATGGAAATCTATCCCGCACATAAGCCAAGATGTGGGCAACTGCAAACTAATTAGCCATGTTGTTCTCTACATGGAGGCGTTGGTTGATTTCGTTAGGCAACCTTCGAATTCACTAACAAGATTCGAAGATCCAGTCCAGATAGCCTTGAGGAGAATTGACTAGAGGTGGTCTTTCTATGTGAAGGTCTTGGCAGACACGACTGAGTACCTTGCATGCGTCTTTAAGACATGCTTGGAGATAGATGTCTCTACCTCTTAGGGTAGCAAGTTCATACTCTAGGGTAATCTTGTCAGCCTCAACTCTTAAAGCTAGTACTCTGATCCATGCTCCACTCTTCCAAAGACTGTGCTTTTCGTCAAGCAAGATCTCATATCTCTTGGATGACTATAACAAGTCAAGGATCAGACACTAATAAGTATTCTGAAAAGATTACAAAGTAAGAAAGCCATAGTCTTACTGCGGTATTGGTTCTTGAAGAATTCTAACTCGGCTTCAAGAGACTTAATCTTGTTCAAGTTAGGATCACCATAGCGGAGGTTAGGAAGATGTGCATCGAAGACTAGGATAGATGAAGGAAATCGACCACGTTGCTGGTTGACTTCGATAGCTGGCGAGGATGATACTCCAGGTTGCTAGTCGGTCTCAGCATCAACTTCACTGCTAATATGCAGACAAAGTATGGCAGGAGAATAATATAATGTTTGAGTATGGTTTAAAAGTTTGGCAATTTTCACAAGATTAGACTAGAAAAGACAAAACAAAGATTACTCGGTGAAGTCGAAGAAGTTATCTATGGCTTGACTATCTTCATCTAGCTTCTCTCTCCTATTCGGGAACACCCTCTACCACATACTTGCCAACATTCATTCCTGGATGATGGTGGAGCTTGCAAGTAAGGGTGTGAGTGGCCCTAGCATGAAGGGCTCCTCAAGCATTAGTGGCTGCATTGGAGGAGATGTCATTGGGTACCTTCTCCATTTCCTCGATCAATTCGTTGATCCCCACCAAGATGGAGACCTCACCTGGAAATGCTAGGGGATCAATGCCACCGCCCAGTCCTTTCACCACTTCATTAAATATGGAGAAGTTTTTCTTGAGGCCTTCCCCAAGGTCTTCTCACTTTCCCCATTCTTCTTCTACAACCCGCTCCCCTTGTTTATGGATGACCTTGCTCTACTTTATCAGGAATCGGAGGGAGTCATTATCAAACTTGGCAATGGCTAGCTTGTCTTTTGAGGAAGACATTTTCTCCATGAATGTGATGGGCTTAGCCAATAGCCCATCCACCTAGGAGTTGGCCACGAAAGCTTGGTTCATGATCACCTAGCAAGCTTCAACCAGTTTTGATTGGTTGAAAATGGTGCTACTAGTAGTGACCATCTCTGTGCTTGGAGTAATGGAGGAAGGAGGAGGAGGAAGGAGGTTAGGGCTATCGATGATGACTACAGCTGGTGATGCATTGATATCTAACTTCTTCCCTATACTTTGGTTGGAAGAAGTTGGGGTCGGCTTGTGTCAATCACAATCCACATTAGAAAATTGCAATAGCCTTTTGATCCTACTCAGAATAGCAGGAGTGTTACCTTGCTCTTCCCTAGGAAGCAAAGCTGATTGGTTTTAGGTTGCCCCTGCATGTAGGCTTGGTGATGCCAAAACCTTGCAAAATGAGTCTTCTTGGTAAATTCCTCTGATACCCATCGACAGTTCCCACATGAAAGGACATTATGGGTAGATGGGGGAACTTATTATGGATTTTTGGGTGACCTTCTTGAGGACACCCTTAGTATGGACCATCTTAGGACCCTACTTTCTTTTTCCAGTAGTGGATGTGCCACTAGTACCGATTCTAAAGTCTTGAGTAGCTGAAGTTGAGGTCTACTTGGTCTCAACCTTGGTCTTTTGTAAGACCTCTTCATCGGCTATCTATTGATTCAGGAGGGGCCCAATAAAGTCAATAGGTGGAAGATCCTATGTACTCAGAATCAAGATCCTAGGATATGTACTAAACAAAGAGGATGAACAACCAAGCACTTACATTGACAACATGATTCTGTTCTTCAGTATCCAAATGATGTAGAGGGACAACGATGTCATTGACAACACTAGCCTTGTCGGTTACCACTTTGCTAACGTGTTCTTCGACCATGGTATCCATGTATATATTGTGTATTTGAAGGACATAAGGATCAGCTGGTATGAGGATGCAAATGAATCTATCAAGAGTGGAATGGAGACAAGGTTTTTTATGTGCGTTCAGGCCCCTCGAGGTGGGTAATAGCCCTATTTCCTATTCGACTGGAGATTGGTTTTCCACTATATCAATATTTCATGAGTATAACATATAGGGAGAAAAACCTTAATCTAGTCTGCAACTACATTAGTGTAGAGCTTGGGCATGGCTATTGGTGGCTAGGTGTTGTCGGGATTCTCTAATGTTATACGCTTAGATGCTCCTTTGTCAAAGTAGAACTAGAGAGAGAGGTATAGATACTATCTAAACAGTCTTGGTAGGAGATGAGTTGGACTTTGTATTTATTTTCTTATCTAAAACTCCTTATCTACTCAAGACATTATCTATATGTATAGGCTTTCTTTCCATACAGGACTTGGTATATAGTACTCCTGCCGAGGTAGGTACACATCTATGGGATATTCTATATCTGATACACTAACAGTAGTCCTGAACTCTACTCAAATAGAGATGTTGGCTAGTCTAACTTTTTCAAGGAGTCAACTTGTCAGAGTAGGCTAAAGTAGTCAGCACTCATATGACTAGGTTACATAGACATCGTTAATCTTTTTATCCAAACAAGTTTCCATTGTAGCCGGTTATAATATTTGATTAGAGTTCAAAACTTCATCTATCCAAGTGTGTTCATAAAATCTCAGCAAAGTACCCACTTATTTTGTCTACTCTTTCTTTCACCTAAAATACTCAAAAAATGTTAGGCCCCCTTTGTTTTGGCTTAGGCTTTTAAGCTGATTTTTCGACATGTATTATAAGCTGGTGAACTTTTAAGCCTTAATTCGAAGGTTGGAGTTGTACCTCCACTTGAAATAAGCTAGAAAAGCTGCTCAAACTTATCTTTTGGTTTAATAGTGTAAGAGTGGCTTATGGCTTTAAAAAACTCTAACAAAAAAGTTGATTGTTTGTTTAGGCTTACACTTTTTAGCTTATAAGCTGGCTCATAAGTTCAAACAAAGAGGGCCTTATTAGCAAACATTAAAGCTCCCAAGTAGTGGCAGGAAACTCAACATAGGTATTGAAACACAAGCAAATAAATGCATTTGTAAAATACCTAACAAATTTTGTTTACCCAAATGTAATTTGCTCATAATTATAAACTTTTACTTTCTCTTGCTCCAACCAACTTTAGGTTGTCTTCCCTATGTCTCATTTCGAGCACTCTGGACAATACCAAGTTTTTTTTAATAGTTGCATTTAGTCAGAACAAGATAATTGAGACCATGCCCTTTATCGTTCCAACAACAATTAATTTCAAATTTATACAGTATTCAAACAATATGTACAGATCCCATAATTTAACACTATGAAAGCCCCCTTGTCTACCTTGGCTACTTGATGATTTAGAGCGATATCTACTATGCAAGTAGTCAAAAGTCACAAATATAGGAACAAGACATCTATCAATGTAGGGTAGCAAGGTACATAATTTAAATGTATATATGTAAAAGCTTATAGATATGTTGCTCTTTTTTGTCCGTTCTCCAACATGCTTCTAGTTGGGGTACTCAGACCACCTTATCAAATTCCTCCTACTCAAATGAGAAATTTGTACCTTACAACTTTTGTTTGCACCCTTTCGAGAACATAGTCACCTTTGGCGAGTAAACGAGCAAAAATTTGCTTTTTTGTCATAAAGACGAAAAACTTTGGTGATATCGTATGATACGAAACACCATACATAATCACCGTATGTAGGTTATTAGACCTATACAAGATATGCGATCATTTTTTAGAGTCATCGATCTAAGTCTCATCTAGTTGGCATAAAATTTTGACTAGTGGATAACTTTAGACTTCAGTGCCATTTGATCTTTTTCTTGTATATACTAATGATTAGACTTGTTGACTTGGCACATGTTATTAACGCCAAAATTTTGAAAGCCCAGAGAAAGATTGGAAAAAAGATTGGCTTAAGTAAAAAAGAGTCTGATTGCTACAGGGAGAAAGCTGATTAAACGAAGCAAGATTCGGTCTAAGAATAGAAGATTATCTAAATGAGACCGAGTTTGAGAAGCCATACAACTCACGGCAGTGTATTTTATCTATGTAAATCGTATCTTATATTAATAGGAAGTTTTAGTTAGTTTAGTTAACTTGCTTAGAAATATTTTCCTTTATTTTTGTTAGGAAATAATGTCTGATGGTTGTTGTAAACGCGTTGGACTTTGTAAACCCAGAGTATAAATATAGACCCCCTAGAAACATATATCAACACATCTTTCAATCAATACTACTTCAGCGCATCGCCACCCTAGTTCATCTAGATTTTTACTAGTGAGGTCTAGCCTCAACGTAGGGTTGCATCGGTTAACTTCAATTTCTGGCGAAAGGGTAAGTCCTGTTACTATCCCAATATGTCTTGCTCTGTCTAAGACTGCATCGTTTAAGTTCGACCTCTTAGACCGATCGAATATATCGCATTACATCCATGTAAGATCTATCGGCTTATCAAGCTCTCTCTACCGTCGTCAGTCTCGTGCTGCATCGGTTAGGTTCGACCTACGAAAGAGTTGATGGTAGATTGAGCTTTAAGTCTATAGGTTTCTGTACGACGTTTCATCGGAGTGTTAGCTAATGAGTTATCTAGACATTGAGCAACAGCACTAGCGTATCGGCTCCTTAGCGTATCAGATTTTCTAATTATATACCACCACGTGCCACGCCTCTAAAATTAGAAAGATCTTAAAAATTCTAAGAATAAGAAAAAAGAAAAACATCCAACCATTGATTCTAACTTAAACCGATGTAACCATTATTTTACACCCTTATATTTATCTTCTTAAAAACAATTAAATTTATAAAAAAGACCCACCACAAAACTCTCCCCTGCCTGCCCTCATGCACGCATAGGACGCATGACTGCATGCCTACTTCTCCCCCACAACGCACTCTCTTCTCTCCACTCCACTCCAACTGTGAGAGTAACAAATCCCCGAAATTACTCACTCTAGAATAGTGATTTATCAAAATGACATTATTAGATTTGTCATGAATGTATTTTCCTGTATTTAATTTTCAATTGCTCTTATTAATATATTATTATCAGAGAAAGTAAAGTTCAAACATATTCTTCTGACACCATATAATGTCCTTTTCTCTCCTAATGGATAGGTAAAAAGTGACCATATATATTTCACTGTATAATTATATTATATTAATTGTTAAAAATACATCCATATAATTATATTTTTAATGTTTGTTATGATATATCGTTACAAACTATAAACTTCAAATATATTTTTTTAACGTGTCGATGGTCTAAATAACAAGTCAGTAGAAGAAGAACAAAGAGAGTACATGCCACTATTTTCCTTTGTAACCTGTAGATTTTAAACTTAAATTTATTACGTATCTACTAAAGTGCCTAATATATAGAATCCAATATACTCAGTCGTAGGGTAACCTAAAATATCAATCATGTGTCCCACTAATTAATCCCCATGTATGTAAGTTCTACGTACAAATACCTATCCACCGATCGCCTCGTCAAGTCACAATTGCTCACGAGGCAGCCATGCACTATTGATTGAGCTGATATCCAACGACTGTATATGCCATCAAGCACCGAAGAAAAAGGACCATGCTATGTGGGCGACCATCAACAAACGACATGTAAGTAGAGGATGTCACCAAACCACGGAGTAAATAATTTTTTAGATAATAAACATTTTATTTCGTTCTTTACTTAAAAAAAACCATAGCCAATTGAGTTTATGATCGAATGACTATAAATTATAAAATCTGATAGATAGCAAGACAACTAATTGGTATATCAATCTAAAAACAAATATTTGATAAAAATTTACATAACCATTGTTTATGAGAAGTGGCTTACATGTCATCAAACCTAAACACAGAACCTCTGAAATCAGCCCTGATCAAATCTTGAGCATATCACCGCCGATGATTGATATTTAGCTGAAGCAGAACAGAGAGTACTGAAGTGTAAAACAATCGTTCATCCAAATATTTCCACTACTGTGGTCATCGAAGCTGATCTAGTTGACTCTGACTCAAGCTCGTCATTGCCACCTTTGTCACAGTGATGCCACCGCTGTTGTTGCAGCCACCGGATCGTGCGAGGCCACACCACCACTAGTAGGAATGTGCATATCTATGACATTTTTATCATACATTATATGATTTTTATCACCAAACAACACATATCTATGATGAAATAGTTTGCTTCATCATAGGTCATTGTTGACGGTGCTCGGCCACTAGATTTTTATGATAAAAGACAAAACAGCATCATAGAACAACACATAATTTTATTGTAGATCGTACGCACTATTTGCATTACTCATGTGATGCTCCATTTTAAAAAATTGAAATAAGATTTACTTGTCATAAAACCGTTGAGTATCAATGATGAATGTATTTTTGGTCATAAGTTTGACCACACAGTCATACCCAGCAGGGCCATATAGTTATCCCATAGGTTGACTGTCACATATTAAAGCAAATGTTGGTGTGAAGTGGTGGGCCCAATTATGCACCTATGCTTGGTGTGGCAACCACGTGTACCTATGGGTCCCACTCGCTGGTGATGTGAGTCTACATGTTGAATTGGCATCCACGTGTATGTACGAGTCCTATAAGCTAGCGATGTGGGCCTACCTATCGAATAGTCAGCCACGTGTACCATGGGTTTCACAGGCCGCTAATGTGGGCCCACCATATTAGAGTTCAACATGGGCCCACCTGTCTAATCTACCTGTGGATCTCATAGGATGTCGATGCAGACCCACCTATCAGATAAATTGTTAGCCCTTGGAATTGAACCTAGGGCGACTGTGCTATAAGGTTGACCCTTTACCACTATACTAGACAACACTTCTTGTTTTTGCTATTTTATTTTATTTCTACACCTAATTTTGGTTAGACACCATATTTGGATTTGACACGGACTAGGTTTGACCACCATATCCTAATTCCATTCGACCATGGTCCTAGTAGCAGCGGCAAAGGTGGTGACACAATGGTGTAGGGGTTCTGTCAGTGCTGTAGCAAAGGTGTGGTGGTGTGCACAGCGGAGAGATCCCTATCAGCCTTGGCGAAGGCATCCTACTGTGCCCAGTGAAGGCATCCTGATGTGCTTGGCGGAAGGATGGGAGGTTTCCCGATAGTAGCCATGGTGGTGGTAGGAAGGCTTCTCATCGGCGATTAGAGCCATGGCACATCAGAGGGTTCCTGCTAGCCATGGTGGGGTAGGCGCCCTTATATGTGCATCGGTGAAGGAATCCGGTGCGGACAACTGCATGTCTAGCACGGGTTAGGTCATCCCGGTGTGAAGGCCCCTTGTTCTCGGATTGTTTGCTGCATGTACAAATCTTCAAGTGCTGGCTATTTGTTAAGATGAAAACAATTGATTACCAACTTAGAAGAGGAGTAGCACACAATGATGAACAATGTTAACAACTAGGGGAGGCTAAATTTCTCATCAATTTATTCAATTTGGTAGATATAGTAAATGTGAGTTATTAGTCCTCTCGTTTGTTTATAATTTGGCTTTACCTGCTAAGTAATAAACCCAACTTGGCACTACTAGCAGTGTAATCTAGTATAAACGAACGAGGGCAGTAACAACCAAGGAGCGTGTCTCACGTACGCTTACACATGAAAAAGATAGATTAAACACAACACGTCTTTGCATTGCTGTCTTGCTGAGTTTCGGAGACTTCGACTATGCCACATGACTAGGGGTGACCGGGCAAGATCGAGACCGATCCCCGTGCCGCCCACTCATTAGGAGCCAAGCTAGCGAGCGGCTTATTGAGGCGATTCTTTATCCATAGGTTCTTTATTATTTTTACAGCCGATCACGGTGACACAACACCGATTGCATGTCCGCACTACCGTTCACCAAGGCCCTGTGGATATTTTTCCTAGTGCGTTGGCCTCGTGGCTACCCTCTCCACTCAATTTCTCAATCCTTGCTTCGTCCCTATAAACCTACTTACATATAATAGAAAGGTATGGTAAAAAGGATTAAAATCGACTCAAAACTGAAATTCTATTGTCGCTGATTGCAAGTGCACTGGGGAGGCCGGAGTTTTTTTTTTTTGTTTTCTTAGACCGGAGAGGACGGAGTTGCGACGTGCTCGCGCTGGCGTAATTTGGCTCTTTGCCCGGGCGCACGGCGCGCCAACGCGCTCGTCCCCCAATCATGCGCGCCGCGCCACGCCACACGCCACCGCGGCATGCGCGCGCGCGGGCGCGGGCGCCCGCGATCGAGGTGGCGAACGAACCGGCGATCGATCGGGCGGGGAACGCCGTGCCGCGCGTCGTCTCTCTCTCTTCGTCTAGTTCGTTCGTTCCCATGTGGCCCCGGCCCCTCGAGACGAAACACGACGGAGTACTACTCAATCCACATGTGGCCATCGGAATGCATCCATTCCATGCGGGTGCCGCTCTTCCAGCGTGTGGTGATCACGATTCCGCGCGAGACGGCAATGACCCTATGATCCTATATATATGTTAGCTTTACTTCCTCGGTCATAAACTACTCTACTAACGATGCTTACAGGATGATTAATCAAATGAAGCATTAATTTAGGTTACTCGTAAAACGTTTTGATTTTTTTAAAATTTTAATTATATTTATAGAATGGTTGAACCTAAATTAAAAAAATCAAAATATGTTATAATATAAAACAGAGAGAATAGTAGAGTAGTAGAGTGAATCATTTTCATTAGTTAATTACCTTAAGTCATGGAGAGAACAGTATAAAAATGATACAGTAAATTCATCACGAAAGAGACTACACTGGGACACGGCTGTGCTGTTCTAACCGTCCTGTTTGCAAACTGCTCTCGGCGAATCATCCGTTGGGTGTCCTTCCGTCCTTGTGTCTCCTCATCTTCTCCTCCTCTTCCATCCATCCAGATCACCGTGCAGCCATGCAGGTGAGGTGAGGTGAGGTGAGTGGCTGGCCATCGATCCCTACAAATCTTTTTCTGGTTTCTCAGATGCGTTTTGCGCTTGGATACATGTGCATCTCCCTGGATTCTTTAGCTCAATTTTTTCTTTAAAAAGGTATATTTTGTATTCAGCTTACAGCGAGAGATACAGGGTGACTGCAGGGATAGATCGACGTCGGCAGGTAGATGGACATTAACAATCAGCAAGGATAAAAGCAGCTAATTAGGTGAAAAGTCCGTGCTACTGTAGCCGAGTTTAATTACTATCTTGTGAAATATGAAACAAAGGATCCTGACAGGGATGTTCTCCCGTGTGTAGCAGCAGTAGTGGAGTGAGAGAGGTCATTGGTATATTTGTGACTTTTTTCCATAGATTTTGTCATTGCTTTTTGCAGAATGTTGGGCTAATTTAGTATCACGCTGTCGTGCCAAAGGCAGTCTGTATGATTAAGGTCGCTTTCGCGGTACGGTGAGAGTCCCAGCTTTCTGATTGAAAGCTTTGTCACTCTTGTAGTTGCCCTCTACATGAACAGAGCTCTCGTCTTTCCTTGAATGAATCTTCAGACATATCAAAATTAAAGGCCCCGTTTTGTTGGATATGGGCCTTAATTCAGCCCTTTCATGTCTATGGGCCAGAATTTTCGTACAAATTTCTGATCCAAACAAAGGCCTGCAAGAATATGCTTATCTTGTGCCAAGGAAAACATGTTATCTTAATCTTGTCCCAAGGCAAAACCTTGTTTTACCATTCAGATAAACATCAATATAGATAGCGACCACATGATATTTTATTGTGCAAATGCAGGGTCCTGAACATAGGCGTGACAATCCTGAGTGAAATGATGAAACACAAGCATAAAACAGAGAACAAGATCTGATGTGCATATCAGGAAAATAGCTACCACCGAACGGTGATTTCAGTGACTCTTCCTTCCTTCCTATCTATTGTACTGTAAATACCGCTGCAGGAATCTGATCCGAAGAGTATTGATAGGCACATCACCTGACAATGAAACATTCCAACATAACATCAGCATGCCTCCCATCATGCTGGATGCCATCTAGAGAGACTGTTTGATGGCTCTCAGTTCGTTGACGATATCTCTGGCTGGCATTCTACTCGATGGCGATTCCTTAGAGCAAGACAGTCCAAGTCTAAGTAGTGAAACGAGGCATTCAGTAATTCCTCTGCATGAAGAATCATCTGGAGTCTGAAGCCAATTCTCAGGATCTGAAACGAGCTCCGTGTCAAATATCCATCACTCTGCCATGTAGTCCCGGTTCGACATACTGACGGAGGCTCAATCTAAGTCTGAATGTATTGTCGGTCGGCCATTTCCCGGTTATTGTTTTCAGCACCAGAATACCGTAGCTGTTAATGTCTCCTTGTATTGTTAAAATGTTCCCAACACCATACTCTGTTCCAATAGGAAAATTTGTAGACTCTTTATAACATGTACAATTAGAAATTAAAAAAAAAGAAATTTACAATTAAGCTGTCTTTTGAATTAAAGAATTTTGAGTGTTGTATCATTAAAACTAAGAAAATAAATTGCACAAAACTATTATAAATAACAAGGAATTAACTATTTATGCATCTAATTTACCAAACTATATATTTAAATGAAGTTTTATCACTGAGGTATAGGTCTAAACCAAGCGGTTGATTGCCATGGAGACTAATTATTTTTCTCAGAATTCTGTTTATTTTCAATGGGATGATAATATGTCACATCATATAGGATATTTTATTTTTTATTTATATTTGCTCGTCACCAAACCTCACGGGAAGGTCCGACCGAGCCGAGCGGAGGTCTGACAGAGGAGAGACGGTGGCTCGGTCACACAAAGACCTGAAATATCTACTTAACTACAGTGCAAGTCCTTAAACTTCAAGGTTCGATGGTGTGTTAGTCAATTTGACCCTGTAATTGATAAGGAGGTGAGCCGAATAGGTCAACTGGATGATAGGTCGATACGAGCTCTCGCTATCGGCTGGCCATCGATAGGATCGAGTTGGTCATCGGCCACGTCCGGATGGCTCCTGCTATCGGCTGGTCACTAATAAGGATTAGGATACTCTTCCATCGGCTAGAAAGCCGATGAAGCCGTAGACAGATGTCGACAAACGTGATAGCTTCGTGTGTAGTGAAAGCGAGATCCTGATCTATCGGCCACAGAGCCGATAGAGACACAAAAGGGTATTCAAAGGATAGCAAAGCACGTGGGATCCCTACTAGTTGCCGACAAAAGCTGTAGCGCTCGAGCATTGGCTGAACAGCCGATAAAGACGTGAGAAATAGATGCGTGAAACAGATTTGAGGACCTATCAGTCAAAGAGCCGATGACGCTCCGTGGCATCCGACTTGCGGAGCGGTGCTCGATCCCCGCGAAGCCACGAGGGCCAGTGACCGCGGTAACGGTGCCGTTAGGACCAACCTCGATAGATCGGACCGAATTGAGACAGCATAAGATCGGGAACTAACGATATAGAGACAACGGATGCTTAGACCGAACGTGACGACGAGAAAGGAAAGAGAAGAGGTCATCGGCTACCTACCGGTCGAATGTCCGACGCAGTTCTACACCTAAACCCATCAGCCGCTCGAGCCAATGGGGAATGAGAGCTGCTAGATCTCGACGCCGGCCACGTCAGACGCGAGCCCTAAAAGATTAGACCGAACCGAGACAGTACCAGGAAGCGCCCGACGTGTCCGAATCGACCTTTAGAGGATCGATCGTTAGACGATACGGGAGATGGATGTGGGGACCTACGTTGAGGATAACTCGTCGGCTACTCACTTCGAAGAGACATCGCACAAAGACCCACCGAGATGTCGGCTCGAACCATTACCGCCGATCTCGTAGGTCGAACCTAACCGATGCAGCACGAGACCGTGGACAGAGGAGGGAGACCGATACACCAGCGTGCCTCAGGCGAACGTGATGAGGTACACTCGATCCGACTAAGAGGTCGAACTTAACCGATACAGTTTTAAACAGAACAGAGCGTACGGTAAGAAGATATCATGTGTATCAACTAGAAGACTGATGCACTAGGCGTGACGGTCGATAGAAGTCTTCTGAAGACATGTGCGCATCTACTGAGGAGCCAATACGCTGGACGTGTTGCTCAAGATATGAATAATTCATCGACTAAACACTCCGATGAAATGCCAAGCTGAGACCTACAAGCTTACGGCTCAATCTACTATCGGTAGCCTCGTATGTCAAATCTAACCAATGCAGCACGAGATGGATGACGGCAGAGAGAGCTTCTAAACTGATAGACCTCGCACGGACATGATGCAGTACACTCGATCTGACTAAGAGGTCGAATCTAACCGATGCAGTTTTAGATAGAGCAAGATATACTGGGATAGTGGTGGGACTGATCCCTTCGTCGAAAATCGAACTTAACCGATGCAGCCTCGCATCAAGAGCCAGACCCCGCCAGTAAAAACCTAGACAAGTTAGAGTGACGATATGTTAAAATTGTATTGATCGAGAGATAGTTTACAGGCTTTTAGAAGGTTTATATTTATACTCTAACATTATAGAGTCCGACGTAGTACATCAACCATTAGACATTATTTCTTAAAAAATATAATAGAAAAGTATCTCTAAGGAATTAAACTGAACTAACTAAACCTTACTATTTACACTAATAAATTATACTATCATGAGTTTTATAGCTCCTCAGAATCAGTCTTATTTGGATAATCTTTTATAATTGGACCGAATCCTTGTTCGATTGGTTTCTTTCCTGTAGCAATCGGACTCTTTTTTACTAAACCGATCGTCTTTCCAATTTATTTATAGACTTACCAAATTTTGACGTTAAATTATTGCAACTACTTCCATTTTGTAATTGAGCTTTTCTTTTGGGATTGTGCAATGTTTTCTGACCAACTATTGTTTTTTCATGGTCAATGGAGGTTCTTCTAAAAAATATTCAGTAGCTAATGGTGCATCGGTAGGGAGAGGCTGGTAGGTGGATTGAATGGGTCTGTAAACCAGGGGTATGAACTTATCTGTCAAAACAATATTCTTAAATGTATAGTTCTTTGATAGTAGTTATGAAAACTCAGTGTAGTATTGTTACATTTACTCAAATTAAATGCTTTTAAAAATCCTACATCAGGTCATTTAGAAGCAAGAAACATTTCATATAGATTAGCGGGGCAGAAAAGACCTGGAAGTTGGTTTGAATGTGTATCTAGAGTCCTATAAAAACTCTGTAGCTCTATGAAATATATTTAGGGTTGGGTTGGTTTGGGCCAAATTAACCTTACCAATCTTTGCCAATACTAAATTTTGGCAAGTTTTGACATGGCCAATTTTAACAAGGCAAAGTTATGTTTAGATTGAAGCCAAAAGAAAATAGACTAAGTTAACTATTGAAGTGACCAAATATTGGTTACTCCAAAGCAACCCTTAGTAACCTGATAGATCTGGCAAATTACTATAATTTTGGGGTACTTTTGTCGAACTAAATACTTCAATTCTTTGAAGCAAAAATTGTTTCATATAACACTAGAGAGTAGAAAAGGCAAAAAAAGTTTAGGCTTAATTAACCTGGTGCTGCATAACCAATTGTCCCTCTAAATCCCACCGAGCTTGTTGACTGTTTCATCAATGAGCTTCCCGCAACAATTATTCTTGCAAGTCCAAAGTCTCCAACATGGGCTACCATGTCAGCATCTAACAACACATTGCATGATTTAATATCACAGTGTACGATAGGTTCAGGTCCATGGCAGTGAAGATAGTCCAATGCACATGCAACATCAAGTAGTATGGTCACACTCTGATGGAGATTCAAATTCCTCTGCTCTGCTTGATCATTTGTTTCAGGGTGTAGCCAATCTTTGGGTATGAAGTCATACACAATTGCTTTGAAATCATTCCCTCTGTTATCAATGCTTGAGAAAACTGTAACTGTAACTATCTTGATAAGATTCTGGTGTCGTATATTTCATAGTGCTTCGCATTCAGCAGGGAAACCCTTGAGTGCCTTAGGATTTTCAAGCTTAGTACCTTCACTGCAACAAGACTTGTACTTTCACCACCTTGGCTATCAAATTCTCCTTTATAAACAGGGCTGAATGACCCAGAACGCAACAAATTGGGCGAAAAACCATCTTTTTGCCTTTACCAAATGCAAGTAAGAGACAATTACGTGGCCTTGCATGGATGATGTTGAAGGGATTCCTTTTTAACCTCTCTGGTGCCAGGTGAGAAGCATGCAGAGTGAAGAAAGGATGGCCAGTGGTGCAACAAGAGAAACAGCCAAGTCCCAACCAAATGTTGGCCGTTTTAGACACTCATGATTGATGGATTACACGGTTTAATTCTTGGTGTACTCCCTCTGACCTCAAATATACGTCGTTTTAAAGTTAGGCACGATAATTAAGAAAACAATCAAATAACTTAATTTGTTGCCATGTATTTATATTGCAATGAAAAAGATGAACCACTTTACTTGTCAAAGATGTTAGTGCAGCAAACAGCAAGATTTCTACTCCAGCAAAAGCTTCCTCGTCTCCTTCTCAAATTGGTGATAGCAAAGGCGTTTCATTCGGTTTCTTGGTCGTTTCTTTTGGAAGTATTGCAACATCGAGGTTTTGGGCCAATTTGGAGGAATTTGATCTGTGCCTGGCTTTATACATCCTCTACCAAAGTCTTACTCAATGGACAGCCCAGAGAGGAAATCCAGCACACAAGAGATCTATGGCAGGGAGACCCTCGTTTTCCTATGTGGTTTATTATCGTTATGGATGTGTTGAATGCTATTATTCGCAGGTGATGATGGCCTCCTACAACTACTATAGATCAATTCGACACAGAGTGTCGATCTATGAGGATGATGTTCTTGAGGTCAGTCATTTCGGATATTGATTAGATTTTGGATATATTCTGGGTTTTTGGTACTTCATTGGGGATAAAAACGAACATCCAAAAGAGCGGCTCCTTTGGATGGGCAATGAGGATGAGATGGCTGTGGTTAGCCAAAACACAACCTGAGAAACCTTAGGCTGATTTCCCTTTTCAAGTTCATACTTCAGTCAAGGCCTTTTTTCAGTTGCCTTGATTGCCAGTGTTGGCCAAGTGAGATGAGCCAATCTCTATCTACTTACATCCTCATTAAAAAAATTAACATCGGAGTAAGAATCTCAAAGGAGAGCAAATAGACATACCTTGGGATAAAAGATGTCGAAGAGCTTGTAGGCATCAACAGTAGAAGCAGCGAGCTAATCGAGATGCTATTAGCGCCTGATGGACCGGAGCATCTGCTGAATATGGACTCCATTGTTGGATTTGGTGGGTTGGGCAAGACAACCCTTGCTAGAGCATTGTACGACAAGATCCTCAAGTCGCGCTTTGACTGTGGAGCATTTGTTTCAATTGGTAGAAATCATTACACGAGCAAAGATTTCTAAGACATGCTCTATGGACTTGACAAGGGGGAAGGTATGACAATATTCATATTATAGCATGGGATGAAAAGTTGCTCATTGATGAAATCAGAAGGTTTCTTCAGACTAGCAGGTAAGCTGCTATTTTATCTTCGTCCTTTCGAGCTACAGGTTCACTGATTTGCCAGCAAATTTTCTCACCAATTTGATATAGCTACTTCTTCATAATTGATGATATATGGGATGAAAAAATGTGGGACGTCATCAAATGTGCATTTCCGAAGAACAATCGACAGAATCGAGTAATCACGACAACCTGCATAGTCAGTGTTTCTGAGAAATGCTGTTCTTCGTACCATGGCATTTACGAGATGAAACCACTTTCAGTGATGAATCTGAAACACTCTTCTATAAAAGAATTTTTACTAACGGGAAGGGATGTCCTCAGCATTTGTTAGGGGTATCAAGAGATACATTAAGGAAATATGGAAGGGTTCCATTAGCCATCATCACTATAGCCAGTCTTTTGGCTAATAAACAGGCACAGAAGGAGGAGCAGTGGAGTACTGTGCTAAAATCTATTGGGCGTGGAATGACAGAAGGTGGTACTGTGGAGGATATGCGGAAGATATTATCATTTAGCTATCATGATCTACCTTCTCATCTAAAGATTTGTTTGTTGTACATGAGTGTATTTGCAGGAGATCATAATATCAGAAGGGATCGTTTGATATGGAAATGGATAGCTCAGGGTTTTGTCCAGCATAAAGAGCAAGAAAATAATTTATTTGAACTAGGAGAGTGTTGCTTGAATGAGCTTATAAACAGAAGCATGGTCCACTTGGTAGACTTTATTGATTTCAGAGAGGAAACTTGTCGGCTACATGATATGATGCTTGACCTTATATGTTCCTTATCAAGAGAAGAAAACTTTGTTTCTACACTGGATGATGTTGTGGAGAGCTGCCATAGCACATGTTTGCAGAGCAAACTAAGTAGTTGTATAATCAAAGCACAAAAATCAATCCTATGAGAGGAAAACCAATAAACTAAATAGATTTAACAAAAATAAAAGATATATTCAATTGATGCAGTAATATGTTGATGATGGTCATCCGTCTATTACTACTGATACGACCACTTGAAAACAAAAAATTATAATTTAATAAAACTTACTCACGCAGTCCTACTCTTGTTTTAAGTACATATTTTGACCACTCAAATCTTTTAAACCACTTATTAGTTTTTAAATCTGTTTAAGCCATCATACTCAATTTAAAATATACAACTAAACAATCCAATATTAAATATATTTAAAAGTAACTTATACATTGTAGCAGTAACTAAAGACATAAATAGAAATGAGTTTTCATAACATTGGGAATAAATACACCATTGAAGAGTAAAACCAATAACTGTGTGAAGAAAATTCACAAAAAAAAGAAGATTCATAAGTAAATACTAGACCTTTTATTTTTTTAGTAATTACTGCATTATTTTTTATAAAAAAGTAACTTCGCATTTATGTGAAGTCATTCTTAAAAAAAAAGAAGTGACTCTTTATACCTGTAGAAGTAACTACTCTTTTAAAGGAAAATAACAATAAAAAAATAAAAATAGCTCTTTACAGTAAGTAACGGTATTGCTAGAGAAGTTAAGAACAATAATAAATTTAAATAATTTGATGAATGTAATAAATTTGAAAGTAGTAAACATAAATCTTAAAAGTAAATGGATGAATTTTGATTTGACAGTTTTACGGTGTAGTTTTTTTTTTGTTTTTTTATGTCTTTTTACATGATTTGACATGGATTTAAGCGGAGGGGATAATTTTTCATGATTCTATAATATATATATATATATATATATATTCTAGATGTAGCTTACATATGAATTAGATGATATAAGCACATGAAATTGTTACTTAAAAAAACTAGTTATGTTTGGATGCAAATGTGGCCGGCCGCAGTGCAACTATCCTGTCGGGACGCTTGCTGCGGCGATGACAGACGACGCCGGGCCAGGAGCAGTGCTGCCCGGACGTGTTCCATGATGACAGCTGCAAGCCCCCCTCGAACTGCACGGACGACTTGAAAGGGGGGAACAAGAGTTCATCGCCGGTGGCGCTGCCCGTGGGAACGGATGCAGCATCGTCCCTGCTCGCCGGACAGAGCAACAGCAGCAGCGAAGAAGAGATCGAGACCGACATTAGTGCAGGAGAATGATCTGATGCAGTGTTTGAATACAAGCACTGGTCCTATAATATAATCCCAACTTCCCAAAGTCCCAACCAAAGGTTGGCCCTTTTTTTTTCAAGGAAAAGATTGAAACAGTACTGGTTAACTACCGTAGTCTTCAATTCCAATAAAAATGGGTCAAGGTCTTCATGGAAAATAAAAGGTATACGGTTGATGTCACTGTGTCAGTCACTATGCTCTTTTCTGATTTCATCTAATGTTATGTCGTATTGTTTGTTCACACCAATCTTCTTTTATGGGGGTAAAACAAAGAATGTAATATCCTAAGGTTGAATAAATTATACCTGTGTGTTGCGAATCATTTTAAATATGACATAGTAAATTATGAGTACATAAGCACGGAAACACATTTAAGTTACTAAAAAAACAATACAAAACAACATCAACTAAAAGTTGTAGTGCATTTATGCTACTAACAAAAACACATGTTATTACAATTTGTTTCAATAAACCCTTTATTTTGGAGTAAAATATTTTAAGAAACTCCAGCTTTATGTAAAATATTCATATTCTATTTTTTTACAACAAATTATCTGGGACTACATGGTGCCCGAGCGCAAAAATTTTAAATAGGATACATGCCCAATTTAAACGAGTATGAAAATGTTTTAAACTTTTGGATATGAAGCTTACTTTCTTTACTAACTAGTTCAAATAAGTTTGATCTAAATTTGAACCAATATGTTCCTTTTTTGTTAATTTTTTTATTCTAGGTATGTGCCATGTAAACTATTAATTATAATACAATGTAATACAAGCTAGTAAATCTGATTTTTTTATTTATAGGTATGTTCCATGTAAACATATATTTTATGTCCCGATTTTATTAGGAGGTAAAATTCATAAATAAACTATGATGCATATAGTAGTGCTAGCAGGCATTTTTATGTACTTCAGAAAATCAATGGTATCAAAATATACACAAAATCAAGTAATTGATTTATATCATGGTTTAATGGCGAGTGGCATGAAGGTAGACGATGTCGATGAAATAGCTTGCATGTAGTCGATGTCAAGTCACACATAACCACTTCCCAAAAACTTGATTGCCACTGTATGGCAACTGTTGGGAGATCCCATATACCTAATCTCATGCCCACTAAATGGAAGGATGACGAGATCTGACAATGCAATCAACTCGGTGTAGTAGGAAAGAGAGGAGGAAGAGTGGAGAGAAATATCAGTGTGGACTGAACGTCTCTAGCACTTTTTATAGACAATGATGAACATGATTATTACTAGCAAAAAAATACTAAAGAATACTTAAAAAAATTAATTTACTGTTAGACATAAAAAACATACTACTTTAGACAACTTAAAAACAAGTAATTTACCAAAAGACACCACAAAATTTATCTCATATAAATTGGCCACACTTACTACTAACTAACAGTCAATCCAAAAGTCAAATGGTTGTTTTAATCACATTAAAACGATAAACTTAGAGAAAATCAAATGGTTGTTTTCATACAGTAAAATAATGCATTTAGAGAAAATCAAATGGATACATTCATCACGTTAAAACAATTTATTTAGACTGGGATAACGTGTACATGAATGGAAAAAAAGTCACATTTATTATTGCCTACTATACAGTGTGGCAGTCTTTGATATACTCCATCATTTTTAAAATATAATGTTTTGGTTTTTATCATAAGTTAAATTACTTTAAGTTTAACATACAACACCAAATTAATTTCATTAAATACATCATTAAATATATTTTTATAATATATTTGTTTGGTGTTAAAAATATTACTATATTTTTCTATAAACCTAAATAAACTTAATGAAATTTAACTTAAAAGTTAACTTAAGACCAAACTAAAACAATTTACATGTGAAAACGGAGAGAGTAGCTAGCAGCACGATAGTATGCATTGGGATAGTCTAATTAACTAGACAAAATCTTAAAAGAGTAGAGGTAACTAGCCGACATTTAGCAGCTGTAATATTTTGCTGCTAAATGGCGGCAGTAATTTATACCCAGTGGATGAGGCGGCAAGGGGACGACGGATATCAGTGTCTTCCTCCTCATGTCGATCTCGAGCATCCATATCTTCCCGTCCTCGTCGTCGTGGATATCGTCGCTGCGGGCTACGAAGCAAACGACGTCAGGGTTCTCCGAGCTTACGAAGGGTGACACCACGTACACGCGCGGGAGGCCCTTGCCGGAGGCCGCTAGTAGGGCCCAGAGCTCATCGCAGTCGAGCATGGCTTCCTTCACCCACGCCATCGGCGAGGGCTCGCCGGCCGTCGTCGTCCTCAGGGCCAGACTCCACATGGTTACCGAGCTGGAGCGCTCGCACATGCTCCTTATCACGGGGCCGCCGCAGCAGCAGCGGTTGTCGATGTTCACGAACCGCACCGCGTCAGCGCCTGCGGCTCCGATGGTCCGGCAGTACTCCCAGGGAAGCTGGCTCGACATGGTCATCGTCGAAGAAATCGTCTTCCTTGGGTGGAACTAGCTCCACGGACAGCGGCACGTACAGGAGCTTGGAGTTCTCCTCATCCGCCGCCGCCATGGCCATGTCGCACAGGAGGAAGGTGCTGAGGTCGTAGTTGACCCAGCACAGGAAACGGTCGCCGACGGGGACGACCGCGTTGGTCTCCTGCCACATCTGCAGGCCATGGCGTTCGCCGCCGCCCTTGTGGTGGACGATGGGCACCACCGCCTTGAGCTCCCACTCGCAGCCGCGGCCGTAGCCGTGGCCGGGGCGGAGCACGCAGAGCTCGGCCGTGTCGAACGGCGCTTCGTGCGCGAGCTGGAGCTGGGCCACCAGAAGCTCGTCGTCCTCGCTGTGGAGCCGCAGGATGCCGGTGTCCATGTTGTCGAACTCACGAACCGTGCGACCGAAACGGTCCTCCTGGAGGTAGCAGCGTGCGTTCATGGGGATGTCGAAGGTGGGTAGCAGCGACAGCGACGGCGGCTGGCCGGCGGCAGCCTTGTACACGAAGTACGACGACGACGCTTGCCCTAGGGGACGCTCAACTGGAAGAGGACAGAGTCGCCGTGAGCAGCGATAACGTAGAGAGAACTGCCGGCGAACTTGTCGTCGTCGTCTCCATCACCCCGGTCGAAGCAGATGAAGAAGACTGCCGGCGCCGCCGCGCGGCCGAGGGCGACGCGCAAGGGTTGGCCCCAGGAGGTGCGACACCCCGCCGCGGCGGTCTTGTCAACGGCGACGGCGTTTACTACGGAGGAGTCCGTGGGGCAGCCCCAGCGGTTGAGGACCACCCAATGCGGGGCAGCCGCCGCTGCCGAACCAGAGGTTCCCATGTGACGGCGACTTGGACGAGATCGATGGATGTTACATAATGACAATGAAAAATGGGTTTACATATAATTGCTAAAATAATTGTTAAATAATAATGGTGAAAAATAAGTAAAATTGGTAAAAAAAATTATATTAAAATTAGTTATATTAAAATTGCTATTATTTAGTCGGTTTATATTTAAAATTATTTATAAAAAATATGATAAGTGTATGTTTTGATATACATAATGTTATAAAAATCTATGTCAGAATTTAATTAAAAAATAAATAAATAATTGTTGAAAAAATGTAGAGAAATTAAGGATAAAAATTAAGAAAATAATTTTCTAAATTAGCTATAGTAATGTTTTAGATTTACTGTATGGCCAAATGAACAGTATAGATTTAATCTACTAAAGAAATAGACTAAAGATGGTATGTAAGTAGACTCGCGTAGGCTAAAGAAGACCAAATACAACTGAATTGGTGAGGTAGGTTGACTTAGTAGATATATTGAAAAGCCAAAGTAGAGTAGGTTAACGGTGAAAATTAGCCCAACAACGCAAGTGCACAAGTGGCAAGACAGAGGCTGATATATAGGCCACCTATTAGCGAGCACGGTTTAGGTGCGAGGAGGCACTATGGCTAACAAGCGGGTTAGCTCTATCAACAAACATGGATGTGTATGCGGCCGTAGGAGATGAAGATATGGCACATTTGCATTGGTATGGAGACATTGGAATAGTACTACGAAAACGTATCACAGTATGTGTAACGGGTGAGATGGTATAAGCATTCGTTTTAGATCTGATAAATATAATAGTGGTCATAAAATCTTAAGATATGTAAGATATTTGTTGTAATTTTAGTAATAAAAGTAAATTTTGTTCAAGATTTGTGGTAATTAATCTTTTTTATGATTAGCATTTAATTTTAAATTAATTTATTTTGTTTGTGGTTTGAATTAATTTCTTTGATATAAAATTTAATTATTTTTTGATATCACATTATTAAATAATTTGGGTTTAATTAATTTCGATCAATCTTATATTTAATATCTATCTTATGAAGACTTGAAAAACAGTCGATTAGAAAAAATGTTAAATTTTAATTTTGTCATTTTTAATTATCCACCTCATCTCTATTACGTCGATCCTACGATAAAAGTGCCTCAGCTGATCTCAAGCAACGAAGACAATAATCCATGGCATCAGAACGGGTAGATCAACCCGCCGCCGGACCAACCTAGACCACCGAGCGACGGCGATCATCGGAGCTCATGAAGGGCGGCACGCGTGCCTGCGAGTGATGACGTGTGTCCAATCGGTGTGTGTGTATATATATATATATCACATAAAAGCGATCGTTTAATTCCAAAGGAGCTGCTCCGTTTCCAAACGATATGCCCTGGGTCTATTAGCAGCTCCATTTTTTTGTAAGTTGGAGTCTAACGGCTCCATTAAAAAAAGCGAAACAAGCTAAAGTAACTTAAAAAAAATAAATAATAGAGTAAGATTTAAAGTTATTTTTAGAAGTTACAACCTATCAAATATGCCCAATACTAAATGATTGATCGAGCCATAAACGTAACACGATCGATTCACCGTGCCACCATCCCCACTCCCCAAGCGCATCCGCCGCCGCCGGCTCCTGGCTTCCTCCTCTGCGACGTGATGTGGGCCCACATGGTAGTACACCTCTTCGGAAACGATTCTCGTTCAATCAAAAATTAATCATATTTATCAATTTATTCGGTGTCGACCATAATACAACATTAAGAGAAAATAAAAAATCGATTTTTTCTAGAGTGCCAAATTCCAACGGAAGTTCCCTTCAGATTTAGTTCCTTAATAGCATAAAGCACCAAACGATCACGCAGATACACAATCATACGTACGTTACACCAGATGTTTGACTCTGTTAGTTTTGCATGCGAAGCCGATCGATCGATCGACTTGCCCTTTAATTCTTTCTTCCCTCACCGTGCTCGACACTCATGACGACGTCTCTAAATCAGCAGGAAGAGCCATGCATGCATGCATGGTAGTACTCGCAGATGCATCATTTAGCTTGCCATTTTTTTTTCTTTGTCTCGGCTGGCAGCTAGCAAGCTGGACTACCAGATTTTTTGCCTACTACCTAGATATGTGTAGTTTACTAGACTTCGGACTTTAAATTAGTTACGGTTACTCTTTCTAGTTTTCATTTTAATAATTTTTATCGTTTTAAGCAATGACATCGTATTTAAAACTTATTTTTAACTATATTTTTTATTATAATATATAAAAATAAACAAATATTTACTTTTATTAAATTATTTTTTAATACTTATCTACACATGATGTTACAGTGCTTTTAAACTAAATATTTAAAAAAATATTAATAGTTAAAATTTAAAAAATTTGACTATAAACTTATCCAAAACGATATAAAATATGGCCTGGAGGAGTACGATTTTGCACTATAAAGTAATTCTGATAGAAAGAAAAAAGAAACTACCAACTTTCGACTATCGGTTGGTTGGCAGGACTAACCGACTTATCTATACTATACTTACTAAGAGTTGTTACGTTAATCAGAAAGATTAGCTATTGAATTTTTTAAATCCTATTGTCAATACCATGGCCTTTTCTATTTTCATCTCAAAATCATCTCTTATCATTAAAGCCCATCGCATGCCTACAGTATATCAACCAATTTTTTACCGATCAAATGTATCTGTACGTTTTCACGTTGGACTCTAAGATGGAGAACACACACTGCGTGGAATCGGCAGCCTCGGGATTCAGGCACATATCCTTGCGCGTTCAGCAGCTTCTACCAAACGTACTGGAGATGGCTGTAGTGTCGTCGGAACATGCGGGCCAGGTGCCTGGTCTCATCACCGTAATCAGTCAAGTATTATATATATTAATTCTAAATTTATCAATTACGTTAATAGAAGAAAACAAAATTAAGACTCTAGTACAGCTTTGTATTTATTTATTAGTAATTATTCTACCAAAGGATACAAAGTATAATATTAATATATCTCTATCTATCTATCTATCTATCTATTATTTTATATAAACTCCCATATTAATTAAAGATGTGCATGTTGATTAAATGAATCGTATTATCATAAATTCATAACCATGCATCCTATTAAGAATATGTGGTAAATAAAATAGGTAAATTTGATTAGATGTATTAAACGTGTCACAAAAGTACAGTAAGATTGAGGTCCCACCATGTATGACACGCAAAGTAACAGATTGTACTTACGATTCATCAATCTTATGGGCTCTGTTTTTTTTTAAGAACATCCGAAGACGTCATTTGTTTAGAGTGGATCTCTTTTTTGTTGCGGCCGCTAACTTACGAGCAATGAAGCCCCAAACCTTTCCTTCTCACCGTTCAGTTTCCTGCAATCCGTAATCCATCCGTGGTTCGATTATCTTATTATTTAGCATGCTAGATTGATCACCCAAGGCTATCTTCAATTATTGAATGCCTGCAGAGAGCAACATGTAGCACGTACTGATATATATCCCAGCGTTAATGAACTTGTTCAAGCTCAAACTACTCTCAAGGTCAAGGCTAATGCTGTCGCACTAGCTATGGCAGCCATGAATATGTAATATAATGTAGCTATTTTTTGTGACGTGGCTTCGCATATGGTCTAGCGGTGAAATTAAGGATAGTTGCTTCCTGACAGCCTCATAGCAACTAGCAGCCGTATCAGATCACCCACCACAGGAACAAACTTAAAATTTAAAAGTTTGCACAAGTGAAAAATACATGTCTTTTTAATTAATTATATAATTACCCTTCAAAGGTATTTTTTAGAAAATAACCTACATATTAAATGTATGATTAAGATTTTAATATTTAAAATGTCAATAAAATTAATAGGCCATGTGCATTTAACGTGGTGGGTCACATTAAAGCCCATTTACTATGAGTTATGGGCTTATGATAACTTGATAGTAGTATATATTAATTATGAATTTAGAAATTACTAAATAGTAAACAATATTTAACTGAGACTCCATATTGAGTACTACCCGGTAACTATTAATTCCAAATTTTATAAAATTAATAAAACATAGATTTTTATATAATTAAGATCCCAAACCGAGTGCAAATCCATATTATCAATTACGAATTTTGAAATTTATTAAATCATGCAAATCTAAAACACACTCGAAACTAAATACAGCTCACTTTTTATGTTTCCAAATTTTAGATTTATTAAAACATGGAATATATTTATTAATTATGAATTTAAGAATTATTAAGTCATAAAAATTCTCCATTTATATGTTTGAGTAGCAATAACAGTAGCTGTGTAACGTCCGGGGTGACTAACAGGAATCCAATCCGTTCTCCACTGGTTGGCGAACTCCTGTTGACCATTCACGCTATATCAAGTTAGCAGGTGAATGTAATTTACTACCAGAACTTAACAAGTCAACGTGCTACCGTAACAACTTGAAGGTTGGTACAATCTAAGACAAGAACTTTTTGAGTGTAGTACAGGTCAAACAATTTAAAAGGTAAATATGATTCTGTTACAATAACTTTAAGAGGTGAGTATGTCAGCATAATTATTTTGACCATTTTTTTACTATACACATTCAATTTCTACGTGCATATTTTATCAATATACTTGTGTAGTTTTGTATAAGCATACTTAATTTCTAGTAATTAAAAGCCAATTAAATTTTACTAGATAGAAAATTTTATATTTTGGTTGAGATTTTAGACAGCAAAGAAAAAAATTCCAAATTGGTGGTGCAAATTGAATGATTAACGTAATTATTACTCACCATTCAAAAATATAAGAAATTAGTATTAGATATAACCTAATACTACAAATCTCTATTCAGATTTATCTATTATATAACTAAATTCTTAGAACAGAGTATATATTAAATGCAACTTTGTACGGTAACATCCACGTGATTACTATATAAATGCATATTGACATGGTGAAAATACTCATGTGACACTCGTCAACCAAAACAACACATATCTAGCCAAGTTATTACATCAAAATACTAATTTATCAAGTTCTTATGCTATAAATTGCTAAGTTGTTTTACTTAGGCCCTATTTAGAATAGCTTCTATTAGGATCTCTAGCTATCAAAAATTCCCTAAACATTTTATATATTTTGAGAATACGTAGTTGTAATATACAGACAGTGAGGTAGAAGCCAGAAGCTGAGAACCTATTTTTTTAAAATTCTCTCACCAACTGTCTTCTCATTGTCTGTTTCTTAGAATTTTTAAATTTTCAAACAGGGCCTTAGATGCTCAATTCTCAACTTATTGTACTAGATCGTATCCATGGTAGTTATCCTACTGTGAGCACAATTTACTCTATTTGTAATTTTTGAATCTAAGTGTGTTTCTAATAAGAAGTATATTTTTTTGAAAAATTCCTCCTCAAGTCCTCATCTCCACCTCCATGCATCCAGTCACATCCAGATCTCCGTGCATGCAGCCATGCAGTTGAGTGGCTGGCCATCCCATCGAATCAATCTTTTCCTGGTTTCACATTGCCGTTTTGCTCTCGAATGTATATATATATATATATATATATCTTTGGATTCTTTCGCTCCGTTTTGCTGTTGAACACACATTTCTTTGGATTCTTTAGCTAAAAAACAATCATTATTATTATTGGTCCTAGGTTAATTTCATAGAAAGAACTGATGGGATAGATCCATGTCGGCAGGTCACATCAAGCATAAAGTTAATTAGGTGAAAAGGTAGCGCTACAATAACCGACTTTATCATGTGCGATGTGAATCAATGGATCCAGTGTGGGTCGGTAGCAGCCTCAGTGGAGTAAGAGTGGTCTGTACAGATTTTTTTAAAAAATTCATATATTTTGTCATTGCCTTTTGCCAATTGTTGGGCTAATGTAGCATCACACTGCCGTGCCAAAGGCAGCCTTTACAAATAGATTAGGTTGCCTTTGTTGTTCGGAGAGTGTCCTAGCTTTCTAATTGCTAACATTTTTACTCGTGTAGTCCTCTCTACATTAACAGAGCTCTCGTCTCCCTTGAAGGAAACTTCAGACAAATCAAAATCAGCCTGTTCATGTTTTTGGGCTGGGATTGTCATATTAATTCCTGATTTACACAAATGAAGGCCCTTCGATGCAAACAAGGCCTAAAAGAATGTACTTATTAATTATCTTGTGCCAAACAAACAAACACATGTTGTAAACTTAGGTGTGGCAATTCTGAGTGAAATACAAGTATAGAGCAGAGAGCATTCATGCTCTTATGAGCAGATCAAGAAAAAAAAGCTACAGAAAGCTATAGTGACTTCAGTGACTCTGTTGTAACTTGTAAATACCACTGCAGAAATCTGATCTGACAAGTATTGATACACACATCACCTGACAATGAAACATTCTAACATAACATTAGCATTCATGTTTCCCATCTTCACATGCCAGATACAATCCAGAAAGATTTTCTTTCGTGGCATTCAGTTCATTGATGATATCTCCGGTGGGCATTCTACTCGATGGCAATTCTTAAGAGCAAGACATTCCAAATCTAAGTAGTGTAACAATGCATTCAGTAATTCTTCTGCACGGAGAAACATTTGGAGCCTGAAGCCAATTCTCAGAATCCAAAACAAGCTTCGTGTCAACAACATCCATCACTCTGCCATGTAGACCCAGTTCAACATACTGACGAAGGAGCAGTCCAGGTCTGAACGTAATATCGGTTGGCCGCTTCCCAGTAACTCTTTCCAGCACTAGAATTCCATAGCTGTAAATGTCTCCGTGTGCTGATGCAATGTTTCCAACACCATACTCTTTTCCAGTAGGACAGATTGTAGACTCTTTATGGCATGTACAATTCAAATTATAAAATAAAGTTGTACGTGTTGTATAAAATTTTAATATACGGTTGAATTGCTAAAACTAATAAAATAAATTGTAGAAAGAAATTACGTACACATCAAACAATCTAATTTACAGGATTATATGGTTTAATAAATTTTATATCATTGAGCTATAGGTTAAGCCAACTAATCAATTGCTCCATCATCTAATTACATTTGTAAAAAAATTATTTGTGTTCATGGTGACGACAATATGTCACATGATATGGAACATTTCATAATTTGTACTCCGTATATTATATTCACTTGTTCTATGTTGGAATTGATATGATGCATTTCTGTTGGAATATTCCACAATAGCCTTTGTTTTTTCATAGTCAATGCAAGTTCTTGTAAAAAAAACTCAGTAACTAACAGTGCATTGGCAGGGAGAGGCTGGCAGGTGGATTGACTGCTTGGCTTAAGCAATAATCATTTCATATAGCAGTGCGGAGCAGAAAAGGTCCACAGGTTGATTGAGTGTGTAGTACTGGAGTCCAATAAAATTCTTTATCTCTATGAAATAGATTTAGTAACTTAAAAGATATGGCAAGTTAATTTATTTTTGTGCAATTTAGTTGAACTAGTTACATCATTTCTCCTACAGTCTCTCTGGAAACAAAAAATATTTCATATAACACTAACGATCAAAGAAGGGAAAAAGTGAAATGCCACATAAACAGTTTAGGCTTTAACCTGGTGGTGCATAACCAATTATCCTTCTAAATCCCATTATAACAATATGTATAGTGAGACAATACCCTGACTCTATACAGAGGATACCCCTCACAGTCATAGTAAGAGGGAAACGGACATAGAGACTGGATCGAAAACTGGTGAACAAAGGCGTGGAGAGGCCTTTGGTCATAATATCGGCGAACTGGTGTGCTGATGGTACATGGAGCATCCGAACCTATCCTAGTAGGATCTTGTCACGGATAAAATGGATGTCGATCTCTATGTGTTTCGTGCGTCGATGATAAACCAGGTTGACAGTTATGTAGACAGCACTGATGTTGTCGTAGTAGACAACGGTCGTAGAGGAGAGGGGTGCATGGAGCTCTTAGAGAAGCTAGCGAAGCCAGGAATACTTGGCGATGGCGTGAGCGACGACACGGTACTCGGCTTTGGCACTGGACCGTGACATTGTAGTCTGGCGTTTTGAGGACCAGGAGACTAGAGTGTCGCCGAGGAAGACGCAGTAGCTAGACGTGGAATGTCGAGAGTCGGGGCAGCCTGTCCAGTCCGCGTTGGAGTATGCGGTGAGAAAGTCGACGGGACTGGAGTTGAGGTGCATCCCGCTAGAGAGTGTGCTCTTCACGTAGCGCAAGATGCGTTTGAGCAGCGTGAGATGAGGTTCACACGGAGCGTGCATGAAAAAGGCACACTTGCTGGACGGGGTAGGTGAGATCGGGCCGTGTGAGGGTAAGGTATTGGAGAGTACCGGTAAGACTCCGATACTAAGAGGGATCGGCAACGAGTGAGCCATCGGCAGTGGAGAGTTTGGCTCGAGTGTCGACCGGGGTGGTCGTGGGGTGACATTCGGCCATGTCTGCATGCTGGAGAAGATCGATGACGTACTGACACTGAAAAGGAAGAGCCCGTGAGAAGAACGGGTGACGGAGATGCCAAGGAAGTAGTGAAGGGGACCAAGATCGGTCATGGTGAACTCGGAGTGGAGTCGAGCCATGATCTGGTGTAGGAGGGACGTCAAAGACGCTATAAGAACAATGCCATCGATGTATAGGAGGAGATAGGCGGTGGCGTTGCCAATGTGAAGATTAAAGAGGGAGCTATTGGACACAGAGGCCACTAAGCCAATGTGCCGAAGGTAGGCAGCAAAACGCTGGTACTAGGCCCGAGAGGCTTGTTTGAGGCCGTAGAGAGAGCGTTGAAGGAGGCAGACATCATCGGGATGAGAGGGGTCGACTAAGCTTGGAGACTGCTGGCAGTAGACCGTTTCCATTAGATGACAGTGAAGAAAGGTGTTCTTCACGTCAAGCTGATGGATCGGCCAGGAGTGCGAGGTAGCCAAGGTGAGAACGACCCGGATGGTGGTGGGTTTGACGACAGGATTGAAAGTCTCGTTGTAATAGACACCCGGGCGTTGGGAGAAGTCTCGAACTACTCAGCATGCCTTGTGACGGGCAAAGGAGCCATCGGCGTGGAACTTGTGCTTAAAGATCCACTTGCCTGCCATAATGTTAGCGCCGGGAGGACAGGGCACAAGGTGCCAGGTCTCGTTGTCTATGAGGGCCTTGTACTCGTTGGCCATGGCCCCGCGTCACTGAGGATTGGCCAGGACGGAACGAGAAGTTGCCGGGATGGGCGAGATAGAACAGTGAACGGCGAAGAGCCCATAGCGCTTGATGGGGCGGAGAGACCCAGTTTGTGAGCGGGTAACCATGTGAGAGGTGGAGGGGACGGGAGCCGATAGGAGTGTGGTAGGTGTGGGGAGAATTGGTTAGGGAGGGGCGCCATCGGCTCGGGGTCGGCAGCTATATGTGAGTGGAAAGGACGGAACTAGATCGACCTGAGCCGATGGAGTTGGATGGGCTGATCGGTTTGGTCGGTCCGATGGAGATGGAGCAGCCGATAGGGAGGGGGGAGCCGATGGAGGTTGAGGAGTCGATGGAGGCGGATGAGCCGATGAAGACTAAGGAGCCGATGGGGGTAAGGTGTCCGATGGAAAAGGGATAGGATTGGCCGAAGCTAATGAAAGTGGTAGGGCCGATGGGGGTCCGATGGGAGTGACATCAAACCGAATAGTAGTGGGATAGTTGAACAGTAAGTCCTTAGCAACGGCCGATGAGGGGCCGGTAGGGAGAATGGTGGAGGAGACCGGGACGGCACGGTGTTGGTGAGGAGGAAGTCGAGATCACTAGATGAGGATCTCGGATTAAGCAGACTGAAGGGAAAGCATGTCTCGTTAAAAATGACATGACGAGAGACGATGACCCGATGGGTGAAAAGGTTGAGACATCGGTATCCCTTGTGAGATGAGAGATAGTCGAGGAGAATGCAGGCGGTGGAGCGGGAAACGAGTTTGTGAGGAGCAGTGGCGGTGAGGTTTAGGTAGCAGAGGCACCCGAAAATGTGGAGATGGGAGTAGTCGGGCGCTATGCGGTAAAGAAGAATGTATGGAACGTTGTGGCGAACGGAGGAGCACGGGCGCCGATTGAGAAGTTAAGTCGCAGTGGTTAGTGCTTCTGCCTAGTAAGTTACAGGTAAGTGGGCATGAAGCAGCATAGTGTGACTTATGTTGTTGAGGGTGCGAAGGAGGTGTTCGGCCTTGCCGTTCTAGGGAGAGGTGTAGGGGTAGGAAAGGCGTAGATAGATGCCCTGTGAGGTGAGGAAGGTTTGAATAGTATGGTTAACAAACTTCGTACCGTTATCGGCTTATAGAGCCTTGATGGGGAGGTTGAACTGGTTAGAAACGTAGGTTGTGAAGTTAGTTAGGTGGGAGGCGATCTCGGATTTGCTAATGAGTGGAAAAGTCCAACAATAGTGTGTGTAATCGTCAAGTATGGCAAGATAATACTGATTACCGAAGACACTTTTAACCGGAGAAGTCCATACATCATAGTGTATAAGCTCAAACGGTCGCGAGGTATAAGATAGAGAATTAGAAAATGGCAGACGCACATGTTTGCCAAGTTGACATGAGTGGCAAACTGTAGAGCTGCTATGGGTACACTAGATGGAGGCGCTACGATGGAGGTTGGCGACAGCATCGGGGCTGGGGTGGCCGAGGCAAATATGCTAGAGCTTGGTAGAGAGGGCGATGCTAGTGTGTGGAGTGGACGGCGTAGTGGGAATGGTGTAGAGGTCACCACCACTATTGCAACGAAGAATCTATCGTCGAGTTGGGATATCCTTCACAGAGAAACCAGAAGCGTCAAATTCGATTGAACAATTGTTATCTCGTGTGAATTGGCGAACAGATACGAGATTGTAAATAAGGTAGGGTATAATGAAGACATTGCGAAGGGGGAGGTTAGTGGTCGGTGTAGACAGAAAGGAGTCACCACGGCATTGGATAGGAAGAGAATGGCCATTACCGATGAAGACAAAGGGGGAGGAGGAGGGATGACAAAAACGGAGTATACCAGCCGATGACGCCATGTGGGAGGATGCACCAGAGTCCAGCACCCAAGGGTGCTCAGGTTGGAACGTCATCTGGTTGAGAGTGGCGACGAGGCCAGTCTAATTCCAGGAGAGAACCGACTGGATAGGTGGTGTTGGTAGCATCGGCTAAGGTAGCAGGATGGGAGCCGATGCCAGGTGAGCCTGAGGATGGACGCCGAGGACCTCTAGTTGCCATCCGATGGGGCTACATGGCTGGGGCTAGGGTGCCCAAGGGTTGTAGTAGAGCCACGGACCTATGGGACCGGCAGGCTGGGCAGGGACTGAAGCAGGTCGCGATTGCATCGGACCGTGTCAGTTCTTGCCCTTGCCTTTGCCGGTACGGGCTGCGTTGCCATAGTTAGGGCCATGGCCACCAGAGCCATGAGAGAGGGCAGCAGCGTAGGATGCTTGGCAGCCATTATCGACTGTAGCGAGGAGATCGGTGTGGGCCATGGTCTTCTCATCGTTGGCCAAACGGAGTTCTTTGAGAACTAGCATGTCATGGGCCCGGGCAAACGATGGAAGGGGTGTGACGTTGGCGATGTCGTCGGCGGTGTTGGAGAAGCGGGGGTTGAGGCCTCGCAGGAGGGCGAGGACGAGTTGGGAGTCGGCCACAGGGTGTCCGACATCCCGAAGAGCAGCAACCTTTACTTTAAGGCGCTAGCAGTACGAGGAGATAGAGGAGTCTTCTTGTACCATGGAGTGAAACTCGTTAAGGAGAAAGATGACGCGGGGCTGCTTGTTTGCGAGGAAGATCCGCTCGATAGCCACCTAGAGATCACGGGCGGTAGGGTCGGTATCTTCCATGGCGAGGTTGAGGACAGAGTCATCGACCGAGCCGAGCAGCCAGCTGCGCACGCAGCACTTGGTGATATCCCACTAGGGGTCATCGCGTCGAGGTGGAGCGGAGCCATCGATGTGTGACCGTAGGCCGAACTTTCCACAGAGGGATTTAAAGAAGAAAACCCACTTGGAGTAGTTGGCGTTGAGATCAAGAGAGATAGGAACGTGAGATTTCACATTCACAGTAGCGTAGGGGGGTGAGAAGATCGGCGAGGTGGTGCCTAAGGTTTGGTTTGGGGCGCCGAGAGTCGGAGCAGATTCGGCGACTAGGAGAGTGCCGGAGCTAAGGGCTGACTCGGTGGCCATGACAAGAGGAGAACAGGGGCAAGAAGCCGATGAGAGTAAGAGGCCGATAGGAGAAAGCCGATGAGAAAGGAAATTGGCTGATCAGAGAAGTGATAGGCTGATGGGGAGTGAGCCGATGAGAAGGAAGGGTGGGCCAACCAGCCGATGGGGAGTGGTTGGCTGATGAGGAGTAGGCAGCGGAGTAGGTGAGGGAAAGGTGGTTGGTAGAGTAGGTAGGTCAGAGAGTGGTTGGGTCACAGACGTGCGAAGATTCATGTCCGTGAAGAGAAGTTTCACGTCTGTGGACTCGTGGAGGCTAAGGAGTGGAGCGGATGCGAAAAACTTGGAGAGAGGTCGGACACGAAGAAAAGAGGTTCACATCTGGGAGGCAAAGATTCGTGTCCGTGGACACGTGGACACGTCGGAGTGGCTCAGACGTGAGTAGAAAAGGTTCGCGTCTGAGAGCCGTTGAGCGTGTCAGAAAAGCGGGAACCGAGAGAGGATTCCAGCTGATGGAGGGCGGACAGGTCCAGCCGATAGGGGACGGACGAGTTCAGCCGATAGAGACGACGAGCGCAGAGGTGCACCGGCGTCGGAGGAGAAAGAATGCACGGAGTAAGAAGAAGGGCAAAGACGGGTGTGAGGCGGGACAAGGAGGCGGATGGAGACCGTCGCCTTATCGCGTGGAGGAGCAAGGGATGGGAGAGGGTGGTAGAAAAGAAGAAAGGAAAAGCGTCTACGGAGAAGATGGAAAGAAGAAAGGAGCGATGAGAGAGCGAGGAGGGAGTACTAGAAAGAAGGTCGGCGATAAGGAGAAAACGTCGACGATGGGGAGAAAAGGTCGGCTCGCCAGTAGGAAAATGCTAGCGCGTCAGAGATATCTAGACTTACTTTGATACCATGTAAGAATGTGTATAGTGAGACTAAGACCCTAATTCTATACAAGAGGTTAGGTATATATATATATATATATACAGTCCAGGGGTATAGTGGTTTAATGGAGCTTGTTGACTGTTGCATCAATGAGCTTCCCTAAAGTATTCTTGCAAGCCCAAAGTCTCCAACATGGGCTACCATATCAGCATCTAACAGCACATTGCTTGATTTAATATCACAGTGTAAAATAGGTTCAGGGCCAAGGCAGTGAAGATAGTCCAATGAACATGCAACATCAAGTAGCACGGTCACTCTCTGATGCAGATTCAAGTGCCTCTGCTCTGCTTGATCATTTGTTTCAGGGTGTAGCCAATCTTCTAGACTACCATTGGGCATGAGGTCATACACAATTGCTTTGAAATCATTCCCTCTGTTATCAATGCTCGAACAAATTGTAACTATCTTGACAAGATTCCGATGTCGCATATTTCGTAGTGCTTCACATTCGGCAATGAAACTCTTCACTGCCTTAGGAGTTTCAAGCTTCAGTACCTTTACTGCCTTAGGAGTTTCACCATCTTGGCTATCAAATTCTCCTCTGTAAACAGAGCCAAAGGATCCAGAACCCAACAAATTGGTTGGTGAAAAACCATCTGTTGCTTTTACCAGCTGCTTGTAAGTGATCATTGGGTGGCCTTGGATGGATGTCGTAGCAGGGACTTCTTTCATTCTTCTCTTATGACAGGTTAGAAGCATGTAGAGTAATGAAAAATTGGCAAGTGTCGAAACGAGACAGATAACAGCAGCTAGCAGCAGAATTTGATGTTTATTTTTCTTTGTCGATTTTAACGAACACAGGGGAAGACGCAGTTCAGGTATGCCACCGCAAAGATTGGCATTGCCTTGGATATAAATCTCAGATGCATTTGCGAAAACACCATTGGTTGGCACTTCCCCGTGAAAGCTGTTGAACGAAAGGTTCAGCAAGTGGAGCAGAGGCATCTGCCCTAAGGACTTGGGTATCTGACCTGACAAATAGCTATTGGGATGTTACCATTTTATTAGACCACTGGACTATTAGACTATATATATATATGGACCCGACTCCCCCGTATAGTGTTGGGGTCTTAGTCTCACTGTACACATTCTTACATAGTATCAGAGTGGGTCTAGACATTCCCGACACGCTAACATCCTCTCACCGGTGAGCAGACCTTTCTCCCTGTCATCGACGTTTTCTCCCCGTCATCGACTTTCTTCCCGGTATTCCCTCCTCGCTCTCTCGTCCCAGCTCCTTCTTCTTCCCGTCTTCATCACAGACATTTTTTTTCTCCTTTTTCCACCACCCTCTCCCATCCCTTGCTTCTCCATGCGACAAGGCGACGGTCTCCATCCGCCTCCTCGTCTCGACTCACACCAGTCTTCGTCCTTCTTCTTACTTTGTGTATCTTTTCTCCTCCGACACCGGCGCACCTCTGCGCTCATCGTCTCCATCGGCTGGACTGATCCACCCTCCATCGGCTGGACCCTCTCTCGGTTCCCGCTTTTCCAACACGCTCAACTGCTCCTGGATGCGAACCTTCTCCACTCGCAACCGAGCCACTTCGACGTGCCCACGTGTCCATGGACACGAATCTCTGCCTCCCGGACGCGAAGCTCCTTTCTTCGCGTCCGGTCCCTCTCCGAGTTTTCGTGTCCGCTCTACTCCTTTGCCTCCACGAGTCCAAGGACGTGAAACTTCTCTTCATGGATGTGAATCTTCGCACGTCCGTGACCCACCTACTATCTGACCTACCTACTCTGCCGCCCACCTTTCCCTCAACTACTCCTCTGCCTACCATTCATCGACCAACTACTCCCTATCAGCTGGTTGGCCCACCCTTCTCTCTCTACGACCTCAAACAAGCCCCTCGGGCCTGTTACCAGCGTTTTGCTGCCTACCTTCGGCACATCGGCTTTGTGGCCTCCGTGTCCGATAGCTCTCTCTTTACTCTTCACATCGGCAACACCACCGCCTATCTCCTCCTATACGTCGATGATATTGTTCTTACAGCGTCCTCGACGTCCCTCCTACACCAGATCATGGCTCGACTCCACTCCGACTTCACCATGACCGATCTCGGTCCCCTCCATCACTTCCTTACCATCTCCGTCACCTATTCTCTCATAGACTCTTCCTTTTCTAGCGCCAGTACGCCATTGATCTTCTCCAGCGTGCGGGCATGGCCGAATGTCACCCCACGGCCACTCCGGTCGACACTCGAGCCAAACTCTCCGCTGCCGATGGCTCACTCGTCGCTGATCCTTCTCAATATCGGAGTCTTGCTAGTGCTCTCCAATACCTTACCCTCACACGGTCCGACCTCATCTACGCCGTTCAGCAAGTATGCCTTTTCATGCACGCTCCGCGCGAACCTCATCTCGCGTTGCTCAAGCGCATCCTTTGCTATGTGAAGGACAAACTCTCCAGCGGGCTGCACCTTAACTCCAGCCCCATCGACTCCCTCACCGCGTACTCCAACGTGGACTGGGCAGGCTACCTCGACTCTTGATGCTCCACATTCGGCTACTGCGTCTTCCTTGACGACACTCTAGTCTCCTGGTTCTTAAAACACCAGACTATAGTGTCACGATCCAGCGCCGAAGTTGAGTACCACGCCGTCGTCTACGCCGTCGCCGAGTGTTGCTGGCTTCGCCAACTTTTCCAGGAGCTCTGTGCATTTCTCTCCTCTGCGACCGTTATCTACTGCGACAACATCAGCGCTGTCTACATGACCATCAATCCGGTTCATCATCGACGCACAAAGCACATAGAGATCAACATTCATTTTGTCCGTGACAAGGTTGCACTAGGATAGATTCGGGTGCTCCATGTACCATCGGCGTACCAGTTCATCGATATTATGATCAAAGGCCTCCCTACGTCTTTGTTCACCAGTTTTCGATCCAGTCTCTATGTCCATTCCCCTCCCGTTACGACTGCGGGGGGTGTTAGACCACTGGACCATTGAGCTATATATATATATAGACCCAACCTCTCTGTATATCGTTGGGATCTTAGTCTCACTGTACACATTCTTACACATTTAATAAATTGTTTTGCAGGAAAAAGATACTGTGGAAGTTGGCATGCACCAATGGTGCTAGGGATTTCACCTGATAATTTGTTCAAATCCGCATGGAATTCAACAATATTTTTAAGTTTCCCTATTTCTTTTGGTACTGATCCCTCCAAGTTATTATGAGACACATCCAAAATTTCAGAGAGTGTGGGAATGCTAAATATTTCAATGGGAATTTGCCCTATAAAGTTATTATGGCCAAGATTTATTTGAAACACCTTGGTCTGGTTTCCAAGTGTGGTTGGTATTGTACTCCTAAAGGCATTAAAGTGGAGCGCCAAATTAGTTAGTTGTGTAAGATTAGCAATGGTCAATGGGATGGAATCACTTATTTTGTTGTTAAATAGAAAGAGACGATGCAAATTTTTAAGCTTACTGAAGGAAAAGGGAAGAGATCCTGTCAAGGAGTTGTCAGAGAGATCAAGAGATTCCAAATTAACGAGATTACCGATATCTTTAGGTATGCTTCCTGAAATGGCGTTGTCTCTAATAGAGAGAGATACACTAGCGAACAGGAAAGATTGGAAACAGAATCTGGAAGGGCTCCACCAAATTTACAACCTCCCAGATCGACTACTAGTGGAAAACTGGAGCAATTCATCAATGCTGTCATGAATTTCCAATCATTTGGTTCTTTAGCTTCCAGGGAAGATTCTGCAAGCAGTAGGTTCTTTAGATTTCCCAAGCTTCCAATCTCCGGAGGAACAACACCGATAAAATAGTTTGTACCGAGGGAAAGCATCCAGATGTTGGAAGCATTATCTACAGATGCTGGGATATATCCATGAAAATGGTTGTGATCCATGAATACCTCCTGCAAGTGGGGAAGTGAACTGAATGCATTTGCAGGTAGCATACCAGTTAGCATGTTGTATTGGACACTAAACACAGTGAGAGAGGACATGTTCCAAATAAGATCTGGGATAACTCCAGTTAAATTGTTGGAGTGAATGGCAAGTAAAGACAATCTGGACAATTGCCCCAAAGATGGAGGGATAGCTCCAGACAGCGTATTGTGATACAGAAGGAGATATGTGAGGTTGGTGACTTCGCCCAAATATGAAGGGATAGCTCCAGAAAGCACATTGTCGGAAAGTGAAAGAAACGAGAGGCTGGTTAGATTGCCCAAAGTAGCTGGAATCTCACCTGATAGCCTGTTGTTACTTAAAGATAGTTCTTGGATTGATGGCAACTCTGCCAGCGATCCAGGGATTTCTCCAGACAGGCCATTGTTGGCGAGGTGCAAACACACGAGGTTTTTCATGGCGGCGCTAATCTGGAGAGGGATTGTACCTGTGAGATGGTTGTTCGCAAGGTTCACACCGATGAGATGGGTACATGCTCCAATGGCGGCGGGGATGCTCCCTTCGAGGGAGTTGCTGCTCAGGTTCAGCCACTGGAGCCTGCTGAGACGGCCGAGCTCGGGGGCTATCTCGCCCGAGAGGTGGTTACCGCCGAGGTTCAGCTCCCTAAGGAAGGACAGGTCGCCCAACGACGGCGAGATGACGCCCGATAAGTTGAATGACTCCAGCCGCAGCGCAACTACCCTGTCAGGGTGCTTGCTACGGCGATGGCAGACGACGCCGGGCCAGGAGCAGTGCTGCCCGGACGTGTTCCATGATGACAGCTGCAAGCCCCCCTCGAACTGCACGGACGACTTGAAACAGAGGAGCGCGAGTTCATCGTCGCCGGTGGCATTGTCCATGGGAACGGGAGCAGCATCGTCACTGCTCACCAAACACAGCAGCAGTGAGGTGGAGAGGAGGAGCAAGTGAGCGCCACTGACCTCGCCATGCGGAGATGCTGCGAGCTGGTGCGCAATGGCGTGCAAGCGAGCTGATGTGTTGTTTGGTTGCTGAAACACTGGTCCTATAATATAATCCCAAATTCTTCAAACTTTTTAAATTTGAAACACTGGTCAACCGTTGAAGTCTTCAATTCCGGAAAAAGAGAGGGGGACGGGGGCTCAAAGTCTTAAGGAAAATAAACATGTATTCGGTTTATGTCAGCCACTCTTTTCTCTATCTTTATATTTATACATACTTATTGAAGATTGTTTTCTAGAAGCTCTACGATTAATCCTAGAAAAAAAAGTAAAAATTCCCATATTAATTAAAAAAATCTAGAAAATTCTCACATTTATTTAAGAAAAAGACAAAATCTTAATGATTCATCTGGTCCTACGGATAAGATCTCCTGCATACGTAGTCGTGACAAACATGCATAGCGCAAAAAAAAAAGAAAAGAAAAGAACAATACGACATGGACTCATGCATCGATTACAGACTGCTACGTGCATGCATGTCCTGGACTTCTCAAGGAAATTCAATTGTCTATCCCATAAAAGGGTTCTTTGCTTGCATACATGTCCAAATCTTATCCTTCAATATTTGTAGGCAACCATAGAATTAAGTTACATGATCTCATATTCTCATTACCACCTCTTCAATCACCATTTGACGGAAGGAAAAAAAAAGGGATTCGTGTACGTGTCGCGAAACATACCACAACCTAATCTAAAACATATCCGGGCGTGACGTGTGAAATAAATCTGCAGTACATGTCCATATATACCTACATGGATCTAGACGTATATGCTTAACTATGTTAAACAGATGCACGCATACTAAAACAAGTACGGGAGAGTATAATCTTGCGTGCATGCATTTATTTAGCTCAGATAAGGTCTCTTTTGAATGAGACTACACAGTATATTGCAAAAGGAATGAAGGAAGAGATACAATATAAACCTATTAAACCAGTACATGATTATTAAATTTCTAAGATTATTAATATGGACTTCATAGGATTTTTGCGACCTACAGAAATTATTTGTTGACAAAATACACCTTAATTTGTTGATAGACAGGATGATCAGTCAATGGATAGGTCCTACCAAGTTACCATTTTGAAGGTAAAATTAGTTCCATTTGGTTAGTGAATGCCCAACCTACATTTGTCATAGGAAGAAAAATGTTAGCAGTTTATTTAAGCTGAAGAAATTCAATCGTCCTCATCACCGTTAATTATTGTGAACCCAAAAAAAAGTGACGAGTTTTAGCGAAATTGCAAATATTATCAAAGCTCACTCGAACAGAAAAATAATAATCGTATTTGGAGCTACCAATAACTCTCCTTTTATTTAGAATGTTATTTATCTATATAATAAAAGTATACCAATTAATTAATTATAAAGGTTCATTTTTGTGAAATAATAAAACATGCATTATTAAAGTATAGTACACGGTGCTAGGAAAATAGGCTCACATATTAATGAAAAAAAAGTAAATTTTGTAAAACTACATATTCTTTGGACAACTATTACAAAACTATAGATTTGAAGTGATGTATCACAAAACTATATTTTAGAATTTAAATCCTTGCATCATTGTTCGGCTGGAGTTCATTGTAGTTTGATGATCAAATTAGCTTTAAATATATGATTCTATGATAATAGATTATAAAATCTGTTGTTTTATACTCTGTCTTAAATCTGTATTTCATAATAAATTTGATACAAAATCTACGATAGTTTGTTCTAAATATTTATATATAGTTTCGTAAAATTTACTCACCAAAAAAAGAAGAAATTCTAGGATTAATTGGGAAAAGAAAAAATATTGATCTTCCAACCTTCACAAGTTGGATTAATTTATTAAATAATTTCTGGCTCCAACTCATGTTGCGTGCAATCAGCAACTGATTAGGATAGGAAAATAAAACAACGAAAAGAATCTCATATCGTTGTCATGTACAATACATCATTGCTATATGTGCAAAAACGGAAATCATAGGGCCTGAATAATAGCTCCGAATGGCGTTCAGTTACACCTGATGACCAAACCAAGACGACTTAGAAAAACATTAGTGCTTTAAGATTTATTTTGTTGAATGCACACATACACAGCCTGGATATGTTTGAAGGCTACGGTAATGTTAACTAAACGATTTTTTAATTTTTAAACTTTTTTATTTTTTAATTTTAAAACTAAACTTCGATAGAATTTATTTTCATATCTAAAACTTTTAACCATACCAATAACTCTACCCATACTATGAAAGAGTTGGTATGATAATAGTATTTAATCACACCAGTTAATATGTTAATATGAGGTGATAACCTTGTCATGTCAATATTAAAATGCTATCATATCGAGAGAAATGGACGTGACAGCGTTGCATTTATCAAATGATTTAGGTATAAAAATAAATTATGGTGTAGATTAGTTTTAAAATTAAAAAGTAAAAAGGTTAAAAAAATTCTAACTAAGAATGTTCAAGAGTTGCCCGCCGCGCGCGTCTTCTCTATACAGAAATACATATCTGTTCATGGGTATATACAAAATTCACGGAACTTAGAAGATAAAATTACTGACAGGCGACAGCAAGTACAGCTGAAAGCTGTGCTATCTACTAGTGTATAGACAAATTTATTGGAACTTAACAAATATATGGTATGAAATAAAACACTAAGCAGTAAAAGTTACAAGCAAGGTTTACCATCCAAATGCATGTACACATGTAAATTGAGTAGTACAAATCATAAGAAATTTTGATCTAAAAACAATTTAGATCCGACAATAATTTACATATATACCCTTTGATCTAAATATGATATCACAATTAGAAATTCAAAATCTAAAAATTAAAGTGTAAACATTCCAATTTTAAGTTAGAACAAATTTGTATGTCCACATGGAGTTAACAACTAAAATTAATGACATATAGCCCGTGTGGATGCACATTGATGGCTAGTGCATCTATTTATTTTTAAATAACTGAAGGCTAAACCCCTTAAAAGATCTTAAATTAATTCATAAAGACTCTTGAACACTCAAAGGGATTGCTCATGTGAAGAGAGGTTCAAAAATCTTCCAATGAGTCCATGTTCATTCTGAAATTATCATATTGATCGAAGAAATAAAAATAAAATCTATGTCAAAGATATAGAGAATGTGCTGATGTTAAATAATCCACTAGGCACTGGGCCTATGTAGTTATTACTAGCAAGCGAAGCTCCAACAAGTTTGTTAGGCTTCCAAATGTGTTTGGTATCCTACCGCTAAAGGAATTTACATCAAGGTACAAATAATTCAATTCTGTTAGATTTCCTAAGGACAACGGGATCAAACCACTTATTTTGTGCTATACCTGGACAAACCTTGCAAAAATTTAAGCCTACTCAAGGAAGAGGAAAGACTTCCCATGAAAAAGTTGAGAGAGGTCAAGACCTTGTAGATTAATGAGATTACCAATATCTTCGGGGATGCTTCCCGTGATTGGATTGCTTTCAAATGAGAGTATTGTTAATGAAGTGGACAAATTGGAAAATGCATCCGGAAGAACTCCCCCAAATCTACAAGCACGGAAGTCCAAACCGACTAACTGAGAGCAATTTGTTAATACAGTAATGAACTCCCAATCTTTTTGCCTGCGGAGAAGATCGCGCTAAGAGAGCGCGCGAGCGTAAATTGATAGAGGTCTGATGCGATGACACGCAAACACACTGAGATCTAAGAAATCTGCTTTACTACAGTGTAAGTCCTTCGGTTTGTTGAAGTGCATTCCCGATTGTTCCACTAGACGTGTCAAAGAATATGTTTGAGCCGAATTGTTCCTCTATGTTCACCGATAGAGATCCGATACAAACACACCAAGATCTAGGAGATCTGCTTCACTTCAAAGTATGTCCTTTAGCTTCGAGGTATCTTTGTCGGGTTACTATAGTTGCGAACATATTAGTTAATTTGATCTCTAAGTGATAAAAAAACAGATAGAGTTAGATCATAAAGTCAATCAGTCGATAAACCGATACGAATTTCTACTATCAACTGGTTGCCGATAGCGTTAGGATAGCCATCAGCTGAGTCCGATGCACCCCTGCTATTGGCTGGTTGTCGATAGCAACTATAGTGCTCATACATCGGTTAGAAAGCCGATGATGGCTTAGGTGAATGCACGAGGAATAAAGTAAAGTACTCATCGGCTAGAGAGTCGATGATGTTCCAAACAGAGTACGTGATGAATAGTAAGGAGTAAGACCCAATCTCCCGAAGGTATGAGACCCAGCGACCACTGTTGATGGTATCGTTAGAGCCAGTCTTGATAGATCAGACTAAACTAAAATAGTATAAGGTTTAGACTAATGACACCAAGATGACAGAGACTAGATCAAACATAACGACAGAAGGACCGAGTAAAGGCATCGGTTGCGAGTCCAATGTAGACATATAAGTAAACTCATCGGCTAGCTGAGCTGATGGGAGAAACGACATCCGCTAGATCTCGATGCTAGATTTAAAAGAACCAAATCGATCGCTAGCGGATTAATCGTTGGGTAAGGTATATGTATATTGGCTGAAAAACCAATACATTAGGCATGAGGCTCAGTGTATGAATAACTCATCGCTTGGCCGCTCCGATGAAATATCGCGTAAAGACCTATCGGCTTACGACTCAATCCGCTATTAGAAGTCTCTTAGTTTGGGTCTAACCAATACAACACAAGACCGATAATGACAGAAGAACACGATAAGTTGATAGAACTAGCGCGACTATGATATGATGTATCCGATTGAACTTAACTGATACAGTCTTAGGCAGACTGAATATAACAAGATAGTAACAGAACTTACCCCTTCAGCAGAAATCAGACTTAACCGATGTAGCCATGCGTCGAGAGTCAGAACCCGCTGGCAAAAAATCTAGACAAGATAGGGTAGCGATACGCCAAAATTGTATTTGATCTACGTAAATATCTATAAGGTTCTAGGGGGTCTATATTTATATCCTAGGGTTACAAGAGTTCGATATGATTATAAACAACATTTAGACGTTCTTTTCTATAAGAAGTTAACATCCTATAAGATATATTCTATAAAGATACAATTAATTTGCTATGGCTTTCATGACTACTTCTCAAATCTGGTCTCATCTGGATAATTTTTCATCTTTAATTGAACCGAATCTATTCTTATCTGTCCAATCAGCTCTTTCTCTGTATCAATTGACTTATTTTTATAAACCAATCAACTCTGTGATCCTACCAACGGGGCTTAACACAATCTTTAGGCTCTTAAGCTTCAAGCAATGTTTCAGAAAGCTCTACATACCGGAGATTGCTTAGCCTTCCAATCTCTGGAGGTATGATGCCGCTGAAAAAGTTGACAGCTAGCTGAATACGCCCCAAATTGGAAACATTAGCTATTGAGGCTGGGATAAAACCATAAAACTTGTTGTTATCCATGTATATCCTCTTCAGATGAGGAAGAGTGTTGAATGCATGTGGAGGTATTGTCCCACTGAGCTCATTTTGCTGGAAAGAAAGCATCTCTAGAGATGAAATGTTCTGAATTGAACTGGGGATTGTACCACTCAAATTGTTAAAGCCTACGTCGAGCCAAGATAACTTGGACAGTAGACCGAAAGACGAAGGGATGACCCCGGTAAGACTGTTCAAGACCAAGGTGCTGGAGATTTGTGAGATTGACCAAACCAGGGGGTATTTCACCTGACAACTTATTCTCATTTAGAGCCAGGTACGCGAGAGATGGCAGGCCTACAAGAGATGTAGGGATCTGTCCTGACAAACCATTGGTGTAAAGAATCAGTTTGACAAGATTTGTCAATGTAGCTACCTCAGCTGGGATCTCCCCCTTGAGTTGGTTATTGCTTAGGCTAAGCGATGTCAGCTCAGTGCATCCTCCTAGAGCCACCAGGATGCTTCCTCTGAGTGATTTCGTGCTCAGGTTCAGCTCCTGAAGCTTTCTGAGACAACCAAGCTCCTCCGGTATCTTTCCAACAAGCAGGTTGTTGCCAAGGTCCAGCTTCCTGAGAAAGGACAGGTTGCCCAAGAATGGCGAGATGTGTCCTGACAGGTTGAAGGAGTTCATGAGCAGAGAGATGACCCTCTTAGGGTGCGGACGGTCGCAAACAACTCCTGGCCAGTTGCAGTAGTTTGTGGACATGTTCCATGAAGCCAGCAAACCGGATGTCGCAAACAGCACGGACTTGAAGGAGAAGAGCGTGAGCTCATCGACCGTGGTGTTGCTGCTCACTGCAAGAGAAGGAGACACCACCTCAGCAACGGAACATACACACAACAATGAGAAGAGGACCAATCCAATTGCCCCGGCTGCCATGAGGAAAAAAAATAACCACACTACAAGGTTGTCCTCATATATACTTCAGGATTTATATATGCAGACAAGTCTCTGAACGAAAGCTTTTATTTGTAGATCAACGTTTACCGCGACAAGTACGCATCAGCTGGACTGCTGGATGGTCAATTTGTCTAAGGAAAATGACGTATCCAGGAAGAAGTCACTAGCTTTTCTCTAGCCGTTATTGGCATGTGGGAGTATTGGATCTGGCCAGTTCCCACTAGCACACCATTGGCAAATAATTCGTTATATCCTTTTAATCAAAGCAGGCCACCTGCAAAGGATATTCTTTTTGTTCTGCAATCAGTCTTGCACTTTTTGAATAATGATTGCTTTCTTCAATTAACTAGTTGTCAAGCGGCAAACTATGTGCTCTGCTATATATTTAGTTTGTTCAAAATTTTAAGGTCCTTATGGTTAGTGAACACAAAGAACTGCCAAGAATCAATCAACGGTCAGCATGGATAACAACTATGTACATAGCCAATACTCTGCATGATAACCATCAACAGACCAATCTCAAGTTCTCAACCGAGCTAGTGACTGATTTCAACTTTCAATTCAAATTATATGATTTCCCCAAAATTCCATATAACCACTAAAGCAAAGTTCAACAATACCACGACTCCACGAGTGGGTATTCTCGCCACTCAATCTGACATCCTGTTTCCCTAAAATCTCTACTAGTGCATAAACTTTACGAGCCGCAAGAATTGTAATCTGCAAGGCAATTGAAAAGGATAACTTTTGAACTTCAAAAAATTGGGGCTTCTAGATCAGTCTTATCAACGAACGCACCTACGATTTTTCAGGGTCCATAGCATTGTAAAAAAAATACAGTCTTCAGGTCGCCGCGCTCTCGCCGGACAGCGCCACGACGCTACCCCATCCCACTCGGCGGCCCGCCTCCTGCTCCTCCTCTGCCCCCACCTCGATGGTCGTATGTGCGCGCCTCTCCCCCACTGGCTGACATCGGCGGCGCGCCGGCGCCGGTGGAGGCAATCTCGTCGGCGTCAGAGGCATTTCTTGGGCTGTAGATGGGGAAACCGACGAAAACGATGAAACAAAAACGATAAGAAATGACCACTGTCAAACTGGTCCCACAATTCAGTGACTAGAATAGAGATTTAGGATCATAAAGGTCCAAACTAATGTATTCGTGAATATATGCGTCTCAAGTTTAAACCATACTGCCAAATTGGAAATTTTCACAATTTCAGCATTATTGGCCTTCGACTATGGTTTGGAATATTAAATTTGATCTACACATACATCGAGAATATAAACGAACTACATAGTTGTTGTAAAGTATTCCAATAAAATTTTATATAAAAATTTTGTACATCAAGCACACCATTTTAGAGCTTTAGAAAGTGTGAGAGTGAAAATCCATAATCATAAAAAAAACAGAGTCTAAATCGCTCTAATTATATGCATCATATTTTCTTTTTTTTATTTGACACTAGTTAAATCTACTATTAGAGATGCTTATATAATATTATTGTATTATTGTCTTGGTTTAAACTTATGAAAAGTAATGGTGAAAGTTACATATCTCGACTGCAGCCAAAAACATCAACTAAAAGTACACAGCTTGTACTAGTTCAGAAAGGGTTCATGTTTAATCCATACCAAACAAAACTGATTCTGTAGCAGACAGACCTATCGACATAAGCAATTCAACAGCTTGGTTTGGGACCATACTCAACTATTGCCCAGAAGAATCTCAAAAGGATAACTGAAACTCTGAATTCAACTTTGAAAATCTGATAAGGATATGTCATTAAAATCTGTGAAGGTTCCCATCTAATGATATAGCAATTTCTTCATTCACTGATAGCAGCACCAACATGCTGATCACGTGTTATACTTATGTCATGGGGATTGTACCAACCTAGAATCCCCATATAACAGAATCCTCATGAAAACAACGCTGCACATTTTAGATGGTGGAAGTACAATATTCCAGCCTCTGCATTAAGGAGAAAAATCGTTGCGCATCATGTTACAACAATACAACAGCTACTATACAATTTATGAAGGAAATGATATGCTCTTGGTAACCATCACAAGCTGCCTCCTGAGTTCTCATTCGATCCCCCATGTAATTTGCGAGCTATCAAATTTCTATAACTCACACTATCTCGTGTTGCGCATTCAGAACTCAATGGTTAACTCTGAGAACTAAATGGCCGCTCATCATCCAGTGGTGCTAGGAGTTAGGCAGCACAGCCACCCGCTAATCTTCCTTTTCCCTGTTCGTTTGGACTTTTTGTCCTCGTGGAAACCATTCTGATGTAAGCCACTGGTGTCAAGCCTCTCTTCTCCATGCAGCCGTGTTGTGCTCCTCCTTGGCATGGACGTCGTCTTCGTTACGGTAGAACCTGTCGTGTATCGATGCGAGTCACTGTCAAGAGAACCTTCCACTCTATCATTAACATTCTCATTGGGCAAGGAATAAGTTTGCTGGGTCTCTCTGCATCAAAGAAGAAATACCATGTAACAACTGTGCATCTACTTGAATACAAATGTACCACAGAAGAAATTAATATCACTAATGCTAACCTTGAATCTGGAGGTGGCAATGTAGCAGGACGTCCATTCGGAAGGTTGTGCAAATTTCTTGAGCCAGTGGTACTGCCATCTAAAGTTGTTTCGTAACTGAGAAACTTTTGGACTGCACTGGTGCTTCCAGCGCTGTTGCCTCGGATAATTGCAATAGCTTTGTCCAATATGCTCAAAGCCTGCTCTACCTCAGGACTAACGTAAGGCTTATTTTCAACCTGTTGCTCTTGCCCAGTTGGATGTTTCAAAGCGCCTGATGCAAGATGATCCAGCTTGTATAATGACTTCTGTTCACTCTCCTCTTCGACTATCTCACTGTTCAAGGTGATACTAGTAGCTGCGAGAGGACTCTGCAAGATTGGATTGTCAGGGAGGACCTCTGTTGCACACTCCTCCACTGGAGTCGGCTTCACCATGTCAGTAGAACCCTGGTGCTCACGGATTCTAACATAAAGTGGTTCTCTCAAAGCTTTCTTGTAATCCTCATCACAACTGGCCACAGTACTGACTGCCTGCAAAGATAAGTCAATAGCAAGTGTTCAACAAGGATCTCTTGTGTCATAATTTGCCAACCCATTTTATGGTGCCATGAAATCTATCCAAAGACTATAATGCAAATGTACAAATTGCTATACAAATTCATATCAAATCTTTACAAAGGCCTACAATCAATACAGTTTGCCACTAACCTTCTGATACAGCTTATGGCCACTGCCAATTAGTTGCCTTGATATGAAGTTGATCAACCATGGTGGAACGAAGTCTAGCTTAATATCCATATTAGCTATTGCCCTGAGTGGAGAATTTGATTGAAAATGGAGTATCAGCCTATTTACTAAACTGAAACTTGTTGACCAAAAGTATCACAAAAGGATTTACTCCTAACAATCTAGAGTAGAATTATATATTTCTTAAAGCTGAAAAGTGATTCAATAACAGTCTGTTGAAAAAAAGGAGTCAAGACATCATGTAAACTAGCATTCAAGATACAAGAATGATGAAAATTATATTGCTAAACAACGAAAATTAAGCTGGTAAAAACAAATCCTACAGCTCAAGCCACAAGCACATGAATAACACAGCTTAATAATGAAAACAAACTAGTGGAATAAAAATTATAGCATGTCAGTCCTGGTACTTCACCCAAACATTTACTACATACAGTGTATACCTTCATCCAGAACATACATATCAAGTCAGAGGTACACCATAAAAAAATTGAAAAAACTTAATGGAATTCTACCGTTTTCTACAAGAAAGTCATTCAGTCCTTTTACTCAGTCACTAAAACATTTTGATTCACAGAATCACTAATTTGATTCCAAGTATAGTGGCTATGATTTCCAAGGTTAATGGAGTGATATATTTTGAGATTTCGTGCTCCATATTAAATAATACAATGCTAAATAGGATTAGATGCTTTACCTGAAAAAGCTTCTTTCATTTGTAATCCTTTGCAAAACAAAGCCTCCGACTACATCTATCCGAACGGTGTCACCAGCCTCAGGAATTCCATCCCTGCTAAATCCATGCGTCTCTATATTTATATTCTCTGTATCCGATATCTGCAAAAAGGGAATAAGCAGAAATAAATTAACTGGAGGCATGGACAATGAAGGCTGTGGATCAAGGTTCATAAAAAAGAAATAACCAAGAAAATTCAGAATACACACAGTTTTCATGATTACAATGACAAGATCTTCTTTAAGATACTCTAATTCGAAGTAGTGAAGAAGAGCTTCTCTCTCCGAAACTGGCCATGGAACCTTCACCCTTTCTTCCAAATAGTAAATGCACATATTAGTCACAACATATACCAAAGAGAAGATCCAACTAAAATTTGTAAAAACCATGGATTCTAAAGAAGATTTAATCATTAGCCAACCTGACCAAAGAAATTTCTTCACCAATCCGAACCTTCTTCAAGCAGCCTGACTGAGCAACTTTAAAAGTTGGAAGGTTGTATTGTGGAAACCTGGAACACAACAACCACATCAGCATATGAGAAAGAAAAGTACCCATGTGTCTATGTTTTTTATTTCTTGGGTTCAGGGGAGCTGCCATAATTTTAGTATACCAGCAGGCAAACATGTTCTGCTTCATAATAAAAGGAGATGCTACAACATAAACAAGATGACAAATATGTATAATACATAGGTTGTGGAAAGTAAGCCATATCATTAACCCTAAACTTTTTCAAACATTGTCGGCAACAATTACTCCAATCTTTATGTATATGGCTGAAAAGAAATTTATGCTGTCTTTGTTGGCTTACTGCAGAAAGGGACTTTGCATGAGCAATGGTGCAACATCAGGTAGTTGCTAAAGTAGTACATGTGGGTCATATCACAGAGTGAATGCTATAGGCAAAATAGGCAATATGTGAGTACACTTCTCAATTAAGAACAGTCATGTGTTAACTCAACAAGAAATTGAGTCATGTGAGAGCACTTCGCAAAGAACATGAAACAGCAGTAAAGAAATTGAGTAATAAATACAAATAAATTGATAATCTAATTGTCTGAAATTGTAGTGTATAGATGATTTGTTCCCTAATTTACACAATTTTATAGTAAAAAACCATCCTAATATGTTATAGATAAAGGTTTTTATGCTGATTCCACACTAAAGCAAATGCTGGGCCAAGCAGGTCCTAGTGCTGCCTTCATGAACTTTTTGAGTAACAGATATAATATGCTGGTGATGCAAAATTTTAAGAAAATGCGAACATCTGAAGTTGTCCTTAATGAATGCGCTCACCATTTTTGGTACAGAGATGCCTCCCATGAAACACATGTACCTATGCAAAAACAACATGCTTAAGTGACTGTGCATTGTGAGATCATAGCATTTTACTCATTGCTAGTTAGATTTCATACAAACATCGATTGGTCCATCAGCAAAGCCTTCAGCAAGCAGGGTATGAAATGGGGCCCCCTCTGGTCCCCCACGATACATGACTCGTAATTGGTCTGTGTCTTGCTTCACCTACAGAACAAAGAGTAACTGCATGTCATTGCAGCAATATAGAACAATTTGCATGGGAGCATAACAGGTAGATTAATCACTATAAAAGAAGGGGGGAGAAGACATGACAAAAGCAAAGTCTGACCAAAAATAATCTAAGAGGCAGAAATTGCTAACATAAGTGCAACCTTTCACTCTGGAAATTGATCATAGCATGGCGTATGAACAGTGAGTACATCACATTTTGATGCAAAGTAAAAGATCCATTTCTTTGTGCTTTAATCACATACACGCAGAACATATCCTTTAAATGCATTACTTCAGTTCAATGCATACCTTCCATTCCTTATGCGGTGCCTCATGAATATTCGAAGATCGTTCATTACCCGAAGTATTTAGCATTTCAAGAAAATTTGAGATATCTTTGGACCTTGCTTCAGCAATCAGGTCAATATCGCCTAGAAAAAAGATGCCAAAGCATAAGAAAAACCAAGAAAAGAGATAACACACTAGCAGGCTGATAGAAACTACAAAAATCAACTCAATGAGTAGCAACTATTCAAGAACCCTATGCAAAGACTTCCCTAGTAGGACCGGCACACATGGATGATGAAACAAAGGAATTTAAGCGACATCACACTCACATCAGAATATTTTTTTTCAACTGCAACCATAACAACTCACGTGCAGCACACATAAGGCAAACAAAGTACACCCATCACAACATTAATTACAATAATAAATTACCTACTCCAGAGAAGAACAAAGCAAATTAAGCACAAACCTTCATCATTGCCAGTGATAGACGAGGCCAGAATCTGTTTTTTCACCAGAGATCTCAGCAGGTCCTCCTCGGCGAGGTCGGGCATTGATAGCGTCCTGTCCATCCGGTCGCGCAGCTCCCGGATTTCCTTCCTCTTCTCCATGGCCGCCACCATGAAGCTCCCCTCCCTCCCTCCTTCACTAACCTATACCTCACCCAAAGCCATAAAAGATGAGAACTTTCTCCAAAGAAACACCCGACCAAAGATAGAAAACTACGCAATCAATCCCAAAACAAATTTTCCTTTTTCTCCCCCCACAAAGAAAAAAAGCTTCCATCTTTGAATGCCAATAGGAAAAAAAAGGGCAAGAAAGCTGGCGACTTTATGCTCATGGCGGCAAACGAGGAAAGCACATGCTCTCCACCTCCACAAAGGAAGATGGTTGCCACGAAAGGTGCCGAATTTACCCCCGAGGAATCAATCTCCCGGGTGCCAAGAAAGCCAAATAGGAGAGGATAATCCAACACAAAGCAGAAACCACTGTTCAAAGATCACACAGGCTGCGCCGCCGCCGCCGGCGACTTACCTCTCTCTCTCAATGGAGATTCCTCCGGCGATGAAGAGCGGAGGAAGCTGCAACGACCGGCGAGGAAGGAGGAGGAGGAGGAGATGGGATCAATGGATCATGGGAAGCAGTCAAGAAGAAGCAGAGACCAAGAAGTAGAAGACGCAAATGAGGATCTGGTTGGTGAATGGTGACGCTAAGATGGGCTCACCTGCCCGAGTTATTAGTGGCATTCTCCGATGGAGTATTTTTTGACTAATTTTTCTCTTGTTTTTCCACCTGACTGATCGCAACCGGCACCGGCGAGATCAGCTGGCCCCCAAGAACAGAGCAAGCAAAGCTGTGAGATATGATATGTGCTACGTGTACTCACGATCATGTTTGGGGAAAAGCACAAGGTGTTGCGATGAAGTTGGGTATGTATGAATTTACCGATAATCAGTAATCACGTATGCACAGGTATAATTTTAATAGAATTTCCATAAGGTTTACTAGTTTTCGTGTCTAACGTGTGTTTTAGAGATATGCTTGGGTATCTATACGTGGTGACGTACATAGTGGTATATATACGTAAAACATGATACTCTATCCATTTATATATGTGTTGATAAATATAAAAAGTTAAGGTAGTGTTCAAATCAGAGGTGAAGGTTGGTTTATTAGCGATATGCAAATAAGATATGTAATTAACGTATGATTAATTGAGTATTGATAATTATAAGATTAAATTTTTTATTTAATTAATTTTTAAAAGTAACTTATATATAAAGTTTTTTTAAAAAATATTGTTTAATAATTTAGGAAACATGTTAATAATAACCAGGAAGTAGCTCCCATAAGCTAAGGAGAGCAATGTCTAAAAACTGATTAGTATAAAAAAAGCTATACTCCAAAAGACTAGCTATCTAGCGTAGCTAACCATTAGGCTAGACAAATGGACATGATAGCTAGCCCAGTTTGGTTAGCCAAACTAGCCGATCATATTTCACCCATACTCACTTATTATTAGGGGCCAAAAAGATATGATCCATGGAGAAAGTGATTTGGTTAATCTCTTAGAGTGCACATAAAATATGGCTAATCAATTTTTCAACTAGCTAATCATAGCATTATTTGACTAGTAAGATTTGATAGTTTTTAGATGCTTTAAGTATTACGTAGAGTGATGTAGAGTAGGTAACATAAGTGCCCAAAGTGGTTTTTAAATTGCCACATTTATGATTGGGTGAAGAAGAGAGAAGAAAAGTGAGCTATAGATTTAGCACGGACTTTAAAATAATTAATGATGTAGTATATATTTGTATAAGTAAACTATTAAATTGATGATAAATAATGTGTTAATTTTTAAAGTAGTGGTTCACTCTATTATTAAACTTGCTTGTAGCACAAGGCTAGCGTTTCCCCTAAAATTTCTCACTGGGATCAAAGTATCCAACAAATCCGGAGCCCTAAAATATGTAACCCTATCATAACCATAATCATAGCACATTGCACACGTCGAGCTCCAATTAAATGCACCAACTAGGGCTAGCAAGAAAACTGGGTTCAGCTCAGGAGGGAGACCGACACCCATCTACCAGCTGACCAGCTATCTCTAGATCTTCTGCTGGCTGGTTCGGGCCACACACCACACTGCACGGCGACGTCGCTTTCTCTCTCGCTTCCGGCGGTGGTTTCGCCGCCGTGGGCCGGCTGTTACGCCATGCGTGGCATTTATTCCATTCAGCTCGCGGCGGGCAGAGCGCAGTGCACGCAGAAGGAATGGAACATTGGACGGCAAAGCCGTCGTTCTGTCTGGGCTTGCTTGCCTGTCTGCATCCACCAATCATGCCATATCCTACTCCGTTACAAAATATAATTGTCTAGGATTTTTAACTTTGTGTAGCGTGTATATGTTATCAAGTGCTTGCTAATGAAATAAAATGTTGGATAAAGTGTGGGTTAGGAAATTATATTTATCTTATCCTATATTCCTACTCTTTGAGATGCCCATCTGTCTCCTCCCTCACATCAGTGCGCAACACGTAACCACTGCCCCTTTGAGAAATCAAAAATAAAAATAAAACAAACGATACTTCTATATGATAAAAGCCAAGATAGTAAAAAAACATATCTACCAAGAAAATTAAAGACTACTAGACTACTCTAAAAATACACTGAGCGATAGACCTGCTGTCCTTGTCCTAGGATATGTATCAAACGAGCCATAAGATCTCTCACAAAAATCTAAAAAAGAATAGAGATGATCGTGGGTTGGCCTACGAATAATTCATAATCGGCTCTAGTTAAATTGAATGAATTAAGTTTTATTTAAAATGTTTTAAAAATAAACTTAAGTAAAAAAGAATACCAATTATATTTAGCTCTCTGCCATGCAAACAGAGAATGAATCAAATATGGGCAGTCTAGCAATGTCGGTGGGCATATGGACAGGCACGGCAGCCATGAAAACAGACGGCATAGCTTTCGTCAGAGCTGAACGTAACATCCATGAATGTCTCATTCTTTCTAGCGTTTCACATAGGTTAACTGTTTTGCTGAATTAATACATTTAGTTGGCAGATTTTGACCGATTTGTAATCGCCGTGGAGGCCAATTTGGTGGCAGAATAGTCGCCAGTATATAACCGTCAAATTCCTGACCTTTTGAGAACAGCGTGAAGAAAAAAGAATAACCAATCCATTTGCAGAAACTACACCTTTTGAGATAATCCATTGTACTTTCAAAAATCTAATTTCAAGCGAAACAGATTCTTTAGTAGTGCCACATAAAACTTAAAAGCCAGCATGCACTGTACTCAGATAACGAGAGCCTTTGACGAAATTTATTGAACCAAAGTAGTAATTCAACAAGTTCCAAAATTGCACTGTCAAGCATCAAACATTTCATGTTGCTTTTCAACGATCTGCAGACTTTCATGGATACATTTGAATCTTTAACAGTGATTTTCACGGCTCAACCAACAACTGTCCAACTGTGGCCGAATCTAATTCAAGCTGGTCCACTAGCAACTTCTGCGATGGTGAGGTCAGCTGCCTTAGATTGAACTTTGCGAGCTCTTTGTACCTCTCGGCCACTCCAATCATGCATATAGTCTGTCCAAAACGCAAACAAGTCCATCAGAACTTGAAGTGAGACCAGCTTGGAACAGCTTCAGAAGGTGACCAGATGAGTAGTTCTTCAAGCAATGTAATATAAGCTACAGTTCGCAATTCAAAATATATAAAAGAAAATGCAACATTAGAATGGATGTATCACACCGAATAGCAAACGAAAAAAGTAAGAGAGAAGGCTACTGGCATGAACCATGAGTATACTCCTAGTTCATTGGGAGTCATTTACTTTTGTGGCTGATACATCGATCGTAAGTCATGGAATGGGGTTGATAGGATATTTAGGACAAAGAAGGAAGTCAGAGTCATGAACTTGAATGGGATGGCTAGACAATACAAGAATGCCAGTTCAGACCATGCAAACAGTACATGACAATGTCATCCACTTGGTAGAGTTACACCAGTGTTGAAACAAAAGATGGAAAGCAACATCATCATAAACAAAGCTTTTCTAAGTCCATTTAATCTATACATTCCAATGTATTAAGTGATTAATTTATAATCATTTTTTTAATGCCGTTCCACAGGAGCATACCATTTGCACACGAATAGATAGAAAGACTGATATCAGTTGACATCTAGCCAAGAGCAACCTAACTTTCATAATCTTTAGCAAAGTGTAGCATGCAAGTTTGCCATTTTGCTTTACTGGCCAGCAGGGCCAACAAGAATGCCCTGTGCAGAACCTTCCTTCTTGCTGCCTTCTTCCTCAGCATTGATCTCTACCTTCCGGATCCTGATCTTGTACTTCATCTCGAACTCAGTGATCTCCTTCTTTTTCCTCTCCAGTGCTTCATGCATGCAAGCAATGAGCTCTTCAAGGCCCTCCTTGTTGCGCTGCACCGCAGACTTCCTTGATGGTCCTTTCAACCAGGACTCCACCAATCATTCTGTAGCAGTGCCTTTAGTGATCCAGTGGCTCAATTGCAGAAATCACAAGAGAGTGTTCACTGACTTCAATCTCTAACTCTGTAATCTTGGTGTAAAGTTGAGTCATTTCAGAGCGCATGTTCCCATAAATGTTTGCAATCATTTGCTTATTTATGGCTTCTTTGTCGTCACCACCTGCTTTGCTTGCCATTTTCCTTGTGATGCAGTTAACAGCAGAAGGATACAAACAAGACTAAATCCTGCAGAATGAAAAATGTTTTTTTAGCACATTCATCAATCAATAAACACATGCAGATAATAATGATGCAGCATAAACATTACAAAGTTTTACACTTAATGTCAATTATTGCGATTTAATAACAATTAACATTTATATGGATGTCACATAAATACTACAAGGTCAAACGGAGGCAAACAAGTTACTATAGCACAAACAATAACTAGACCAACGGTTAGAAAGCATGCGCGACCAATCGAGCTACCATAGCATTTCCAGAAACGGAAAAAGAAATGTAAATAATTTTCTATGCCTTGCATATAGAGGTTTAACACTTTCTAAATAAAGAACTAACCTGGCTTACAAATCAAAGAAACGACCAGCTATTAATTCGGAAAGAACCAACCTGGATTAGAAATTAAAGAAACAACCAGCTACTAATTTAGACAATTTAATTGGTCACACTGACTTCTGACATGTCCAACTAATACAAAAAACCAAGATTAATGATACCTGCCTTACAATCCTTTCGGTCAAGACACAAGGATGGAGTTTATCCAGACAATGAAATGCCTTTCTGAGGCAGCCGTTCAGTCACTATGAGATCTGATAAGCAATGGCCATCCAGTCTATCCAGGTTTTTTCGTTACTACAATGGATCGGTTATGGTCACTTGCCTTTACAGACTAGGCAGTTGGCCTCCAGCCCTCCACATATAACAACATTAGATGCAATGGAGAATGCTACTAGCCAATATTTACATTTCTGAGCACAGCCAGATCCTCATTGGACTAAGCAAGTCGATAAAGATCAAACCAACATCACCATCAGTCCATCACATATTCTCATGGCCAATGTGGACAGCTTGTGCAGTTCATCTAAGTTTCCGCACTGGAGCATGAATTTCACTGATATATGCAAGAATCTCAAATGAAATGGTCCAGTCCCGTCATTAATATGGAAAATCTCACACGCGTTGCAAAACCGTCACTAAAAACGTGCCCTAGTTCCCACCTTGCGAGAGCAAATGCGGAGGCTGCAAGAGCAAACGCAACTCGATCCTTAATCATAGCTATATTTCCCCCAACATTCTCCAGATCAGGAACCATCAAAGCTGCTAGGGGGTCAGGTAAGGGTTTGGACTAACCAGCACCGCGTTGCTCGACGGGTGCAGCGGGCGACTCCAACCAAATCTGCGGCCGGTCGTCTACGAGTCCGTCCCACCACTGCCCGCCCCGGCAGGAGCTGACGCTTCTCAGGGCGGAGGACGGCGGCTGCGGCTGCGGGGCGGCGGCACGGGAAGGCACGCCGCGGCGGGTGAAGAGTAAGCGGAGGCGGCGGCGGTGGCGGCGTGGTTGGGCACGAAGAGGTGAAAATACCTAGATGTAATTTTGTGTGGTGGTCCCTGTGGATTAAAGTATTCACACGGGCAATGTGATAATGGGCCCCTGCCCATGATGACTTTGATTGGGCTTTTAGTACTTGGGCTTTAAGGGAAACTGGTTAGCTGGACAGGTTGGTGAATGGACTGAGCTTTGGTATATGTGGTATTTAATATTTTCGATTTTTATTTAAAACTTCCACACCGAGCAAGGGAAAAAGGATAATTGTTTATCTATGCATAAATTTTTCTTTTAATTTTGGAACACACGACGACGCGAACACAAGTGGATGCACACCCCTTTAACATGTTAAAAAAAAAGAGACTAATAACAAATCACTAACCTCTATAAAACCTTACTTAAAATATAAAACGTATGTCATATTTATAGTTATTAGGGATTTGAACCGTTATTCATTCGCTACCACTCAATTAGTGTTTCCTACACATTACTTAAATTCAGCACATAAGTGCATAAAAAGCTTTCTTACCGATTTTTGTGGCTTTTCTCGAATTTTTTTTTCTGGCCGATACCAACGAAGTATTATGGTTTATGATTCCCCTTCCACGAGAAACAGAACAAGTTTGATAACAGGTGAATACGCCTTTTATGGCTTGAATCTAATGATTTTATTTCACCTCACGAACTCTTGGGCATAACCATTCCTTCTGGAAGCTCACTATTACTATCCTTATACATCTATCTATACTACAACGTAGGAACTTGAGCAGACACGCTGATTTTTGATCGTCCGATCACGAAATCCGACGGCCTAGATCTGTTTCAGGATCCTCCAGATGAAAATCATCGCAGCAATCCTAATCCCACGCCTCCGCAGGCCGCAGTCCCCCTCCACCCGCAACCTCCGTCGCGCCTCCGCTAATTTTGGTCCGATCGCCGCTCCTCGCGTCGGCCGGCGATCCCCTCCGTCCCCATCTCGCAGCCACCGCCGCCGCCGTCGTCTCCACCGCCCTCTCTTCACTGCCAGCGGTCGAGGCCGTCGCCATCCAGATGTGCTTCCTCCGTGGCTGTGGTTTACGCTGGCCCCAACACAAATGGATCTCAGTTTTTCATCACTACAACCCGGACACCACACCTTGATGGGAAACATGTTGTTTTTTGGAAGGGTCATAAAAGTAATGGGGATGGTTCGCTCAATGGAGCATGTTTCTGTTGGAGAAGCTGACCTTCCAACTACTGATATTGTCGTTGTTGATTGTGGAGAACTACCAGAAGGTGCCAGTGATGGAGTTGTAAACTTTTTCAAGCATGGTGACATGTATCCTGATTGGCCAAATGATCTCGATGAAAAGCCTGCAGAAATTTCTTGGCGGATGAATGCTGTTGACTCTGCAAAATCTTTTGGAAATGAAAATTTCAAGGTTCATTTTGCTTTATAGCATTCACTTTCTGTAGCATCCTTGGCAAATTATCTTTAGGTCATATGAGGGAGTTCTCACTGCGCCATTATGTCTGGCATTGTTAGAATATTATCTGCATCATCCTATGTTATATAATACCTGATGATGCTCCTGTCTGGAGCTTTTAACTGAAGTTTCTTCCCTGTGCAGAAAAAGGATTACGAGGCAGCCCTCAAAATGTACAGAAAAGCCATGAGGTACTTAGATCTTTGCTGGGAGAAAGAAGAGATAGATGAAGGTAGGTGTTCTTTCTTTTCCTCTCAGTTTTCAGTTTTGTTAATTTTACCATTTGGCACTTATAGACTGAGGCACATCTTACCAGTTGATTCTAACAGCTTAGTGGTGTGCAGAGAAGAGCTCAGCACTACGGAAGACAAAGTTAATTATTCTCACAAATAGTTCTGTAAGTTTCACAACTAGCCACTCGTTGCATGACAAATCATAATTCACAAGTTTTTGTCCCTTTTGTAATAAACACGAGAAATTATATTGGTGTGGCATTATTCATTAGCCTTTTCTGAATCACATTTATTGTTCTGTTACATTTTCTGTAAACTTCAGTCCCTGCTGTAATATTGAATCCACTTGTAACTTCTTCAGGCTTGCAATCTTAAGTTGGGAGACTTGAAGGGTGCTTTATTAGATGCAGACTTTGCATTGCGTGAAGGGGATGGGGAAACCAAAAGCTTTTTTCCGTCAAGGACAGGTTAGTGCTACACTGTTACTGTTGGGTGTCATATTACCTGAGATGGCAAGATCTTTAATTTCTGGAGTTGTTGAGTATGAAGTGTGCTAAAAAGCCACGTTGGCATACTTTTGTATGCATTAGCAATGCAGGACTACAATCTACAACACATAATCTTTCTAGCGTTGATATATTATCTGCAAGTCATGTTTTGTTGTTGCTGGGAGGATTTTTTTTAGTGCCTTCATACTAAGTTCAATTCTCCAGATTTGACACAGTTTAACATGATGCTGGGATTTGCAGGCACGCATGGCACTCAATGATATTGATGCTGCAGTTGAGAGCTTCAAGCATGCTCTGCAGTTGGAGCCAAACGATGGTTTGTCCCTTGTCTACACTCCTCAATTGGCTGTTATTTTTTCTTCATTTGCAGATCAGATTTTTTTTTATAATTCTTAGGAGAAATTAAGCGGGAGCTGGCTGCTGCAAAAAAGAAGGTTAGTTCATTAAACTCATGAATCTTTGGAGTAATGGATGTCATAGAAGATGTTATTGATCTGTCACCGGCAATTATCACAGATTGCTGACAGGCGAGATCAGGAGCGGAAAGCATTTTCAAGGATGTTCCAACCTTCAGGAGGTTCAGAAGATCGATGAAGTACTCCTCTGATACCGCGTTCACTATTTGAAGTCTTTTGTCTGGGCATTTGGGCATGATGTCAGTAGATGTGAAGGCCGAGTCCTTTTTTTTTTCTGCCTGCTCAACATCAAGCGATAATAATTTGTTTTGTTTTTCTGCAGGAGAATAACTGATCCCCTAGGTTCAAGTTTTCATAGTTATCTCTGTGACACGTACAGATGCTGCCCTGAACAGAAAAAAGTTAAGTTCGCTCTTGCAGCCATTACCCAGAACCACTATTTCTTCGAAGTTTACGGTTTTTCAATATACTCTGACTCCATTTTTATGCATTCAGGTGATGGTTTGATATATTTAACATCATTTCATCCCGAGAGATTTCAAATCGATGTATATTTTTTTCAGAGTGATTTCAAATCAATATTTTTTTCTGTTGTATGGTACGGGCACCCAACTAGTTTATAAAGAAAGGCGGTATCGTGTTCTTGTGATATATTTAAACGACGTGCTTTACACGTATACAATTATTAGTGAGTACATAATTTCTTGAGATTAGATAATAAAACATTTAAAAAACCCCAACGAATTGGTATGCTTGGAATTAACGGCAAGAAATAATCTTGAATCCCCAACGTTATCCTAGCTGTAACACACAAACATGCACTCATGCGCATGGTGAATTCAAAAATTCAAATCCCCCAACCCTATGCCTTCCCAGTTTTCAAGTCTTATCTATTTCAACCGTACATAACCGTGAGACTTTTGGTAAGTGGTATAAACAGTTTTCCAAAATTAACATCATTGTCTAGTATAGAAGTAGGGGTGGATAGAAAGCTTTAAGCTCATGGCTCGGATCGACTTGAACTCGTATTCTTAATGAATCGAGCTGTGCTAGGCTTTTAGCTGGTAAGCTAAATAAGTTAGCTCATTAGCTGCTCATTTAGCTCGTTAGTACAGAAGATTATTGTATCTTCGTATACTTAGGTTACATCCAAACTATCTAAACTATCTCTATTTAGTGTGTTATTTATTAGTTAGTGTCTATTATTATATTAATATATAATAAAAATGATAAATTTAAAATTATATAAATGATTTAAATGAGATGCAACTCGTTTATGAGCCTAACAAGGTTAAGCTAGCTCGTGAGCTAAGCCAAGCCAAGGTAGGCTTTTACCTCGTTAACGTTAATGAGACGAGCAGAACTAGCTCATTAAGATGACAAGCCCAAACTAGTCGAGCTGGCTCGTTATCCATCCTATCTAGAAGCCTAGGTTGCCTACATGCTTCAATTGGTGTCTTACCTACTCTTATCTAGAAATGCAAACGGATTGGATTCGGACATACAGTGTTTATATCATATCCTAAACCATATTTTTAAGCAGATTTAGAGCTGGTGCAAAATGGTGTGCGGATGTAGATGTGGAGCGGATTGTGTCAATAGACAAAGCTTCGACTATAGAATTTGTTGTAGTAGGGTTTGGTTGGTGCCAAGATATGTGTAAGATCATAGCAATGAGAAGGAGACATTGATTTGTATATAGGTTCGTACCCTCCTATGACAGATAATAGTCTTACTCTTGTCGGTCTTAACCTATTTTTGTATACATCAGTAAGAACCACACAAGGTACTCTTTTAGCCTGTCCAACTACAAAATGACTACCTAAGCGGCGGATTGAAGTTAGTGGCTAGCAGCGATGCGACTTCTTGGATCTTAACTCTTGTGGCATGTAACTTCTTTTAACTCTAGTTCTGATCTATTATCGGTAATATTTTCGATACCTCAAACAACACCTATACATAAACAACTAAAGAAACTATATTTAAGTTTAAGTTTTTACCTAACTCATAAATAGAATATCTAATTTATAGAAATTATTTAAAAATTATAAAACATCATAAATCAATAAATCAACCCCAAAATCAAAACCTATCAGAACAACCATGGTTTGACCGTTGGTAACCCAGTCCAACTGGGCACTGTTAATCAATCTAACCGTTGATAGATACTATTTATCTCTTTTATAAATTCAATTTAAATATAATATTTTTACTTTAATCTTAATAAAACACATCATATCAATTATTTATTACGCAATATAAATCATCAGTGATGCGTCTCCCGGACTCCAGCAGTGCGTCCCGCTCCCGCGGCGAGCAGCCGGCCGTGACGTTGCCGCGGGCAGCCAGACGGCGCGGCAGCGACGCTGCATGGGTGGACGAGGCCAAGGCGCCGGCGATGGCGAGGAGCAGAAGCGCCGCGGTGGCAGTGGGACGCATGGTGGACTAAGGTTTTTAATCCAGGATATCGAACGTGTGCGTGTAGGGTATGGTTGCTGTATTCATACTGTAGTCGACGGGTACGTGTACCGCCGTGTCCGCCGGGGCGCGTGCGGCCGTGTATACTGGTGGTGCCTGCCCTGCAACAGCAGCGATGAGCCCACTTCCGTTAGCCCATATACCTTTTGGGCCGGAACGGGTTTTGACTTGCGAGGGCCGTGCAGGCCCATTATGTTTCGGCCGGAGCGGATGCGTGGGCGTCCGACGGGACAACGATGCATATCCATGCGTGCACCGAGTTGAATGGCACGTCCAGGTTAATCCAGGTTAATTGGTGTGTTCCGTAGAGATGGTTTACGCAATTGGCCGTTGACTTGACTATCAGTGTAGACGGTAGACCACGTAGTTCGGTTTATTGGGCTGTCTTTAAGCCAAGATATATGATTAAATTAACGAAACGGTAAAATTTTGTACGTCTATTCTTAGTGGTCCAAAAGCTAGGTAACAAATTTGGATAAAAACTCCAAGTTTTAAAATTAAAGATCTACCATTTTAATTTGATTGTGATTTATAAGCTGAAGGACTAGCAAGCCAGCACAAATCTATTATTTATCAGAAACCACCCTAATTGATAGTGATCAAACTTAGGCAAGTCTCTACCAGTGATCTAACTTATCCTTTCTATCTATCGACGTTCCTATAGAATAGGACGGTCCTAATAATTCTACCGCTGCCCGTCATCCCCCACTTTCTCGGCCACAACCACACGCTGTCCCATATTACTTGGAATAGGTTTGAGGAAGGAGAAGACCTCTGGGGTCTGCGCCATGGAAGAAGAGACGCAGCGCCATGGTTTCAATGGATGGATCTTGGCAACTTAAAACAAGAGGAAAGAGAGACAAGAAAGGGGACAGTTGAACACAAAATTCTCCATTCATGGGAAGAGAGAATACAACTATCAATTTCTCCACCTACTCTATCCGTTCAAAAATATGGATATCTAGATTTAAAAAAATATATTTTTATCTAACTTTATATCTCAACTAATTACAACTATATCTTATTTAATTTTTTTATCTATATTTCTACCTCAACCAATCACAATTCTTTCTTTCCTTAACTTTAGCATTTAACATATATATTATTGGATAGAGGGAGTAGAACCATTTGAGCTGAAGGGTACAGCAGCGGGCCCACTAGACAAGACTGAAAGGTTGAAATACATAACACAGAAAAAATAAAGGAAAGAAGGGAATATGGCAGAATACAGTAGTGGTAGTATATGGGCGCACAAGATTTCGAAGATAGGCGGACGGTCGGACGGAGATGGCTGTAGGGGGATGTCCCTCAAAACAGTTTGCCCGTGTTACTTGCATTTCCTCCTTCCTTATGTCTCTCCATGTTCCAACAACATTTAGTACATACTAAAATAAGAAAATTATCATGTAATAATGGCTATACTGTTAGTAACGTATACGCATTCTTACAGCCAATTAATAGGGAGTCAGAAATATGAGTCTGTCTTCAACGTCACACAGTTTGCAACGTAAGCTAGAATTAATGGGGAATCCAGTTTATGATACTACTCAGCTCAATGCTACCATTCTTCCTTTTCTTTACTGATAGCCTTGAGATAACACACCAACATGGAGCTTAGACTTTCCATTATTTGGTTAGCTTATCTAGTGGCATACATGATTGCTGTTTATGCTCTTTACTTGCTATCTTGATGTCATAAAGTAACAATGTGTACAATGAGACTAACACCCTAATATTATACTGGGGATCGGGTTTATATATATACAGTTCAGTGGTCCAGTGGTCTAATACCCTCGCAGTCACAGCGGGAGGGGAACAGACGCAGATACTGGATCAAAAACTGGTGAATAAAGGTGTGGGGAGGCCTTTGGTGATAATATCGGCGAATTAATGCGCCGATGGTATATGGAGCACCCGAACCTATCATAATACGACCTTATTACGGATAAAATGAATGTCGATCTCTATGTGTTTCGTACGTCGATGATGAACCAGGTTGGCGGTCATATAGACAGCACTGACGTTATCGTGGTAAATAACGGTCGCAGAAGAGAGAGGTGCACGGAGCTCCTGGAGAAGCTGGCGAAGCCAGCAACACTCGGCGACGGCACGTTACTCGGCTTCGGTGCTGGACCGAGACACTGTAGTTTAGCGTTTTGAGGACCAGGAGACTAGAGTGTCACCGAGGAAGATGCAGTAGCCAGATGTGGAGCGTCGAGAGTCGGGGCAGCCTGCCCAGTCCGCGTCGGAGTACTCGGTGAGGGAGTCGATGGGGCTGGAGCTGAGGTGCAGCCCGCTAGAGAGTGTGCCCTTCACGTAGTGAAGGATGCGCTTGAGTAGCGCGAGATAAGGTTCGCGTGGAGCATGTATGGAAAGACATACTTGCTAGACGGCGTAGGTGAGGTCAGGCTGTGTGAGAGTGAGGTATTGGAGAGCACCAGCAAGACTCCGATACTGATAGGGATCGACGACGAGTGAGCCATCAACAGCGAAGAGTTTGGCTCGAGTGTCGACTGGAGTGGCTGTGGGGTGACATTCGGCTATGCCCGCACGCTGGAGAAGATCGATGGCGTACTGGCGCTGGGAAAGAAAGAGCCCGTGAGAGGAACAGGTGACAGAGATGCCAAGGAAGTGATGGAGAGTACCAAGATTAGTCATGGCGAACTCGGAGTGGAGTTAAGCTATGATCTGGTGTAGGAGGGACGTCGAGGACGCTGTAAGAACAATGTCATCGATGTATAGGAGGAGATAGGTGGTGTCGTTGCCGATGTGAAGAGTAAAGAGAAAGCTATCGGACACGGAGGCCACAAAGCCGATGTATCGAAGGTAGGCAGCAAAGCGCTGGTATCAGGCCCGAGGAGCTTATTTGAGGCCGTAGAGAGAGCGCTGAAGGAGGCAGACATCTTTGGGACGAGAGGGGTCGATGAAGCCTGGAGGGTGCTGGCAGTAGACCGTTTCCGTCAGATGACCGTAAAGAAAGACGTTCTTCACGTTAAGCTAGTGAATCGGCCAAGAGTGTGAGGTAGCCAAGGTGAGAATGATCTGGATGGTGGCGGGTTTGATGACAGGACCGAAAGTCTCGTCATAATCAACATCAGGGCATTAGGAGAAACCCCGAGCTACCCAGCGTGCCTTGTGACGGGCAAGTGAGCCATCGGCGTGGAACTTGTGCTTAAAGATCCACTTACCGGTCATAACGTTGGTGTCGGGAGGATGAGGGACGAGGCGCTAGGTCTCGTTGTTCATGAGGGCCTTGTACTCGTCGGCCATGGCCGCGTGCCACTGAGGATCACCTAGGGCAGAACGAGAAGTCGCCGGGATGGACGAGATAGAACAGTGGACGACGGAGAGCCCGGTTTGTGATCGGGTAACCATGTGAGATGTGGAGGGGACGGGAGCCGATGGGAGCATGGTAGGTGTGGGGAGGACTGGTTGGGGAAGGGCGTCATCGGCTTAGGATCGGTGACTGTATGTGAGAGGAAATGGCTGAACTAGATCGGCCTGAGCCGATGGGGTTGAATGGGCCGATCGGTTTGGTCAGTCCGATGGAGATGGAGCAACCGATAAGGAGGAGGGAGCTAATGGAGGCTGAGGAGCCGATGGAGACGGATGGGCCGATAGGTGGTTATGAGCTGATGAGGGCTGAGGAGCCGATGGGGGTGAGGTGTCTGATGGAAAAGAGACAGGATCGACCAAAGCCGATGAGAGTGTTGGGGCCAATGGTGGTTCGATGGGAGTGACATCAGATCGAAGAATAGTGGGATAGCTGAGCTGTAAGTCCTCAGGAGCGACCGATGAGGGGACCGGAGGAGAGATCGGTGGAGGAGACCGGGAGGGCACAGTGTTGGTAAGGAAGAAGTCGAGATCGCTAGATGAGGATCTCGGATTAAGCAGACCGAAGGGGAAGCAGGTCTTGTCAAAAACGACATGACGAGAGACGATGACCTATCGAGTAGAGAGATCGAGACATCAGTATTCCTTGTGAGATGAGAGATATCTGAGGAGAATGCAGACGGTAGAGCGGGGAGCAAGTTTGTGAGGAGCAGTGGTGATGAGATTTGGGTAGCAGAGGCACCCGAAAACACGTAGGTGGGAGTAGTCGGACGCCGTGCGGTGCAGAAGAGTGTATGGAACATTGTGGTGAATGGAGGAGCATGGTCACCGATTGAGAAGGTAAGTCGCAGTGGTTAGTGCTTTAGTCCAATAAGTTGTAGGTAAGTGGGTATGAAGTAGCATTGTGTGACTTATGTTGTTAAGAGTGCGAAGTAGACGTTTGGCCCTGCCGTTCTGGGGAGAGGTGTAGGGGCAGGAGAGGCATAGATGGATGCCCTTAGAGGTGAGGAATGTTTGAACAGTACGATTGATAAACTCCGTACCGTTATCGGCTTGTAGAGCTTTAATGGGCAGGTTGAACTGGTTAGAAACGTAGTTTGTGAAGTTAGTTAGATGGGAGGTGACCTCGGATTTGCTGGTGAGTGGAAAAGTCTAGCAATAGTGTGTGTAATCATCAAGTATTGTAAGATAATACTGATTACCGGAGATACTTTTAATCGGAGAAATCCATACATCATAGTGTATTAGCTAAAACGGTCGCGAGTTACAAGATAGATAATTCAAAAAGGGCAATCGCACATGTTTGCCAAGTTGACACGAGTGGCAAATGGTGGAGCTGCTGTGGGTACACTAGATGGAGGCGCTGCGACGGAGGTTGGCGACACCGTCGGGGCCGAGGTGGCCAAGGCGAAGATGCCAGAGGTTGGTGGAGAGAGTGACGCTGGCGTGTAGAGTGGATGGCGTAGTAGGGATGGTATAGAGGTCGCCGCCACTATTGCAGTGAAGGATCTGTTGTCGGGTTGGGATATTCTTCACAGAGAAACCAGAAACATCAAATTTGATTGAGCAATTGTTATCTCATGTAAATTGGCGAGCAGATACGAGATTGTGAATAAGGGAGGGAATAATGAGGACATTGCAAAGTGAAAGTTTAGTGGTGGGTGTAGACAGAAAGGAGTCACTACGGCATTGGACAGGAAGAGAGTGGCCATTGTCGATGATGACAAAGGGGGAGGAGGAGGGATGACAAGAGTGGAGTATACCAGCTGATGACGCTATGTGGGAGGACGCACCAGAATCCAGCACCTAAGGGTGCTGAGGTTGGAGCGTCATCTGGTTGAGGGCAACGACGAGGCTAGCCTAGCTCCAGGAGGGAACCGACTGGGTAGGTGGTGGCGGTAGCATTGGCTGAGGAGGCAGGATGAGAGCCGATGCCAGGTGGGCCTGAGGATGGGCGCCGAGAACCCCTAGTTGCCAGCCGATGGGACTGCGCAGCTAGGGCTGGGGTGCCTAGGGGTTGTAGCAGAGCCATGGACCCGTGGGACCGACAGGCTGGGCAGGGACTGAAGCAGGTCGCGATTGCATCAGACCGTGCCAGTTCTTGCCCTTGCCTTTGCCAGTGCCACCGGTGCTGGCTGCGTTGCCATGGTTAGGGCCATGGCCGCTAGAGCCGCGGGAGGGGGTGGCAGCATAGGATGCTCGGCAGCCATGATCGGCTGCAGCGGGGTCAGTGTTCCGGGCGATCCACCCAGAGATCCCGGGCGGTGGGGTCAGTGTCTTTCATGACGAGGTCGAGGACAGAGTCATCGACCGAGCTAAGCAACCAGCTGCACACGTAGTACTCGGCGATGTCCCACTGGGGGTCATCGGGTCGAGGTGGAGCAGAGCCATCGATATGTGACCGGAGGCCGAACTTTTCACAGAGGGATTTAAAGAAAAATACCCACTTGAAGTAGTTGGCGTTGAGGTCAAGAGAGATGGGAACGTGAGATTTCATGTTCACAGCAGCGTAGGGTGGTGAGAAGATCGACGAGGTAGTGCCCGGGGTGTGGTCTGGGGCGTCGAGGGCCAGAGTAGATTCAGCGACTAGGAGAGTACCGGAGCTAAGGGCTGACTCAGTGGCCATGACAAGAGGGGAACTTGGGCAAGAAGCCGATGAGAAAGGAGATCGGCCAACCAGGGAAGTGATTGGGTGATGAGGAGTGAGCCGATGAGAGGGAAAGGTGGGCCAATCAGCCGATGGGGAGTGGTTGGCCAATGAAAGGTAGGCAGCAGAGTAGTTGAGGGAAAGGTGGGTGACAGAGTAGGTAGTTCAGAGAGTGGGAAGGTCACGGACGTGCGAAAATTCGCGTCCGTGAAGGAAAGTTTCACATTTTTGGACTCTTGGAGGCAAAGGAGTGGAGCGAATACGAAAACTCGGAGAGGGGCCAGACGCAAAGAAAGGAGATTCACGTCCGGGAGGCAGAGATTCGTGTCCATGGACACGTGGACACATCGGAGTGGCTCGGACGCGAGTAGAGAAGGTTTGCGTCCGGGAGCAGTTGAGCGTGTCGGAAAAGTGGTAATCGAGAGAGGGTTCCAGCCAATGGAGGGCGGATGAATCCAGCCGATGGAGACGACGAGCACAGAGGTGTGCTGGCATCAGAGGAGAAAAGATGCACAGGGCAAGAAAAAGGGCGAAGACGGGTGTGAGCCGAGATGAGGAGGCGGATGGAGACCGTCATCTCATTGCGTGGAGGAGCAAGGGATGGGAGAGGGTGGTGGAAAAGGAGAAAAGAAAACGTCTGCGGAGGAGACGGAAAGAAGAAGGAGTTGAGACGAGAGAGCGAAGAGAGAATACCGGGAAAAAAGTCGGTGACGGGGAGAAAGCGTCAGCTCATCAGCGGGAGGATGCTAGCGCGTCGGGATGTCTAGATTCGATCTGATACCATGTAACAATGTGTATAGTGAGACTAAGACCCCAACGCTATATATGAGAGTCGGATTTATATATATATAGTCTAGTGGTGCAGTGGTTTAATACTAACACATTTGAGAGGTACCAACTCCTTGGGATTCTTTTGGCACCCTTCCTCCTTGTCCATCTTTTGGACAATATATAATTTTCCATTGAGGATAATAATTTGTTCTTATATGAATCCACAAACATGCACACCGAGCTCGTTCTTGGGCTTGGTTTGACGTCGACGACAATGCACCGAGCCGTACGCCGCCGGAAACTCTGCTAGCTACTAGCCGGCGACGGATGGCCAGTACTCGAGTTTAGTTTCCTTGCATACACGCAGATGAATGGATGCCATCCTCTCCAGGTCGAAGACTTGGAAAGATTGCCATGCATCGAGGTGACACTGACAGTGAATCCTTTGGAAATTGGAACCTCTCGTTAAATTCTCCTGATCGTTAGAGCTAGCTGTTCAACCAGCAGAAATGCTCTGAAACCTTACGTTCATTCTCCTGATCAGCAATAGCAGAATCTACATGCTTTTCTGAGTGCCTGTACTCACCTTGCACCAGTTCAAACTGGCATGTATTTGTCCTGTTCATTTGTTACATTTCACTATGCTGCATTATATGTATCTTTGGGTAAACATTCAATACTCTGGATTTACAGGAGGTACAAATTAATAGAATGGACATAACGGGATCTGGAAAATATTTCAGACATTTCTCTATTTCACACAAGTTAAGCTCCAGACATCTCTATTTCACATTGAGCAAGACTCATCTTTAGTTCACAGAATTAAGCAACATTCACCTTTTTTTCCCCATACAATAACCATGCTCATCTCTATTTCGCAGGAAATAATTAAGCAACATCCTTTTATTCAAAGCGACAGTACTAGTAGTAGCGACACATATTACACCAAAAGGCCGCTAGTCTCTTTGTAGCCATGGGTTAACGTGTGCCAGATTTCTGGGACAAGCTTGCCCATGTAACAATAAACAAATACACTTTGTCATACACCTTGTCGAAGAGACGGAAGTAAGCAATCCTCCATGTTTTCTTGAACAAGACGGTACAGAAAACCACCTAGAGACCAACCACAAACCCTGAGCCAAGTCCAAAGTACAAGAACATTGGCTCAGAATCTCTTTCACTTCTCTTTTCCATACCATGCTTTGAAGCACTACTACTGTCTGTGCAATTTTTCCGAAGAGGAAACCCGCAAAGTCCATTATTGCCATTGTACATAGACGGGTTTGCCGCATAGAGGGAATTGAGTTGGACCCCTGATGGTATTCTTCCTGTCAGATGGTTGTATGACTACGCTTGATGGGATTTCTCCAAAAAGATTGTTTTCAGACAGGTCTAGTGATTCCAATAACCGCGTGGCTCCAATGTTGGCTGGAATTCTTCCAGTAAACTGATTCCATGATAAATTCAGATTTATAATTGCATCAAGAAAACCTATTTCCTCTGGAATTCCACCAGTTAAGTAGTTCAAAGACAAGTCAATGGTCACCATATCAAATGCTGCTTTTTGTTCGTAGTAAAGTTTCTGGCCCTTGGTGTCCACAGATATATTCATGATGGGTAAATAGTACTTTCCCACGGCGTGAAAGTGTGAAGGTGATGCACGCCTACCGAAATCACTTTTCATACACGTTAAATTTGACAAATGCAAGGGTAAAACACCTAAAATACAATTACTTGCTAGATGTAGTGAATAAGGTTTTTAAGATTGGTAATGGTTGTAGGAATATTTCCAGAGAAATTGCTGTCTCTTGTACAATTTTTAGCTTCGATAGCTCTCCAATCCACATGGGCAATATTCCATATAAATTATTCGACGTCAAATCCAGAGCAAATAAACTTTTGATACTCCGCAAAAATGGTGGGAACTTTCCAGATAACATATTGTGGCCGGCGAATAGCATTCTCAAATCCAATGACTGAGAACACCGAGGAAATTCTCCCTCCAATAGATTATCAGCCAAGTCTAAGGAATTAAGTTATTTCAACTCACACATAGACTTTGGAATATGACCGGTGATACGATTGGAGAAGAGATATAGATCATTTAAGGCAAGGAGGTCTCCAAAGTTCGATGGCAGAGGTCCTGATAAGGAGTTCCTTGAGATGTCCATTATTTGGAGTCCTTTTGGCAACAGAGGTAAGTTTGTTCGAACCCAAATATAGTGTAGATAATGTAGTCATAGCCTCCATGTTTGTTGGCAAGCTACCGGTGATTCCATTGTTGGAAACATTGAAATGATAGGCGTGCGAAAATGTTGTATAAAAACCAGTTTGGAAGTCTGTTGGTAATACCCGCAAATGATATATCAAGATAAGTAACATTAACCTGCCATTTCAGCCATCTGGGAAATAGAGGACCCATATGGCAAGATGAAAGCAATGCAAATTCGAGACTAAATGGAGGTAACCATTCTGAATCCACCAAAATCCTTAAATAATTACCAGATAAGCCCAATATCTTCAAGCTTCTCAGACTAGCAAAGTATTCATCTGTGATGGCACCATCGAGATTATTATCGCTTAGGTCCAGGCAAGTCAAATTACTTAACATACGGATCTCGGAAGGCACAGACCCAGAGAGTTTGTTCAGAGAGATGTCAAGAATGGCCAAGCTAGTTAAGCGATCCAGACGACTTGGTAATATTCCGGTTATATTATTATCTCACAAATACAGTTCATTCAATCTAGGGAATGAGCATTGAGGTAATCTCTCTACTAACCGTTAAACAGACTACTGGTATAGATTATATATATATATAGACCCGATCCTCCTTACATACTTTTAGGATCTTAGTCACTGTACATATTTCTACATAGTATCAGAGCGAGTCTAAACATCCCCGGTGCGCAAGTTTCTCCCTCTAGCGAGCCGACCCTTTCCTCCTCGTTGTCGACGTCTTCTTCCCGTCACCGACCCTCTTTCCGGTACTCTCCTCCTGACACTCTCCTCGCTCTCTCGCCCCCGTTTCTTCTTCTTCCCGTCTCTCCCACAGTCATTCTCTTTTCTCCATCCTACCTCCGTGCAACCAGGCAACCGTCTTGATCCATCTCCTCGTCTCGTCTCGCACCCATCTTCGTTTCTCTTCTTGCTTCGTGCAACTCTCCTTTTCTGATGCCGACGCACCTACACGCTCGTCGTCTCCATCAGCTGAACTCGTCCACCTTCCCATCGGCTGGACTTGTCCAGCTCTCCATCGGTTAGAACCCTCCTTCGGTTCTCGCCTCTTCCGACACGCTCAACGGCTCTCGGACGAGAACTTTCTTTCCTCACGCCCGAGCCAGTCAAACGTGTCCACGTGTCCACGGACACGAGTCTCTGCCTTCCGGACATGAACATATTCTCTTCACGTTCGGCCACTCCCCGCCTTTTTCGCGTCCACCCCACTCCTTGGCCTCCACGAGTCCACGGACGCGAATCTTCTCTTCACGGACGTGAATCTTCGCACGCCCGTGACCCAACTACTCTCTAACCCACTCTGCCACCACCTTTTCCTCACCCACTCCGTTGCCTACTCCCCATCGGCCAACCACTCCTCATCAACTGGCTAGCCCACTCCCCATCGGCTTCTCACATCCTTGATCGCCTGATCCGTCCTCTCATCGGCTTCTCCCTCCCATCGGCTATTTGCTCCCGTTCTCCCGTCATGGCCACCGAGTTCGCTCTCAGCTCCGGCACTCTCCCAGTCATCGAGTTTGCTCTGGCCCTCGGTGCCTCAGACCACACCTCAGGCACCACCTCGCCGATCTTCTCCCCTCCTTACGCTGCTATGAACGTGAAATCTCACGTTTCTATCTCCCTTGACCTTAACGCCAATTATTCCAAGTGGGTTTTTTTCTTCAAATCTCTCTGTGAAAAAATCGGCCTCCGATCACATATTGATGGCTCCACTCCACCTCACCCCGATGATCCTCAGTGGGACATCACCGAGTATTGCATGCGCAGCTGGCTGCTCAGCTCGGTCGACGACTCTGTCCTTGATCTCGCCATGGACGATACCGACCCCACTGCCCGGGATCTCTGGGTGGCCATCAAGCGGATCTTTCTAGCCAATAAGTAGCCTCGCGCCATATTCCTCCTCAACGAGTTCCACTCCATGATACAAGGTGACTCCTCTGTCTCCTCGTACTGTCAGCGCCTCAAAGTTAAGGCTGCTGCTTTCCGGGACGTTGGCCACCCTGTGGCCGACTCTCAACTCGTCCTCGCCCTTCTGCGAGGCCTCAATCCCCGCTTCTCAAACACCGCCGATGACATCGCCAACACCACACCTCTTCCATCATTCGTCCGGGCCCATGACATACTAGTTCTTAAAGAACTTCGTCTGGCCAACGATGAGAAGACAGTGGCCCACACCGTTCTTCTTGCCGCAGCCGATAATGACTGCCGAGCTTCCTGCGCTGCTCATTCCTCCCGCGGCTCTAGTGGCCATGGCTCCAGCCATAGCAACACAGCCCGCACCGGGAAAGGCAAAGGAAAAGGCAAAGACAGGACCTGGCAGGGTCCGATGCAATCACGACCTGCCTCGGTCCCTGCCCAACCTGCCAGTCCCACGGGTCCGTGGCTCTGCTACAACCCCTGGGCGCCCCAGCCCTAGCCACGCAGCCCCATTGGCTGGCAACCCGGGGTTCTCGATGCCTATCCCTAGGCTCACCTGGCATCGGCTCCTATTCTACCATCTCAGCCGATGCTACCGACCCCACCTACCCAGTCGGTTCCCTCTTAGAACTAAGCTGGCCTCGTCGCTGCCCTCAACTAGATGGCGCTCCAACCACAATACACTTGGGTGCTGGACTCTAGAGCGTCTTCACACATGGCGTCAGCGGCCGGTATACTTCGTTCCTATCACCCCTCTTCCTCCCCTTTTGTCACCATCGACAATGATCACTCTCTTTCTGTCCAATGCCAAGGTGACTCCTCTCTATCTACATCCACCACTAACCTCCCCCTACGCAATGCTCTTATCGTACCTTCTCTTATTCACAATCTTATATCTGTTCGCCAATTCACAAGAGACAACAATTGCTCCATCGAATTTGACGCATCTGGTTTCTCTGTGAAGGATATTCCAACCCGGCGACAGATCCTTCGCTGCAATAGTGACGGAGACCTCTACACTATTCCCGCTGCGCCGTCCACTCCACACGCCAGCGTCGCCCTCTCCACCAACCTTTGGCACCTTCGCCTCGGCTACCCCGGCCCCAACGTTGTCGTCACCCTCCGTCGCAGCGCCTCCATCCGATGTACCTACAGCAGCTCCACAGTTTGCTACTCATGTCAACTTAACAAACATGTGCATCTGCCCTTTTCTATTTCTCTCTCCTGTACCTCACGTCCATTTGAACTTATACATTGTGATGTATGGACGTCTCCAGTTAAAAGTGTCTTCGATAATCAGTATTACCTCGCTATACTTGACGATTACACACACTATTGCTGGACCTTTCCGCTCATCAACAAATCCGAGGTCTCCTCTTACCTCACTCACTTCGTTACGTACGTGTCCACTCAGTTCAACCTCCCCATCAAGGCTTTACGAGCCGATAACGGTACGGAATTCGTCAACCATACCGTTACAAACCTCCTCACCTTGCAGGGCATCCATCTCTGGCTCTCCTACCCCTACACCTCTCCTCAGAACAGCAAAGCTGAGCGCCTCCTTCGCATCCTCGACAACAACAGTCGCACCATACTACTTCACGCCCACTTACCTACCACTTATTGGGCCGAAGCTCTGGCTACTGCGACGTATCTTCTCAATCGGCGTCCATGCTCTTCCGTTCAAAACAACATTCCCTATGCCCTTCTCTACCGCACGGCGCCCGACTACTCCCACCTTTGCCTTTTCGGGTGCCTCTGCTACCCAAACCTCACCGCCACAGCTTCCCACAAACTCGCTCCCCGCTCCACCACCTGTATTCTCCTCGGCTATCCCACCTCTCACAAGGGATACCGATGTCTCGACCTTTCCACTTGACGGATCATCGTCTCTCGTCACGTCATTTTTGACGAGACATGTTTTTCCTTCGATCTATTTCATCTGAGATCCTCCTCTAATGATCTCGACTTCCTTCTCACCAACACTGTGCCGACCAGGTCTCCTCCACTGTCCTCTTCATCGCTCCCCTAATCGGTCGTTGCTAAGAATTTACCCTTCACATATCCCACCACTATTCGGTCCGATGTCCCAACCATCGGACCCCTATCGGCCCCACCTCCATCGGCCGATACCGATCTTATTTATCCTTCAGCCGATACTATCCCCTCTCCATTGGATACCCTACTTTCATCGGCTCCTCAGCTTCCATCGGCTCCCCCACCCTATCGGCTGATCCATCTCTATCGGACCAATCAGAATACTCGACCCACCCGACCTCATCGGGTCATCGACCCGGAGCCGATCTAATTCCTCCTTTTCCTCTTGTCTACAGTCACCGACCCGGAGCCGATGACGCCCTTACCCGACCAGTTCTTCCCATTACTCCCGCACCCCCATCGGCTCCAGTTCCCTCCACCTCTCACATGGTCACCTGCTCCCAGACTGGGTCTCTCCGCCCCACTCAGTGCTACGGTCTCTCCACCGTCCACAGCTCTATCTCGCCCATCCCGGCGACATCTCGCTCAGCCCTGGCCGACCCTCAGTGGCGCGCTGCCATGGCCGACGAGTACAAGGCCCTAATGGACAACGAGACCTGGTGCCTCGTTCCCCGACCTCCTGGCGCCAACATTGTGACCGGTAAGTGGATTTTTAAACACAAATTCCACACCGATGGCTCCCTTGCCCGTCACAAGGCTCGCTAGGTAGTCCGGGGTTTCTCCCAACGACCCGGTGTCGGCTACGACGAGACCTTTAATCCCGTCGTCAAATCTGCCACCATTTGAGTTGTCCTCACCTTGGCTGCCTCTCGCTCCTGGCCGATCCATCAGCTAGACGTGAAGAACGCTTTTCTTCATGGCCACCTGATAGAAACAGTCTACTACCAGCAGCCCCCAGGCTTCGTCGATCCTTCTCGTCCCGACGACGTCTGTCTCCTTCAACGCTCTCTCTACAGCCTTAAACAAGCCCCTCATACTTGGTACCAGCGCTTTGCTGCCTATCTTTGGCACATCGGCTTCGTGGCCTCTACGTCCGATAGTTCCCTGTTCACTTTCCATATCGGCTCCGTCACTGCCTATCTACTTCTATTTGTTGATGACATTGTCCTTACAGCATCTTCGACATCTCTCCTCGACCAGATCATGGCCCGACGTAACTCTGAGTTCGCTATGACTGATCTTGGTCCTCTCCACCATTTTCTTGGCATCTCCGTAACCCGTTCCTCCCACGGGCTCTTTCTTTCCCAACGCCAGTACGCCATCGACCTCCTCCAGCGTGCGGGCATGGCCGATTGTCACCCCACGGCCACCCCGGTCGACACTCGAGCCAAACTCTCCGCTGTCGATGGCGCACTCGTTGCCGATCCCTCTCACTATCGGAGTCTTGCCGGGGCTCTCCAATACCTCACCCTCACCCGGCCTGACCTCATGTACGCTGTCCAGCAAGTGTGTCTCTTCATGCACGCTCCGCGCAAACCTCACCTCATGCTGCTCAAGCGAATCCTACGCTACGTGAAGGGCATCCTCTCTAGCGGGCTGCATCTCAGCTCCAGCCCCATCGACTCCCTCATCGCGTACTCCGACGCGGACTGGGCAGGCTGCCTCGACTCTCGACGCTCTACGTCCGGCTACTGCGTTTACCTCGGTGACACTCTCGTATCCTAGTCCTCAAATCGCCAAACTACAGTGTCCCGGTCCAGCGCTGAAGCCAAGTATGGCGCCGTCGCCCACGCCGTCGCTGAGTGCTGCTGGCTTCGCCAGCTTCTCCAGGAGCTCCATGCACTTCTCTCCACCATGACCGTCGTCTACTGCGACAATGTCAGTGCCGTCTACATGACTGCCAACCCAGTCTATCACCGACGCACCAAGCACATCGAGATCGATATCTATTTTGTTCGTGACAAGGTCGCATTAGGACAGGTTCGGATGCTCCATGTACCATCGGCACATCAGTTTGCCGATATAATGACCAAAGGCCTATCCACGTCTTTGTTTACCAGTTTTCGGTCCAGTCTCTTCGTCTGCTCCCCTCCCGCTGCGACTGCGGGGTATTAGACAGACCACTGGTCTGGGTTGTATATATATAGATCCGATCCCTCTTGTATACTCTCGATGTCGTAGTTACTGTATACATTTCTACAATAACTTTGTAATATCCGCACGAAGTTGACTCGATTTGAGGTGTAAGATTCTCAGGTTACATAGATATGTCATGTTTGCAGTCATGAAGAAGTCCATGGTACTAGTGTATGACAAGTCAAGGATTTGGAGGGATTTCGAGTGTGCTAGAGCATTTGGAAATTGACCGTATAAATCGGTCAACTGGAGGTTAAGGTAGCTGAGGCCATTTGCATTCAAGAACCAACAAGATGCAAATGGATGGTCGAAGTTATTGCGGGAGAGATCAAGTTCCTCAAGATTTGTTAGGTTGAAGTGTGAGAAAGATTGATTTGCATAAGCAAGGTTACAACCTACAAGGTAAAGGACCTTGAGAGAAGGAATGTTGTTTACCACATGAGCCCAATCACGTACCATGCGAAGGTCTATAACGCCCATATTGAGGTACGACAGAGAACGCAGGCGTGCTAACCATGAGAGATTTGTAGAGTTCATGCTTGCAGAACTCACCCTAGCTGACAGGTCAAGATAGCGCAGATTTGTGAGATTGCTAGGCTGAGGAGGCACCCTCCCGGAAAACTCTATGCCAGAGAGGTTAAGATATCTCAAGTTTTTAAGAGAGCCCAAGAACTCCGGGATACGACCTGTAGAACCCAGGAGCACGTTCTGGCTTAGATCGAGATGCTCCAGATGCTGCAAGTTGAGCTGAGAAGTAATTATCTCGCTGACCAAGGAGGTCTCTCCGCAGCTGATGTGGGCAGTGGTTTGGTAATCGATGAAGTAGACCTGGTCGACGACGATGCCCACGTTACTGAGGCGAAGCCCGACCACATGGCCTGTCCGGTCGCTGCACCGGACGCCTCGCCACCGGCAACAATCCTCCTCCTGCTGCGCGCCGTCGTCGTGCCACCATGAGGCGAGGAGGCCCTTCGGATCCTTGGTGATGTCTTCTCTTAAACGCCAGCAGGGCGTCGCGCTCCCGCGGCGAGCAGCCGGCCGTCACGTTGCCACGGGCGGCGCCCAGACGGCGTGGCAGCGATGCCGCATGGGTGGTCGCCGGCCACGGCGAGGAGCAGGAGCAGGAGCGCCACAGTGGCAGAAATGATCGGTCGTGTGAGTGTACATGCGCGGGTACCGTTGTTGTCGTATTTATCCTGTAGTCGTCGACGGGCTCGTGCCCTGCCATGGATGCCGGAGCTCGCGTGGCCGTGTATACGTGCAAGCGATGCAACAGCAGCGATGGGCCGTAGGTGAGCCCACTTCCGTTGGCCCATTATAGTTGAGCTGGCCCTGAAACATGTGGATCATAAGGCCCACTAGTTTAGCCAACCAGAATTTGGGTCTAAACCAAGGTGGGCTCAATTGGGCCACGAGGTCCGTACGAGCGTCTGGCTCGAGCGGGCCCAACTCCCACCCCGTCATCACGCGGGCCACTTCTCCTCTTTCTCTGGAAAAGGAGGAAAAAGAAAAGAAAAGAAAAAAAACAATCTTGGTCGAAGGACAATGGCGGCGGAGGCGGAGGAGGAGGTGCGGCAGGAGGTGGAGGCGGTGCTATCGGTCTACGGCGACGACGGCCGCGTGGTGCGCGGATTCCCTCCCCACGTTGTCGTCCACGTCCGCCCCCGCACCGCCGACGACTCGTCGCAGCAGGTTCGCCCCTTGCCTCTTTCCTATCGGCCTAGCCGTCGCCTCCCTAGCTCCACGCATCAGCCCGCTTCGCCGCATCCGATCCCTCCCGATTTCGGTGTCCTGTTCGTGTATAGAGTTGGTTCGCGCGGTCGATCGGTCGACCCGCAGCTGCGTGTGGGACTAGTAGGCGGAGATGGTGCCGGCGGTGCTGCTTCCTAACCATAGCTCCCGAAGAAGAGGAGGGGATAACTGGGTAGGCGTTTCAGTAGTTGACGTACTTTATTACGGTTAGTACCCGTTGCATTGCCGATCAATTGTCCCATCAATTGTAGTGACGTCTGTCTGTGATCCTTTGTTACTGTGTCCTCGGTATTTTCTACTGTTGCTGTTGTTCAATCATCATGATGGAGCATTGCCTCAGCTGTAGGGGGATCCATTTTGGCAGACAGTTAGATCATACTTTGCATTTAGTATCGATTGCAGGATGGTGAAATTAGTTCTATTTCTAGGACACAATGTGGGTTATAGACCGCCTGGGCCATCATTTCTGCCAAACTGGAATGGTAAAAAGAATTGCAAGATCTGTAGAGTGAACATAGTGCACTATTTGATAATCATTTAAGTGGTGAAAAAAACTATTAGTTTGTTGGAGATCTTGTGGGAAATGACAGAACATCTCTGTTTCTTTCCTATGGTAGCTATGACACTGCCACAGCAGTCTTTCCCCCTCTCTATTCAATATTAATAGATTTGGCCCAGCCAACATCTGATGCTACAATGGCAGAACCATTGTGGTGGATTGAAACTTATAATAGCCTTTGTGATATAGAATATGGTATGGATGGATGGATACACAGCCACAAGGAATGGATTTACAATTTTATATGGCTACCACCTTGACATGAGAACAATGGTGGATTGATGTACTTAGGGGAGGCAGTGCGTGGTCAGTGGTGAAGGCAAGAAGAAGGTGGGGATGCGGTGTAATGAATAGTAACTTCGAAGGATGGAAGAAAAATTGTTGATAAGCAAGACAGTTTCTTTTCTGTGCCGATGTTCTATGAAATGGCAACGGTAACTGCCAACATGACCATGAAAACGATTGAAGTGGTCGTACTTGTAGCATTAGTATTTCCTGAGTTGTGTTGCATGTGACCAGGGAAGCGTTGAGAATGTGATATACTTGTTCTTTATTAACTTTGCCATTTTTTAAATATGATTTTTTTATTCAAGACATCCATGTATGATTGTAATGTGACCAATATGCTCTAAATTTCAGTTGCTTCTATTAAAAGGAGTTTTATGCACTATGCAAATTTATATGTGTTAATGACCACTTTCACTTTTGCAGTTTGTGGAGCTATTTCTTGGAATTAAAGCATCTATGCAGGTATGTATTACAAGCTTCTACCACCCTCCTGGACTTATCATCTATCTGCATCTGAATTCTATGCATGTCTTTTTCATGGAGAATTGTTGTCGAAAATAATTGTTCAACTTATTGGCTTGAAATATCTTTTTTCTAGTTCTTGTAGATGGTTGTTTATTTCGTTAATGTCTTTTAGAACTCCTTCCAGTTTCTATCTCACTGTTGATCATCAATTCCATGAGTCCTTACATTGTCATTTATTATGGACTTAGAAATATCTGTACACCCACCTAACTAGCATGTTAAAAAATGCGCCATGTTAACATTAAGACCTTGTTTCTGTACACTTGGCTAATTCTTTATTTAATTTACACAACTGCAATTCTTCATGTTACATGCAGATAACTTGTTTTGAAAACCTACTTTTGTTTTGGAAGGTGTAAACAATAGCTCTTTGTTTGATACTTTGATTGTCTCGTAATTATAATTTCTTGGAAGCAGTAGTGCAGTTTCACTGCATTGAGGGAACTCTCTAATGTTTGCGATATCATAAGTTGGAAACAACAATAATTTAGTGTGGACGATAAGAAACACTTTTTTTTTATTCATGGCCTGCCTAAATTTCACAACCAACCCTATGCTGCAAGGTGTGAACCTTTCAAATTTCAATATTTGTATTAGGATGATATGTAGCATGATTGTAGATTTACTATGCTAACTATTTTATATGCTGCTACCATTCACCTTTGCAAACTCACCTTGCTTGCAACATTTTATAGCTTGTTATGTTTTAGCTCAGTGTTAATGAATTATATTTCTGTGGCATTGGAATTGCAGTATCCAAAAGAACCACCTCATGTTTATGCCGTGGAAAGTAAAGGCCTTGATGAAAATCGACAGACGTATCTTATTAGCAGCATCCAAAACAAGGCAAAAGAGCTTTCCTGCTACCCAATGCTTGTGACACTGTGCGAGGTATTTTTCCATATGTCTTATTTCTTTCTATGTAGTATAGAACAAGACTTATTTCATACAGTAATGTCTTGAGGATTTTGCATACTTACCATATGTTAATTGAAACATTCTGTGGATCCCCAGTTGCTATTTTCTATGGCACTTCTTAGAAGTGGTGCTCGGTTTAATTTGTTGTCTACTCGGCTTTAATGTGGGAAAGAAAGAAAATTAAGATATAGTGCCACCAAAATAGTTGTATACTGACTGCTGCCATACAAACTATAACAATGGTTTTGGGAAGTATCAGATGATTTTTTTCTGCTTGAGAAATTTTAATAGATGACTTATAGGTTGAGAAATTCAAAATTTTGTAAGATACTAACTATGCTCTGGATTTACTGCATACCGTGTTCAGATCCACTTTATTAGTAAGTATTATGGAATTCTGGCTGTGACAAAAGGTTTCTCATATGCATTGTAGCGGTTTGCTGTCTAAGGCCCTATTCTTTTCAGCTTATCCACCGAATTATTGAAACGGATTATTTGCTCCATGCTTGGAATTCTAAAAAACTTTCTTCTACTGCATTGCTTAGAACACTTGTTTTCAGCTATTTGTTAAGTTTATTTCTTAAAATATTTAGTTTATCTCTATAATTAAGTAGATAATCCGCAGCAATCATCCGCTCAATAATCTAAGTCAAGCAGGGCCTAAGAGGGCGGATATTGATTCTTTCTTAATAAACTATGTGACTTCTTATGCAGGAAGCTGTAGAGATCCTCTCAAATATGAATCATCCAGCTGGGGATTGCCCACTTTGTCTATATCCTTTAGCCCAAGAGGATAAGGATGGTTCTGCTTTGCCATTTATGAAGTTGATGTCATGCTACCACTGCTTCCACAGGTTGATTACTTCTGCAACATACTGATATGTGTAACTGCAAGTAATGCTCTCTAGTGGCGTCTTATTATTTTGGCATTTCAGTTACTGCATTATGAGATGGTGGGAATGGCTACAAAACGATGACACCGATTCAAAGAAGAGTAATACAGCAGTAACTACTGAAGGTAAGAGAAATATTTCAATTTTGCCTTTTTTTGGTTTTTCACTTTTGTAAAATCTCACTATTATTTTAACATCAGTTCAACTTCCTACAATTGCTTCATGCACTTTTGGATGAACGATGCTTACAAAGATAATTTAGATTGATGACAGTTATTCAAATTAAAGATGCTTGTATGCTGTCCTTTTTTAATTGCCCTAAGGTTCCAGTTTGTGCAAAAAAAATAAAGATAGTTACATTCTGGTAGAGTTATATCAGAAACCTACTGTTGTAATGAAACTGAAGCACGGTATAATATCAGCTGAACTGTTTAGATTTTTAGGTGCCAATTTACTTTCTTAATAGCATCATATGTTGGCAACATGATTAGCATGCATTGTTTGACATAGATATTAGCTTATGTACTAATTTAACCTATCACTCTAGTACCTCTAAATTTCTATCCAAACAAATGAAAATATCTTCCTCATCAACCAGCCTCTGCCCTTAAGGGTAGTAAGCTTCAATCTTGTATCGGTTTTTTGAACCAGGAAAGTATGGATTTAAGCTTTTGTGTGCATCAGTGTTTCACATATGATTGTGTTTTCACTTTTTGTTCACCATCAAACATTCTATTTTAAAGGACACAAGTGCAGTTTACATCATCGATATACCAATTATCGACAATGTAAATATGTTCATATAGTTAATGTTTTTGTTTGTTGGTGTGTTAATCATTGTTAATCTTGACTGCTGCTACTCTATTTATTCATGCTTCTGAAGGATTGGATTTGTCCAGCTCAGCTAATCATCACAATGTAAGTCAGCACAAAGGATTATGTCCAGTTTGCCGCAAAGTGTTTGATGAGAAGGATATTGAGCATGTCCGTGATCTGTTGGGTGCAAATACTTCTAAACTGGTATGTAAAAGCACACTTACATCCTTGTATGATTCTTGGTTCACATTATCTGTAAGTTCCTCAGAGATATCGCACCTACTCCATAGAATCAGCTATAATTGATATGTACCCTCCCACATATAGTCATCTTTAACAGTTGACCTGGATGAAGATGAAAAAGAACTGCTTCATTCTGAATCAGAGAAGAGCAGGCGAGAAAAGTTTGCATCACTGTCTAATCTACAAGAAGAACGAAATGGCCTGATCGAACCAAAGAAAGACCTTTCCATACAGCCTGGAATGTATTTCCCTCGTCCCCCAAGCACACCTACTGCTGCAGAAGGAGAGACAGTTGATGATTCTTGTGAAGACACCACAACTTCAACCCCAGAAGTGGAGCCACACGGCCAGACAAACAACACTGGTAGTACTACCAAGCACAACGGCAATTCAGGTCACCGAAGGCGACATCGATCTCATGCTTCAAGAAGACAACAACCACATGGGCAACCTGCTAGGCAACAATGGCAGAGGAAGGGCGGCGACACTTCACACCAATAGCATCACATCAAGGAGGAAGGCTGTGGAAGTTTGTTTGTTTTTTTGTCAGTTACAATAGCAAGCCTGGTGATCCAACTTTCACGCCTCACCAACCGATGGCTCATAACGAGGCAGAACTATCAAATGCTGTTATGACTAGCAGTAGACTATGCATAGCGGTACACTCGGCTCCTGTCAATGCTGCAAAACTGAAGACGCTAGCTACTGTCGTGAATATACTCCATTTGTTCTTCGCAGATCACTGCAGTGACAGATCTGGCAAGCACTTTCTTTCCAGAAAAAAAAAGTTGCACTGAATGCAATTGAAGTACTTCGTGTTTATAGGGAACGTTTTTGTGCGATTGAGACAATGCCTTCTCATTCTTTTTGTTGGATGTCATGTGCGATCGAGATCAATGCTTTCTCGTTCTTTTTTGTTGGATTGACGTGTCGACTGCTCCATGTAAATTAGTCTCTGTATTGATGCCTTGGCTCTGGCACCTTATGGCAAAGCCGAGTTCTTCGCTAGTGTCCCTCGCGACCCCTTGTCTGTCACTGACGCGGCGCGACCAACCCAGAGTACTCCTTGCTGCTGTGCTGACGATCCAAGCAATCCATATCCAATCCACGCCGAATCCAACAGGAATATATGGTGCTGAACCAAACATCCCAGTGGTCTGGAGTCTGTAATCACCAACCCTAACATGAGCTTAGGTGCCATTATTCCGACCATCTGGCTTAGCAGTGTTCCGATCACGGCAGGCATAATCGATCGACGACTGACTCACAGTTCATTTTCGGTCAACCAGCGAATATCCCAGCCAGCTTGCAGATCGCAACAGGGGGCTAGTCACCGCACGCTCCCGAACTATTGGAGCTCCCCAGATTTTTCCACAAACGAATATGAGATTCATAAATGACGAGATCGACAGATCACTCTGCCAGCAAATATTTGAAGCCTTTAATCCATATTTATGCTATACTTCTCGGTGGTGTTTTTTTTCCATCAGATTTTTTATTTTTTTTATTATCTGATTTTATAATAGTTATTTAAGGGTATAAAAGATTGAATTAACGGATATAAAGCCGAAAACATTGTAAAATGAGAAACTTTTATATATAAAATTTTTTATAATATACACTTTTAGAAAACGTGGTTAAAAAATCTGGGCCTCTCACTATTTAAAATATAATGTGTTTTTTTTCGTAAAATCAACATTTAAAAATTTTCACTAATATTTAGTATTATTTTTTTATGATAATGGATAGAAATTCAGCCTATGCAAAAGTAATATATACGAATGCTTTATTATCGGTCCATCCAACCGAGGTGATCTTGACGAGCATCTTAAATTTCTGCAATCATTTATTATCGATCCATCCATCTTTGATTGGTTCTTTCATCGACCTGCCACTACCAATAACTCCCTAGTGTCTTTGCTCGCTGATGTGAGATAGAGAAAAAAAAGGGACCTATCACAGTAGTTTGCTGTTGATGAATGGATCAAGAACAATTCCGATAAGTGGCACTTAATGCCACGGATCCAACATCGTGTCCCAACCGTTGCCAACCTCCTTGACTTGCTCACCCGAAGGACGCTGGATCTGGCATGACGAGGATGACAGCGGCGCCATCTTGAGGTTCATCCATTGCCAACACTCTTTTCCTCCAAGGACTTCAAGGGATGTAAAATTTCCTACTCCATCTGGAATTTGACCATACAAATTAGTTGACCCAAGGTCAAGGTACTTCAGACTTTTTACATTCCAAAACCAAACAATATGTGATTGGGTGATGAAAGTAGTTTGATGGGAGCCGAAGCTCCTCGAGATTTGTAAGGTTAAGGTGTGGGATCCATTGATTTGCAGTTGGAAGATCACAGTCAGAAAGATCAAGTACCCTCCAAGAGTAAACCATATTGACAAGATGAGGCCAATCAACTACCATGCTAAGGCCAACCTCTCATGTTGAGGTACTGTAATCGTTGTAGGTGTGCTACCCATGATATATCTGTTGAGTAACTAATATGTGTATAAGAGATGTCAAGAACTTGTAGATTGGAAAGATTACCCAGTTGGGGAGGCACCAAACCAGGGAAAGGAATCCCAGAGAGATTAAGATATCTCAATTTTTTCAGAGAGCCCAAAAATTCTGGCATATAGCCAGTAGACCATTGTAGTGAGTTAGAGCTGAGATCAAGGTGATGCAGATGATGTAGAGAAAGTAGAGAACGACTTATCTTGCCGCCCAAAAATATTTATGTGGTCCTTATCCTCTGCCTCTGCTCCCAACGGCAGAGTTTGCCTTAGCTCCCATCTGAACCATCAATCCATCGTCCAACCATGCATGCTTTCTATTAGAAAACCAACATCAAAATAGATATCGATAGTCAAACATAAAAGCACCGATAAAAGATTCATACTTGATGATGACACCGTGTAAAAATATTTGGCATAGTTCAGCTGTAGCCTATATCTCTGAGGCACAAGCAATGCTCCTTTATTCAGTATAATTACAACATCCATGACACTTGATCAGTTAGGACGTCGTCCAATTGTTTCTCGTTTATGCTAAGTCACCATGTGGCTGCTGTCCGCATCCCAGACAATGAATCAGTCATGGAGCGCCTAGTGCGGAGCGGCCATCGAGAGCTCCTGGGCAAGCCTCGTCCTCCTCGAGCAAACTGAGGTGACACCTCCTTTCCTCCCTTCGTCATCCTGTAGCTGGCCGGCGACGTTTTGTTCTGCTTTGTGGTTGGATTGGTCAATTCAGGACTAACGAAATTAACTTCCATTGTTAGATGAACCTGTTATCCGTGTATTGAAAACAGTTGAGATGATACTAGAGAGCTTAATTGAAAAACAGATGAGTGAGATGAACTCAAATCATGATTCTGATTTCAGAAACCATGGGAAGTTTGGGAAATGGAGGAATGGTTTCACTCAACGTACTGATCCTGGATTATCGTATACTACTTACTATTGCAGAGGAGCCCCTTCCTTGTTGTAGTTCAGGGAATCGCTGAAAGTAAGAACGATCAGCACAGCAATCGGATCTGACAAAGCACCTGGGTCGTCACAACTGACGATACAGATTATCAAGGTGGTCGGTTGAAAAGTAATTAAGCATTAGACAACATTTATTTTCACATCACCAACACGAAAACAAACAATTAAACAGACTAACAGAGTAATTGAATGCTTCTCCTCCCTATTTTTACCAAAATCCCTGTGGGTGGGAATGGATCCAACGGCTAGGAGAACTCGGTACTGTCAGATACCATTTTTATCCTTAGGTGGTATTGCATAATGAAACATAGGTGGAAGGGTAGGATTGTCCTTTTGCATTGTTAGCACTTCCTAGCCGTTGTAAGGCTGTATGGATTTCTCAGTGGGCTGCCTCCACCGCTGATTTCATCGCCACATCGCCGTTCCCCTGTCCCCTTCCACATGAGCGACGCTGATATGACTTCATTGATGGTGTCACCATCGCCAGCCTCTCTATCCCATAGGGCATTAGCTATGCCACTCTCGACTACATCCCACTAGTCATTGGTCTATATATGTATGATTATGTTTGTTGATGAACAATTTTGATGAGGAATTGTTGATCGACTGATTGATACATGCTTTGTTGATTGATCAAGACTCTTGCTTCATGCCACCACTGGTGTAGTCCGTGATGGGGAGCTCAAAGAACATAGGGGTGGGGCCGGTGGCCACATCATTGTTGTAATAAGGTGAAGGTGTGAAGATGGGCATATGGGTCAACTCCGATGCTGGGAGGATGGAGTTGTGTCCATGTAGATGTGCAGGAGTTGCGTCATCGCGAGGTTTACTCCCAATCCTACCCCTTGAATGGACGGTCAGATTTAGTTTGGTACTTGGTAGTACTGTTACCTTGCGATACCAAATGCTGGGCCGGAGCAACGCTCTTATTCATATATATCAACATACCACTCACCGGTTGTGTGACAGCAGAACCGGCATACGATTTAGATTATTTAATTTGTGCTTGCTTGTCTACCAAATCTGTCCATGTAACACCAACAAACACATATGCTTTATCGTATAACTTGTCAATCTGACGGAAATAAGCAACTCTCCATGATCTTTTGAACAGTATAACACAAACAACCACCCAGAGGCCAACCACAAATCCTGACACAAGTCCAAAATAAAACCAAAATAAAAGAACATTGTCGGCTCCTTCACACTTTTCTTTTGACCGTCACGCTCTGGTGCATTATTGCCTGAACAATTCCTTTGAAGAGGTGGTCCACCCCTGTCAACCCCTGTAATAACTTGGTACTACATTATGTCAACCCCTGTCACAATTAGTAAAAAACAAAGGATTTTTTGAGAAGGAAAAAAAAACTGGAGCTTTGGATGCGGATCGACGACGAGTTAAGCCTGGTAGTGTTGGTGGTGTTTTTTTTTCTGTGGCTAGATGGTGATTGCAAGGGTGAACGATGAGACAAAGGCATTAGGCGATTTCCTGTAGTTAGATATATCACAGGATTATGCATCATAAGCTCAACACACACACTAGCAAAATTATAAGTTTTTTTTCGAAAAGCAAAATTATAAGTTGCTGAATATCTATACAGAATTCCAGATCTTGATTGTTTTTACAATTTAATTTGATTTCTGTGGAGACCCCCAACGAAGGGATCTGGAGTTGGTGTTGTTGATGTTGCCAATGAAAACAGAACAACAAATTGAGCAACATAGATCTTACAGAAACGAGCTTGTTTTCCTTCTCTGTACAGCAGAGAAACAGAACGAGCAGAGCAGAGCCCGTGCAATTGGTGAACACATCTGATGAAGAGCGCCATCGTGCAGCTGTCGGCAGAAAGGTTACACTATTTTCAGTCTCACACTGCCAAAAATACATACTGAGCTCAAACATCTAAAATGCAGTGGACGTACATACTGCCACCTGGATGATGCAAGAGGAGCCGGAGTTTAATTCACCGACAATTTTTTCATGTCAACATGCACCAAGATAGCCGAGATGCAGAGCGCTTCAAATGGATGTGCAGGATTCTAGTAGTAGTTTCTACGCTCGTTGTGGTGACTCAACTCTATTTTGAGAGCAATCAAATTCAAGATGATAAAAAGAAAATCCCGATCGAAGTATCTGATATGCAAGCCGAGCTGTTGAACACGCATGCCAATTGCAGTGCGCAATCCAGTATACAATTGTCGTCCACGACTTGTTCGGAATTCTGAAAGAAAGCTGCCGTGAACATCTCTACACCTCCAGCTATCGGCCGACATCACGACACACTGGAGGAGATCAAATTGTTGATGTTTTTAAGAATTAAGAGGAAATGTTGGCTGCCATGGACCAAGCTGCTCATCGTCGGGCGAAGACTCTGCAATACACACAAGCAGGGACCCTGGATATTGGACCTGCAATGACTATCGATGCTGCCATGCTGCAAATGGAGGAAGCAGGCGACACGCAGCTGTCATGCAGAACCTGAAGAATATTCTGAGGACGACGGTAACCCTTAGGAGTGTCAGAAAACCGCAAATTTGAGGGCACTAAATTTTCATCGGCTTTGAAATAGTAGAATAATTCGAAATAGGGCTTAAAGATGTTGGAAAAACCTAAGTTAATAATCAACAGGTTTGGATAAAAAATTTAGGAAAGATATTCTTATATCGACACAATACAGTAGATGCGAAAACTATCCCTTCAAATCCAACATTTCTCTTTAAGAAATTTAATTGGTTAGCATATTATAATATCAAATAAACAGAAAATTAAATAGTAGATAATCTATTAGACGAAATGAGTTGGGACAAGGCAAACCTATTTTTTAGGGTTTTTGTTTGGGGATGCATAAGATGGAATGATTTTTTGTTTGGGGATGCACAAGGTGATAAAACCATGTTGATAACACTCCCAGCCTCTGCATAACTAAAATAATACAGACAGCCGAAACACACATCCACACAAGAGTTTATTATATGGAATCAATCACTTGACTGAGGAAGGGAGAGAGAACACATAATAAGCTGACAAAGAGGAGAAAATCGATGGGAGTGGATGCCTATTATAAAACTTATGGAGATTCTTCATCAAGAGAGAATTATTTTGCACTCTCGAATTGATAACACCTAGACCCCCTTCTTTAGCTGACAAACTCTATCCCATGAGACCAAAGATTTTTTACTTGAATTAATATCATACCCCCTCCACAAGCAACGCCTCTTTGCTCTATCATAGAATCAATCATTGACCAAGGGGGAGAGAGAGAACACATATAATAAGTAGGCAAAGAGGATAAAACCGAATTAACCAAAGTTAATCTATCCCCATAAGATAAATAGGTTGTCACAAAAGATAACCACCTTTCTACTCTGTCAACCAATTGGTCTTGTGGTACCCAGAGGGAGACCCAAAAATGTGAAAGGGAGAGCCAATGACACAACCAAAAAGGCTAGCTAAAAGCTTTTTTAGGCAGCACATTTGAAGAAATCATACATGACTTATGATAGTTGACCTTCAAGCTAGTAGAATCGGCGAATGTATTCGGCAAAGCTTTCAAGCAAAACAATTCTCTAGAAGAGACCTTCATAAAAAGCAGAGTATCATATGCATATTGTACAATAGGGAATCTTGATGAGGAGTCGGCATAGGCAAAGAAAGTATTTCTTGCCTAAAAGCCACGTTACCTATGGATGTCAGGATCCAGGTAGAGACCTTTTGTGTAAATTGTGCTAGTCCCAGTTCAAGCTAGCACACACATGCAGTAATAAAAACTTCTAGAAACAGCTAGCCTTCCCCTAAAACTGACGAGACAACAATAAGGTACTTAACAAGTGTACGAGAATATGCATTATATGATACAAGGCTAACAAAGAAAGTCTAGGGTTAATTTTCATAAAAGACATTTGTGAATTTAAATACAACAAAAAGATTCAAATTGAATTTAAACAACATTTATAATCACGATAGTTTTAAACAACCAATCAACCCAAAAAGGATACAGCATCCATACAAAACCACAAAGGGTCTATGTCAACATAGGACCACAAACTATATTCATTATTTGATCCTATATAGCACTTTGTCAAAAGTAAAACTTTCACAAATCTATCTTTCATGTGAAATTACGGAGCATGTCCATAACTAAGGATGTGGCTATTCAAATAGTGTGACAATCTGTAGCGATTGTACAGCTTTACCCATAAGATATGTCATCCTTTTGATGATCATGTGCAAAAGTCATACTACACATTGTGTGTGGCCAAGGAAATCGTAACAAGGCTTTTTAGAAACTTCACTTCAATACTGCCTTCCCTAGCGAGGTGTCCCTCCTTTCAACACATAGTAGAACGACCCCATGGTACAAACCAATAACCTATCATCTAGCCACCTAGACTGATAGTTCTAAGACTCGGAATCTTACTATGCCACGTCTTTCCCATAAGGACATGTGGTTGTATGATTGGGCTTAGATAAATGGCGCATGAAGTGGAGTCCTTAACTAACTAGAAAGACTTTTCTAGGGACAAAAGCACACAAGGAAGCACATGGCTCAAACAACCACACAAGTCAATGGTAATCACGCACACAAATGGCTTAACTCCTAGGTTCACAAAGATCCACCATCGTCCTAGTCTAAATCATTTTTTCATCAATTGATTACTACATGATGTAACACATGTCACCAAAGATATAGAAGACACACAATTTATATAAAAATAATGATAAGTAGATCATTAGTCAATTAAATAAGTGTAAGCAGGGCTAAGCATATCTAATCTACCTGAGCTAACACCCCATGTTTAAGTCATATTTATAGCTATGGTGACAAGTAATATTGGGTAATCAATAGTACTTCAAGGTATAAAATAACAATAACAACTATGTCATAACTATCTATCCAATACGATAATTTAACAAACAAAACAATGCATAAAATTTAAATATAAAATACTTCACAAAGTGGGTTTGATATGTTCAAGGGTATACTTGCCTTCACCAGTGGGATCTTCTGTTCAGACTTCTTTTGCAGAAGCGACCTCGTTGGTAGTGTTGTCTATGCGATTGCAAAAGGATGAAAACAAATAAACAAAGAGAAAAGGTAATAAAATAATATCAAATAAATATTCAATTGAACTAGGAGATACAGCTCAATTTCAGAAGAATTTAGGAGGAAGAACACAAATCGGGGTTCAGATGGAAAAGATATAGCCTCCAAAAATTTGAATTTGGAGAAAATTACAAGGAAAATGAAAACAAAACTTTTGAGAATATCACGTGGAATTTTTGGATTAAAAGAATTGTTTTTGTTAACTGACTGGTGGAGGCTCTGGACGAGGTTCGACTGTGGCTTGCAAGGTGGCGTCGTCATAGAGGAGGAAGATAAGGTCAGCCCTAGTGCTCATTGGCAGTGTAGGGGACTCCTAAAGGTGGCAAAGACCTAGAACATAGAGGATGATGTAGAATCGAATAAAAGGACCAAGCTTTTTAGATAGGGGTGAATGGTACGATTACAAAAACCAAAAACTTTTAGCGAAATTAAATATTACCTCTGATTGATAAAGTTAACTTTATTTTAATCAAAATCCTAGACCTCCCTAGATATCATTGGTCCAATCGTAGCACACCTTTCGGTCTGACCGTCACTTCATTATCGGTCCGATAGCTGCGCTATTGCCGGTCTGACCACCTCTATCTAACCAATACGGTCTCCTTTTAACAGGAAAAAATAATACCGACGAATATATCAAAAGCCGATGAAACTTTTGAAAGTATATTAATTTTATCTCATCAAAATGTGTCTATAAAGTACATATAAAGTACATACAAAGTAGCCCTATCTCAAATTCGACTAAACTCACAACTCAAGTCTGAACCCTAATTTTCTCTCCACTAAAAGCGATACTTTGAGGCCTACACCATCTTTCTATTTATACCCATAGGTGATTGTATAATGACTCTGAATTCTATTAGGACTAGCACTTCTAATCCCATAGAAAACTCTCTTGTATAGGTATCCAACTCATCTGTACCAAATACAAACATCAATCTTTTTTAATTTGAACTCCATCCAAATTTGACTCCGTTTTTCACATGCACAATCCATATTGTATGCCATATGGAAACTTCAAATCCACATATATTATTCTCTAACCTTATTATCCCACATGATTTCCTTAACCATTTGGATCTCAACTTCTCTCAAGTCTAGTCCCGATCATTCACCGGCAATACTTCTAAGGTCTCAATCAACTCCTATACATAAACAACCAAAGAAATAATATCTGGATACAATTTCTCACCTGACTTAATTAGCACACAACAGAATATCTCACATAAAAAACCATCTAGAAGTCACAAACATGAAGCAAACATTGCAAACCAAAAAAATAACCCAAAATCGACTCTTTAAGGGATTCCGCTAGTTTGACCATTGGGCTTCTCGGTCTAACCGCTCTTATGCCTACCGTCGGACAGGAAATTGTTATTTGGTTGGATTGACAACAGTTCACACAGATACTATTCATCAATTTTGTAAATTTAATTCAAACACAAGCTCCACACTTTAATCTCAATAAAACATATCATGTCAATTATTCATCACACAATTCAAATCATCACTATAATTTCACAATCTCCCCCTTAATGAATAAATTAGCAATATTTCTAAAATATATTTTTGTATGTTTGAAAAGCAAAAGCAAAATCGAAAAGAAAAGCTCTTCCCTTAGCAAAAGAAAAGAATTTATCCCCTTTTTTCATTTTTTGACAATAAAACACAAAATTGACTATTTTTATGAATCGATCAAAATTTTAAAACTTTCTTCAATTAAGCATAAAAAAATCAAATTTCTCCATAAAATTGCCAAATTTCTCCCCCTTTTTTAACCATAGTTTTTGTATATATTTCTTCCCCTTTTACAATGATTTCATTAAGGGTGCAAAAGAGATAATAAAGAACCAATTAAAGTCCAAATGTCATGATTTCACAATTATCACATGTAGAAACTAACTTTGAAGTGTATCAAAAGCAATCCAAGGATATGTTTTATAAGATGAGTGAGACATATTGGTCAACTAGCACACCAACATGGGCTAAAGTCTAAACATGAACCAATGATATTAAAATCAAGATCAAATCAATATTAAAGATTCATGATTTTAATAATTTATAATATGATGTTTCTGCTAGAATAAAGTTTTTAAAAAATACACCCCATATAAGCATGTTGAATTAAATATGCTTTCTTAAATTTACTTGTTTTTCATAAAAATTGAGAACTTTCAATAAACGATAAGCTTTACTCACTTTGAACTTTGACATTATGCACATAAAAGAAAACTCACAATTATATCAGGCATATCCTTATCATGATTACTATTTCTAAGGATTTAGTATCTATTATTTTCCTCATTGACATGTCCTTATCATGAATACTATTTCTAACAATTCAGTATATATTTTTACCTATTGTAAAGTAAATACAAGTAGGTTGATATTATTTGCACTTCATGCATTTTTAGAGCATTTGAGGAAGAAAAAACTCAGGCAAACATATATGCATGCATAAATTCAAACCAGCACTAGTTTCAACATTGCATATTTCTTTAATTCAAGTAAAAAAATTATGTAATGCATCATATTTCTCAAAATTAATAGCAAAGGCTCATATAAAGAATCAAACACATACAAGCTATACTAAGTATTAATAAACCTCACTAATATTACTAACAATCACAAGAACATACTAGAGGTAAAATTCATAGCTCTTATTTTCTTATTTTTATTTATGTTTAGAGTAAGAGAAATTCACAAATATAAATATGAATGCAATGAAAATCATAAAATTCCCCTCAAATCAGCCTCTAATTCTCCCCAAAAAGTAACAAAATGAAAAAGAAACAAAATTTTTTAAAAAGACCACCAATTACCAATAATATCACCAAATTTCTTAAGAATTTACATAAATCCACTTGTAGCACTTATTAAAACTACTACTTTCATAATTAGCATGAAAAACTAACAAAGTTGATAGTAGAAAATAATGCACCAATTCGAGAGTAAATTGATGTTACCTTCAAATTAATCATCATCTCCATATTTATGCACTATATCACTAAAAGCGCTACAAACAAAAAGTTGTCGAGACCTCCATGTTGGGATTAGAAATAAAAAATTTAGGAATCCAATATTGAGTCACACAACCATTAGAACCTATAGATACATATGTATGAACAAAATCAAAATCAGACATACCTAAAAACTTATCTAGATGTTTCATAAAAGGTTAGTCTGATTATTGTATCACAATTGCTCAAGGATGGTTTGACTACCGCTGTCCCCACGGTCTCACCTTCGTATTGCCTCCGATCTAACTGGACCACTAGAAAAAAAAGCATGGTCTCTACCATCTTATTCTTACAAGCTCATGTTACTAGTCCTTTTTATGTTTTCTTATAAGTCAAAAATAAAACTGAACCAAATGCCCATCCTTACCATAGTGGGTGCAATTATACTTTAAAAGAGTTTGTTTCTTTTGAAGATAAAAAAGTATTTGTACAAGTTATACAAATGTTTTTCAAAATATCAGTAAATTTGAAAATTATTTTTTTAGTTTGGGTTTTATCAAAATCTCACATTTTTTAGATATATTCAAAAAAAAGTAGGTTGATGAGATGTAAAATAGGCATATGCATCCAAATCTATTTCTCTATTGTGTGTGTGCTCACTTTTGATTGATTCAAAATTATTTTAAGTTTCTTTTTAACGTCTTAAAATTTTTGCAATCAACACTTTTTTATTAAATTGGCACAATTTTCACAATCAATTAAAATGCCTTTTTGTTTGCGATAATTTGAACAAGAAAGCATCTTATAATTTTTTACAATATCTTCCATATACTCAACACGACCTAAATCATATTTCAGCTTTATCATTTTAGAAAAATATATTAAGCAATTTTTAGAAACCAAATCACCTTTTGGTTATTTTAACCTTTAACACCTAAAATATAAATATTGAACTTGTAAAAAAATAACTTGATATTTTTTAAAAGTTTTTTTGGTTAAAAACAACTGAAGACTCAAGCCTTTTTTTTATTAGTCTCAGATTCCAATGTCTTTAGAAAATAAAACTTCACAAGACTTACAAGAGTCATCATTAGAAATCAAAAATTTTAATCTAACAACTTCAGCATTTAAAATCTTAATAGTGTGATCCCATTTAGAACATTTACTCCTTGTCATCCCCTCTCTTGAGTTGGTTCATCTCTACTTCACAATTGTCCACGAGTGATGTACTAAGCCGGTCATTTTCATTTGAGTGGTCGGTGTTTTGGATTTCCTTATTTGTTTTCATTTTCCCTTAAGTGTAGGTTGTATGTGTCTAGGGTAGTTTGGTCTATCATCTTTTACACTATAAGAATGATGCAAACCTTGATAGTGCAGTTCAAAAGAGAAGGTACTTGAGATGCAAATGAAAGTGCTATATCGTAAGCCTAATGATTGATGAAGGCCCAAGGAGTCATCACATAAGAAGGTTTTAAAAATATTTATACATCTCAATCTGATTTTTTCGAAGAGCAAATATGACAAATATGGCATACCGGCATTGTTATTATTGTCTCTTATATTGCTTAATAGATTAGTCTTCAGGGAATTTAGAACCTTGTACAATCTGCAATGCAGCCTAATCTAAAGTTCATTAACTGAATTTGTGGACAGTTCAGATGTGTTGAACTAGAGCTGCTAGTCATCAACCTATATGCGGGCTATTATTATTGGTACTGCAAAAATTAAAATTTAAATCACATGTTGAATCCATTGATTATTAAATTTTATTTTATATTTATAAAGTTTTTTTTAAAGTTATAAAGACAACACATTTTTTATTCCTGGTCCTAAAAATCAAAATTAATAATGACAAATAATATAGAGACCATCTAATATTTAATTTGCAAATATTGAGTTGTACGTGGTATGGAATCTCAATTATGTAGTTTTATAATTTATTGCTTTAACATACCCAAAAATGACAAAGGTATGAACCAAGTAATAAAGTGTGATTCTTTATGTGCTTGAGTATTTTGACTGTTCTTGGATGATTTCTTGCATTAAATATTGCATTTGTATAGGCTAAATCCATAGAGAAAATTTTATATAAATAATTAGAACAACAAAAAATCCAGGAAAATTCTCTAAAATACCAGGCATTTCAATGAGCTACTGTGATTTTGGTTATCCTTTATCAATTCTTTACAACCCTCAATTAATTCAGTTAACACTTTCAAATTTAGGGTTTACACCTTTCCATGATGCATGTTTCACATTTTCACCACCATTTAACCCTAGACCTTTTGGAAAAACTTTTTCTTCTAACATGTTAACCAGGTACTCCTATTCACCTAGGAAATTTTCAAACAATTTAAAGCTCAATCTAACTATTTTAAACAAGGGGGCCAAAGTACCTATGTGATTATAGTTTAGGACTTATTCTTCTTCAAAGCCAGTGAATCCCATAAGTGGTGGACCCCACCTATCAAGCCTCACCACCACCCTTGAACCGTGTGAACATGGCCAGGCCACGTCGGTGCGAACGACTTGTGCATGCCCGCACGACGAATTTCCCTGCCATGAGCAGCTATGTCAACCCTCTCTCATGCCTTCCAAATTGACCCCTAAGCGTGGTGCCACCCAAACCGACCTTATCCTCCCCGCTTCATTCTTAGGCCGTAAGGAAGCTCGAATTGCCAAACCCTAAGCCCGCTATAATGTATTCGATCTAAATCATGTTCTCAACTCCACACATCATGCCAAATCCATTCCTACCAGCCTTGCATCCTCTCTCTCCGCTATTTTTGCGAAACGCTGCTGCGACACAAATGCTCTAGAGTACCAACCTGGTGCCGCCACCAAGAAGTCATCGCCACTCTGGCCGATCCTACACACCCCCGATGACAACACTTCGCTAACCACTTCACCTAAGGCCAAGGATCAAAACACCCCAAGAAGCCCCTTGGATAGAGCACCCTACATGGAGATCAACTCCATTTTCCCCATCTCTTGCCACATGCTATCGCTCGTTGTTCCTCTTGGCCTAGTGAGCTTCTAGCTGTGTCCCTGCTTCTACACCATCCTTAGGAGTTTGCTAACAAGTGGTGCACATCATGTGGGCCTTTGGCCTTGTAGGTTGACATGTCGACATGCCCTATCGATCTACCACCCATGCCCTACTATTGCCATCGATCAATTTTCTCATCGCACCACCACATCGGACCTTCCTGACCTTCTCTAGATGCTTAGCGAGAACCCTTGTACTCCTTAGACACCCTTAAATGCATCATGTTGCACTGATTCAAACCTTATTGCCATTTTCTTGAACCGCCCAAGCACAGCCTCTCATGCGTGCCACCTGGGTATCTCCGATCAAGACTTAACCACCCACTAAGTTGCCCTAAAGCCTTCTACACTTTCTCTTTTGGGGTGAGCCAAAATCAGCTGTCGTTCGCCACTGGCGAGGGCAACCAGCGCCGTTGGCCCTCAACCCAAGCTGTGCCTCTACCTTGTGCTGCTGATAGGTGGCCTCCACCGCAATAGGGCGTGTAGACCTCACTTAGTGAGTATTTAAATAGTTGAGAGACCAATTAGGAAAAAGACAAGTTAATGCAGTCACTTACATGTGGGTCCAAGGACTTATATGCAAAGGCACATATGCACTGAGTGTGCTTTTGAGGGCGTAAAAGTCCAATACAAGATAAAGTGGATCGTAAAAGACCAATACAAGATAAAGTGGAACAAATAAGGAAAGCACACTCAGCTCATATGTGCTTTACGTTTTCTTCTTTGAAAAGTTTATTCAGCCAAGCGAAATGGAAAAGTCGAGGGTAAAATGGATAAATCCATTATTTTACAACTGAAAAATGGTTTAGACTTTAGAAATTCATAACTAATTCATTTTAACTCTAAATAAAGTGAAACTATTTTTTTATTCATAAAAATGGACACTTTAATCTTGTAGGTTCAAATTTGACAAAACTACCTCTTAAAATACCTCTAAAATTATATGCAAGCTTAGTCCTTATATTTCATGTGTAAAATTTTTATTATTAATAACTTTCAAATAATTTTGGATGAAATTTATATTCCTTCACCTAAATTCAGCTCAAACACGTAACAACCTTAACCCTAGGTTGCATGCATGTTAAAACATTTGGTTCTTTATTTGCATTTTATTTGTACTTATTCATTCTTATGTTTAATCTAGAACAAGTTAATTTCTGAAAATTTGACAATGCTCCACAGCAAGGCAAGTGTGTCCTCCTTTGACCATGGTGAATCCTGATTTTGGGGCAAAATGTTTTGTTTGTTAAATTGCTTGTGTTATCTATATAATCAACTAAAATATGGACAAATGGTAGCTACAACCTATTTTTTGCATTATCTTTCCTTGATAATTGTTATCCTTGTTGTTTGTGCACTTAGGAATGGGTTGAGTATTGTTCAAATATTCACATGGCAATATCTTATGCTTACTCATGCTTAGAATTAAGCTCTAAATACCAGGAGTTATTATTTCGTAAACTTTGGGGTGGTTTATAAAATTTTATGCAGGTGTTACCTTTGTTTAGTTTCAAAATCAAAATGGTATGAAACTTAATTTTAGACTAGGACGGCAAGTGATACTCATATGGTTGTAGTTGTGTATCGATAAGGGGAGTGCTCGCCTATGTTTAAGGACTAAACTCTATGTCACCAACTAAATGTACAACCACATGTAATAGAATGGGATGACATTATTTCACTAAGTTGCTCATTATTTAGACTTTAAATTGTTGACTTGCTACCATGGATGGTTGCAAGATTATTCTTATGCTATCATTTATTACTTTATATTACGTACATGAATTAAATATTTTAAATCATGCCTTTGCAAATGATTGTGAACTAAAATTTGCTTTAAGCAAACTGAGTCCACAAATAGCTTTCCTATGATATCAGCTTGCATGTATTTTAGGGTTGACACTTGCCAGTATATTCGTGTACTGAAACTTGCAATATTATTGTTTTTAAAACTTGATGCAGTTTATAAGTGCTTCAATGCAGGCATTGTTGATCTTTAGGAAGGTTCAAGCTAGGGGTTACCCCTAGTTAGTTGCCTGTGTGGTTGGTAGATGGGCACTCTGTGAACCACTAAATATATATTTTGCATTGTTACTTTGTTTATATTTGGCTAGTCGGCCCTATCAGTATTGTAAAAACTTAGATGTATATGTCCTATCGCCTTTATATGACTACCTGGTTTGTATATGACTACGTGGTTTGTATGGATATGTTGCCAAGTTGTGAATGTGTGTACCAATTACTGATCATTGGACTAGTACGGTGTGTGCTTCGGGTATTCAGGAATTCAATTCCTTGAGTGCCGATAGCTATGTTATCAGAGCCATGTGACTATAGGAGCCCCTGCGAAAAATAATCATTAGTACCAATTCAAAAAGTAATTGAAATTATTTTCAAAAATATATAGAAAATTCTTATACTCTTATCTTTTCTATAGGTATTGTTTCTCTCCTAATCCATCTATTTTGATTTTAAAACTCTTACCTTCTTCCATAGGACATGAAACAAATACAAAATATCAAAATTTGAAGATAATCCATGTTATTACATTATTTCAAAATGGCGCGATAATTGTTTTTGATTTTTTTTCTCTTCTCAATAATTCAAAATCCCTAACTATAAATTTAGGATGTGTAGAAATTTGGGATAGGATCAGGTTAAAATTATTTATTGTTTGAAATTGATTGCTAGAAATGTCTTGCTAAAGTTTGGGTAACTCTAGACCCTCAAATAAATTTGAACCCATAGACCAATTCCAAAAATCCATCTAGCCATGCCTTAGTTTCTTTAAATCCTTTCCTAAGATTCTCAAATCCTCTTCATAACCGCATAGATGCTTGGCTAGGAACCATCCTAATACACTAGCAGTTATATTGAGAATACTTTCCAGCACACTTTGTGGTCGATACTACAGCGTGCTAACTTCACCCATCCACCAGAGTAGAGCATCTCTACTGTTGACCGGAGTTCCTCCATCAGAGCCTACTGCACTGAGACTAACATCCGCAAAAGGACTACAAGCAAAGGTCCATTATGTTACTATGCACACGGATGGGATGCCTTCTCCTCAGCTTATAGAGTTGTCTACCATGCTATTATTTGCCTCCAACACAAACTACCAGAGCTGGCCAACCTTTACCGTTACTTTACCGCCTAGGTTATTGATGATGACCAGAACTACTACTTGGGGTTATCCAAAGATCATGGAGGGTTTGACACACCACTCCTTTACCTGATGGATTTTATACGGTCCATGCATAAGTACCTTGACCTTGTCCATGAAGAATTTATCTAGGCTCATGCAAGGATTGCCATGCTTGATCAAAACATGGAGCCACTCACCAACATGGGATATTTCAATGAAAGGATAATCAATGGAGAAGATATCAATACAACCTCGAGGAGTAGCTACCATATCCCATATGACTCTACAAGCATGTGGGGGCAAAAGCTACATGTGAGAGTTGGTTGTCACCACAACTGTCGCATGATAGCCGACCCAATTCCCATTAGTGATGTTGTGGTTTATGGGTCACCCTACCTATGCCGCCTCAGAAACCGCAACTACCTCTTAGTCATGGCCTAACCACCTCCTTTCCTAGATGAAGAACCAGCCACCCCATCCAGCTCTTTTGGTGATGCCTAGGGTACTAGTTAGAAGTAGAAGTGAACTAACTTACTCATAGGTTGTATAATGTTAGGTGGTTTCATGTACTCCCCTAGTAGCTAAAATCTAGGTAGGACTCTATATGATGATCGCTACGTACCCCCTGTGTATGAACTAGTTTGAATTAAACATATGCTCTATGCATGTTTATCCTAGAATCACCTCGCTTGTTGTTCTTATCAACACAATCTTAGTACCGTATTTCTTGTCCCTTTTCTCAACTTGAATCACTCCTATCCTAGTTCTTCTAGAACTCGTTTCATCCAATCATCCAAAGTTCGTCGTCTAGCACTACCACTACCACCTCCAAGACCTCAATTCATTGCATCTCGTCCTTAACCAGTTGCAACCTAGCAGTATGACCGCAAAGGACCATAGCCCATAAATCATAGCTAGGCTGCAAACATTAACTCCTTCAATTGTGGCAAGTTGGGTCATTACTCCACCAGTTGCCCTTACCCGAGAAAGATGAACCCTTCACCTCAGCCCTAGGTGTGCAACAAATACTAGTGGCCCTGCACCAGGCCAAGGGATGCCACGAGGAGGGCGTCCAATTTCTAGGCCGACTCTAAATCCTAAATGTGATCATTTGAATCATATGACTGCAGGAGAGACTAATATGCCACCTAATCACAACATGGAATTTACGATCAACCTAATTCTTGGTACTACACCTATCTCCATATGACCTCATCGGATGTCAATAGGAGATTTAGTATAATTGAAGAAGCAACTCAATGGACAGTCAAAAAAAGGTTTCATCTTTCCCAGCTCATCTCCATGGGGTTGCCTATTGCCATTTGCATCCAAGAAAGATTGTTCTATGCATGTGTGTGTAGACTATCGACCCTTGAACACAGATACCATCAAAAACAAATATCCTCTTCCTAGAATAGATGACCTTTTTGATCAAATAACAACAGTTGCCCAAGTTCTATCTAAGATAGATCTAAGGTTGGGATATTTCCAAATCAAAATTAGATTAGAGGACATTTTGAAAAATGCCTTCACTACCTGCTATGATTTGTTTGAATACATCGTAGTTTACTTTGGAGTGACCAATGCCCCTACTACCTTCATGAACATGATGAACAAAATCTTCATGGAATACCTAAACAAGTTCATAGTGGTATTTATCGATGATATCCTTATCTATTCCAAAAATAAAGAGGAGCATGTGGAGAATATGAGAAAAATACTCGATAAGCTTCACGAGCATTGCCCCTATGCGAAGTTTAGCAAGTGCAAGTTTTAGCTAAACGAAGTTGCCTTCCTTGGCCATGTTCTCAGTGAAGGAGGTAGTGTTGTAGATCTAAGCAATGTGAAGAGTATGCTCACATGGAAGCAGCCCGAGTCCATTTCAGATGTTCAAAGTTTCCTCGGTTTGGTCAAATACTATTGTCTGTTTATCAAAAACTTTTATAAAATTGCAAGGCCAATGACTCAACTTCTAAAGAAGGAGCACAAGTTTGTGTGGTCAGAGGCATGTGAATCAAGTTTCCAAGAATTAAAAAAGAGATCCACCAAAGACCAAGTCTTAGTGATGCCTAACATCCACAAAGGTTTCGACATCAATTGTGATGCATCTTGACACGACCTTGGTTGTATTTTGATGCAAGAAGGCAAGGTTGTGGCCTATGCCTCACATCAATTATGACCACATGAAGTCAACTATCCAATCCAACCCATGACTTAGAATTGGCAGCCATAGTTCATGCCTTAAAAATCTAGAGGCACTATCTGATTGGTCACCGTTGTGAAATCTATACCAATCATAAGAGCCTAAAATACTTCTTCACACAACCAGATCTGAATTTAAGTCAAAGAAGGTGGTTAGAACCTATCAAATACTATGATCTTGGTATCCACTACCACCCTAGAAAGGCTAATGTTGTAGCTGATGCACCTAACTAAAAACATCATCATATCACATCTCTTTTCACCAATCAACTATCATTGTACCAATAATTCTAGAAGCTCAATCTTGAGATAGTTGAAGAAGGGTATGTTGCATCTTTAGTACTACAACCTACTCTTTATTCTTAGATCAATGATGCTCAACTTCATGACAAGAAAGTAGTTAAAATCAAGTGTCAGATCAATGGTTTATTCATGCATGGGAAACAACTATATGTCCCAGATAATCAAGGACTTCGAGAGACCATGTTGACCGAGGCCCCTCAATCTCCACTATGTATTCATCCAGGCTGCACCAAAATGTATCAGGACATCTGCACTGAATATTGATGGCCTAGATTGAGGCGGGATATTTTCACCTATGCAGCTATCTGTGACGTGTGCCAATGCGTCAAGGCAGAACATTAGCACCTAGCTAGTCTACACCAACCACTCAAAATTTTCAAATGGAAGTTTGACAAGGTTGGGATGGATTTCATTACTAACCTTCCAAAAATCCTAATGGTCACAACTCTATCTGGGTTATTGTTGATCAACTGACCAAAGTTGATCTCTTCATTCTAGTGCACATATCCTATAATGGTGCCAAATTAGCTAAACTCTACATAAGTCATGTCGTACACCTACATGGTGTACCAAAAATCATCGTCTTAGACTGTGGTCCCTAGTTCACTTCACGATTTTTAAAAAATCTACATAAACTTCTCGGCACTGAACTATTCGTTAGTGCCACCTTTCATACACAGACCGAAGGTCAGACAAAACAAACTAATCAAACCTTAGAGGACATGCACAGAGCTTGTGTGTTAGCTACCAATTGGGAGAAATGTGTACCCTTTGTTGAATTCTCCTACAACAATAGTTACCAAGCTAGTCTTCAGATGTCACCATTTGAAGCACTTTGTGGAAGAAAGTGCAGAATCCCACAACTATGGTCCGAAGTTATTCTTTGGAATGGCTATTATGAATGAGGCCAAAGAGAATGTTGCAGTTATCCAAAGTTGGTTCAAAGAGGTGCATTCACGACAAAAGGGCTACTATGATCATCGCCACCACAAACTATATCTTGTGGGCGATTATGTATATCTTAAAGTCTCGCCTTTAAGGGGAACACATCATTTCTAAGTACAAGGTAAACTTCCTCCTCGTTAGATTGGCCCATATCAGATCCTTGCAAAATGAGGACAAGTAGGCTATCAGTTGGAGTTGCCACACCAACTCTCTAAGGTACATGATGTATTCCATGTCTCTTAGTTCAATAAATAACTTTGAGTTCCTACATAATATACCCTATTAAAACACATCAATCATCAGCCAATCTGTATTCTCAAAGAAGCTGACCATCATACTCGTAATCAATGCTTAAGGTTCAGTGGAGTAACCACACACACCACAGGAAGCCACCTTGGAACAGGAGGATAGGCTTAAGACAGACTTTTCAGTTTTCTTTTCTTAGTACTAGCAAATATCAGGGATGAGATTTAATTTTAAGGTGGGTAGAGCTATAGCATACCCAAAATGACAATTGTATGAAGTGCGATTCTTTATGGTCTTGAATATTTTGACTGTTCCTGGATGATTTCTTGCATAATATATTTCGTTCATATAGGTTAAATCCATAAAGAAAATTTTATATAAATAATTGGAACAACCAAAAAATTCCAGGAAAATTCTCTAAAATGCTAGACACAAGGTTCTAACTGGAACGTTTGGTCACATTTTAACAAATAGCCTATTTTTCTATGTGTTTTTTTGTGTGGCATCTCTCACTAAAAGTAGGAGGATAACTTTGGTCACTTGGGAACACCCCCATTTTTTGGATAATGGATAATCCAAACTTTACTTCAACATTTACCACTTATTACATTTGTTTGGTTGAGCCAAGTGCACATGCTTCTACTAGTAAAGGATGACAGAAAAACGAAAAGAATTTAAAACTCCTTTTGAGTTCTTTTGCCGGCTTGCTTCAATTTGCAGAGGGTCACCATGTATTAATCAAATTATCATCGGGACTAATACCTGTACATTTAGCTCAATCTAATCCCTTGATTGTCTTATCATCAATCAGCTAAAATTCACTATGGGCGTACATACACTTTCAGCTGCGACGGCCTCCTCGGTCGTGGACTCGGCGTTGCTCCAACAGCCACCTACGCAAGGCTCATCTGCAGCCGGCAAGCCACCAGCGCAACGCCACCAAGCTGATGCACGAGGACTCAATCACAAGGGCATCCCCGTCTTCCGCGCTCCATTTGTCAGCTACGTTATCCTGGACGGGCCGAGCCTAATATCTATAGATTCTATACTGAGTGACAAATGATATCTATGCTAAAGGCATGATCAAAAGTAAAATGCAAATATACCGTGGTGTGTTATAGCAAAAATGGTACTCCTAGATTTTAAGACAGTGAACAGTAGGTTCTAGATCTTATATATAAAGAAAAAAATTATAAAATCACGTATAAAGACATTGATTAAAAAAACTAAGTTAGTCCTAAGCAAATTTTAGAACAAGAAATTAAAATAACAATTGCAAGAGATTTCATCTGGTAGGTTCTTATGTCTTGAAAATTTTGTAAAATCGTGATAAGCAAATGCATTATCAATATAGTACCATACTATGATTCAGTCATTTTACTGGTCTTATTCCATAACTCATATTTTTACGTTTGTGGTCGTTGGTGCATGAAAAGATGGCATTACCCTCTTCATCATTTACCTCTGCTTAAAATAAATTCGACAAAACCGACTAATTAGATTTTTTATGATAAAACATATTTATATTTATAACTAGTTATTCTTTAGTAATAAACCTGCTGTGTCTATTAACATTAAGGCACCGTTAAAATAATTTTAAATTTTTTATAGAAATAAGTGTTCGTGTGTATGAGTGTATGCTTTTGTAGTATGTTAAAAATATAAATTGGACAAGATCAATTCATTTTCTAAGCTGATATGGATATTTGAGGTAAATCACAGTACTTGAGCCACCGGTTGCTAAGCTCTGCCCAGGGTGTGTGCTAATAATAAACATGACTAATGTAGATGAGCCTACCTAATCACTGTAGCATATACATCAAGAGAGATCAGGTAGTGAGACATGGTAATCCAGCTGGCGATCGATCAAAACAGTGAGATGGATCGATATCCTACCTGCCCCCCTGCAGCTAACTAGATAACTGTGCATGCTCATGGACGGATGACAGCAAATCTCATCGGATATATATTGCTTGTATGGGGTACATCAAATAAACACTATGTGAAAATATATAAAAATTAAATATTAAAGTTTTCTAAATTTATAAAAAAATTACTAGTGACAAATTTATAGATATAAACCATAGCATCAAATTTCAAGTCCAGGCTAACTTCATTTGGGAGAAAAAAAAACAAATTTGAGGTGAAAACTTTTAGGCGCCGGGATATTCCTGCATGCTTGAACATATGCTTGTAAGCATAAATGATTCGTGTATATGTACATAACGAATTGTCTATTGGCAGTACTGGCCTTGTTGATAGTGCTCAAGGATCACTACTGCTGTCAACTGCCGGTTCTAGTGCTCAAGCATCATCGACAGTGATCCTAGTTTGGGATCGACGATAGTAAGGTTTTCCGTACTACTGATGATGCCCATTTAATTTGGTACATTAGAATATGTGTTAATTCGATGATGAGACTTGCCATGTTATTAGGTGAAAACTTGATGGCTAGACTTGGTTTAATTGGTCGATGCCTCTCCTCCCACCAATTGAGGGAATCGATGGCCCCACCCGAAGGCAGATGGATTAGAATCTTTTTTCTCTGGTGGTGGCTACTTGGAGAGTGGCATCACCTAATCATCTTCGAGCCACGTTGAGATCGATTGCAGTTGTTAGGATGACTGCAACTTAAACAGTCATACCATAACCGCTGGATCAAACACCAGTGGCTTAAATTGACAAGAAGCATTGTTCATCTAATAACTGTACAATGTGGACTGTAGCGGCGGCTAAAGCAGTTACTGTTCGTGAGTACTGTAGACCGCGTCTCTACCGTTGATGCCTCCAATCGGACGGCAAGGAAGAACGTTGATTGCCACAAACTTGGTGAACTCCAGTGTACTATAATAAATTAATTTATAGGGCTCAAATTTTGTTCTAAAGTAAATCAATTTCTACAGTTCACAAATCAAGAATATTTATTCCTTTAATACCCTTATCTACCACTACTAATACTAATTTTCTAATAATAAAGGGTATTATAGATTTGTTTCTTTCTCACCGTTAAAATTGTCTCGGATGTAGGCTTGGTTTATTTTGGAAAAGAGAGATTACTTGGATCAACTAATTTTATTTCAAAATAGAGGCGCACAAGAAATGGTGAAGTAGCCTATAATATTAATCCTAAAATTAGTTTGTTATCTGAGCCAAGCAGTAGACCCATTTTATCAGCTTCCTGGCTAGTCTCTCCTCCTCTGTGTTATATTTTTTATTATAGTTTATTTTTTAATCTTACCATTTAAGTGCATAAATATAAAAAAGTATTATCTACAAAATATTTTTTAATCATTAAGTGTTACGTTTTATAATCAGTTTTACGCAGCATGATCACACTCACGGCACGCTCCAAGGTTCACAAGCACATGTCCGAGGTTCCGAAGCACATGTGGCTGCAGGAGTGAAGGGTTTTTCTCAGCCCTGATCATCGTCGTGATCGGCAATATATTATCTGTACACCTTCAACTTTTCCCAGCAAATTAGGCTGGAACCAAAACCAACCTGTCCAACACGGCAATTTCATCTTGGCCCACAAGGAACTTTTGCTGACCCCAAGTCAACTCCATTTGCAACTCTTCATTCCATAAGATCATTTAAATTTATTGTCGAGATATATTTTTAGCATAAAATAATACTCACTTTATCTTAAAATATAGCTAATTCTAATATTTAAATTTATCTCATAATATAATATAACTAGTTCTCCACTCACTTCTCTATCTCAATCAAACACAACATTTTAACTATATTTTTATCTTAACCAATCACAATTATTTCTTAATCATAATCTTAATTTCTAAAAAAAAGTTCTATTTTAAGATTGCGGAAGGAGTATAAATCTACGCATGCTTTTAGCATTGAGATATCAAGAAGTATTCTCACTCTAATCATAAAACATGATGTTTTTATTGGACTAAAACTTTGACGATCAAACATACTTACTTTGATTACATAAGAATGGTATGTATAGATTTGACAGAGAAATTCTCCCATGATCTCACAAACTTAATAGATTTTATAAATTTATTCTAATAAAAATCAAAATGCATCTCGAAATTATGTTTTTAAAAAAAATTAAATATCATATATATATATATATATTCTTGACTGGAGAGAGTACAACAAATTAGCACTAAAAAATTAGCTACCTCGTTCCGTAGTGTTCGCTGGTCTCTGTGCCAGCTGTATTCCTTTTCAAAGCTGGGAAGCCATTCAAACTTGCCTGACTAGAGTGGGTCCGCCTTCCCTACCTAACGACTTATAAATTGATGCCTACAAAACACGGAGCAACTCACTCCACACGGCGTTGCAAAGTTCAGGGAAGCACATGGTATTGCAAGAGTGATGAAATGTTAATCGATCGAGTCCTGGGTCCTGACCATTCTGATCATCGACGACACTAGGTATGTACGCATGAACACAACACATAATCCGTTTTTCTGAATCTAAGATTTTCTTAAAAGAATCTCAATATGGTACTATGTCTAGTATCCGGAACTGTTGCTATATCTCCCTGTGGCCAGTGATGCAGATCTTTTCTTTCTTTTCTTTTTTTCTTTTTTTTCTTTTTTTTGTGTGGGGGGAGGGGTATAATGCCATATATTTGCCTATTAAAAACTCAAGTGGCTAGCTCTGTAATTAATACTTCAAGTTCGCCGAATGGTATTTGCCATCTCACACTCTGCACATATATATCCTTGAAGAATATAGGGACAATTTATGATGGAAACCGCAACTTCGTCGGTTTTTAGCTTTTTAAGGTACTTTGTTTTTACCACTCTAGAGGTAAGACTGTGAGAGTAGGTTTTAAATCTAAGCCAGATTGACTGGGTTTACTTTTTGGCCTTATGCAAAATTAGCAAATAAGTGTAACTGGCTAGGCATTAATTATGCTGTACCTAATGGTAAGCAATGCACCATGTTGGCACATGTAGGTATATATGGATCATTCCGTGCCGAACTTGTAACACCTTTTTTTTTTTAACAAAGCACAGCAGGGAGGCCCCCCGCTGTTAAGAAAAATGTATTAATATTAGAAGTGTAAAATTACAACAGAAGAATCCAATTCTTCACTACATCTTGATCGATCTCATTTAATCTAAACAAAAGCAATAGGAGATCTCCCTTGAAGTATATGATTTATTCACTCCAAGTACTAGTACATATAGTGATTTATAAAGCTAGCATATGGTTAGATTTAATTACCACGGGCCCACAAAAGATAAGCTAGGAAACGTTATTAAAAAAAAGTGAAGAGCTAATGTATTCTCAAACACTAAAAAGGGGTCAAAGCGAGAAGAAAAATAAAAATACAGAGAGTATCATGAAAAAAAAAATTATCCACGTTTTACCTTTCGTTTTCCTTTTTAGGTTATGCAATAGAAAGATGTACTCAGGCCACCCTGGAGTGCAATCAGCCTTGAGCACCAAATGGCTGAGGCTGTGATTCTTCTAGCTTCGAAGAAGATTGGTGTTGCCCTGGGGAATGAGGCAATCAACCAGGCCGCTTCATATTTCCAAAAGAATGTCATACAACTGACAGAGCTTCAAGGTAGCATGGGGCGCATCAGGAGGGAGCTCAGGCTGATGCATGAGTTCCTTTCCCGAATGGATGTCCGCAATCGCAACAACAAGATGTATGAAATCTGGGTGGAGGAAGTGAGAGTGCTAGCCCATCAGATCGAGGACATCGTGGATGACTACTTGCATCTTGTCGGTCACAAACATAATGACACAGGATGGGTAACCTATCTAAAGAAAGGATTCAAGAGAATGAAGGGACCAAATGCTCTGCTCTCTTTAAACAGGATAGCATCATCTGTCAAGGAAGCGGAGGCCAATCTAGTGCACCTGTTTCAGGCTAAAAAGCGATGGGTTTTAATGGCCGGTGGTGAGCCTACCGGCGAAATCTCATCTTACATTGTTGAGACGTCCCGACATCTAGCTAGAATTTCATGCTCCCTCGACGATGAAGATCTTGTGGGGGTGGATGACAACAGAAAAAGACTCCACGAGTGGCTGGCAAGTGATGATTTGGAACGCGAGGTGATAGCGCTGCACGGGATGGGAGGTCTCGGCAAAACAACCTTGGCAGCAAATGTGTATAGGAATTATAGAGAAAAGTTTGAATGCCATGCCTGGGTGTCCATCTCTCAAACTTATTCCATCAAGAACATTCTAAAATGTCTGATCACTGAACTTCTCAGAAATGCCAAACAAAATCCTCCAGCGAACATTGAGGACATGAAAACTGAAGGCCTTCAAGACGAATTGAAGGCATTCCTAAGGGACCACAAGTACTTGGTCATATTGGATGATGTTTGGGCACCAGAAGCAGTCAGTAACTTGTTCGGAGCACTTGTTTCGAATCTCAAGGGGAGTAGAGTACTTGTCACAACACGCGTTGATGGTGTAGCTCACCTTGCTTTCCCAGACAAGAGGATAACGCTAGAACCTCTATCACCAAACGATTCATGGGAACTCTTCTGTAAGATGGCTTTTCCAAGAGAGAAGAAACATGAGTGCCCTCCAGAAGTAACACAACTAGCATATCAAATCGCTAGCAAGTGCAAAGGTGTACCTCTTGCAATTGTCTCTGTCGGCAGTTTCCTCTTTGTGCATGACAAGACCGAAGAGGAATTCAGGCGCATACATAACCAGCTTGACTGGGAACTCACCAACAACCCAAGCATGGAACATGTTAGGAATATCCTTTACCTGAGCTACATATACCTTCCAACGCAACTGAAAAGTTGCTTCCTCTATTGCAGCTTGTTTCCGGATGGCTATCTTTTTACAAGAAAGAAGGTTGTACGGTGGTGGATAGCAGAAGGGTTCGTGGAGAAGAGGGGTGGAAGCACAATGGAGGAAGTGGCAGAAGGGTATCTCAAGGAATTGGTTCACATGAACATGCTACAGCTTGTTGAAAGGAATTCATTTGGCAGGATAAAAGCACTCAGAATGCACGATATCGTGCACGAGTTGGCAGTTCATTTGTGTCGAAGAGAATGTTTTGGTGTTGCATACAGTTGTGAGAATAAGCATGGCGAGTTTCTTGAGGAGAAAGATGAACGTCGGATGGCAATACACAGTTTAGACAAGGATATTAATCAAGTCATTTCAAGTGAATGCCGCCTGCGATCTTTCATCGCGTTGGACAAAGCCATGCCATCATCCACTCTGCTACCTCTGCTGGCTGACAAGTGTAGATATATGTCAGTACTTGAGTTAAGTGGGCTAGCCATCGACAATGTTCCAGATGCCATCGGCGATCTATTCAACCTTCGGCATCTTGGCCTGCGAGATTCCAAGGTGAAACAGCTCCCAAATTCTATCGAGAAGCTCTCCAACTTGCTAACGCTAGACCTCTGTACATCGGAAATACAGGAGCTGCCTAGAGGGATTATTAAGCTAAATAAGCTCAGGCACTTGTTTGCTGAGAGAGCGAACGATCGGTCCGGGAGACAACTCCTGTGTCGCACAGGTATACACATCCCCAAGGGCCTCGAGAATCTGAGAGAGCTACAGACATTGCAATCACTGCAAGCGCAGGATGAGCCTTTGAGACGTTTGGGGGAGCTAAGGCAGATGAGAAGCATCAAGATATGGGACGTGAAGGGAAGCTGCTGTGAATGCCTCTGCGTGTCCTTGCGCCAGATGGAGTTTTTATCCTACTTAAGCATTGCAGCAAGTGACGAGAATGAGGTCCTCAACTTGAACGGTTTGCACCCGCTGCCTCCAAACCTTGAGAAGCTAAGATTGCGTGGGAGATTGGCACAACCAAGCATGCTGTTGGGTGCAGCAGCAGCATCAGGGGGGCAAAATCACTTGTATTCGATACATCTATCTTGGTCCCAGCTGGTGGACGACCCTCTGCCATCTCTGTCTCGATGGTCCAATCTGACAGACCTATTGCTGAACAGAGCGTGCGTTGGAGACGAGCTGGTCTTCCGACAAGGGTGGTTTCCTAGCCTCAAAGAACTCTATGTAGGGGACATGCCTCACCTGAAACGGATGGAGATTCAGCAAGGCTCCATGGCGAGTCTGCAGCAACTATTTCTAGTCAACCTCAGTGGCATGATGGAGGTCCCGCCTGGCATCGAGCTCCTCATGTCAACCCTCAAATCTCTAGGCTTCATGGAGATCACCCGGCACTTCCTCGTTGTGCTGCGCCAATGCTCTAGAATTAATTGCGGTATGCGGTGGTGGTACACACTACTTGGAGAGGATAGGACTCAAGAGGCTCTGATGTAGGAGCCATGGAATGAGGTCGATAGGCTATAGCTGCAGCTGGTTGATTTGCCTATCTAGCTGCAAGCCTACAACACCTAACCTAGCCTACCTAGGACATCGACTTTTTTTTCCAAAGAATTCTCCCTTTGTGTTCTCTATGAGTTGTGGAATTGCTCCATGAAAAACAAAATCTGTGCCAAAGTAAACTGTAAATCATTCTGTATTGCTATGCACACAATCAGTGCCTTCTTGACTATCTTCACTGATCTTCTTATGCCCCTAAGATATGTATGAATTATCTTTAGAAGAAAAGTGATAGGAAATTTTAGTTACCTGGATAAATGTTGCAGGATCAGACAAGATATCAAGGTAACTCTTGATACTTTCCACTACCTGAAAAATGGAATCAGGACTAAGAATTATTTGGCTGTTTGTATGGTTCAGGTTTCAGATTATACCAAGAGCTGCAGCTGTTTCATTAAGCTTAGATTTGACGGTTCATCTAATATGTCTACATTATCTGTTAAATAAACTACAAATGTTCATGTATTTCATTGTTGATTGCAGTAGTACATGGATGAAAGAGTTGAGTTTAAGAATCTTTGTCCTTTGAAATACATTATCTGTTAAATGAAATACAAATGTTCATGTATTAGGATCACATGTCACAATTCATCCAAGTCACCATCCAGGCACAACCCATCTCTTCGATATCGATCCTAATGTAAGAACTGGAGCTACTGAGCAAAACGCGCCCATCGGCACAAATTTATTCTGCTCAAACGTCAAATGCGCATACACTTCATCTGCAATGACAAAGATGCCAAGCTTTTTTCAGAGTCTCAGCAAGCTTAAATTTGTCAGACTCTAATTTAATTCGCTGCCCAAACACAGAGGTCATGATTGTGCATTGTTTGATAAAGAGTACAAATTCAGTCACACAGATTCTTGGTAGACCACAAGAGCACTTAAATGAAATTTGGGGTGAACCACACGCACTTACTCCACATTGATCTGTTAGTTTGTTATGCTTACCCCATAGTGATTCTGTTGTCACACAGTGTGAGGCAACCAATGATTCAATCATGTCTGAAGAACATACCCACCTGACAAATCCAGTACTGATATAGCACTATTGCTCTCTTTTATATAAAGCCGAACCAATTGATGCCCAAAAATTTTGGCCATTAATTGAGGATTATTGTTTTTCCTCTGATTTGGATCAATTGTTCAGAATGAAAGGAACGCAAAAGTTTGTATCTTTTTTCATCTAAGGTAAACTTTAAGGAAATTTTACTCTTCTCATGGATTAAAAAAACTTTTTAGAAGAAGAATAATACGGAAAACCTTGCAGCAGGAACAGGCATGATTACAGAGAATAATTGAGAACGTCTTTCTGACCTCCGTGAAGGCTCGAGGCCGACGCAGGACAGGACGAGTAGCTGTGCTCCCCGGAGAGGAGCGCGGCGGCGTCCGGCGTCGTGTGGAAGCACGGGAACGCCGACGGTTCGCCGTGTCCCACCGGGAGGCCATCACCGCCGCATCCGCGGCCGTCCACCGCCATTCCGGTCTTGATCCTGCCCAGCACGCCGCGCATCGACAGCACCGTCAGGCCGAGGAGCGTGCGCCGTTCGACTCGAAGTTCCACGCGGCGGTGGAGGCCCGCGGCTGCCCAATGCTGTTCTAGTGTTCTCCATTGAGCCGCTGGTGGTGGTCTTGTGCCAAATGAATTTTTTTTCTCCTTTTTGAGCGGTGACAAATAGGATTTGATGTAGGATAGTCTGAACGGAACTCTAATCTCATGGTACACTTTACTTGAGCATGGGCATGGCCTACAACACCTGATCGAAAATAATAATAATTCGTAGATAAAACTTTTATATTTACATCCTTAATAATTTAAAAGTAAATGATAAAATAATAATTTGTCGATCAAATTTTAAAAGCAGAAAATAAACTATGATAAAAAAATCCTTAAAATTAACTTAAAAATTAAGTTTTAAAATTTAAATTTTATCGTTGGTTTATAAGTTAAAAGGCAATGATGGAAGTGATTATGATGTTATCTTCTGCTAGTTTAAAGCTAGTTGATAACTGCATCTGTTCTTTCATATATACATATGTGAACTTTGTATTTTGTTTGTAATTTTTCATTACCTATTTGGATTGTATTTGGGAGATAAGAGCATACGAGGGACATCCCTCTAGAGAATCATTTTTTCACTTTTATTTTGTTATCACTGTTTTATACAAATCTAAAAGGAGGACACGCATTTTTTTCAAAATATATATTTTTTTCTCAGATTTTTTAGGAATATATTATTTAAAAAATTAAAAATATACCCGTGTCGTCTGCCCGACCGGCTTGTTGTGTGACACGTGGTGGTGTTGCCGCTTGGTATTGCGTTCGGCGCCACATGTATATTTTTTAATATTTTTAAAAACGGTATACTCCTTTAAAAACGTGAGGAAAAAAGTACATTTTGAAATAAGGAGAGGAGTGCTTCGGATTTCAGGTTGCGAGAATTCTCCAGAGTCGTGCGAGAAATCAACGGACTGTCGCGTCAAAAAGTAACCGAAAACTGCGACGAATTTCCACGGAGTTCGGGTTCGGCAACCTCGGTACATCCGGTCAACTTGCAGTCAATGGACAACGACTAGACCTTCACTTCCATCAATGGCGGTGTGTGTCTCAGATGGTCACTGATCAATCCATGGTGGGGTGGGTCAGTGCATTGCAAGCGCCTACAAGCACGAACCGTAGACCAGGATACTCACAAACAGACTGGTCGCCGTCGACCATGGTAGTCTCGTCTCTGAGCAGGTTCTTGCTGCTCGGCGCGCGCGCCCGCCATGTCCGCCCACCTCGCCGCCACGTTCTTGCTCGTCGCCGTCGCCGGCGTTGTCGCTGCCACCCTGTCGCTGGCCTGCGTGCCGGAGGGGCGCGACGCGCTGCTGGCGTTCAGGGACGGCGTCACCGGCGACCCCCGGGGGCCACCTCACCTCGTGGCGGCGGCGGCGGCGGGGAGGAGGAGGAGGCGTCCGGTGCAGCAACTGGACGGGTCACGGCAGAAGAACGTGGCTCAGACTTCAGAGTGGAATCCTCCCTTCGGTCTAGAGAAAGCGATCGAATTTTTGGCATTGCTCAATGGCCTCAGCGGCAGATGGATTTCTCCTGTCTTGGTATCTCAAACACATGTATAAATGATAGGCTTCCAGATTGGCTCAACACTGCATTTCCAAAGATGGCAGTTTTGGATATCTCCAAAAATTCAATATATGGCGGGTTGCCAGCAAATTTGAAAATTATGTCAACTAGTCGCCAACCACAGGCTAGTGTTATTAATATTATAAATGCTTAAAAGTTTAATCATAAATTGACTGCATTGATTTTTTTTTTGAATTATTGCAACTTAGATTAAAAGAAGAGGCTATGTAAGTTACAACTTACTACTAATTTCGAAATGAAATAAATTAACATTATAACTTTGTGTTATTAATTATTAACATTATAACTTCCAACGGCATATGTTTTATTTAGTTTGGAAGGGAAACAAAGTAAGAATTGAAGAGTCCGTATTATTTCTAGCCGTATGTTTTACTTGTATGAAATGTCAATAAGACTTATAGTCATAAGAATATGACCCATGTAATCAACGTCCTATCAAACAGGCTGAATTAATTAGAACAAAAGCAGCATACATTCAATCCTCAAAAAGTCTATGCAACGCGTTCAAGTTACTTTCTCTGCCACTATCGAGTGCTTGCATCGAGCACGATTTTGCCGGCAACTTAATCGGCATGCCAGCTCGGATCAATTACTTCCTGTAGCTACGGCTGAGATTAATTAAGATAATCGGTATTGTTAATACTCCCTTAGATATAGATCTGGTTTCGCCATCATTGGGGTTAAACTTGACTCGACGGCCGCGGTTTTCTACAACGCCGCGACATCGCAAGTCATGCTGCCGGCAATTAAGTTGCCTGCAACTTTACTGGAACACCGTTCCCAGCAAGGACGGTGCTGAGGTTCAGGAGGGATACAGCGGTCAGCACGGTAGCGAACGTAGATCTATGCGTATGCTTGCTGCATTCGGGAGAAGGATCCTAACCCTTCTTCCCTGTAGCTAGCGATAGAATAGAATATAATTAATTAATTATTAGTTTAAAAAATTAAAAATAAATTAATATGATGCTTTAAATCATTTTTTCATAAACTTTTTTTAAAAAACATATCATATCATTTAACACGTCGTATACGTGGAAACAAAGAGAAAGTTCGTATCCTTATTTGGTTTATTTTATTTCTGCTAAAAAAATTGGTTGTTTGGTTTTTCTTACTACTTAATCCTACAGCAGGTGAGTCTGGAAATAGTTTGTATGTGGTCACCAAGAGCCAAGAACTCAACTACGGTGTTGGAATTTTGGATACCGTAAGCATTGACTTATCACTAAAGGACTTGCCCGGGATAATTCCAAATGAAATAATTTCTCTTGATGCGCAATTAAGCTTGAATCTATCATAGAATTGCTTGAGCGGCGAAATCCAGAAAAGATTCGGACCATAAGGTCATTGGAATCACCTGACATATCGAGAAACATGCTCTCTGGAGAAATCCCTTCAAGCTTGTCGCATCTGACATATTTAAGCTTCTTGGATTTGGCTGATAACAATATTACAGGAAGAATACCATCACGATCACAACTTAGACACCCTCTATGAGGAGCACTAGCAATAGTGGCCTCCGCGGGCCACCTCTTCAAAAGAATTGTTCGACAAATGATACAACAAAGCTAGATGGTCAGGAAATAGCTAAACCTGAGTTGTATATATATATAGACTCGATACTTTTATACACTTGAGGTCTTAATCACTATACGCATTTTTATATGGTATTAGAGCGAGCGTAGACATACTTCGGTGAGCCGATCTTTTTTCTCCTCATCATCGACGTCTTCTTCCCATCGCTGACCCTCTTCCCGGTACTCTCCTTTCGGTACTCTCCTCGCTCTCTCGTCTCTGTTTCTTTCTTCTCCCCGTCTCTCTCACAGTCACCTTCTTTTTTCCGTTCCACCTCCGCGCGACAAGGTGACGATCTCCATCCGCCTCCTCGTCTCGCCTCGTACCCATCTTCGCCCTTCTTCTTGCTTCGTGCATCCTTTCTTCTCTGACACCGGTGCACCTCCGCGCTCGTCGTCTCCATCGGCTGAACTCGTCCGCCCTCCCATTGGCTGGACTTGTCCATCCCTCCATCGGCTAGAACCCTCCCTCGATTCTCGCCTTTTTCTGACACGCTCAACGGTTCTCAGACGTAAACCTTCTCCCCTTACATCCAAGCCAATCTAACGTGTCCACGGACACGAATCCCTGCCTCCCAGATATGAACATATTTTCTTTGCGTCCGGCCACTCTCCGCCTTTTTCACGTCCGCTCCACTCCTTGGCCTCCACGAGTCCACGGACATGAATCTTTCCTTCACGGACGTGAATCCTTACACGTCCGTAACCCAACTACTCTCTGACCCACCTACTCTACTACCACCTTTTCCTCACCTATTCCGCTACCTACTCCACATCGGCCAACCACTCCTCATCAGCTGGCCGGCCCACTCGCTATTGGCTTCTCATATCTTTGATCGGCCGATCCGTCCTCCTATCGGACACCCCACTTCCATTGGCTCCTCAGCCTCTATCGACATCCCCTACCCTATCGACTGCTCCATCTCCATCGGACCGACCGGACCAATCGGCCCATCCGACTCCATCGGCTCAGGCCGATCTAGTTCCCTCCTTTTCTCTCACCTACAGCTGTCGATCTGGAGCCGATGACGCTCCCACCCGATCAGTTCTTCCCATCTCTCCCGCACCCCCATCGGCTCCAGTTTCCTCCACCTCTCATATGGTCACTCATTCACATACCGGGTCTCTCCGCCCCACCAAGCGCTACGGGCTCTCTGCCGTTCACAGATTTATCTCGCCTATCCCAACGACATCTCGCTCCGCCCTAGCCAACCCTCAGTGACACGCGGCCATGGCCGACGAGTACAAGGCCCTAATGGACAACGAGACCTGGCGCCTCATCCCCCACCCTCTTGGTGCCAACATTGTGACCGGTAAGTGGATTTTTAAACACAAATTCCACGCCGATGGCTCTCTTGCCCATCACAAGGCTCGCTAGGTAGTCCGGGGTTTCTCCCAATGACCCGGTGTCGATTACGACGAGACCTTCAGTCCTGTCATCAAACCCGCCACCATCCGGGTCGTCCTCACTTTGGCTGCCTTGTATTCCTGGCCGATCCATCAGCTTTACGTGAAGAACGCATTTCTTCACGGTCATCTGACGTAAACGGTCTACTGCCAGCAACCCTCAAGCTTCATCGACCCTTCTCATCCCGACGACGTCTGCCTTTTTCAACGTTTCCTCTACGGCCTCAAACAAGCCCCTCATGCCTAGTACCAGCGTTTTGCTGCCTATCTTCGGCATATCGGTTTCGTGGCCTCTGCATCCAATAGCTCACTGTTCACTCTTCATATCGGCTCCACTATTGCCTATCTACTTATATATGTCGACGACATTGTCCTTACAGCGTCTTTGACATCTCTCCTCAACCAGATCATGGCCCGACTCTACTCTGAGTTTGCCATGACTGATCTTGGTTCTCTCCACCACTTTTTTGGCATCTTCGTCACCCGTTCCTCTCATGAGCTTTTTCTTTCCCAGCACCGGTACACCATTGACCTCCTCCAGCGTGCGGGCATGGCCGATTGTCACCCCACGGCCACCCCGGTCGACACTCGAGCCAAACTCTCCGTTGTCGATGGCACACTCGTTGTCGATCCCTCTCAATATTGGAGTCTTATCGGGGCTCTCCAATACCTCACCCTCACCCGGACCGACCTCACGTATGCTGTTCAGCAAGTGTGCCTCTTTATGCACGCTCCGCGTGAACCTCACCTCGCGTTGCTCAAGTGCATCCTACGCTACGTGAAGGACACTCTCTCCAGCAGGCTGCATCTCAGCTTCAACCCCATCGACTCCCTCACCGCATACTCCGACACGGACTGGGCAGGTTGTCTCGACTCTCAATGCTCTACGTTTGGCTACTGCGTTTTCCTCGGTGACACTCTAGTATCCTGGTCCTCAAAATGCCAGACTACAGTGTCCCGATCTAGCGTCGAAGCCGAGTACCGCGCCATCGCCCACGCCGTCGCCGAGTGCTACTGGCTTCGCCAGCTTCTCCAGGAGCTCCGTGCACCCCTCTCCTCCGCGACTATCGTCTACTGCGATAATGTCAGTGCCGTCTACATAACCGCCAACCCGATTCATTATCGACGCACCAAGTACATCGAGATCGATATCCATTTTGCCCATAATAAGGTCACATTAGGACAGGTTCAGATGCTCTATTTATCATCAGCGCACCAGTTTGCCGATATAATGAACAAAGACCTACGCACGCCTTTGTTCACCAGTTTTCGGTCCAGTTTTTTCGTCCATTTCTCTCCCGCTGCGACTGCGGAGGGTGTTAGACCATTGGCCTGGGTTGTATATATATAGACCCGACCTCTCTTGTATACACTCAGAGTTTTAGTCACTGTATACATTTGTACACCTTGATCCAATGTCTTTTCGTTTTGGACTCTGCCTGGGATTCATTTTCGGTCTATGGGCTGTGTTCTTTGTTCTATTGTTCAAAAAATATTGGAGGAATTTTTATTTCTGCCTCATTGACAGAATATATGATCCAATATATGTCTTTGTGGTTCTTACCTGTAAAAGCTTCGGCAGAAGGTGATCTGCTGAAGTGTAAAAAGCAAAGCATTATGGAGTTGTTGGCACTTGAACTCTTAAGAAAATGATACTGAAGAAGCATGTAGCAGCATCTTACTATATGCTGCTATTTTTGTTGTTCCATTGAAGTTGATGTCAATTGTCAAGAATAGCTGCGATTAATAGGTTGTCTAATTGTCCGTAGTTTGTCTACCATTTTTTAGATAATGAATGTATTTCTTATTGTGAATTTTCACATTCTAATCACATTTTGTATTTAGTGAAAATTGTATTAGCGCCTCTGTTATATAAGAAGTGTGAATAGTACTAATAGATGAATGCAGATTTTATACCAGAAGAGTAACTCAAACATTAAGCTTTTTAGATTAGAATATGAATGTTCACCTTGAAGTTTTGCAGCATTCATTTATATATTTGTGTTCTCAGGTTCGTGTCAAATCAAGTCATGGATGACAGGATAGAATATGTATGTGAGATTTGTACGAATTTTCACGAGCTACAGCACTAAACCAACACACTTTTTGTTCTTTCATCTAGAGACACGACAGACAGGCCTTAACTCTTGAATCGTGATTATTGATGTTTACATGATTCCTTCTGAACAATGATGAAATTCATAACTAGTTGGTTCTGTTTCACCATCACTGTTTAATTCCCACCTTGGCATCCTTGTACAGCTGATCAATGCGATCCTGAATTAAAAGAGTTCTTATTATGCTCCAGAATAATTTCATGAACAACTTCATTCACATGATTGCATTCCTAATAGAAATCATAAGAACAAAACCAAGGACTGAAGGACTTCATTTGTTCCTCCTAACCTTGTAATATTTGAGCAGTTGGGGTCTCTTGAGCTTAAATGTTGGAGTCACCAGGTCCCTCTCTATGCTGAATGGCATTGTCTCTAGGTAAATTGCCTTCAGCATCTCAAAGCCTCTCAACTGCATGGCAAGAGGTTGATGTCTTATGTGTTTTCAATAATGATGAAAGTTGATTTCAAATAATAATGTTGGTGGCGTTTATCGGCATACCCCTAGTTTTTTGCCAGTTTTGTTTAACTCATCCTGAATGTGCATTCTTGCCTTCGGTTCGTTGCACAATTCTGCAAAGTCACCAGTCCTGTTGTTTTGTGCAGCCCAGTCCTCAATGGCCTGCTTCTCAGGGACAACCACAGCAACAAGGAAGGACTCAAAGCTGTTTCCATAGACCCAGACCTGATTCAAAGATTATTCTCCATGAATCTCAAAAAATAATGACGCCGTTGACTTTTTGTCGTACATTTAACCATTCATCTAATTTAAATTTTTTATGTAAATATAAAAAATATAAGTTATGTATAAAGTACATTTAATAATAAAATCAAGTCATAATAAAATAAATAATAATTATATAAGTTTTTAAAATAAGATGAATGATCTGTATCTCAATAATATTATCTACTAAAATCCAAAGGGGGGGAGTATGTGTTAAACGACTTTGACTTAATTTTGTTTCAATTGTCATACCGAAGTAACAAGAGGAGACTGCATGTATGCACTTTCCAGGACCTCCACTGCTACATACTCCCCTTGGGACAGCTTGAAAATGTTCTTCTTTCTGTCGATGATCTTCATCGTGCCATCGGGTTGCCACTCTCCGATATCACCTTCATACATAATAAGTTGATTGCTAAGTTGAGACAATTCATCTCCACTCTCAGATCATTCAGTAAGGCGCAGAAGTGAGGAGAAAAGGCTTCACCTGTATGGAACCAACCATCTGAGAACACTTCCTCTGTCAGGTCAGGGCGCTTGTAGTACCCAGAGAACAAGGTGTGACCCCTCAAGCAGATCTCACCCCTGGGCACATTTGAGAGCGCGTCATACCCCATTTCTGGAATGGACTCTAATCGTGCCTCGATTGTCGTCACAGGAGGACCAACTGTTCCAATCATTGAATAAACATTGGCGATTGATGTGAAGCATCCTGAGCAACTCTCAGTTAGCCCTGCATACCAAGAGCATGGTTAGAGTGACCTTGCTTCTCGGGATCGTACACGTAAGTATAATTCTGTTATGAATTTAAGATTAAGATTACTAATACTAATTTTGAATTTAAAGAACTACAAGCATTATATTTTCTTCGTCCATAGCAGGCCAACTACTGAATTGAATCATGACCAACCATGCTAAATTGCTAATATGGTTACGATGGGTCTCGGTAAAAGTTTACAGTTTCCATAGGAATTTTAGAATTCTCACCATATCCTTGTACAAGGACACTGCAGCTGGTAACTCGAATGAATTCTTCAATATGTCTTGGCAAAGGTGCTGCCCCTGATAGCAGGAGGCGTATGCAGCCTCCAAGGCCTTCCTTTATCTATAGCATCAATGATAAAACAATTTCATAATGTTCTAACTAAGGGGAAAAAAACGAAAAGAATGTCTTAAAATCTGCACGTACTTTGCTGAAAACTATTTTGTCAAAAAATGGCGATGCTTCATTCTGTTTGAACCCTTTGCGCAAATTGCCAAGTTTGCTGATGACAATGTGACAGTTTTAGTTATACGGGAACGGTAAGCTTGAATCAGATTAAATGGTATATATATTTTTTTGATCTTTCTGTACATAGTACTTACTAGTTGTACGCATACTGGAAAAGGCTTTTGGCTATCATCCCTCCAGACTGAATTTTCAAATTAATACCTTCAATTCATTATATTCCCATATTATAACTAGTCACAAAATGCGGTTGGAATGACACAACTGTTTGATTTTTCTTTTTGCATTATACCTGTGTATATACGATCATAAACACGAGGAACACCACAAAATACTGTTGGTTTCATCACTTTCACATCCTCCATGAGATACCTGATGTCCTGGTAAGAAAGTGGTATGTGTCACCTGCCAGATTGTCAAAGAACAGAGCTACAGAATTATTCATCTTTCCTAATGCAGCTCATACCCCTTGCCAGAATCCAATGGAGGCTCCTTTAGAAATGCAGTAGTTTCCAATCACTTGATCAAATATGTGAGCTAATGGAAGATAAGAAAAGTAGGAATCATCTTCAGCCACCTGCATAAATATTAGCATTAACTATGGTCAGAACATCAGAACTACCCATATATAAAGCTATAATATTTAATGGACAAGCTATGATTAATTCTTAATTAGTTATTGAAAAATGCAAATGATTGAATTTGATCCAAAAATTAGTTCAAATATAATCGAAGAATGTTAAGAACAGTTACAGTGATACAATAGAAAGATGCATGAAATAGGGAAGTCCAATTGACTATACATGAAAAATAATTTGAGAGGCTTACCACTTTGTCTGTCACTTTCAGAAGATGTTCTGTGGTCATAACACCAGCAATTAAAGCCCTGTTTGTGATTATCACACCCTTTGGGTCTCCAGTTGTCCCACTGGTATACATGATTGTACAAATGTCATCCTTTTGTTTCTTCGGAAGTTCATAATTTTGTTTCCCCTGTCAAAATAACTTACCACGTGTCAAGAAATTTATGATCTTGTAATGAAATAATATTTTATCTATGGAATAAGTAGCGAAAGAGGAATTCAGACTACCATAGAACAAAATTCTTCCCAAGAAAAGCAAGATACTCCTAACTGTTCAGCTTCCCTTTTCAGATCACTTGCCACATCTCCAAAGCTAACAATTGCTGAAATTGCACAAATAAAAGAAATAAATCATATAAAACTGCATATAGGCATCCTAATATGTCTGTATCCATGGTCCAGATTCTCTAACCTTTGATGTGAGCTCTGCACTTCTGGACTACAGATAGTACCTGAAGATTGCAAGTTCAACTACATGTTAGATGTAAAACTGTTTTGTGAAACTGATCTTCTCAACTGGTTACAAGTTCTATCAGGTACTGAGTAACCATTAATCAATCATCATATCATCAGCTTCAAATTTTGAGACACGTATGGCATGCTAATTAATATGGTGCGGAACAAAATATTTTTCAAGGATCATTTCGTTGCTTACTGATTTTATCTTGCTCTCCTGCACAAATGCTATAGAGATCTCAGCATGATTCATTATGAATTCAACTGCATTTGCACCTGCATTTTATTTGGAAACACTTGAGCAGTCAGTTTTACAATGTGAAGTACACTGACAGATACCGCAAATAATGCTTGTTTAATCTGAGAATTCTTATAGATGTGTTTTTACTTCATGTTTAGTGTCAAGTATACTGACAGACACTTCAGTCAGTGCTACATTGCATTCATATAGCTGTTTGTTTTAGTGAGTCAGGATTTGTGGCATGGAGAACCTACCAAGGGTGTCATACAGTGGAATATAGCATATTCCTTGGCTGTTGCAAGCCTGCAGAACAAACAATGAAATAAAAGTAAATCCAATATCAGCTTACTCTTCAAAAAAAAATCTTAGACACAAAAAGAATGATGAATTCACCTGCATGGCCATAACCCATTCTGGACAGTTGGATCCATATATGCCACAGTGGCCACCCTAACCACATAGATCAACATTATGTTCAGTAAATACTCATGCTGGCATTCAGTTCAAGATCAGAAGAAAATTCCAACATATACAGAGATATCAAAATGATTTGCTCACCGGTTTGACACCCAGGCTTCTGATGGCTGATCCAATCTTCATGACCTTCTGGTACACTTGTTCATATGTGAGCCACGCATAGTCACCTGCCTAACAAAGTAGAAAAAAATGCACATATCAAAATAAAATCGAACACATTGGCATCATATGTTGGAAAAAAAAAACAATTCTTAGTGACTAAAATCTAAATGCTTCTTGTCACATATGGAGATTTGACATACCTTGCCGTCTGAAATTTGGCGCTGGCCCAGCATCTTGTTCTTGGGGTACTTCTTTACTGCTCCACTTCAAGAACAGAAAACAAACCAAAAAAAATTAAAATTTTCAACATAATCTCTCAAATCTCGATTCCTGTAAACCACAATATTAGCTTCTCACTAGAAAATTAGCATAAACTTGATGAAACCAAATTGAATTAATGCATTCTCAAAGAGACCAGCATCATGCCAAGAACCAACCTGAAGAAGTCCCAGGGGGACAGGATATCTTCAGGGAGCTGCATGAGGCCATCCTTGGCGTAGATGCTCCGGTAGACGGGCCCGGCCGACGGCTTGCCGCCGGCGGCCGGAGTTGCTCCCCCCACCTTCACGGTGTACATCTCCTCCATCCTTCCAAGCACACTGATGAGTATGACAGTGACAATGCACAGATCTTTTCTCTGCTGAATATGGATTGGTGATGAGAGCTTGAAGAGGATTGAGGTTATTGCTGGAGACTGGAGTGGCCTGTGAGATGTGAAGCAGTTATGGTGCTGATCTGAAAGTTGGTGGACCATTTAAAGCTTGTGGCAATGCAAATGTATTCAGTCCGGTTCAAAATCATGTTTTATTTTCTTTAAATAAGATTTTAACCAACAATTACTCTATTAATATATTATTTATGTGATAATTATAAAAATACTTTTAAATATGAATATAATACTATCAATTTTATATCATAAAAATATATTCTAATAGATTAATGGTGGATCAAACTCTTATTTTAATAAAATAAAATACGTCTATAATTTAAAATGAATGGAGTACCTTGATGTACTGGCTCAATGCAAGTCAGGGCAATGACGTTTGAGGTGTGTGTTAATCTGAAATTAACTTCCGGTCAAAAAAATTATGACATTAACTGAAGATCTGAAGGAGCAAAATACTGCTTTTTTCCGATTTGTGTAAGATCTTAGATTTCAACTAGATTTTTGAAGATTTTCCTTCTTGTTTAATTAGTCACAGGTGCTTCAAGGTATGTGTGTTCACTCAAGCAGGTGTTCAGTGTTCTAGCTTATTTCTAAATGATTTTTTTGTGGTTAAATTATTGGACTAGGATATGGATGCAGCTCCTGACCTGAGTTTCAGTCATCATAAGACAGAACCTATAGGTTGTGTACCGTACAGCAGAGATTGAGAATCTAAACCATTTCAATTATTAAAAGAAGAAGACCGAGTTAAACAACATTCATTGTTAAAGAAATACAAACATAGCACAGTATGGTTATCATGATCAATTAGTGATAACAATTGTTTCTGTTTGCGAGAAAGATCGAGAGCAACATTTATCGCCGGAGTGCAAATTGAATAAAAGGAGACGCTACCAAATACTATTAACAGATCTGCAGGCGTTGGCAGGTGAGTAGAAAATGGCGGCAATTGAAGCCAAACTGCTTCCTGGTTGGCTGGCAGTGGAAAATGCAGGTGCATGGATCTAACCACTTCGCGCAGCATTTACGCGTGCTTCTTTAGAACTACCCTTTTCGAGCCATTGCATCTCACTTACTTGTTCCTGACCAACTCACTTAGGCCTCTTCGCTTAGGAGAATTAAAAAAAAGAATTGACCTGTAAAATTCATATATTCTAAAGAAGCCATAACTAGGAAAAAAATCACCCGACAATGAAAAAAAATAAGTTTTGAAATTAAAAGGCATCGTTTTTTTTTAATTATATGAGATGCACACACGTATACACGCAAACATTCTTTAACAAACACCTAAGAGATAAGAGACATTTTAGGTTTCCTAACATATACTGAGCTTAAAATTATTTTAGAAAATATGATATCTTTCGATATTTTTTAGATATTTTTTAAGGACGTTGCGGTACTACTTTAAAAAATAAATCTACCCATATTATTTTTAGAAACTAAGTATTTTATTTGAGAAATTATTGATGACTAAAGTGTTAAAAGTTTAATTAAATTTTATTTTAAACGTTAAATATTTATAACATATTTTACGTTGCCCTGTTTAGTTTGGGAGTACTACTTGCGTTTACTCGTAAGTTGGCGGAGAATTCTGCACTTTGGCAAGCACAAGCCCGTGACGCTCTACGTGCGTATGACTACACGTGGGAGGATTAAATTACGTGTCCCCCCGCGCGTGCGTACGTATTCACGTATTTCTGCACACGTACGTGTACGATGGAGATCGGTCGTGACTAATTTCAAGCTAATTAATTAGCACGTACAGTTAAGTTGAAGCTTTGCCATGCTGGAGTACATCACATGAGGCAGCTAGCTGGCTGGCAGTTTAATAGAAGCCTTAATGGCCGGAATTAACCACGGGAAGAAATAAAGAGTGTGCACACACACACTGACGGTTAATCAAGTTCAGATGGCTTGATAGCCGGGTAGACTAAGGTCACAATCTTGTGGTGACAGGTGAGTGTGAGGTCGGTGATCAGATCATACGAACGAACTGGGGATGCCAATCACAAACCGGGGAATGCTATCATGCACGAGTAAGGCTATAGCTTCGTTGTCTCCGTGCACGTTTGGGTAGGCCCTCGAGCCCATATGTATTAACCATTGGCCGTGGATATCGTAGTGGCTGACCCACCAACCCGTAATAAGTCATTTAACCGGATTAATTCGTCAGTCGCGCGCGCGCGCGTGTATATATATATATATATATGATAATAGAGATTTTGTACAAAGATGACTTGATAAATTTATGGCAAAAAACAAAACACATATATATATATAAACGTAAATCAACGACGCTCATGACAAGCTGTATCTGGTGTTTGTCAGGTGATGCAACAACAGCAGATAAGAACGAAACCTAAAACCTAAGTGAAACTTTTCTTCATAACAAAACTATTCACCTCTAGCTTTTAAAACTTTTATATATCTAGAATACTTTTCTATAAAAAGTTTTAAATCATATATATATACATACTATACTGTTCACTGTTGTTTAGACTACTATTCAACTGTCAGTTATTGTTTATCTATATTCAAATCTCTGTTGGTTGGCGAAACCATTAAATGTCATACTCCATACTTACTCCATACTTACTGTATTTATCACTTAAGTGTTTTGTAGAAGAAAATTTTAATTATCGTACTCAAAATTCATTTTAACAGTTATCATCTTTCCAGACAATTCCATCTTTAACATTTCTCTACAATGCAAGTTCTCTTAATACCTATGAGAGATACAGGCTATGAATAATAACTTTGGAAAAGTTTTCTTCTATAGGTTGCAACTTCTAAAATAATATGATAAGAATACTTAAAGAAAATTACTTTATCTTAATAAGGTTACATGAGAAAAAAAGCTTTATTTATCTTACATAACTTATATTACAATCATTGAATTAATATACTAGCAAGAAAAACTTTACTAAGCCTAGAAGGTGGTTATAAGCTCTATTTAGAGGTGTTTTTACTTCTTCCTTCCGTGTATATCTTTGGTTTTGGTTTGGCAGCTCTTTTTATAGAAGCCAGAGAGAAAGGCTCACCCAACTTCATACTTATCTATACCATCCTAGTAGTTTATGAGTTGTTTACACACATGCACATATCAACTTAGGAGACGATAAACACTTAGCTAAAATAAATTTTAATTAGAATAATTAAAATTTTCTTTTACAAGAAATATGATAAGTAACGAGTAGGACATTTAATTCTCTTAAGTAAACGCCGACTGTTTTCGCCAACCAACAAAGATCCTAAATATAAATTTTTCAGCTAATGAACAGTATCTGAACAATTCGCCAAAAATTAAAAAAATATTTTCTAAGCAATGTTTTAATCAGCACGTTAATTATATATCATTTTCTAATTATATTTAGATATATATCTAGCGACCAAAAAAGTATCAGAGCCTCGTCACCATATAAAAGCTAGATTTAGAAGCTAATATTAAAAAGATAATAAATACTAAAGATAATATCAACCTAAGGTATAGATTGAACCATACTAAAGACCATAGTTGGTACTCTAATAATAACCAACTCATATAATTTTTATACAAATTAGGGTAAAAGACAGGTAGTTTTGGAGCTAAAAATTAAAAATTAAAGAGTTATATAAAGAACAGAAGCAAATTGAACAACAATATTCTCTTCTTAGAACAACAATATTCTCTTCTTAGTAATAAATTAAATGTTGCATTAAGACTGCTAAAAGAATATAAGACAAGGCAAAATAAAATTTCACAAAACAGTGATTATATCAAGGAGTTTTTAGAAAAAAATAATTATAATTAAGGTAAAGAAATAATATTGGCTTCATCTTGTATCCTCATAAACCATAAACTCAGAAAAATGGGTCTACCTAGTAGGAGTACCAAAGATGACAGATTCTTAAGTTATATTGATAATTAAAAGGATAAACATAAAGAAACGGATAAGTTAGAAGATGTTGCCAAAGTTGATAAGCAGCTCAAAAGATATCAAACAGACAATAAGACCTCAACAAATATACTGCATGTGATTTTTTGAAAATAAGAATTGGTTATACAGAATATCTAGAAAAGTAGAATTAAGTGTTTAAGTTAAAAATATTAGCTAAGCAATTTGAAAACAGATTAAAATAAACAGGATATAAATATATTCACAAGGTATGTAAATCAAAGTTATAAAAAAAAGAAATTAGGAACAAAAGTGTTAATAACATTATTAGATAAAAGATAGGACATAAAGCAGCACTAGGCTTTCTAGAAGAAGATATGAATGAAAACAGGTTAATAACATATATAGCCCTAGCCTTGATGATGCCTATAAAAGAATTTTATAGATAAAATAAGTTTTGGATTCTATACAAAGGCTATGAAGAATTCAAATAAACGGATTTGTTAGTAGGTATAGATTTTATAGGAAGAAGTGCTTCTAAATACAAAATAAATATAAAATATGTGATTAAAAATATGTATTCTAAAGGAATAACAATCATGAGCTCTTTAAACTCCAAAGAAAGTAGGAGAAGAATGGAAAATTATTGAATTAATAGAAAGTAAAACTTTAAGTCAACCTAAAAATTACATAAGTACCAAAATAGCAAAGAGAATACCATCATAATTATAAATGTAGAACCACAGGCAATCTTAGAAGTAAAAACATCTAGAAAACAGAAGACAGTGTTTCTGAATTTATAGAAAAATTAGATTGAAGAAGTGAAAAAAAATATTATGAGGACAAAATAAAGGCTATAGCAGTAGAATAAGTAGCCAGATAAAAACTTTATTTGTACAAAGAATTGTCTACATAAAGAAACTAAAAAAGAACAAAATAGATAGCTATGAAAACCTCCAAGAACCAACAAAGTAAAATAGAACAAATTAAAGAAAGGGATGAAGATGACAAAGGTAATAAAGAATTAACAAAAGATAAACAATGGGAAGAAAATGAGAGATTATTTTTAAAAAGTTACAAAGAAGAAATTAATTCGATGAAAGAAACAGAGAATATAGAGAGAAGATAACTCCGAGCAACATAATGTTTTTATAAACTTTGTAGATTATATAGGGCTGTATAATCTTGATAATATAATAGAAGCCATAAAAATAGACTTAATAATAGGAAAAAGAAAAAAAAAGGTAAAGGTTGAATAAAAAATGAGGGAGAAAGAGAAAGAGAAAGAGGAGGGTAGCAGATAAATAGAAAATAGCCACCAGACAAATATGATTATTTATACAATTATACAATTATATCCCAGGTTACATGACACTAAGTGAAAGATTTTGAGAGAACTGTAAAATTTTAAAATAAAAAAAATGATGATGCTATATTAAACTTAGCCGCACATAATCGTATCGATTGGTCGAATATTATCATCATTTAAAAGGGGTTAATAGTATGAAAATATATACAAAATCAACAATATAGTAAAAGTAGAAGATATGATAACTTATTTAGAAACAATTTAAATATACTAAAATCTTATGTTGAAAAGAATCCTAATAATGAAGAGCCAGTAGCAATCCAAATGTAATGTTCAATATTATTGCTGAAGATTCAAAATTAGGGTATACAACTAAAATGAAATGTTAAAAGAAATAGAAAAATTAACGAAATGATATAAAAGAATTTTAATAGTAGAAAGATATTTTAACAAATTGGTTGATCCAATAACGTGATTTTTGAGAAATATAAAAAACCGAAGGAGCTGAATTTAATATCTCTCAACAATAATAACATTTGTATTTCAATAATTAAGTGTATATATACAGAGAGAGATTCGTGGGCCGACCCGGCTGCTATCTCTAGCCACGATGGGGGTGCCGTTGCGGTAGTTGCATGCAATGGCAGACTAAAATTAGGGGTTTTAAAGATATCCTTAAATGATTGTAAGCCATTTATTACATTGGATCAAATGGATCTATTTCTATTATACTACAACGGTAAAAGTATAGGAAGTAGAAATTTTATATGAGTAAAATCTATTATCTTAATAAAATAATAAAAAATGAGTCACCACCTTCATCTTAAATTCTCATATTAATCGAAAAAGAAAATAATTAGAGTCCAAATAGAAATACAATTGAAAATATATAAAATTTAGAAAAAAAATAAAGTAAATGAATAATCCATGAAGAAATATGATTTATAAAAATCTGAAATTCGTATTGAAAATTTAAAAATAATTAATATTTAGATAATAGTCCATGTAGAAATACAATTTAGGGAAATTCAATAAATGAACTACAAATTATTAAAAAAATAATATTGAGAGAAGTGTCCATCTAGAAATACTATTTAGAGACATCTAAAATTTGGACAAAAAATTAAAAATATTAAGAGGAAGAGTCCACATATAAATACAATTTAGAAATATATAAAATTTGGATTAAAAAGAAAAGAGATCATGTAGGAGTACTATTTAGAAATATTTTCAACTTGGTTTAAAGATAAATAATGCTAAGAGAAAAAGTCCAAGTAGAAATACAATTTAGAAATGTATTAAATTTGGGTTAGAAATAAATATTATTGAGAAAAGAGTTTATGTATACAATTTAGAAAAGAAAATTTTAGCTTCAAGTAGAAATACGATTTAAAATATCTAAAAATTAGAATAAAAATAAATAAAATTAAAAGAAGGATCAATGTAGAAATACAATTGAGGAAAATCTTAAATTCATATTTAATATAAAAAATAAAAAATATAATTTAGGGAAATTCTAAAATCTTATTAAAAATTAAAAAATAATTAATATTGATATAGTGAGAAGAAGCTACTAATAGTCCAAACATAAAGATGGCAAGATGAGAAATAAATGTACCATATAGTTTATATATGTTTAATTTATTGTTTTGTCAAGAGAATACTGTAAAATCCATCATGTTTGCTTTATAAATAATATTATACAAGTTAGACTAAAGTTTAAATATTACATTTTTAATATTTTTATAATAATATATGAAAGTATATATATGCTATTATGTAAAAAAAAATTATAACGATATTAGTCGCAATCTACGTGGTCCGCTACACTAATTATAATTGAAATACATAATAATGTTACACATGACATATACCACATTAAAATAGATAAATCAGTACATCTACATTAGCAAAGTTTCAAATAGATTATTTTTATATACTCATGAAAATCTATAATTCTACTACCCTACTGTAGAATCATTATCGTGATTAATATTTTATAATAAATAATTAGCTTTGCAAATAATTTAATTAATAAAAATTAGTTTAAAAATATTTATGGTATTGTATGAGTGTGTGTGACTATATCTATACCAAGAAACAATTATTTTATCTATTTATACACGAATGACTTGAAATCAACCTTATTCAATAATGAAAGAAATAAAGGTCTAACATGGTTAGAACGCCATGTGACAAAGTTAGACTAGAGCCAAAAGACCTTAGGACCAACATCTTGGTAGGACCGAGATTAGATTCAGGAGGAGCTGAGATCTAGAACGGTCAAAAATACTAGATAACTAAGTTGAGCAAGTGCCACACACTAGATGTACACCATGTGAGAGTATTTCATAATAGGCTTTATAAGTTGTGTGTATAAGTATCAGAGAAATTACGAATAAATTTGAAGTGAGACTAAAAAAGAGAGAAAAATTAAATTAAAAAATTGTAAAAGGTTTAGAATATGAGAGGTTAAGTACTACTAGAAGTTGGAGTTCTACACCTAGTTGATCTGAGAATTTAAAGGTTTGACTTTAGGTAGGAGTAGAAGTTTTACACCTACTTAAAGATGAAGATTTTTAAAATAAATAGATGAGGGGTTAAGGCTCTATGGATATAACTTTTCAAAGAGAGAAAAATTAGTTTAATTTTAAGAGAGAGTAGTATTTTATATGCACTAGACACATCTTGATGTAATAAAGTTAATCTAGTTTCAATAATTTCTTCGAGTTATATTCTTTATTTATAAATGGTTAGTTAGATTGACGGCAATACAGCGAACGAACTGACAATATCAAGACGGTTGAAGCACTAATAACACAGTGAGTGAAACGGTGACAAGCACACCAGTGATATACAGTAATGTCATTTAGATTAGAGGTTTCATTTTATTTAAAAAAAGTTTGGTTTTTATTAATCTTATCATTTATCCCTCTTTAGTGTTGTTGTAGACTTGTTGTTGTGTTTCGATTCTATACCTACTAATTTTTAGAGCATAACAAGTTAAATATAGCTATATGTTTGCTGCAAATAAAATGTTATCTTCAATGCTCATAACAACATAAAATTTAATGCAACATTCACCAACGAGCCCGGACAACCAGCCGGGTGGTCGGGCAGTAGATCTACCATTAGGTTGTTAGCACCGCATGAAAGAGGGGTTCATGGGCTAGGACACCTTGGTTATCGAGGCATGCCATGCTAAAAAGTAAGAGAGACCATATCCTATGTTTCCATTATATCACTAATGGTATGACATTGCTTCCTATTGACAAGATGGTTTGGCTGAGGCTCCACCATAGGTGAAGGGGCAGCCGGCTTCCTCCATTTTGTTGGTCAAGATGGTTACACAGCCTACTTCTTTCGTTGACATCATCTTAGGAGACATTAATTTTGAGCCGGGCCATTATATCAAGCCCAAAAATACATACAGTATTACCGTATCAGCAGGCCCAACCAACTTGGTTTCAATGGTTGTCCGAATCATACGACATGCTTATACCCCGTTTGACTATAATGATAAACTGCTAAACTGGTTAACTCATATATATTCCCTCTGTTCTAAAATAAAATATAAGTACTTCCAACCTTAAAAATATCTATATTTTGGAACGGATGAGCAAATGTCATAAGGGAAAGTCATTTTGTCTCTAAGATATCCTTTTATTTCTTGCATGCTATCCAAACAATTATATTTTTTTTACAAAAAAATTACAATATAGATCAATTTATAATATATCACTCCATTTTAAATTTAACCTATATAAGTTAATAATAATAATAAATATAATTGTGAATAGCATATGATTAATCTATGTTCTCAAAATTTTTAATTTTTTATAACTTAAAAAAGCAAGAGAATAAGGAAAAAAAAGCCATCATCGTCTAACGACTTCTTTTCATGTAATTCTTTTTTTCAGACTCCGCCTCTGGTTTTGACTAGCAAGTAGCTAGAGCATTTGACTTCGATCTGCCCTAGTGTGTGAGTGCATGCATGTATCCGGTCGTACGACAGGAACATTGACATATTACCGAATTCGTCAGCTCGTCCCCACGAAAAAACAACGATGTGAACGGCTCCTCCAGGCCGTGTACATGTGTACATGCTCTTTCGCCGTAGCTTTAATCCCCCCCTCACGAGTTTTGGTCCAAATCGACGTGCGTGATGCGACGCGACGGCTCGAACGCGCTCATCCCGTGCGTCCATTATTCGTCCATATGTTCAGACAGAAACTGAGAAGTTAAAGAGGATAGATAGAGAAAGATAGATGAAATTAAAAGAGATCAACGAAAATGGCTGGATATATGTAGAGGTTGTGTTAATTTTCATTATCGAAAAGTGATATATTAGAGAAAATATGTTCATGAATTAATGCGTCGAAGCTTGAAGAGCTAGAGCATGCAGGCCAACCCGTGCGTGCCAGATCATGCACACGGCTGATCCCATCAATGCCCCCAAGAAATCAGGACAGAAATTGAGAGAGATAATAACACTAATTAACAAACACATGCATGCATGCAATTACTGTCTTCATGAGCGCCACAGCGAAAAAGGGAAACCCTAGACTGCATGCACACCATCGATCGATCGATCGACCAAAAGTCCTCTCGAACGCAATACGTCAACCTTACGATCGTGCTGAAAAAGAAAACTAAAGCAAAGAAAAGATCACCGAGGAGACGACATTCACGTGATCCATATATCACAGCACCAAAGAGACTAGAGAGAGAGAGAGAGAGAGAGAGAGAGAAAGAGCCTGGCTGTGTTCATCTGGCTGACTTTTGCATTGGAAAGCAAAGCACAGTGTGAGAGAGAGAGAGCTTATGAGGTCATGTAGTATATAAGCACTCACATGCAGGGCTAGGACACCTGTAAGGGGACAGGTAGGAAAGCAGCTGCTAGCTTAGCTAGGGTTGCAGTTCAATTGGTGTCCTCGTAGAAATATAAAAGGAGACAACCAGCAGAGGGCTTGGGCCTTAGTTTCAGTTTTAGAGAGAGGAGAGCCAGTGGCTGGCTCAAGTGATGCTGTATGCTGCCATGGCTCTGAAGGTAGCTAGATAGACAGGCATGCATGTTGCTGCTCAACTTGCCAAGCAACTAGCTACTGTACTGCTGCTAAGAGAGATCAGCTAGCTATAAACCTAGCTGGAGTAACTGTAAACTAGGTATTAGGCAGCTACTAGTCTAGGGAGAAGGAGACAGCCATGGGGAGAGCTCCCTGCTGCGACAATGGCGTCGGTGTCAAGAAAGGGCCGTGGACGCCGGAGGAGGACATCATCCTCGTCTCCTACATCCAGCAGCACGGCCCCGGGAACTGGCGCTCCGTGCCCGAGAACACCGGTTCGTCGTCTAGCCTTTCGATCCGTCGAATAATATCGCATGTGTTTGGCTTTGGTTGATGAGAAAGGTTGTTGTTGTTGTTGTTTAAGGTTGATGTAAAGTTTGTTCTGTTATTGTTGTTTAGATCGTTGATGAGAAGTTTGTTATATGTCGATGTTGTTTAGGGTTGATGAGGTGCAGCAAGAGCTGCAGGCTGCGGTGGACGAACTACCTCAGGCCAGGGATCAAGCGTGGCAACTTCACCCCTCATGAGGAAGGGATCATCATCCACCTCCAGGCATTGCTTGGAAACAAGTAATCACCACATAACTCATTTTAATTCATGGTCATATACATGAGCATTAAAATCTAATAGAGTGTTTTTAGGTTTTCTTACATCCTTGAAGAGGTATATACCTCCCTACTATTTGAGAGATAAAAAAAATTAAATAGAATGAGCTGATATATTAGAATAGAAATGTACGATCGACTCTATGAAGATTTTCGGGTTCTTGGGAGGTGGGAGCTATATATTTCTACCTGGAGGTACATACCTCCTAACTAAAACTAAACACCTACACCTCTCAAATATTGAAGAAAAACGTCAAGAACAAATATATAGGTGAATTCCCAAACCTACTCACTTGTGAGATTAGTTTTGGTACATCACTTTATAGAGAGGTATATCTCAAGTGATGAGAGGTATATACTTCTCCAAGGATTGAAAAAAAACCTCGTTTTTACTCCTATATTGTGTAGTTTAAACTTGATTTTACGATAACTCAAGCAAACCCTGACTTTCTTATGATCATCTAAACCTTTTCAAAATCATGATTTCCTTTTCTTAATATGCTTGACTTTTGCATATATTACATGATAGCTTATAACTTGGTATCTAAATATTTATCTCTTGTGCATGAAGGTGGGCAGCAATAGCCTCCTACCTCCCCCAAAGAACAGACAATGACATCAAGAACTACTGGAACACACACCTCAAGAAGAAGGTGAAGAGGCTGCAACAACAACCACAGCCTGATCACCATCATTCCTTCCAGAACACAACTACTGCCTCCAATGCAGCTGCAGTAGTAGCAACCAGCTCAAACTACTACAACCCTAGCAGCAGCAGCAACAGCAGCACTCACCTCCATAACAACCACAACCTTGAATCCATGCAATCCATGGCCTCCTACCCCAACACCACCAGCAGCAGCACCACTACTGTACCAAGCAATGAGGCCACCACCACCATCCCCAAGCTCTTCCAGTTCCAGACATGGATGAAGCCATCACCAACAACATCAGCAGCAGGTGGTTGTTACAAGGTCATGGCCATGCAGGAGTTCCAAGAGGAGCAAGAGCCTGCCGCTGCCGCTGCAATGGCTTCATCCATCAATGCCTGCAAGGATCAAATGTGTGCTGTGATGAGTGACGACAAGTCGTCGTCGTCGGAGATGATGGCGGCGGCGATGGGCCACGGCGAGGCGGACGGCCGGTCGACCGCCACGACCTTCTCGCTGCTCGAGAACTGGCTGCTCGACGACATGCCGGGGCAGGCCATGAGCGCCATGGATGGGCTCTTGGAGATTTCTACTGGCTACTGCTGTGCAGACCCTATCATGTTCTGAACTTTCTGATATTCTGAATTCTGATCGCCTGCCTTAATTTCCCATGGGTCTTTGCTTTAGGTTTCTTAATTTCACTGAGTTTGCACTTGTACTAGCTGTTTGATGCTCGATCTCGATCGTGTGTTTCCGGTAATAAACAGTTCGTTTCCTCAAGAAAAAAATCAATCAACATGGAAATAATCCTGTTGATTTGGAGAAATAGACAGTTCTCAAGGAAATAATAAAAGGTACTCTTGGTCGCCTGATGTGTGATGTTCTTGTTGTGGTTGGCTGTGTCTGAGACGTTCTTTGATTCTCCGAGAAATTTCTTAGACTTTGTTCATGTTTTTACTTGTTTGTTGATGGATTTTGTGTTTACAATATGGTTTGGTCATTCGTTGGAATCAGGAAAACGTGGAGTACCATTCATATTTCACTTTTGCATGCCATTTTTTTTTCATTTTTTGGGTACTCATCTTGCATAGGAATTACAATAGTCCAAAACAGCAAGTTCGCTTTTCTTTTTATAAATACACATTAATTAATACATATGGGGAAAAAAGATGAATAACTTTACAACAAGTAATTGAAATGCTAGGGATCAAATGAAAAACGGTGCTGTGCAACTAAGTGTACATCACTGAGTTGCAAATATTAATTACAGAGATTGTACAGAATACCAACTACTAGTACTAAGAACAGTATACATTCTGAATCAAAGATTAAGATTGGTTGGAAGGTGAAATGGGAAACACGTTCTAGTCAATTCTTGCGGTACATTTGAGTCATTGACCCACATGAAAAAACCAACATTTTGATTATCGTAATTCACGCCTGAGACATGATGTGTTGGAAACAACATAGTACATACATACTACAGCACTTCAGCAACTCAAGTACTAAAGTACAAGGAAGCTCTATCAGAAGTTGCCAAATGTCAAGGAAGAGGATACCAATTAACATCATCTAGACAACAGTTTTCCATACAACTAATTGGCCCTAATGAGATTTTCATAGCATGGGGAAGCTGGTACAAAAACCTTGCGTTGCACACCCTCCACAGAGCTGAAACTCACACGGTGTTCACAGTATCAGCAAGTGAACGCAATATACATCCTAAGCCTGCTTTCTCGGTGAGTTTTTCATGAATTTTGAGGCACTGGTCACATGTTGGCCGATCCCCTGTTGACAAACCTCTGTACAGGTACCTGCAGCACATCGATGTTTAGACCAGAACAATTGATGTATATCATTTGAGGCAGATCATTTTCAGAATGAATTTCAGTAACACATCGCTTTTGCAGTAGAAATTGAAGGCAAAAGGAGCAAATAAGGAAATCCTTACAGTCTAGAGTGTTTCAGTGTTCACACAATTACAACATAAGTTCCATTAAAGATGTCAGCTAATCAACTTAACACAATCTTTTAGTCCCAAACTGTCTATGAGCAACAGTATACAAAAAAAATAAAGTGAAAACAAATGTGGAAAATGCCATATTGCCAATTATGAAGAATTATGCCACAATTTTCAATCAAACGGCAGAAAAATAGATATAATGGTGAAGTGGCAATGATGCTGAGAGTGCAGATATCTATAAGTACCATTGTAATTGTTCAAGCATGAAAACATAAAGTGCACACAAGTAGTGGTTTACTATATCTAGAACCAAATTATTTAATCAAGTCTTTGTGCAAATAGGCAAATGGCCATAACTGTTCAATTATAAAAATGCAACTGATGCATATAGTGCAGAACATGATTTGCTAGAATCATTGCAACTCTCTTAAAGTTTCCTTGCATTCTTAGCCATTGAATATAAGTAATATACATCAAGATAAGGAAACAAAATTGGAACTCAAGTCTACCACAAGAGCGAGAGAATACTCCAATACTAAATGTATACGAAAGCAAATTTTGCAGTATTGAGAGGGGGGCTAAACTCCACAGTTCTCTTATTGACACCAGAACAAATTGGCAAATATAAAAAACTAATGAAGGAGAAAAAGCTCGCGGTGTTCCACATTAGGTAAATGGTTTCAACTACTTGAAATTCGAGCAGGAAAACTGACTGACAAAGTTCACGTGAAACAGCCAATGAAGATTGGAATAGAATTATAAACTACAAAGGCCGAATGCCGCATTTTGGATTTAAACTGAAATTGATCATCACGAACACCCATATTCCAAACAACTAACCCTACCCTGACACCTTGCACACATCAAATTGCTATGAGCAGACCAATATGGTTGGATCTTGAATCAAAGAATGGAAAGGGAGGAGAGGATGACGCGCGTCTCACTTCATCAGGATGTCGTAGTACTCGGGATCCAGCGAGTTGAACATGCCGTCGACGTCCCTGATCGCCATCATCGCGCGGTGCACCACGATCCAGTTCGCCGACTGCACGCAATCCCATCTCAACCAAATCAGCATCTCCAAAGAGAATCCACGCAAGAAACCAACCAGGCACAAAAGAGGGGAAAAAGTCCCGTACCTTGCATCGCTCGTCGCGGGTCTTGAGCGGCGACCCCTCGAGCGCCGTCTTGAGCGCCTCCACAGGCTTAGACCTGCCGCCACGCCGCGCCAGAGACCCAGCAATCAAGGGGACGAATCGGGATGGGGGAAGAGAGGAGAAAGGGGGGTGGGGCAGCGCGCTTACTGCTTGAGGAGGGTCTCGATCTTGCGGGACTTCTGCTCGATGCGGGAGATGATGGCCTCCAGGTTCTCGTCCGCGTCAAGGTAGGCCGCCGCCGACGAAGCCATCTCGCCGGCGACGAGGAGGGAGGGCGGAGGCGAGGCGAGGTGTGCCTTGCGTCTGGTTGGGTTGGCCTGGCAGGTGGAGCCGCCTTCTCAGCTGCGTCTCGTCTGCGTGCTCTGTTCGATTGTGATAGCTGTGTAATGGGCCTCAGCCCGGCCCAAAAACGTGGATGGGCTGGATATTAGGGCCATGGTTCAACGGAGGTTTTGATGAATTTCACATGACTTTCGGCCTTAAATTTGCAAACATTTTTAAAAACTTTGTTTTTTTTTATTTTTTGTCAGATGGTTATGTAATGTTCTATACGGTATCAGTTTCACATCATGAAAACGGGAAACGAGCAAGGTGCATTTCAATTTTCAGATGTCATAAGAAACAGTAGTTTTACAATCGAGTAACAAGTTTACATCCAATACAATGAAGTTGGCACAGGCATACAGCACATTTGCAGGATCAGTTAACAGCTTTGCTAGTATTTTGGTAGCAAGGGGTTACATGGTTTCAATCAAGAAACAACTGGGAACAAGAATTGAATCTCTTCTGGCCAACTCTGATGGTACAGAAATCCATAGCCAGGACATGCATTTGTCATTGTATCAGACTACAGAAGTTACTGGCATAGACTCAGCACCAACAAGACCTGCAAATGCGTATGTTCATACATCACAGGCTACAAAAGTTACTGGAGGATAATTGATGCTGGACTGATCTCTCTCTGGTTGGTAAATTTTGTCAGCTTCATCAAAACCTCCGATGCCACATGCACTTGTTATGTTATCACTTACAACTCATCAACGTTTGTTCGGAATATATAATCCTCGCTCTCGAGCTCTTCATGGAACATATTAATCCTTGGAGCTGCAGGTAATGTATGTTGCTCACCATTGGACTCCAATGACCTCCTGCCCCAGGGATTAAGGAAAAAAAGATAAATAGCAAACCTATCCTACAAGGAGGTGAGGTTTAGCTTGAGTTGATATGTATATGAGCGATACAGAAAACTTCGCTGATGGAACCCTAACGTCTACAAGGCAAAAAATTTAACCGAACTAATGAGCTTGACCAAAATAAAATGGATCACTGACAATGAAACATTTTTAAGGGTATAAAAGAAGTAATGGAAACCATCACCAAAGGTGCTCCACTCAACAGACCATGTAAACCCAGGTGCTTCAAAAAATAGACGACGGAGATGAGGCTGCCAGAAAAATTAGAATATCATTAGAAAGATGAAATTAGAAGAACAGAGAATAAGCCATAAAGTTAGGTTAGTTTGTCCCCGCTCATGACTAATTAATTAATCCTCTGGAGACACTCTTTGGCTAATATCATCTTTAAATGGTCAAATATCCATAGTTCTAAAATGGGTATTTACATATTGCAAGTTTCTGAGGCATGCACAATTATCACACTGAAAACCAGAAATGAGATACAGATCACAAACATATAATGAATCAGAATTTCCATAACCTGTCCAAAGGTAATTGATACAAATATGACTTGAGGCTTCAAGACCTTGTGGACATCTTCAAGCATTTTCATCACATTATCCACTGTTGCAGGATTTGGGTTCCACGGATCACCACTGTCCACAAACAATACATCCTGCCAAAAAGATACAGCATCGGATTACAATATTGAATGGTATCCAAAAAGAGACATTTTTATATTAACTCATCTAAAGTATAGTTTATTAGTTAATATGTATTCTTTGAATTTCAATCAACACAGTAGACAGCATGGTTTACCGGTGATTTTGGGTCGTATGTTGGATGCTTGACTCCTATAAATCTTTTTTTTTTTAGAAATCAGGCAGGAGCTCTGCTGATGTATATTAAGAAAAAAAGGAAACTGTCAAGTTATAGAGCACAGCTGTTACAGAGGTACATGTGCTGCATGACCACCTTCTGCATTCAGGAAACAAAAGGCCTACTCAAGAATGTTGATTGAGCTCCTAAATCACCAGAGTGACTACTTGATGTTCATTTTGGTAGCTATCCTAGAATACCCTCCTTTTCTGTTCTAGCCAGACGTTCCACCCAAGTGTTAAAGTGGCATTGATCTTCTTTAGATCCTTTGGTTTAATTCTTCCAAATGCTTGCCACCAGTCTGACAGATTGTTGTGCATGTTTTGCTGAGGTACATCATTGTATCTTGTCCAGGAACAGATTAGTTCTCAAACGGATTAGACTCCTATAAATTTCAACATTTAAGTTTACTGCTAATCTTTTCCATTCAAATTCATGGTTGCTCGATATCCACTTCTGATGGGAAAATCAAACTCGGCAGCATGCATACCATTGTTCCTTTCTCAATCACGAGATCGAAGCTCTCCTGCTCAAACGGCAGGTCAAGCATGTCCGCTACCACCACCTCCACACCTGCAAGAAGCAAAGGGCAACAATTCACCCCAAATAGAAATGACATTGGTAAGGAACATGAAAGAAACAATTTCTTTTCTACATTTACAGCGAACAAACCAGTAAAAAACTTACCCTTGGTGCCCTGCTCCGCGAGGCGGTCACGCATCCGCTGGACGGCGACGGGCGAGAGGTCGACGCAGGTGATGCCGCCGGCGACGCCCTCCCGCAGCAGCTCCTCCCCGAGCCGCGAGTTGCCGCACCCGACCTCGAGAACCTACCACAACACCACAGACACTCACAATCATTCTCAGCAAGAAGAATCATAAATCCTCACAAACTGCATCTCCACTTCCAATTCGAGAACTCTCAAACCAAAAAACAAATCAAGAATTGGGGGAGGAGGAGGTGACACGGACCGAGATGGAAGGGGAGAGGAGCGGGGCGAGGAGGTGGAGGAAGTGGGAGAAGTCCTTGAACCACTCGTAGTGCTCCTCCTTCCCGAACCGCTCGTCCCTGCAAGCGTGCACAGCCATGAGCGCGACCCATCCGCCGCGGCTTGAGATTATCGCTCCCTGCTTCAGTCTTGGGGTTTGGGGAAAAGAGAAGGAGCAAGGAACCAACCAGTAGGAGGGGTCGAGGTAGGCCGAGGCGGTGCGCGGCCCGACGTCGTCGTCGGCCATCGCCGCCGGCGCGGGGAGATGGGTAGCGCCTGTGCCGCCGCCGGCCGGTGCGAGCGCGCAGGTTGCTTGTCAAGTGCTGACGCTGGTAAAGACACGGCGGCGGCGTTGAACCCTACAACGGTAAGCGGTGGCCGTCCGATCGGATATTGGACGGCCGAGATAAGAACTGCACTATAAGATGAACAGTACGACCAGAAAAATACAAATCTGTCGTGGTGTGTTTCGAATTTAACTAGTATAAAAAAAAAGAAAATTTGTGTCCTACAAACTTCCTTTTGCGAACCAACTACATAATGTCGAGACATTTCTTAATTCTTGCAACAAAATGAATTTCTGCCCAAAATACTGACTATGCTTGCAATGTTCTTAGTTAGCATATTCTGTGAGAAGGCAATAATACGAGAGCTGAAAAAACAGAGAAACAAAAAAACACCTTCCATTGCCGGGATTTGAACCCGGGTCGCCTGGGTGAAAGCCAGGTATCCTAACCGGACTAGACGACAATGGAGTTCTGAAATCTTCTGATCAGTTTCTGTCTATGTGTTCTACACTTGCAGCCTAGGATAGTACAACACCATGCTCTACTGACATGTGACATATTAGTATATGTGTAAGTAAAACAAAGTTGAGAAATGCTGCTAAGTGAGGATTAGGCCTCTAAATTCCCACGGTAGTGCTGGGCTTAGTGCCCTTTTTCCCGCATCGATGAAACTCGTCTCTAGGCCCAGCACGTCGCGGTCCAGACGGGGTATACTTGTCACCCCTGTTTCTGTTGCCGCCGCCACCCCCGCTGCTGTTGCCGTGGCCACGTGGCTTGCCGTGACCACGTGTTTTTCCTTTCCCGCCAGAGTTAAAGCTACTTCAGCCGGACTCTTAGCCCTTCTGCTTGTACCGTTCGGTTCACTGCTCTTTAGTGAGGAGCAGTTTACCATTTGTAGCTTGCGGCGGAGATGGGTCGACGTCATCGGCCACTTTCAGTCTTTCGGTAACTTCTTCAATCGAGAGCTTTGAAATGTCGAGAAGAGTTTCAATCGAGATTACCAATTGCTTGAAGCGTGATCTGATGACGCGCAAATACTTGGCCACCACCTTCTCGTCGGGCTCTGGATCACCCAGGGTTGCCAATCGCTGCACGGGGTTCATCAGGCGCAGAGCAAAGTCCTCGATGAGTTCTTCATCGCGAAGAGCAATGGATTCATACTCTACCCGAAGATTTTGGGCGGTTGCCTTCCGTACCCGTTCATCACCGATACGGAGGGTCCTGATGGCTTCCCATGCCTCCTTGGCGGAGGATTTTGCCACCAGAACAGGGATCATCTCCGCCAGAACACTGCTGCAAATGGCGTCAAGGACATTGCGGTCCTCGTCGTATTCCGCGTCGTTGTCCTCGACAGCGTCCCATAGGTGACGCGCTTGCAGCTTCACCTTCATCCGCAACGACCACTCGTGGTAGTTTGTCTTCGTCAGCTGCGGCCAATTTTCGGAGCTGGCCTCTCGGATGATGCGCTCGACGATGACCTCCCGAGGGCGACGTGCGTCGCTGGTATGCGAACGGCGTGCATCGCGCGTATGTGGTCAGTGTATCAGACGAGGATCCAGTGAAGGTGTGCGCTTGGGTGTCTTGGCGCCTGAGTAGCTGGAGGCATCAATCCTAGAGTCCTCCTTCCTCCCGGCCGGTGATCGACCGCGAGGTCTTGTCGGAGATACCATAGCTCTGATACCAAATGTTAGAATTAGATCAACAGTGAACACTAGCGAGGCACAACTAGCTCTGGTGAGCACAAGGTGTGAAAATTGGGAGGAAGAAGCAAGAACATAGAAGATTGATGTTGCTAAGGCACAACTCTTTGTTTTCTCTATTTCCTTACAGCGAGTGTGACAGTGTGGCCTACTTGACGTACGCACGACACGGGACGTGCTCGTCCGCACCACGCGAGGTGTTCCTATCCATGCCTACCGACATCATGGCTCAGCAGTGTCTGTCTCCTTCCCGCGCACCGCGGTCATCAGTCACGACCCGGTGTGCCGGAAAAAGAAGAAAAGAAACAAACGATTATCTAACACGCACGAGCTGGCAGCCGTAGCAACGATGCCGAGGGAGTACGCCAGATTGAGGTTCTTCAGCGTCGGAGGAGACCAAGATCCTGGTGGCGTAGGGCGGTGTGGATCTGCTTCGGACCACCACCGGATGCGGCATCCTCGCTGCCGCGTGCGGGCGAAGGGCGCTTGTCGAGGAGTAACCGGCAGCCGCCGACGAGGGAGGAGGCCAAGAAGCCGCCGACGCTGGAGCCCTTCCTTCTTGCCAGTTCTTAGTGCCGCGGCGGCGGCGAAGGAGCTTGAGCTCCGCTAAAACACTAGGCTCGGGCCCACTCACCCCCCGCTGCCGACCTCTGGAGCGGCTGCTGCTCTCCGACTCCACCAAGCCGTCGCCAGCACGGTGCGCGCAGCCACTGTCGCCCGTCAAGTAGGGAAGGTTACAGGCCCACACCGTTTGAATTTGAATTTTATCTCTAAAAACTTTGAATTATAGCATCACAGTATAATATGTACAAGCATCAAATCTTAATTTTGAAGCAATGCCATCTTGTAGTCATACCAAAATACGAAGATAGTTTAGCATTGTTCATAAAATTTTTATCACCATACATTATTACAAATCATGTACCACTTTTAGGATTTTTTTGGGATTTTTCCATTTTCTAAAATTTGAATTCAAACAAATTCTATTAAAACATGCCACTGTATCCTTACTGTACCGCCACGGTAACCACAGTAATCACACGCGGTTACCAATGGTAGGAAACTTGTAGAATTACTTAAATACTCCATCCTTCGTGTTATAAGTTATTTGAGTTTGTTCCAAGTTTAACTTTTTGATTAAATTTATAAAAACATAGTATCATCTCAAACACGAGTATGCTGTAAAAATATTTTCAATGAAGTTAATATTGGATTTAATGAAGTTAGTATTGTATTATAGATGTGCTACGTTTTTATATAAACTACCCCAAAGTAACCTGTAATACGAAACAGAGATAGTACATTAGCTGTGCTGGTTTTTTATATTGGTTGAAAATTGACATGACTGTAATTCATCTTGATAACCTGAATTGCACTAATTAAATCCTACTCCAATGTACTATCTTTAATAATCGAAAAAAAATGAAAATCCTAAGTATCTTGGTTACTTCAGGATTTCTTAAGGTTGGTATCGTCTCGGTTTCTGATGCTTAGCCACTGCTATGAACCACTACGGCTGTTCGCCGCCGTGGCCGTTGCCGCCGGAGCTCCGGCAGTGCTCCAGCGAGCTGTGCCAACTATCCCCAGAGATTCCATACAGCATCAGGAGGTGCTGCGCCACCTCCCCCATCCCCGGGCGGTCAGCGGCGTCGCGCCGGACGCATCTCTCGACCAGCCTCGCCATCATCGCCACGGCCTCGCGCGGGTAGCTCCCCGCCGCCGCCATCGCCGGGTCCAAGAACTCCTCCATTCTCCTCAAAGCCACGTCGTCGTGGTCTCCGGCGATCCTGTTCAGGCCCACGAACGGGTCGCCGGCGCCGCCGGCCTCCAGCTCCTCGACGTCCTTCCCGGTGACGAGCTCCAGGAGCATGACGCCGAGGGAGTACACGTCGGCCTTGGGCGAGACGATGCCGTGCTCCAGGTACTCCGGCGCCATGTACCCACGCGTCCCGGCGATGTTGCTCGTCATCGTGAACGCCTCGCCGCGTTCACCTCCGGCGTGAGTGCTGCCCCGGATGACCCTGGCGCCGCCGAAGTTCCGGATCTTGGCGCGGAGGCCGGCGGCGAGGAGGATGCTGTCGCTGCTGACGTCCATGTGCACGTACGGCGGTCGCGTGTAGCCGTGCAGGTAGCGGAGCCCCTCGGCGACGTCGAGGGCGACCTGCACGCGCTGCGCCCAGCTCAGCGGCGGCGCCGTGCCCGCGCCGCCGGCGAGGAGGCGGTCCCGGAGCGTGCCGTGCTCGGCGTACTCGGAGACGAGGTACCACCGGCCGCGGTGGTGGCAGACGCCGATGAGCCTGACCAGGTTGAGGTGGTTGATCTTCCTCATGATGTCCACCTCGACCGACACGTCCCGGTCCACGACCTCGACGGCAGCGGCGTCGCCGTTGAACACGGCGCGGTACACCGACCCGCCGACGCGGCGGTCCGGGCCGAAGCCATCGGTCGCCGCCGCGAGCTCCGCGTAGGTGAACACCTTCAGGGATGAATTGATGTCGGGTAGCCCCGAAAACGCCTCGCTGATCGACACGGAGACATCGCTGGTGAATACCGGCGATGCCTTGCCGTTGCCTTTACCGCCTTTCTTGGCGGCGGCGACAGCAGCGCTGGCTCGCCGTCTCCTCGCCCTCAGAGCAAGAGCAGCCACAACGGAGAGCACTACGGTGAGAACAGCTATCGCCACGCCAATGCCAACGTACACTCCGGTGTGGTTCTTGCGCTTCTTGGTCGGAGCAGGCGCCACCGGCGGTGGAGGAGGAGGGGGCGGTGGCGACCGGAGCGGCGACACCTCTGGCTGGGACTTGACGGGGATGAGCAGAGTCGTGAAAGGGTATATGGTATCACCGGTCATCTCGTTGGCCGCCGAGATTTTCCGTGCGTCGACGCCAAACCTCGCCGCGATGGCGTCCACCTCGTCGAACTCGTCGACCAGGTAGGTCACCAGGTACCTCACGCCGGCGGCGGCCTGAGTGGCGCTCGGGCAAGCGCACCGGAGCGGCACGGTGACGGCCTGCCCCGCAAGGAGCGTCGTCGCCGGCTTGCCCCCGAGGCCCTGCTCCTGCATCGCCTGGCACGTGGACAGGCCCTGGAACGTGTTGTTCGCGATGACGAGCAGTGTGTCGCCGGCGACCGCCACGTACGTCGCGTTCCGCTGGTAGTAGGACTGGGACGCCGCGGCCGTGCAGGAGCAGGTCACCGGGACGAGCACCTTGGTGCCGGGCGCGAGCGCCGCGGTGGCTGAGGCGGCAGAGTTCGCGGCGGCGACGCTGGCGGCGTCGGCGCCGAGGAGCGCCGCGATGGCGGCGAGGTCGGAGTAGGGCGGCGTGGCGTGGAAGGTTAGGTAGGTCTGGCACGACGGCGCGCTGCTCCCGCTGCAGAAGTATCCCAGGAGGCCGGTGTCGTTGTGCTTGTTGTTGCAGTCGGCCACTGCAAAGCCATACGGCTGCTGCGACCACGCTCCCGGCGCGCCGGACAGGAGGAGGAGGACGACGAAGGCGGCCATGGTGCGTGGATGCTGCGATTGAACCATTGCTAGCTGCTGCTGCTGCTCTTGGCTTCAGCTTAGAAGAAGAAATTGCATGGTAGCTGCAATTGAATTGAGAAAATGGGAATCTGGTTTTTTTCCAAGGAATTAATGAAGCTTATAGAATTAGTACACTGGGATGATGGAGTCTTTGACTTGGCAACAGCAAGGAAGATAGTGTCAATGTTGGGAAGATTTGTTAACCATGATGTTTAGTGTTTAATTACTAGTACGGGGATTATAGCTGGAGCCTGTTAGCCGAACTCCTCGCTGGTCACCGGAACATAACTGCGGCGAGCCATGCGAACGCGAACACAGAGAACTTAAACACTGGAATTTAGTTTCTTCAGCCACTCTTTGTTTCTTTGTTCACCTATTTATACACGATAAGCTACTAAGAAAAACAAAACAAAAAGAGTTGGTGGACAGGCTATCCCGGCCACCATGCCCGTCGTGCGCGCCATACCTCCGAGCTCTGTGGAGTCCGTGCCATCCCACGCACTGGAGCGCGTCGTGCTGACGTTGTACTGCGCCTCACGACACACCTCGGCCACCATGCCCGCCATGCGCGCCGTACCTCTGAGCTCCGTGGAGTCCATGCCGTCCCACGCACTGGAGCGCGTCGTGCGGACGCTGTGCACTGCCCACGACACAGGTCATGGGCGCGGTACAGGACGTGTCTAGGAGGATGTAAATCCAAACCAGGCTCAACGGGAAATCGACGAAAAGATGAACAAAGCGAAAAATTGACAACAGGTTTACTAAATTTGCCAACACTTCACCCCCTAAACCTGTTGTCCATGGCCGACCTTGTTGACACCAAGCTGAACACGGATTTCGCAGAAACGATCACGCGCCAGCAGCTTTGTCAGGATGTCTGCGAGCTGTTCCTCTGTCCGAACATGTTCAATCCTCATCCTCTCATCTCCAACACAATCTCGGATAAAATGATAACGCACATCGATGTGTTTGCTTCGATCATAAAAAACGGGATTCTTACTGAGGGCAATTGCAGATTGACTGTCCATCTTCAGGAGGAACGGGGCTCGCCGCTCGCCGTCGAGTTCTGCAAGCAGCTGTGCTAGCCAGATCCCTTGGCAGGCGGCCGTCGTACCTGCAATGTACTCAGCTTCGCAGGACGAGAGAGCGACCACCTTTTGTTTCTGTGATTGCCATGTCACTGCGCAGGAGCCGAGGAAGAACAGCACTCCAGTGGTGCTTTTCCTTGTATCAATGTCGCCGTCCATATCGGCATCACTGTACCCAAGCAGCTTCAGCTCCCGTGCTCCACGCTGGTAGCAGCACCCATAGTCGATGGTTCCGATGATGTAGCGCAGGATCCGCTTGACGGCGTTGAGATGCTCCATCGTTGGTCGCTCCATAAAGCGACTAACATACCCGACCGAGAAAGTGATGTCAGGCCGGGTATGCACAAGGTACCGGAGACAGCCGACTAGGCCCCGGTATTTGGTGGCGTCCACCGCCTCGGCGTTGCTTGTCTTGGACAGCTTCAGCCGAGGCTCCATTGGGGTGTGACAGGGATTGCAGGTCCCTATCCCTGCTCGGTCTAGGATCTTCCGAGCGTATGCCGTCTGAGCGAGCTTGATGCCGTCGTCTCCTTGCTGCACTTCGATCCCCAGATAAAAGCACAAGAGATCGAGATCGCTCATTTTGAACCTGGATTTCATTTGCACCTTGAAGTGGTTGATCTCGACAGCGACGTTCCCGGTGATGACGAGGTCGTCGACATAGACCCCTACCAGCAACCGGGAAGCTCCTCTTCCTCTGGCGTAGCCCGCATGCTCTGATTCGTTGTGGCTGAAGCCCAGCTCGCCCAGAGTGCGGTCCAACTTGGCGTTCCAAGCCCTCGGTGCTTGTCAAAGGCCATAGAGGGCCTTGTCAAGCCGCAGCACCATGCTCTCCTTTCCTGCGACAACGAAGCCGGGGGGTTGCCGCACGTAAACCTCCTCGTTCAGTTCCCCGTTCAAGAAGGCGGACTTTACGTCCATATGGTGAACCGGCCACCCCTCCTGGGCGGCGAGCGCGAGCAGCAAACGGACATACTCTATCCGAGCGACAGGGGCGAACACTTCATCGAAGTCCACCCTGGCCTGCTGGACGTATCCCTTAGCGACGAGTCTCGCCTTGTGCTTCACGACATCACCGGCGGCATTTCTCTTTGTCTTGTAGACCCATTTGAGGCCGATCAGTCGGTGCCCAGGTGGTAGCGGTACAAGACGCCAGGTACTGTTGTTCTCGATTGAGTCCATCTCCTCCAACATCGCTCGACGCCAAGGCTGCAGCTTCTCAGCCTCCGCGAACGAGGCGGGCTCGCCCTCGATTTGCAGATGGAGCTCTGCGGCAACTTGTCGAACAGCAAGACCAGGAGGCGTCGCGTTCCCGAGAATGTTGTCGAGGGTGCGATACCTTGGCTCGACGTCGTCGTTGTCGGCGTCCCAGTACTCCTCGGCGTTCGGTGGCGGCGACACAAACTCTGGTGAGGTGGGTGTCGCCGCAGGTTCAGACGAGTGTTGCGCCGACGAAGCTGCAAGGGTGCTTGCCATGGACGCGCCGGGGCTTGGTGCGGGAGCTGGACTGGCATGGGCCGGGCTAGCGGTCGCCTCAGACCTACCCATGGCGATGTCGATGTAGTAGTCCCCGGCACCGGTCTGCAAGTCGTGGTACTCCACCACAAGCTCCGAGTCGGTGCGCACTCCGTCACCATTCTCCCAGGTCCAGGACATGGTTTCGTCGAACACAGCATCCCGGGACACGACGGCGCGCCGCGCCACAGGGTCGTAGAAGCGCCACGCCTTGGCGCCGGGCTCGTACCCGATGAACACGACAGGCGTGCCACGGTCCTCCAGCTTTTTGAGATTTGGTTTCACCGTCTTGACGAAGGCAGTGCAGCCGAACGTGCGAAAGTAGGAGACGTCGGGCCGCCTGCCATGCCATGCCTCGTAAGGCGTCACGCTGTCAAGGGCTTTTGTGGGTACGCGGTTTAGGATCCAGACGGCGGTGGCGACGGCTTCTCCCCAAAAAACAGACAGCATGCCCCTGCTTTTCAGCAGAGCACGCGCCATGTTGACGACGCTCTGGTTCCTTCGCTTGACGACCCCGTTCTGCTGGGGCGTGTACGGCGCCGTGTGCTGCCGTTCCACGCCACGGTCAGCGCAGTATGTCTCGAACTCGTCGGAGGTGAACTCGCCGCCGTTGTCCGTCCTGAGAGCGCGTAGGTGCCGCCCGGTCTCCACTTCAACCCGAGCCTGGAACTTCTTGACGGCGGCCAGTGTGTCGCTCTTAGCCACTAGCAGGGCCACCCACACGAACCTGCTCTTATCATCCACCAGAAGCAGAAAAAATTTATTACCACCAGGAGTCGCCGGCGTGATGGGGCCGCACAGGTCTCCGTGGACTAGGTCCAGCAACCCCTCCACCCGCTGCTTGGCTTGCGACGGGAATGACCTCCGCTTGAGCTTGGTGGTGACGCACTCGGTGCAGAACTGACGAGCTCGATCGATAGAAGGAAGCCCCTGCACCATCCCGCGTTTCTCCATCTTGTGCAGGGCGTCGAAGTTCATATGTCCGAACCGCTCATGCCACAACCACGCGACATCGGTGGCGCGCGCAGCTAGGCAGAGCGGCCGGGCCATCTTTACTTGCAGGAGGTAGAGGCGTTCCGCCGAACGCCTTACACGCAGGATCAAACGATCCTTGTCGTCGCGGACGCAGAGCACCCCGTTCCTGATGTGCACGTCACAATCCCCTTCATCGAGTTGCCCGAGGCTCATGATGTTGAAGACGAGGCGCGGGATGTAATACACCCCTGTGAGCGGGAGGTGCTCACCGGTCCTTCCCTCAAACAGAATAGTGCCAGAGCCTTGGATCTCCACCTCAGAGCCATCGCCAAAACGGACAGTGCCGCGGATCGCCGTGTCGATGTCGATGAAGGCGTAGCGGTTCCCCGTCATGTGATTCGTTGCCCCGGTGTCCAAGTACCAGGTGGCATTGTCGCACTCGTTGTCGTCTCCGAGCTGCGCAAACACCTTGGCCTCCACGATGCGAAGGGGACCGCTCGCCGATGGAGCCTGAACTGGCTTGGCGGCGGTTGGAGACGACGCTGGACGCAGAGTGGCATGGGCCATCAACAGCGTGGGCTCCCTTTCCTCTTCCGCCTCCACGACATGGGCCTCGGCCTTGGGTTTGCTCCTGCATTCCCTGGCCCAGTGGCCCATCTTGCCGCAGCGTGCACATTGATCTTTAGCTGGATTGGGCTTTTCGTCGTTGCGGGTTGGCCCATCGGCCTTCCCCTTGCCTTTAGCGCGTCCACGGCCACCACGCTTCTTGCCGCCGGCATAGCCGCTGGAGCTACAGCCACCGCCTCCAGAGGAATGGCCGCCGCTCTTCCCACCGGCCTCGCGGATCTTGAGCCTGGCCAGCCACTCCTCCTCACAGAGAAGCAACCGGCCGTGGTTGTCGTGGACGGGCTGAGGCTTGCGGCGTTGTTCGACGGCGCGCAGTCGCCTGGTCACCTCCTCCACGGAGATGGTGCGGATGTCGAGTAGCGTCTCGATAGAGATGGCTACCTGCGCCAGATGTTCGGACACGAGTTGTAGCATCTTCCTCATGATCTCGACATCGGTGACGTTGTCGCCGAGGATGCGTAGGTCGGACGCCAACCTGTTGATGCGGTTCGCAAAGTCCTCCGCGGTCTCTGAGTCCTTCCATACCAGCGCGTTGAACTCGTGGCGGAGCGGCTGGGCGTTGGCCTCCCGGACGCGATCGACGCCCACCCGGATGGCCTTGATCGCCGCCCATGCCTCCGCGGCAGAGCCCCTCTTCTCCCGCAGAGTGGACAGCATGTCCGCCAGTACCGAGCGCAGAATAGCTGCGAGTGCCAGGCGGTCGTGGCGGTACTCAATGTCGTCGTCATCGAACGACTCGACGGCGTACCACCAACCGGTTGCCTCGAAGTTCACCTGCATCAACATAGACCACTCCTGGTAGTTTGTGCGGGTGAGCATGGGCCACTGGATGCCGGCAGCAGGGTTGTCGGTGCGCTGGACGACGAGCTCGCGGCGCCCACGGCGTGGCGATGGCGATGGCGTGTACCGTTGCCCACTGCGCCCACGGCGGCGGTGTGGCATGCGTAACCGATCTCCAACCGGTGCCGATTGGCAGTCCATCTCCCGATCTTTGGCTCTGATACTAAATGTTAGCCGAACTCTCGCTGGTCACTGTTCAACTGCGGCGAGCTTCCAAGCGCACGAACTCACGCGAACGCGAACACAGAGAACTTAAACACTGGAATTTAGTTTCTTCAGCCACTCTTGTTTCTTTGTTCAGTGCTCTTACTTATACACGATGAGCTACTAAGAAAAGCAAAACAAAAAAGAGTTGGTGGACAGGCTATCCCGGCCACCATGCTCGCCGTGCGAGCCATACCTCCGAGCTCCGTGGAGTCCGTGCCATCCCACGCACTGGAGCGTGTCGTGCTGACGTTGTACTGCGCCTCACGACACACCCCGGCCACCATGCCCGCCGTGCACGCCGTACCTCCGAGCTCCGTGGAGTCCATGCCGTCTCACGCACTAGAGCGCGTCGTGCGGACGCTGTGCACTACCCACGACACAGGTCGTGGGCGTGGTACAGGACGCGTCTGGGAGGATGTAAATCCAAACCAGGCTCAACGGAAAATCGACGAAAAGATAAACAAAGCGAAAAATTTGACAACAGGTTTACTAAATTTGCCAACAGAGCCAACAGTGCAGGACTATTATAAGAAGTCAATTAGTGCTGTACTTTTCAGCTGATCTACATGGTCATCTTTGAATGTGGTTGAAGTTGTCAAAACTTTAGCCAGCATGTACATGAAGAGGAAAGTGCTCAAGTAGCCGAATATAGTCAAGCTCTCTTCAAGAGATGCTTGAATTGCATACGGGTGAACCAATAAGAGCTTTCATATTAGCAGTTATGAACAGAAAGTCATGCCAAACTCTGTTGGAATAAAGGTAGGTAAGGTTGGACATGTCAGTGTTAAGATATTTGAACGTGGACGGCATCAAAGTTAAAGGGTTTGTCGGCTAGGATGATTTGCTTTCCAGTTTGAGTTTGAGGTAAGGTAAGCGGTCATGTGTTGACTGCTACATGTTGCAATTTTCGGACCATAGCGTTGCGCCACAATCTAAAGGCCAGGATGCATCCAAAAAACCATATAAATAGAAAAATAATGTTTTTTATGAAACAGATGGAGCTTTCATACTACCGACAAAAAGTCACGCCAAAGGTAGAAAAAAAAGGTGCAGTGGATAAGCTTAGAGTTTTTTCTATAAAACAAGGTTGATTATATTAAATTAAAGAATATATATATAACTTTCATATAACTTATCAAAACAATCGTGCGATTGCCTGGCTAGCTTCGGAGTTCCCAACGCGGCCTGTGTGTTCGACTCCCACGCGCGCCTGCGAAATTTTTTACCTCCTTTGCACAAATCTCGAGGCGATGAAAAATTTTCCACCTTCTTTGCACGGATCTCGAGGCAATCCGATGGTCACAAATTTGAAAGTTTTGACAGAAAAAACTGTCAAAAGTTTTTTAGCAGTTCCGTAAATTAAATATTTATAGAAAACTATTAGAATGCTATTGACAAAAGACAATAATATAAATTTTTTTAAGATATTCTAAGAGATACCGTCGGACAAACGCACCCAATACTAACATATGTATATGTTATTAATCCTCTACAAGTTCAGTGTTAAGGTAACTAAGATTTTTTAACGCAGACAACATCAAATATGTGGATATGTCTGCAAGTCTAACTACGCTAGTTAAAGTCAAACTCAAATAAGCAACACATCAGCAAGCCCTTGCGGCTTTGCATGTTCACATACTTACGTATCCCTTCACAGAATACGCATATCAATAATTAGCGTTTACTGTGGGTTTGGCTAACCTCCCCAACTACCAGCCCCACCAGACAGTGACTAGACAACAACCCACACGGCAAGACGCAAGCGAACACATCCCCTCCGCTCCAAGCCACCGTCTCCGCCGCCGCCGGCAATGGCGTGGCTCGCGCGCTCCATCGCCAACTCCCTCCTCGCCCCCGAGGACCCGGACGACGGCGAAGACCCCCGCCCGACCGCCTCCGCCTCCGCCTCGGCCTCGGCGTCCCCCGCCTCCCCTCCACGCGGCGTTCGCGAGGACCTCTCGGAGCTCACCGACGCCCTCGCGCACCGCTTCCAGGGCCTCGCCTCCTTCCTCGCGCCCGGTCCCGGCGGGGGCGGCGGAGGGATCCCACGCGCGCCGGACCCGGCCGAGATCGCCGGCCGGTTCCGCGCGGGCCTTGCGCGGCTCCCCGGCCGCCAGGCCGTCGCGGATCTCGCCAAGATCGCCTCCTCGCTGCTGCCCCCCGAGGGCGCCGATGGGGACGCGGCGGAGGCCCCAGGATTCACCGAGGAGGCGGTCGCCTTCGCGCGTGACGCCGCCATGCGGCCCGAGCTCTGGCTCGACTTCCCCCTCCTCCCCGACGACGCTGACTCCGACGGTTCGTGCGCCGCCACTCACATCCCCCTCGCCCCCCAAACCCTTCTCCTCCTTCCTATGGCAGCTCCAATTGATTCGTGATGTGCATGCATTGCGGGAAGTTCAGATTTCGACATGACCGACGCGCAGCAAGACCACGCGCTCGCCGTCGAGAGCGTGGCGCCGGAGCTGGCCGATCTGCGGATCGAGCTGTGCCCGAGCCACATGAGCGAGGGATGCTTCTGGAAGATTTACTTCGTGCTGCTCCATCCCAAGCTCAGCAAGGACGACGCCGAGCTCCTATCCATTCCACAGGTAATTCTCCTCGTCACTTCGTCAGCCTCCTCCTCCTCTTCCACCTTACCAGCACGAATCCAAATCTGGGAAGGGGTCCTCCTTCTCTTCCTCCTCGCCAGCAATCAATCCGATTCGAACTCCATCTCGCTGTAGCCGACCAAAGCTACCAACATTACCTCTCCCCACTTTTACTTATATCTGCACGGCTGCGCCTGCCTGGGGTGGAGAAACAACTGGAGAAGGAGAAGGAGGAGGAGATGAGAGCCATGGAGCACCAGGAATTTGTGAAGCTGCGTCCGCCTACGCACCCATGGCTCAATGGTGATGACGATGATGCCCTTCCGGTGACCTGCCTACTCGACTTCTTGGCAGCTGCACCGCCGACGCTTGTCTCCCGCGTCTGTGTATATTGCCCTGGCTTTGATCACACATTTTTTTTCTTTGAGCCCAAGGTTATCGCCATGAAGGGTGACCTTCTCCACCTCCACGTAGCTCTACGCCCTTGTGACGCCAACTGCAAGGTCAGTGGAGACAACTACTTCGTGTACCATGTTCAGGCTGGCCAGCCTTCTCTCCAGTTGCTCCCGCACCCTGGCCCTTGCTTGGACCCTGATAACCCCCATGCCTCGTTATTCAATGACCACAATGTTGGAATCCTATGCTACCACCCTCACATTGACCGTCCTTCCTTGTATGTCATCGCTGCCCTCACTTATAGATCTATGCATGGGCATTACGACCTCCACCTCTTACACTCAAATGCCAAGAGCTGGATCAGCAAACGGGGCTTGCTGCATCCACATTCAAAGTCTTGCGACAGCCACACTTTCACCAAGGTCATCATTGTTGGAGGAGAAGCTGCCACCATAGGCTGGGTCGACCTCTGGAAGGGTATCCTCTTCTGTGATGTACTCAAAGAAAACCCTATGCTCTGCTATGTCCCACTTCCGCCGCCCTTCCTAGCAACCAAGAAACTGCAAGGCTGCCCAAGGAATTCTCGCGACATTACTGTCATCAAAGGTTGTATCAGATATGCTGAGCTGCAGATTCACATAAAGCCAGGGTCGATCACCAGAGGCAACTATATTTCCAATGGCTGGACAGTTGCCACATGGAGCAGGTTTAGCACTAATCCTTTGCAGTAGGATTGACACCAGGACTGTAAACTTGATGCTTCTCAGGTCTCTTTTGAAAATAACCTAGTGCATTATGAATTGCTGCTTGAGTTGCTAGACGAACAAGGCATACCTCAGCTAACCATGGTGCGGATCCACACACATCATCCCGTTCTCAGCATGCATGATCATGACATTGTTTACCTCATGACTAAGGTCAACAACTTAGATGACAAATCATGGGTGCTTGCCATTGACATGAGAAACAACACATTACAAGATGTTGCTGAATTCAATGTGGAAAGAATGGTCTGGTTAAGCTACGCCTTTACACAAAGTGGGATATCTGAATATCTAAACATGCTTCCAGGTATAAAGGGAAACCCAAAAAGACCAGGGATGTTGTTCTTGGGACCCTCTCACAAGAAGTAGTGTAAACTCCACATAGTACATGATATGGTGAATGTTATGGATGTCGATTAATTGATAAGATATAAAGGTCCAAAGGTCAGGATAAAGGCAAGATTGTTCTTCTTGGTGTCCTTACCACCTGGAACCTCCTACCTTGTGTTCTCGTCTACACTCAGATCCAGTGAGCTCGCTTGTGCTGGTGCTGGAGATCTGAGATCTTGCCGGTCGCTGCTGTTGGGGCTCACTGGTTACTGCACGAGAATAGACGAAGGTCCAGGTTCCGCTTTGGGGCCACTGATCAATTCATCTGGATGGATAAGGTGGACTATTGGGGGTGGGGTTATGTTTAGTGTGTCAGTAGGCATTCATGCTCATACGAGAACTGCAGCCATGTGACATGGAGAATGTAGTCACAATGTAGCTGCCGTATCTGTGGGAATTTTGCATCATTGTCAATGAGGTATAAAACGAGTGAGATTCAGTGAGGTAGTTTTATCTTTCAGTTAAACCTATATGGTAGCTTTCAGAAGATGTTCACTATAAATATTGTGTAACCTCGTCAAAATATCGAGTCTGGGATTTTCTGGCAGTAGTAAAATATGATTGCATTCTCACAAACCATGATTGTCTAATCATAGAAGTGTCATATAATGCTCAAATACAGATATGTTCCAACTTTGTGGGTCTGTGCCTAGGTGGAACTTCTCATCTGTCTTACTGTCTCTGTTGCGTTATGCTAATCAAATCTTACATTTCATTTAACTCCATCTTCCAACATTCTCTTCCTCTTTCTGATGGTTTGATCCTGAGTTCTTCTATAAGTCATGAATATTGCACAATTACCACTGTTGGATGGATTAACTTTTGGCCTACTACAAAGTTTTGTAATGGTTCTCTGGAAATCCCCGGTGCCTCTTTGAGAATATAATGCTTTTGTATTAATCATAAAGTCCGATTCTGATTCTTCAGAAAGTATCAAAGATATGTTATGTATTGATATCCCACTTAAGTTTGCAATAGTAGTCAAATGCCCAGCTTAATTGTAGGTGCATTTCTATAAGTTCACTTACTTATAATCAATTTCTTTGGTGCACTTCTTATTTCTATCCTTGTGTTGTTTTACATGGTCTGAAGTTTGATAGAAACTGAATCTAAAGTGGGTAAATACTAAAGAGAGTCTATCAATAACTGCAAGTTACAGAAGTAGCTAACTATCAACTGAATATTTTGAATCTTTTAAGTTAAAAGGCAATTTTTTATATAACGACAATTATATCTGCTATTTTATATGGGACAGAATATTGACATATAAAAAGACGTCATATATAATAGTTAAGTATTATACAGAAATACGTATGTTACGTTGGATTTATAGTTATATAAGAATAAATCGAGTCTGGAATGAAGATATATATGATCGACTAGAAGTAGCATCAATTAAAGAAAAGTTTGTTTAATATCGGTTGAAATGATTTGGGCATTACTTCAAAGTATATTATGAAATTCTAAGTTAAGATAATAATGTGAAGAGAAACAGAAAAAGATTAAAATTAATATAAAAATAATAATAATAAATAATTTAAAAGAGTGAGATATATCTAAAGATCTTTACTTAAATAAAAATGCTTAGAAAGTAGTCATTGATGTACTGAACTATAATTTAAAGACTTTTTTAACTCTAAATTATCCTAACTTGTTTAGAACTGAAAAGCTATATTGTTGTTGTTATTGTTGAAGTGTGGGTCATAATGTTTTGTATGGTGAGGCTAGTAGTCAGGAAGTTATGTAATCCATATTCCATAATGCTAGTTTAGGACATTGTTATAATACTAGTTTAGGACATTGTTAGCCCTCATAAGACATGGTTATTGGTTCATGGGCTTTTCATTTGTTTTTTTTTTTGGTTTCTTGATGGTTTTGTTTTCTTACATATCAAGATAATCGGTTGCTACCTGCCATTCTATTTCATTGTTTGCTATCCAACTTACTATCTGCTGCTGATCCACTTGACACAGATTTTGGAAGGTAGAAAGAAGCTTTCACACGATTTGCAACATGAGTCAAACCTAGACAGCAACGATGACAGAGTAGCTGTTCCTTTCAGTAATATAGATGGTAATGTGCCTTCTCCCATAGAGGCTGTGGGCATATTAAAGAATGAAGATGACTCTGCAAGGGCCACGTCCTTTAGCAACGTCGACTATGGCGCACCTCAACCAGTAATTCTGGAAATGCAATCAAGTGACTCACTCAATGATGCTAGAGCACTTCATGCAGATAACATCACCAGCAGTATACCTGTACAACTTGTGCCTGTATTAAAAGGTGCCACTGAGTTCTCGCAATCTAGGATGGAAGAGAGCACCCATGATTTCACTGCACAAGATACAGTAGCAAATGAACAGCCTGGACAGTTATCTGAGATAACACTAGAGGACAGTCCTGAAGAACGACGGGAAGAGCCATCGACTAACCTCAGTGAACAATCAAGAGTTGTCATTCAGAAGTCAAATAACAATGACGATAATGATGATGGGGATGAATGGTTGGAAGAGGAGACTGGTGGCGCAGGGAGCACGATGATTTCAATAGCAGATGATGAAGAAGTGTCTTTTAGTGATCTGGAGGAGGATGATGCTTGATGGCACACAGCCACAGCATGACATCATTAGCAGGTTTGATACTCTAGCTTCCTTCACATGATATTCTGATTCCATAACACGGTAAAATACAATGAGCTTGGCTGAGTTTTCGACTACATGGCCTGATGGGCCTCTGTGCTCAGTTTCTGCTGTTGCAAAATTTCTCTCCCCTCTCTTCTCTGTACGAAGTGAATGCAAATATCAGCCTTTTGCAACTTGCTATCCAAGACCCCACACTTCAGTGATTCAAAATATTCAGTCAATAGCAACCAAAACAAAGAGAAGATAGCAACTTGCAAAAAGCTGCTATTTGCATTCAAAATATTCAATCAATATCGATAACTTGCTATTGACTGAATTTTTTGAATCACTGAAGTGCGGGCCATAAGGTTTTGTATATATGGTGAGGCTGATGTAATCCATATTCCATAACACTAGTTTAGGGCATCGTTTGTTATTGGTTTATGTGCTTTCCATTCTTTTATCACTAGCAAAATGCTAGTGCATTATTACAACCGGTGAAGGCAACTTTAATTGTACATATTAAATCCACTCATGGATTACAACTAAATTTCTAACCATAATAAGTTTATTTGTCTTAGTTGGGTTATATAATATTATTAAAATCATAATGTTTCTCACTTCACCTTAAAACAAAAAAAAGGAAATCCTACACTGAAATCATGAAAACAAAACCGAACACGATCTTATAACGGAAATGGAATAGGAAGCGCGAAGTGTAGACGAGACGTTTTACGAGAGTAAATAGAAGAGCCAACACGAAAATCATAGTCGAACAATACATGAACAAAGCATTACTTTATTGTCCAATGTTAGGTTTAAAATTACGTAATTGCTAAATTTCCGTCGGTAGAAAATCAAGGAGAAAACTTGCGATTTTTGGAGTGTTAGATGTGCGTTGAGATTCATGTGTCTATATAATTAACTCGTAGTAAGTGGTAGCAGATTGCTACCAACCAGACAAGAGGCAAAATCCATGGTACATCGATCAACAGTCATGGCAAGGGGACCTGGATGCTTTCTGTGTCCAGAAAATTACTAGTGCTAGCGTGTAGCCGAGCGTATTCTAAAGCTGGCTGTAGAACAAAACGAGCTCACCCAGTATCTCCAAACAGGGCCCTTGTAAGGAGCTGTACTATACAGATCAGTCTACAGGGTGAGTACAGGTGACAAGATGAATCGATGTTTCACCAGGCTGAAGCACAACAGTAATCTTTACTACTAGCAAGGTTAATTAATGCCTCACTTCCAGCCAACGAGAGGACGTGCCTGCTGGAAGGCCGGAGGCGGCACTGGTACATGCGTCGGTTCAACTCTTGTCGATGGGAACATACACCACACCATGGATGCCTCATTTCTTGGAGGAGCGAACTGAAGTCCGGGGAAGGCATTTCTGGGAGCAGGAGGGAATGACTTGTCTGTGGCAGATCATGCTCCAGCTGAGCTGATCGACCTGAGAGGTAGAAGGCGAATCTTCCCGCCAACCAGAACCGGCTTCTGGTGTCCCTGTCCCTCTCGTCTTCCAGCTTCCGGTATCGCAAACCAGCTCAAGACATCGAACTCCAGCCTGGTCATCGTCCTCGGAGGGGTCGCCGTCGCAGCGGCGCGCCTTGCCCCATTGAATGCGGAAACTAGGGTTCGTCTTTAGAACGGAGCGCTGGCTCCAATCGCGGCGTAGCTGCGGGTTGAGGTGGAGGATCCACGCAGCTCGGTCATCAACTGCGCCACCATCGCAGTGCCATTTCCCGTTGCCGCTCCACTCCAGTGGCCAGACCGCACAGAAGGTGTGCCATAGCCTCACCATCTCGACACCGCCAAAGGTGTGCGACATACCACGCGGGTGTCTTGCCAATGGAAGGATAACCCGATCGCACTGTACTATACTATACTATACGTGTGTTAGAGAGATTTGCTAAATTTTAGGTGTATGAAAACTTACAATTTTTCGGTTACCTAGAATGAATTATATATTGCTAAGTCTAAAGCTACAGTCTCATCTAGTGTGCAAATTTAGTTTAGTTTAACTACAACCTAAAACTACTGTGAATTTTCTTTTGGGCGCCTTTTAAAACGTAGAATAGAAAAAAATATAGAAATTAAAGTGATATATTTCTTTAATTCTATCTAATTTTACAGAAATAGAAAACACAGGAAAGAAGAAGAAGAGCCCTTTGCTAACACCATAGGAAACAAACAAAGCAAATACAAGTTTGTACGTTGTTGGCCTTTTGCTTATTTTTTTTATAGAATTAAACTATAAGACTACAATCTTATAAAAAATTTGGTATCCTTTCCTATAAATCGAAGGGTTTCATAGTAAAAATTCTCTAGAAAGTTGAATCCTCGATAATTTACATAGTAATCCTCCGTTTGAAAGGAGGCCTTAGATAATTGAAGGTCGGTGAATATGCTTGAAAAATATAAATCCATAAACAGCATCGTCAATCCTGCATGCATGGAGATATATCACTGCATGCTTGACTTAACAGAAGGCTAGAATAAAATAAATGTTTTTTTTATCTTCGTTTAGTCTCTGTTTGTAAATTAGATCAAGCAGATTTGCTATTCCTTAATTTCGGCTGAAAAAACTACAAAAAAATGATCGATTTTACTGATCGCGTGTGATCAATGTGGAGACAAAATTTTTCGCGAAGATCAGCCCACCTAAAAAGCCCGCACGTCAGCCGCGACACAATTAGGTGTACCCAACATTTCTGCTAATCACCGACGACGGACAGATGACGTAGGTATATAGATTGCTACAAGCCATTCCATTTCATTATTTGCTATACAAATTAGATGAAAGATTATTTAATTTTTTTATAGTTATTTAATGGTATAAACGATAGAATTAATTATTAAAAAGTTAAAAAAATATTTTATAAAAGTGAGATGATGAACTTATGTATATAATTTCTTTAAAAAAACACGCTGTTTAGTTTAAGAAATGTGCTGATAAGAGCTGAAAAAAATTCTTAAAAAAAGGGTTGCCAACACCACCTGTGTTGATTGACTTGAAGCAGATTTTGCAAGTACAGAAAGAAGCTGTCACACTATTTGCAATACGAGTCAAAGCTAGACAGCAACGGACACAGTAGCTGTATTCCTTTCGGCAATATAGATGGCACCGAGAGTTAATTATCACGTTTTTATGATAAAATAATTTAGTAAATCTCCGTACCTTAGTTACTAGAATAGTTATGAGATATTAGTACTAGAGGATAGTTGTGAAGATCAGCAGAAACAATCATCGACTAACCTCAGTAAGCAATCAAGAGTTGTCGGTGCACCTAAAAATAATTATACATAAGCTGTAGAAAAATAAATAGTAATGTAATAAAAAATAATTTATAAGTAAATATTTTATTACTGTGTTATTTAAAAGCTAATTAAAAAATAGATTACGATGAAAAACTCCTAATTCATCTCTTAAATTAAGTTTAAAAATTTAAATTTTAACTGTGACGGATGTGCTTACAATGATGAGAACTGACTATTCAGAAGACAAACAACAATGACGATAATTTTAGATTAAAAAAAAACTCACGCTCTGCTTTTATAAAAAGCAATCCAGAGTTCAGCTGGGGATTCCAGCGTATACTCCAAAGTCGGCACTTCTCTTGGCTTTAGCAGGATCCTCCACCGTTCCAAGAGAGACACCAAACGATAGGTAACTGTTGGGTGGAAACAAGCTTACGTCTAAAGATCATGTCGTTTCTAGTTAACCAAAGCTGCCAACTGATAGCAGCCAATAACATCGAGTTAATTCTGTTACAGCTCTTATGTCCATTATCTAAAACCATACAGAAGAAGTTTTCAAAGCTTGAGGGAAGAAAACTCCAGCCCAAGTAATCTCTGCAAAGGGACCAAGTAAACTTAGCCATAGGACAGGTAAAAATTACATGTTGGGCATCTTCTAAATCACATCAACAATGACGATAATGATGACGGAGATGAATGGTTGGAATTGGAGACTGGTGGTGCAGGAAGCATGACCATTCCGGCAGCAGATGATGAAGAGATATGACTTTTAGTGATCCGGAGGAAGATGATTCCACAGCAAGACATCATTAGCAGGTAAAATACAACGACCTGGGTTCCCATGACTCTAGCTTCCTGCATCTGATATTCTGATTCCCGTGACACGGTAAAATACAATGAGCTTGACTGAATTTTCGACTGCATGGCCTGGGTTTCTGCCATCAACTGCTTCTGTTGCAAATTTTACATCTCTCTTTTCATCACCACACGAAGTGAATCCACACATTGGAGTAGGATTCTTACGAGGTAAGTGTTTGTACGTTCGAATCTTACATCAAATCTGATGATGATAGGTACTGTAAATGTACATACACTTGCATTGCAATTAAATATATTTATTTCCTGCAGTTTTGCAACATGCTATCAAGCCCTTTTTTCAGTTTTGAAGTTACAGAAGTGAGCTAGCTAGTGGTGTGATTAATTAGCAGTTGTATAGAAGCGAGCATTTGAGGAATTTGATCAGTGTTCTGGTATCATTCACCAAATTAAGACGATGAAATCCAATGTCTTTTTTTTCAGTGAAAAGAGATATACAAGTCATGTTTATCTAGATCAACGAAACCTCAGCTTCAGATCATCACAATATACATCTACAAATCCAAGATTGACTTGTGTATACATCAACGAACTGAAATTTGGTTAAATTTGGCAGAAAATGCGCCAGATTCGTCGGCAGAACGGGCCATGTCCAACTGGTTTCCAGCTGATTAATAATAGTATGGCTAAAACCTTTGGCCGGTGAAGAAGATTTGATTAATATAGTTTGGCAGGATGCCCACATTAGATGCTCATCAATCTAGCGATCAAGTTGAATTAATATTCGAAAGAAAACGAATTAGGTGAGCCTCGTGCTTTCAGCCTTGGGCTGACTCATTGTCCAATTTCATGTGGTAACTAGTCAACTTGTACTCTATAAACATGAGACAAGATTGGCACATGCGACAAGAGTCACGAGCTTGTGCTGCAGCTTCACAAGCTGAGTTCATGACATCAAAGAAGGTCCAAGTTTGATTGATTGATCTATTATTATTAGGGAGGGGTTAACGTTATTTAGGTGTGAAGTTTTGAATCAATTTTGAGCTTTATTTAATTTGTTCAACTGACAACCCACAGGCTAGATAGCTAGTTACAGTCTCATGTAGACATGTACGCACCAATAAGGCCATATACCACGTGGACAAGCTCCTGGTTAGAACTCTCATGTACACACCATGTACTCAACATACATTATTTCGTATCTGGTAATTTTAAGAGAGATTTCTTACAGATGAGATATATATGTTTGTGCAAATGGCATAAGAGATTCACGTGCTTATCAGCCGTAGTCAAAACTCAAACTTTGAAACTTAAAATTTTAAGTTGATTTTGAGATCTTTTTTCATCACATTGGCTAAATATAAAAGTTTTACTGATAAGTTTTTTTTATGTTATTCATATTGTATAGTTTCTCGGTTGTACCTAACCTATCAGAGCAAACCTTCATTGTTTTTGTTGGCTTATTAACAGCAACTAAAGTTTAAGTTTCGAAACTTAAATTTTGGGTCTTTTTTTCATTATCATCAATTTTCTAGCATTGGATTTTAAACAACTAATGATAGAATTATTAAAGTTTTATCAATAAGTTATTTTGGTTGATTCGTTTATTCTCCTGCACTTATCAACCGTAGCTTTTTGGTGAGTTGATCACACATACAGCTTGAAACAAAGGGCACGCAATGGCTAGTACAACCAAATGTGTCCATATGGTATCAAATTTGAATTTATATAATTTATCGTCTATATAACTTCTGCCCCCACCTCTAAAAGAATGAGTCTCTAACATTGTAAACATATGTCGTGTGTGTTTCTCACTAATCTAGGAGGCCATTTCGTGACTATTTCAATTTATTTGGTTGATTCTTAAAATTTTACTATAAGATGGAAGATTCCTGGATTATTAATGCCGGTTACTAGTTTACTACCACATTTAATTGCTGATAATTTTAGATTCATGATAAAATAATATAATAGCTTAAACTTTTAGTGAAACGGCTAGTATAACGATGGATAGCCGGTAGATATTGGTTGGAGAAAGATTGCTCGTGCTAGCGGGTGAGCCATATACACGTCATCCACCTCAAAAGTAGAGCAATCATAGCTAGAGAGATCAACATCCCATGTGTCCTAGATGACCTACAAATTCTTCCCTTCCCTTCATGTGTTCTTACTCAATCCATACACAGTGCCTTTAGACCAGACAAACAACAGTAGGGTTGCTGGGTCACCAACTTTTACATAATTGAGTTCACCCAATTCAAAAAAAAAAGAAAGAAAAGAAAACTTTGGTAACACACTAACTGAAAGCAAACACACATTTTCCATTGATATATCAGCAGTCAGCAGCAGCTCTGATTGGATAAGATATACAAGATGATATCAATCATAGTGAACTGATTGGAGCACACAGAAAATTAATTAAAGTCCAAATCCGATCTACCGACCAGCTGATTGAATTTGATCTGCTGCTGCATGCGATCTAAGCTAGCTGCTGGATTATCTAATTGTGGTTACCCTGGGTGTAGATGTAGTCGGTGTGCGCCATCAGCGTCCTTCTCATCAAGCATTCCTCTTCTTCTCCCTCTCCGGCGCCGCCGCACTGCTCTTCCACCGCCGCAAAGCTCGCTGCCTCCACCTCCACCTGCACACATATATATACATAGAGAAAGTATAACCTAATTGCCGTAGAATTCAATCGATTCTTCTATGGTGCGTGTGATCTCCACGAAGCCATATGAACCCTAATTTCTTGCATGCAGAAGTAGCTGCAGCAACGACGCCGCCATGGCCGGCCACGTACCTCGCCGTGTTGTTCTTGGCCTGATCCTGATGTCGCGGCCTCTTGAGCTGCATGGGAGAGGAAGAACAGGAGGAGAGACACCAGCAGTAGTAGAGCGGTGCACCGTGGAGGCGCCATGGCCGGGTAGCTAGCTACCTACTATCTTGCAGCTTGCTTCTTGTCCTGTTTTGGTTTGACAAAATGAGAGAGAGAGAGAGAGAGAGAGAGATGGAAGGAGAGGGTGGTGGTTGTGTGATGGGTTGGATTTATGGGGAGGCAGGGTGTTCGTTTGGAGGTGAGGGTGTTGGAAGGAAGAGGAAAAAAGACTAGTAGAGAGTCAGATAGAAGGTAGAATCGAGGAGCATAAATGTGTTGCTAGTTAAGTAGTTAGCTGATGACTAGCTTGCTGTTCCTGTGGGCTAGGATTCTTCAACGATTATTTCTTCCAACTGCTGCAGTTTGTGCTTGTGACCGCAGCTGAGATCGAAGGATTGTACTTGACGGGGAGATGAGTTTTGGCAATTGGTTGACAACATTAATAGAAGAGACGAAAAAGACGGAGCGTCAATTTATCACTGTACAAACAGTGCAAACAAAGATGACCTAACAGAGACTATGCTTGGCTGTGCTTCTGATCATAACACAAAACAATTTTGAACTTTAAAGTTTAATTCTAAGTATAATTTTAGGTTAATTAATTGAACGTGCTCAGGCGGGCACATATCTACAGAGACAGAGGTGGGATGAATGTGCGCCAAATTTACTTATATATATATATATATATATATCTTGGGCCGATTTTATCCAAATTTACGTGGGCCAAATTATAGATCGCCAGGCCTTAAGAGCCCCTGAATTTGGCAGGCCGACCACAGTATTCTTTCTCTGCGTGCGTGCCCACCGCAAAGCGGAGAGGTTGGTGAGATATTACGATGCTGCGGCTGCCACAAAAATGTTGGGACGGAGGAGCACACGCGCGCTACCACAAAAATGCCAAAAAACGTTGAACGACTGCAAGCCAAGTCAAACGCTTGCGTGGGCAAGGCGTTGCGACATGATGGTGATTACATGGAAAACATATGTATTCTCCCCAACTAACGACTTAGCAAATCCCGCCGAAGCTAGCTCGATCGTCAGGGGTAAAGAACGTTGCTAGCTCCGTCGATCAGCCGGCCTTCGGATCCAACGCCGCCGCCGCCGCCGGTCGTCAACGGCCGGCAAGCTTCGTACGTGCGTCCGTCGATCGCCGACGTGCCCGGTACGTACATAATCGGCCTGTTTTAATTTTCGATCACGTCTACTGCTCCCAAGTCCTAACCTACTAGAGTTATTTTTTTTAATAAAGGAACTAGAGCCATCTTCTGAAATCTACAATTTTCTTTACACGTTAGTTTAAGTTTACCTAGGGGATCGATTGAGTACCATGCACATAAAATAGAGTAAACTTCATGTAGCATGAGATTCTGCAGCCTTATAGTGACTATATATATAATTTGCTCGAATAAACCCTAGGTTTTCAAGCATAATGATTTATAGAACACTAGATTTATATAAATTTAATACTTACACATCTCATTTCGATATAAGGTCGTTTCAACTATATATATACTCGCGTTAGTAAGCTGGGAATACACATCTCTACCATCTTAATCTATTTTGTCCTAATATCTCAATATATCATCTACTATATACGCACCTCGATATTTACCCTCCCTAATATCTTCCATGGACCCAAAGGAATCAAACTCGTGTTCTCAAACAATCCAAATTTTAATCACATATTAAAATTGTATTTAAGAGGGTAAATTAAATGAACAATTAAGTACAATGTAAATTATTGTCAAACATCTTATTAGATTATCCAAATGGATCCACGGATGCATAAATACCGATGGTCCAAGCATTACACATTGCGTCATAATTAATAAACATTCATATTATACAAGCTAGCAAAAAAGTTTTATACACACTACTCCAAAAATTTCTACTTTTAGAATATTTATTGATCCCATAGAGTCCTCTTCCTCCTCCTCGTATTCTTCCCCTCCTCTCCTCTATGGAAGCCTTACTCTCTCTTCTTCGCCTTTGCCTCCTCTTCTCCTACTCACCTCTGCCACCTAGCCCCCTCTTCCTCTCCGCCATTGCTTCTTTCCTCCTCTCCTCTATGATGGCCTTGCCCCCTCCACTCCGCCTCCTCCCCCTTTCTTCATGCTTGTCTTCGTCGCCTAGCCCCCTCCTCCTCTCCGTCATCGCTCTCCTCCTCTCCATCGTCGCTCTCCTCCTATTCGCCTCTGCCCCTCCCCTCCTACTTGCCTTCACCACCTAGCCCCCTCCTCCTCTTCGCCACCACTCCCCTCCTCCTCTCCTCTGTGATGACCTTGTCCCCTCCTTTTTGCCTCCTCCCCCTTTCTTCTTGCTCGTCTTTGCCACCTGGCTCCCTTCTCCTCTCTATCACCGCTTTCCTCCTCTCCTCCACGGTGGCCTCACCCTCCTCCTCTCCACTTCCACCCCTCCTCTCCTATTCACCTTTGCCGCCTGGCTCCCTCCTCCTCTTCGCCACTGCTCCCCTCTTCCTCTCTATCACTGCGGCCTTGCCCTCTCGTCTCTCCCGTGGTTAGCTGGCGAATCCGATAGCGTAGACGGCAGTGGCTACCTAATCTAGCCATCACAACCCTGTTGACAACCTGACCACCCCTTCTCCTAGTTCGGCAGCTAGATCTAGCCCACTTGAGCTTAGTGATGGCTAGATCCGACTACCACGAGCTTGGGGTGGACAGCTCGACAACAACGACAACTCCCTCCTCTCTCTATGATGAAGTGGCTTAGAGAATGTCCAATCAATAGCAGCAGTAGCTTTCTCTCCCTTTCCGACATCTAGAGAAGATAAGGTTTGTGGGAGGACGTGAATCACCTCAGTTGGGATGCTTTCTTGTTAATGTTCTTAATTCTGTGATGTAATTTTGGATGTTCTTAATGTGTGATTTTGGATTGATATTTTTGAAATCTGAAAGTTGGATCGATGTACTTGATATGTAAATGTTGATTCTCTAATGTGCTACTCGGTTGGAGATGGGGGCAGGGTTGCTCGAAGTAATTGGCTCAATTTGAGTCGATTTATCGAGGAGCTCTTTTTTATTTATAATATTATTTAAAATCACATAAAATAATAGACTAAAAATCTCTTTAGACAGCTAATGGTTGAGCAGCCTGTCCTTTCTTTCCCCGCTACCAAAAAATACCACTCACGCCAGCCGCCTCCTACTGATTCCAACGCTGCTCCGTCAACGCTTTCCTTCTTTTTCCACATCTGTGACTCTTTCCGTTAGTTTTGAATTATGCAAACTTTACAAGACCAAAATATATATACCCTCGATCCCTGGACAGCATCGCTCCCATTCCCATAGGATCAGTGGTGGACACAGTATTTTTATGTTGAGTGTGCCCACACAGTTCTGATGGCCAGTCCAAAAACCTCAAGCACAAAATTACAATTAAGCGTTAATTATTCAAAGATACAGTACAAATAGTGAAATAGTTCAAATAAAGTCTTACATAACAAAACGATGAAATCTAAGTTGTGGCGCTTTTTCATTGCGTAGCAACACCCGAGCTTAATTTTTCATGTTTCTTTATTCGAACGAGCTTCATAGAATTGGTTTGCCCGTACTATTTCACAACTTCATGTCTTAGAGTTTCCCCAGCCCCATCAGAAATATGAATCCCTTCCTTCCCTGGACATGGCCTAGGTGACGTCGAAGAATCTGAAACTTTTTGTGCCTTGCTAAGGAAAGAAAGAATGTACATGCTTCTCATTATTTTTTTTTCTGTATATGATTAATTCAAGTTAATCACTGCCTAAAAATTACAAAATTATGCCATCACTTTTTTTAATTCTCATTGATTTTCCTCATTCGAGTTTTCAAAATTTCAATCAAAGTGAAAGGGACTGTTGATTTGCTCGTACCTGAACGGCTGGAGGGGCTGGAGCAGCTGACCTGGACAGTTGATTCGTAAAAATTGGTTGCTGCCTTGCTAGGCGACGCCGCCCCTTGCGCCCCGCCAGCAGACTTCGCTGTTGCCGCCGGTGGCACAGCCGCCAACAGATGAACAGAACATCGCCCGCCCGCTCCAACCCTATCGTACGTGGCTCCAGAAATTTTTATTTATATATTTTTTATTAAAATATTTATAAAAATATAATTTTGTTTGAAAAATTTATAGATGTATACTCCAATGCCCTCTGAGAGCTTTTTTTTACATCCCACAAGAGAGTGAAATCCTATGTGACAAATATCCATTAGCACCATTTGTCATCCTAGTAAGAATATATTTTTTTCAATAGCATTGCTGTGTATGACAAGTGAGGGAGGAGGTGGCTTGCCATTTTTACGGGTGGGTACTTACAACCTCTTGTTGGGTATATTTATCCTTCACGGTTGTCTGTAAAATTGTCAGAGTGGGGAGAGGGGCTTAACAAGTTTTTAAGAACCCCTTAATATTCTTTATTAGAGCGTTTTGATACCTACTATACAAATATCGAAAAGGAAAAATAATTAATATATTTTTATTTAGATATCTAAATTAAACTCAGAGTTAATATAAAAAAATATTATAGCATTAAATAGAGAGTCAGAAGATTAATAGATTCACACACACATGTTATTTAGATAATAGTGACAAAAATATTATATAGTTACTAAAAGATTTACATATTACGAACATTATATAAACACAATATAAATAATATAATGGATAACATAGTATATACACCTATTTAAAACTTATGGATATCATCATCTATTATCCACTTGTAGTTAACCGTTACTAGAAGAGACGACTCTTCACTTGTACTCTAATTTATCCTATATTGATTGTTCAATTGTTTTCAGGATGTATGTTATAGAGTTGTACGGTGATTTTTTTATATTTATACGTTTGAATTCGTATATTTGATGGTTCTTGTGGAGAAAAAGTGCATATATAACTATTATAATCACGATGATAACAAAATTAAAACAAATTAGAGAGACGTATAGTGAACTAACAATAAAATCGTCATCAAGAATATTTAGACAAACAAAATACCTTCTATAAAAAGTATATTGTTACTTATTGACTTCGCCACCTAGCAACAATCACCGCAAGCATATTTAGAACGCTTCCGCCATAGAGGTAGTACAAGAGGTTGCAACCTTCAATTTGATCGTTCAGCTCACCGACATCGTTTGTACTCATCCTTCCTTATTATGTATTGTTCGTTTGATTCTGAGGGGGGGAAACAACAGCCCTCAGAGAACCAACAGTTAGGGTCAAATACGGATTTTCTATATCAACCAACTGAATAAAGTTGTACATACTTCCATGAATTTGATAAAGAAAATATTAGTTTGAAGAAATTATTGCAGTAAGAAATAATTGAAAAAATAGGTGCATACAATTTATACCTCATTAGAATAGTTTGGGTATTATAAGAATCTCCTCCTACAAGCGTTGGGTCCCAAGATGTCATAAGCTAGTATTGATCATTACATATACAGAACGGACGGCCACACCAAGATAAAATTAGCCAAACCAAAGGTATAATGATTTTCTAGTAGTAACGCTGAGTTTCTTACATAATTCATGCATCTAAATTATTTTTTCTACATACTCCTAAATTTTCTTTACAATCAAATCTCTAAATTAAAATAGATTTATTTAAAATATCTTTACTTTTTAACATTTGTATGATAGAAACAAAAATACCCTAACAAACGATGTCTAGAGGGCTGCCTGGAAAATTTGTCAGGCCCCTCCCCTCCCACGGGTGGGCTTGACAATTTTGCAAGTGATACCTTGGGAGGAAACATTCTCCTAACTAGAGGGCTATAAGGGGGACATAAAAAAAACAATAGGCCGCCTCCTCCTTCACGCTCCCTGCATGGCATTTTGTAGCCAGCCCCATGCCAAGAGAAAGAAATGACCTTGGATAGGGTGGCAAGGAGGTCGCTTGTAAATTTTCTAGCTTTCATCGCCTCATCGTTAATATGTACTAACGGGTGTTTATCACATCAGATTTCACGTTCTTTGGTGGGATGTTTTTTTTAAAAAAAAAACTCTCTCAGAAGGCGTTGGAAGTATAGATATATAAAATTTTCAAATAAAAATATATTTTTATAAATATTTTAATAAAAATATAGATAAAAAAATTTTGTGACTCCATAATCACGGGTAGCCAACTCTACTGGCAAAGGCCCAACATACACATCATTTGGTGGGCTATGTGGAGGGAATGAGCTTTTGGGCCTTATTCTTCGTTAAGTGAGGCACCCATGCATGTTTTAAAGTGTAGATGGGCCTAAGCTTATCAACGCACGGAAAACAAGATATGCTTCTAGTGTATGATTAAATATTAACCATTAGAAACTTGAAAAACGGATTTGAGTCCTAACACTTTCTTCAAGTTAATTGTACATGGCAAAGGCTCTACAAACACAAGACCACCCTTCCTGTAAATATAGGAGGGCCAAGACTGATTGAAATAATCATCAATTAATTGTCAAAATCTATTTACTTCTATCTTTTTGCTTATCACTTGCCCTATGGCATTTCAACCCCGTGAATTTCACCATCTCTTGTCCCTACGGCATTAGAGAATGTCCTAGCTGGCTTGCTGAGCTTAGGACAAACCAACACGTGTTAACCTTGATGGGGTCTCTCCTGGCTGATCATTCAATAATATCTACTCCCTTACGGTGACATGTCTCCGGGGTCGCTGCGGGTTACGCACAAGGTGCTCATGTGTGTCTTAGTGTGATTTGTGGACGACACACTTTTTGGTGACTTTGTTGGGAAACTATTTTGGTTGCAACAGTCGAAACTCTACTTCTCCAACATGTGCTCCCACACTAAGATTGATCAAAACAACCCAATGGCAAAGGAATATGGAGAGTTGCCTAAAGTTGATGACCAGGAGTTTGAAGCTCATGTTGAAGATCTACTATGAAAGATATCTTCATCTTACCAGAAGATGAGGCATGGTGTAATCAAGCAAAAGGAATTTGCATTACATGACGATGACAGATCAAAGCTAACAACCAATTCTAGCAATGCTCCTGTTACTTGTTACTGCATTTGAAATTGCTCAATAGTATATGGTGCTATGACTACTGGTGTAAATAATTGATTTACATCCTTTACTTCTACGCTTGAGGAAACCTTAGATACTTGCAGGCTTGAATTAGAGAATCTGCTAAGTATTCAATTGGTATAGACACTAGACTAAAAAGTTTTGGCATAAGAAAATAAAGCCGAAGAAACCAAGATCTCACTTAAGTCTAATCATCCCCATAAAAATAAAAAATATAGTTAATGAAGTCATAGCTTCGGACAATAAGACAATTGATCTGTATATAACCAAAAGGGATTGAACCTCTAATTCTAAACCATTCGCTTGCTCTATCCTTATTCCTAAGAATAAGTATGATGAAACAAAAATTGCATTTGATATAAACAAATACGATAGGATCTTTGACTATTTATTAGAAAGCAAGTGAATCAAATTGATGCAATACCACGTCATATTGCCGCTTGTGGAGTTAAAGCGGCAAGCATATATTAAGTGGCACAACTCATATTCTCATGCCACCAATGATAACAATATACTTAGAAGACAAATTCAATCAACCATTGATGAAAGATGATTGGTGCTTGCAGGTAAACAAATAGGTGAGTTATCTTTTCCTATAAACATCATTAAGTTTCAAGAGAAAAAGAACACTGAAGGCAAGCAAAAGATCACATATCGAAGATGTCAATGCTTAGGGGCAAACCGACAAGCTAAAAGTCTTGAGAGATGATAAAAGAAGGGCCTAATGGCCAAGGAGATCGAGTTCGCCTGCTAAGAAAGGTGGGAAACAAGCAAGAGCATATTTTTTGCAATATTTTTCTTCTTCGTGGTTTTACCCTTGGTATGCGGCATGGAGCTTCAATGGTACATGGATGATACCTATTTACATGCAATGGTGAAGACAAAACAATCTATCACAAAAGAATTGACGTAAAAAGGTGGTGAGACAAGAGTGGAGACCAAAACAGAATACAATAACATATGAAGAAGATGTCTTTCTAAGTAAAATTATTGCATTAACACTATACATATAGCCTTAGAGGTGTTCATGGTAGATATTGATGGATATCATCCTTAGTTGATCACATGCTTAGTGTTTTTTGGCTCACAAATTTACCAAAAAGGCAAGGGGCATGTATTGACACCAAAATATGTATGGATATGATAATTTAAATATTATGGGTAGGAGTAGTTAGGGAAGTGATGATTAATGATGGTAAGTTAGGGTCCTCTTCATAGGGTATATGTATATAAAAACTAATCACCCCTCATTCATATCAAGCAACTGTATAAATTAAATCATGGATCCGTCTCAAGACAGGGCTAGGCCTAGTACCATATTACTTTTGTTACACTCCAATTGATACGTAGCAGTTCGATGGACGATAATGTAAAACTCATCGTATGCAAATAAAGTGTATTCTAGGTACACATATTAGCGATGTAGTGTGGGGGCCTCTAGGGCCAAGTGGAGTGTAGTAATGGAAATGAGAGTAAAAAGTCATGTACTCTAAGAATCCTAGCAATTGAATGGAGTGCAAAAGATATAAAACTCAAAATAACTATGGGTACATTGGTAGAAACTGACAAATTGCTAAATTAAATTATGATTCATGCATATTTCTTAGAGTAGAGGCTACGAGAAATTCTTATTAACTCTATCCAATGTTATGAGTGTAAATTAGTTTTATAATCACCTTTTGTAAAAACCTATTTTACAAAATAGACTTAGACTTGATAATGAATTATGAATGATAAAGGTGTAGGATATATGGTAAAGAATATAGATCATCAGCTTAACAATCATATATTGTTGACTTTCTGAGTAGAGTAGAGTTCTCACCCTTGCTATAACCCTCTACACATGCTCCATACATTGCAAGTAAAAGATGGTGTAAAGATGGCCTTAAGACAGGTAGTTTTTAGTTGTTTCTCTGCCACAATATCCAATGTGGGCTATTATTTGACAGACTAGCAATCTCCAACATATGATGCCATTGAATTTTTAGACATAATGTTTAACCATTCATCTTATTCAAAAAAAAACAATGTAAATATCATTTATTTGATGTGCCTTGGATTATTTTAAAAGTGTTTGAGGACTTGTTTTAAGCTTATTTACCGAATTATTGAAATAGATTATTTGATTTATGCTTTCACATTTTCTCAAAAAAAAACCTTTCCTGTATCCTATTGCTTAAACCACTTGTTTTAAATTTATTATATATTTAATTTATTCCTATAATCAAATCAATAGTCCACATCAATAATCTATTCAATAATCTAAATCATACAATTCCTAAGCATGGCATTTTTTTTTGCATACCTGTTCTAAATTTTTAAATAAAATGAATAGTTAAACATCGTGTTCGAAATTAAATCCAACAGCTTTATATTTTTTTAAAAAAGAGGGAGTATTTGTCAAATGATAATCTACTAGCTAGCACTTTAACTTCAGTGTTAAATATATGGGCGTCACATTCTATTTATTAAAAGATTGGAGGAAATTAATTAAACTACATGGTGCATTATATTATAATGGTCTTTGATAAATTTATAGTACTATTATTTTTGTAGAGATGGCGTCAACATTTTCTTTGAATCGTGGAATATAACATTGTTGGAGAGTTTTTTGAGCTTCTAGATAAACTTATAACTATGAATCTTATCCAAGGGCAAAGCAAGATAATGAAGATAGTCCACGACAATAATAATATTCGAATTTTCATGGAAGATGATATTTAAAGAATTACAAACAACTATATAACTCCCATTGGAAATGGTGGATTTGGAGAAGTATTTAGTGGTGGCCTTGATGATGAAGGTGGTGAAGTTGGTGAAGAGATATATCCGCAAAGAGTTCATGGAAGAGGTAAACATCCATGCTCAAATCAAGTGAAGCTTATAGGCTTTCTGTAAAGAAGAAACCAATCTGATGATTGTAACTAAGTTTATCTTGAAAGGGAACCTTAAATATGCACTCACAAAAACCGTGATATTTCGATCCCTCTAAGTACATGCTTAGGTATTGCTATAGGGTGTGCAAAAGCGTTATGCTACATGCATTCGATGCATTTATCAAGTGGCAGCCTTATTTGTCATGGTGGTATTAAGCCTGCCAATATTCTTCTAGGTGCCAATTATACACCAAAAGTTTCAGATTTTGGATTTTGGAATCTCAAAGTCTCTTTTTGGAGGCATCACTCGATATAACATGACTGTTAAAAGGAAGTATAGATTATACGGATCCTATATATGGTATAGATGGTCGTCTTACCCCAAAGAGTGATGTCGAATGATGTTTATAGCTTTGGAGTTGTTCTATTAGAACTCATAGCTCGAAAAGGGGTAAAACAGGATGGCATTAACTTAATTTTATCTTTTGGTCAAGCTTGTGCAGAGGGAAGATGATTGAAGGAATTGTTGGTTGCAGGAATAACAGATGAATGCAATGTGAATGTTGTTGAACAAATAGCAAAATTGGCAACTAAATGCTTGACATTGGACACTAAAAACCGCCCTAAAATGGATGGTGTGGCTCAACGCCTTTGGATCCTTAAAGCTCAAAAGGAGGGACAGGAAAAGGCACCTTCGAGATTCTCTTCTTTGCGAATGTTTAATGCATTGATAGAAGGCTACAGGCAAGCCACAAGCATTTTCAGCTCTAGTTACAATAGGTGGAATAGCATTTCGAGAATAAAATCTGAGATGGAAAAACAACTTGGCAATTTTAGAAATTTCAAAAAGGAGGATATATTGGAAGTCATGGAACACTGCAGATCACCTCTTGGTGATAGAGGCAGGTACTATAAAGGAACACTAGAGGACAATATGTTGGTGGTAGTGAAAAGAAGCCTTTTGAGTGAAGATGTCTTCATGGTTTTTTATGAAGCATCCATTCTGTCCCAAATCATGCACGAGGGCATCGTAAAACTTTTGGGGTATTGCTTCGATGCTGATCAACCCAGCTAGTATATGAGTATGCTGATAGAGGGAGTTTCTACGACATTGTGAACAGCCCACAAGATTTCCCACTACGGTCACGCTTGAAGATCGCTGGTAAGACTGCAGAAGCGTTAGATTACCTTCACTCATCAGCATTCTGTGTCATCGCGCATGGTGATCGTAGGTCAACCAACATACTCCTAGACAAAAACTTAGGGCCAAAGATCACAGGTTTCACATCATCTAGGAGGCTTACCAAGGGCAATTTATCTTTTGATAAAGTTGGCAAGTACTGTGATCTTCCGCCAAAAAAATTTAACAAGGGATGATCTGAGCTACATGGACCCAAAATTTCTGCACCCTGATCTCGTGACAACTGAAAGTGATGTGTATGGTTTCGGTATTATTTGCTAGAACACATCAGCAGGAAGAAACTTGCATATGAGGACAAGACACGCCGTCCCGTTCGCCTCATCCTTGAATTCATCAAAGCTTATGAGAAAAGAAAGTGGGAATGCAATGTTTGATAAAATGGTTAGATCTAAAAAAGATATCGCGGTTCTTGAAGAGATCAGGAGGTTGGCAGTGAAGTGCCTCAGCATGGAAATAAGGCTGACAATGAAGCAAGTGGCTCAAGAGCTTGAGGCGATTAGGAGAGCTTGGAAACAGCATGCCCCAGATGGCCATGGCTGCAGAGATTGCTGGCATCTATGAAGAAAAAGAAAGGCCGATTGGAACGCGCGTGCTGTTGCACACGCTATCCTGGCCTAGCTCTCGGTTTGAGATTGGTGCGCACATTTGTATTGCAGTAGTACGAGTATTTGCTAATTTTTCCTGTATCTCATGTATTTTTCCTCGATAGAGCCTACCTTCTTGATTGTTGTGCTGCTTGGATCGTTTTCTTAAATTTGATTTATTTGTTGGTATAATAATGATATCCCGAAAAGAATATACTACATTTCTCTAAAGATCTAGAAATTAACATATTAATTAAAGAAAAAGAAAAAATATTAAACGTAAGTCTAGATTTTAACATGCAGATCGGTTGGATATATAATAAGTACAGAAAAACTAATACACAAATCCTATTCAGACTTTACTAAAAAAAATACTAGAGATTATGATTTTATAAATACACCAGATTTTCACGAGTAATAGTGGGCTGCAATGGAATTTCTTTCGATTGATTTTATAGCATACAAAGATTATGATTTTATAAATACACCATTATTTTTCCTAAGTTTTGCTTTTTTTCATCATTATTCCTTCTCACCACCTTCTCAAGCAGATCAGCATGTGGGCCTAGTGGATATCGACGAGCTTGACGATGTAGAAGTAGCCAACGACAACATCAATGAGATTGAGAAGACAACGTCCACACACAAGCTTGAGGATGTAACTACTATAGATGAGTTTCGACCGCAAGATTAAGAGCATGGCTGCTACGACAAGTTCAAGGACAACAGCAGGAACAAATGCGCAACGGTGCTCAAAGGTGCAATGGTCATGGATGAGCTCAAGGGCATGATAACCGTGGGTGAGCCTGAGAATATATATATAGCTTGACATGTCTACAAGTACGCTGTACCATACCATAGTGCACACACATATACAAGTATTTGAACCCGGTATACATGATTTCTCCGAGTAAAAAAAGTTGAAGGGAAAATACATGTACACGTGCACACATATAGGTTGTACACTTTTCTTCACGCAACGAAAAATATACATTTAAAATGCTATCTGAATACATTTAAAATCCCCAGTCGTATACACATGCATTCAAAAGACAACAACACATATTTTCTCACAAGAAAAAAATGCTACCGTAATACATTCGAGACACGCGCGCAATTCGTCAATTCAATCCTCAATTTCTCATTCATTGATTCGTTCTCGTGGAAACGATGGCGATGCATACCAATATATGCTTATCCATAACAGAGCTTCTTGCAGGACAGTGCTGCTCATTAATTTGACAGGCCAGCCGGATGCACCTCGCCGCCGGTACTAGCTTACCCCTGCTCTTATTCTCTCAATTGAGTTTGTCAAACCATTTCATGGGAATATTTTTTTACTGGAGTTTGTTCTTTTGTGTTTTTGTCTTTATTCTCTTTGCAATTTTTGAGACTTTCCACAGAGCATCTCGAGACTTAGAGAATGTTATGGGGCTTTGATTTTTTTTAATACGCATTTTACGCACTACCTAAATATTTTTATCATGTTGATCCAGACAAAGAGTACAACAAATATATGGTTGCGCGTGTAATTCTTGTTAAAAAAATCTTAGGTGAAATACAATTACGCTCACACTTAGTCTGTTGCAGGAACCAGGATACTAGAACACAGTGAAAACGTTGACATACGTGCATAATAACACGATCTTGATCAGGCCATTAATAAGTGATGTGGGGTGTTTAGTCCTAAATTCGATAGAGATCTGACATCCACATCGTACGGACAGGCTACATGACCATGATTCCGGCTTGACAGGTAAACCTCATCAGATCATTATGTGAGCTCTTCTACATTTTTTTCCAAGTGTTAAGACATTCAACAAGCTACTTTTTTAGGACAAACAAGATTTTAATCGGATTGTGAGTTCCATCCTGTCATTATATAGAATGGAATTTTCAGTGGCTGAACTTAAAGCCATAGATCCCACCCAAGGCTACGACAACGCAAGATGGAGAGTAAATTATAATATTAGGAGTTTCACGGAGGATGATATCAAAAAAATCACTAGCAACCATAGCATTCCCATTGGAAAAGGTGCATTTCGAGAAGTACTTAGAGGGGTTCTTGATGATGTAGTTGTGGTGAATAGATATACCCATGGTGATTTAAGAGAAGGGTTCGTGCAAAAGGTAAGAACCCATGCTTAAATCAGTCATAAGAATGTCGTGAAGCTTATAGGCTAATGTATTGGAGAGACCACACTGATGGTAGCAACTGAGTATATCTCGAATGGTAACCTTGAAGATGCACTTCATAACAGTGATATTTTCATCACTTTGGATATACGCCTGGAAATTACTATAGGGTGTGCAGAAGCATTGGGTACATACATTCGATGCATTTATTAAGCCTGCAAGTATTCTTCTAGATGATAACCTTTCAGCAAAAGTTTCAGACTTGGGATGTGCTTTTGTGCTCTTCAAAGAAAAAACTGCACAATTTTTGAAGAAAATTAGAGGCCCAGATTAGAAGGTACTAAACGTTTTTAATCAAGGGCAAAATTTTCTTGGGAGAAGATTGCCACCGCCCCTGCCTCCCTTTCTCCCAGAGAAGGAGACCTGTCGTTCTTCTCCGCCTCCGGCGCCATCGCTCGACCATCTCGTGAAAAGAAGCCGCGGCGCTGCCCTCGAACAAAGCTGTTGTGGTCGCCAACGTCTACCCAGATCCCCTCGACGAAGCTGCTTCCTGGAGCCGGATCCCCGTACTCAGCAGATCGGTCCTTTAATTTGGCTAGCACAAGATCGATCTAGACTGGGAGTTCGTGCTCCAGGCGCACACTGATACATTTCCTTCCCTCTCGTCTTATCTATTTGCCTTGGGAATAACTTGACTTGATTTGGTTGCTTTAATGGCAGGACGATTGAGTAATTCGGTCACATTGGTTCTTTCGAATGCTTTCTTTTGACATAGCGGCATCAATCAAGTTCTCCCAGGTTTGATGCAGAGGCTACGGAGAAAAGAACCAGGAAGGGAGCTGAATAGCAGTTTAGGAGGAGAGAAGAGAAAAGTAAATAACAACGAAAAGTGAACGAACGCATCGATCCTTTCTTGCTCGATCCCATGTTGCAGTCCCAACAAATTGCCGTTGATTAACTTTTAAATGCATTTGTTGGCGAGAATGATTGCAGCTTGGAATGTATCTTCTGCCTTTAGTTGTTTGTTTGATGAACGACTAGTGCTTGTGATGCGATGAGTGTTTTTCAGTTTGTGACGGAGGCTAGCAGGCAAGGCTGCCGGCGAGCTTTTGTGTGGCTCCGGACTAAAAGGATCGGAGATTAACTCCCTCAAGGACGAAATTGCCCTTTCTACGTGAAGTTTAGACTATTAAGTCTCTTATAATCTGTGTCCCTCAGTGTAGTTTTTCTTTAAAGAGCGTAAAAGCATGTTGAATAGTTGTTTATTAATTATAGAAGGATAAGAGACCTAATTTATGTGTGAGGAACCTTTTTACTTGGCTGACTTTTAGATAAGAAGTTATTTATGATAGTCTGACTGGTTTAATATTTTTGTCCAATAGACACTACATATTTTCATATTTTTGTCCAATAGACACTACAGACACAAGAGTACGAGGCATTAAGAAATCGTGGGTGCCTGTGAGGCTTATATACCAAATGGACCATTGATATACAGTGAACGGACAAGAAACACCAATATATAAAAGAGACGATTATTAAATAGTCTTATATTAGCTGTGTAAATTGAGAGATTATTGAATACTTTCATATTGTTTATGAACAAGAGACCTAGGAGTTTCTCATCTCATTGGCTAGCTTTTTAGAGTGAGAACGGCTCTTTAAAATCCTACAAAGCACATCTCTTTGGACTTTGGAATCTCAAAGTCTCAAGGCTGTATGATTGAAAAATAAGAATTAAGCTGAGGGAGTGAATAATAAGATTACAATCTTTTTATATAGAATAAAAATAAATCTCTAACCTAGATAAAATTGCGATGCACTATCGTATACCGCCGATCTGATTGACTACTTATCACCAGTCTGATTAATGTGTTGCCAATGATCTGACTAACTTGATGCTTGTTCCATCTGCCGCCTTGCCACCGATTTAACCATCTATGAATAAAGAATATAACTCGACGAAAGTAGATCAACTTTATTGTATTAAGATGCGTTTATAAAGTGCATACAAAGAACTCTTTATTTTTAAAACTAAATCATAAATTTTCTCTTTAAAGTTATACTCTAGTGTCTCAACCCCTCATCTATTTATACCTAAAAATTTATTATAAAGTAGAAGTATAACTTCTATTTCTATTTTCAATATGAATTAACCCCTCAATATCCAAAACATATTACAATTTTCTAAATTAATTTCTTTTTCTTTCTAAAAACCGCAGCCACAGCTAGCCACAGAGAATCCAAAGTAGACTTCTCTCACGCGGGCCAATCCCATAACGGCATGTCGCTCTCGTATGATTCCTTTGTTGCTACTTCCTTACTTGCTTTTGCTGCATGGGTTGTTGCTTGATGCTGCATCCTAGGTCGGCTAGCCACCGAGACGACATGCCTCCCGATCAGCTAGGCCACCAGCCAACCACCTAGTTGCACACATATATCCATGCTTTCTGTAGCACCATACACTCCTCTCCAGTTTTCTTCATGATTTATTCGGTGCTTGCACATATAACTTATAAAAACTGTTATAAACAACTTTCTACACAGTGTCCATCCGACATATACTACCTTATCTCTAATCTTATCACTCGGTATCTTTGATAGTTTTAGACCTTAACTCCTCCCTAAGTTTAGTGCCGATTTCACCATTGATCGAGGCCAACCTTAAGCCCTCCTGACTCTAATACTACCTGATTACATGACATTCCAATCATGCTAGTCACTCGCTCCTTTCTGAGTGTAGTCTCAGTCCTAACAATTGACCAAGTTTGATCTCAAATTATTTATATATAAATAAACTAACCGTTTTTAACCACACATATTGTAAATTAACCCATATTAGTCACATACACTCACACCAACACCTCAGATATTTTCAAACTATTTTTTTAAATAAATTATTTGCATATAATAAACAGGGAGATAAACGGGTCTACCACTTAGTAAACAAGGATATAATGAAGTCTAAACATGAATCAATATTATTACAACTAAGATCAAATTAGTACTAAATATTCATGATTTTAATAATTTATAATGTTCCACTAATACATGGTTTGAATAAAATAAAATAAGAGAAATTTTCAACAAATTTTGATAATTTTACTCAAATTGAACATTTATAGCATAAAAAAACTCTCAATTATTCTAGGTACATTATTGTCTCGATTATTGTTTTTAAGCATTTGATACCTATTATTTTTGTCAATGCAAATACGTCCTTGTGGTGAATAATCTTGCTAAGTATTCGATATCCATTTTTACATCTCATAAAATAAATATAACCAAGTTTATTTTATTTACACTTGCAATATGTAAGGAGCATTTAAGGAATAAAAAATCCAATAATTATACATGCAAACATAAATCACCCAAACTAGCAGTATGATTAACATTAATTTTTTTTAATATTAAGTGGCATGTATCATACCACTCAAAAGATAAAGACTAAAACACATACAAGCTATACTAGTTATCAATAAACCTCACTTATATTGCTAGCAAGCATAATAATATATTAGAAGTATAAATCAAAACTTTTTTCTCTTTTTTTTTCTTTTTCAGATTTAGATCATTATATGAATATAAACGTGAATAAACACCACCTCAAATCAACCACTGATTCTCTCCGAAAAGAAGCAAAATAAGAAGAACCAAATATTTTTAAAAATACCACAAATTTCTAATGGTATTCATCAAGTTAAAGTACTTCCAAAAGTTGACATGTTAGCAAAACTACTACTTTCCATAACTAGCAAGAAAAGCTAATAATAAAAAGCATAGAGTAATATGCCCATTAAAGAGTAAAATGATGATAAAGCAACTGTCATCTCCACGGTGTAACGTACATGGGTAGTATGCCACCAATCCACCTACGCAAAAGAACATGTCAAGCCTTTGTGTTGAGGTTAAAAATAAAAAATTTATATAACTGAATCAGTAGACAAAGCGTGTATATATATATGTATGCATAAATAGAATCAGTAACAGACTTCCTAGATTCTTATCTTGAATTAAAGAAATATATAATATTAAACCAGTGCCAGTTTAGGTGATTTATGCTTACATGTATATTTATTGGGTTTTTTTATTTCTCAAATACTCCTTAAATATTACAAGTACAAACAAAATAAACGTGTTTATATTTCCTTTACTAGAGGTAAAATGGATACCGAATCCATTTTTACTCAATATACATTAAATGTTAAGGGAAGGAAAGATTATATGGATCCATTAGAGTGGTCATGTTACCCCGAAGATAAGATTGATGTCTATACTTTGGAGTTGTTATGTTGGAACTTATAGCTCGAATAAGGGTAAAAGAAAAAGGGCGATTAACTTAATTTCAGCTTTCAGTCAAGCTTGTGTAAAGGGAAAAGGATTTAGGGAACTGTTTGATGCAGAAATTGCAAATGAATACAACATAACGATTCTTGAAGAAATAGCAAGGTTGGCAACTAAATGCTTGACATTGGATATTGAAAAACAACCACCCATGACCCATGGATGATTTGGCTGAACGCCTTCGGAGTAAGATGCTTAAAGATCAGAAGGATGGACCGAAAAAATACCTTGGAGATTCTCTTCTAGAATACAGAATGCATTGAAGAAAGGCTACAAGCAAAGCACAAACATTTTCAGCTCTAGTTCAATGGTGAACCGTAGAAAGCAGAATTCCGTCATTTACAAAAGTAAAGCTAACAATTCTGAGATATTAAAGGAACTAGGCGAGGTTAGAATTTTTACAAAGGATGATCTAAGTGAAGTCACAGAGAACTACTCATATCTCCTTGGTAAAGGTACATTTTGTGATGTCTACAAAGTAAAGTTAGAGGATAGAGTAATACGTTGGTGACAGTAAAAACATTTAAGAATATCATTGGCGCGGAGTTCATGAAAGACAGTATTTCACCGAACTGATCATCCTATCTCAAATTGTTCGCAAGGGCATCATAAAACTTTTGGGCAGTTGCTTCGATGCTGATAATCCTATTCTCATATTTGAGTACGCTGCTAAAGGGAGCCTCAATGGCATTTCTGTACTCTAAAGAAAATTTCCCACTAGAGTTACGTCTGAAGATCGCAGTTTAAGACTGCAGAAGAGTTAGAATACCTTAACTCAACATTTTGTGTCATCCGACATGGTAATGTTAAGCCACCCAGTATACTTCTCGACAACAATTTAATGCCAAAGGTTGGGAGTTTTACATTACCAAGGATGCTTAACGTGGAAAATGAAAACACTCCATTTATAGCGTGTAGAAATTACGCCGACCCAATTTTGTTGAAGACTGGGGTTCCATTATTTCTAACTGTGAAAAGTGATGTGTATAGCTTTGGTATTATTCTCTTGGAACTTATTAGCAGGAAGAAACAAGTATATTTCGAGAATAGTCACATCATCTCTGAATTCATCAAAGCTTATGAAACAGACAAAAGTGGGAAGACAATGTTTGGTGAAAGTATCACAGCTGAAGAAGATATGGCTGTCCTTCAAGAGATCGGGAGGCTGGCACTGGACTACTGGGGTGAGTCAGCATGGAAATCGATGAAAGTGTTAAACAGACCATTGAACTGGACTTCGACCCCCTTATAAACGCTCGGAGGATTTATAGTCACTGTACATATTCTACATGGTATCATAGTCTAACGTGTCTACGGACACGAATCTCTGCCTCCTAAATACGAACATATTCTCTTCGTGTCCGGCCACTCCTTGTCTTTTTCGCGTCCACCCCACTCCTTGGCCTCCACGAGTCTATGGACGTGAATCTTCTCTTCACGGACATGAATCCTCGCACGTCCGTGACCCAACCACTCTCTGACCCACCCACTCTGTCCTCACCTACTCCGCTGCCTACTTCCCATCGGCCAACCACTCCTCATCAGCTGGCCACTTCTCACCTACTCCGCTGCCTACTTCCCATCGGTCAACCACTCCTCATCGGCTGGCCACTCCTCACCTACTCCGCTGCCTACTCCCCATCGGCCAACCACTCCTCATCGGCTGGCCGACCCACTTTCCATCGGTTTCTCACATTCTTGATTGGTCGATCCGTCCTCTCATCGGTTTCCCCCTCCCATCGGCTTCTTTCTCCCATCGGCTCTTTGCTCCCGTTCTCCCATCATGGCCACCGAGTCCGTTCTCAGCTCCGGCACTCTCCCAGTCGCCGAATCTGCTCCGGCCCTCGGTGCCTCAGACCACACCTCGGACACCACCTCGCCGATCTTCTCCCCTCCCTACGCTGCTGTGAACGTGAAATCTCACGTTCCTATCTCCCTTGACCTTAACGCCAATTATTTCAAGTAGGTTTTCTTCTTTAAACCACTATGTGGAAAATTCGGCCTCCGGTCCTATATTGATGGCTCCGCTCCACCTCGCCCCGATAATCCTCAGTGGGACATCGTCGAGTGCTGCGTGCGCAGCTGGCTGCTCGGCTCGGTCGACGACTCTGTCCTCGACCTTGCCATGGACGATACCGACCCCACCGCCCGAGACCTCTGGGTGGCCATCGAGCGGCCTGGCCAACAAACAGCCTCGCACCATCTTCCTCCTCAACGAGTTTCACTTCATGGTACAAGGCGACTCATCTGTCTCCTCGTACTATCAGCACCTCAAAGTCAAGGCTGCTGCTCTTCGGGACGTCGACCATCCTGTGGTTGACGCCCCCACCCTGTGGCCGATCTAATTCATCGTTTTCCTCTTGTCTACAGTCATCGACTCGGAGCCGATGACGCCCCCACCCGACCAGTTCTTCTCATTACTCCCGCACCCCCATCGGCTCCAGTTCCCTCCACCTCTCACATGGTCACCTGCTCCTAGACCGGGTCTCTCCGCCCCACTCCGCGCTACAGTCTCTCCGCCGTCCACAGCTCTATCTCGCCCATCCCAGCGACTTCTCACTCAGCCCTGGCCGACCCTCAGTGGCACGCGGCCATAGCCGACGAGTACAAGGCCCTAATGGACAACGAGACCTGACGCCTCGTTCCCCAACCTCCTGGCGCCAACATTGTGACCGGTAAGTGGATTTTTAAACACAAATTCTACGCCGATGGCTCCCTTGCCCGTCACAAGGCTCGCTGGGTAGTTCGAGGTTTCTCCCAACGACCCGGTGTCGACTACGATGAGACCTTCAGTCCCGTTGTCAAACCCGCCACCATCCGAGTCGTCCTCACCTTGGCTGCCTCTCGTTCCTGGCCGATCCATCAACTAGACGTGAAAAACGCCTTTCTTCATGGCCACCTGACGGAAACAGTCTACTGCCAGCAGCCCCTAGGCTTCGTTGACCCTTCTCGTCTCGATAACGTCTGTCTCCTTCAACGCTCTCTCTACGGCCTCAAACAAGCCCTTCTGTCTGGTACTAGCGCTTTGCTGCCTATCTTCGGCACATCGGCTTCATGGCCTCTGCGTCCGATAGTTCCCTGTTCACTTTCCATATCGGCTCTGCCACTGCCTATCTACTTCTCTGTGTCGATAACATTGTCCTCACAGCGTCTTCAACATCTCTCCTCGACCAAATCATGGTCCAACTCCACTCTGAGTTCGCCATGACCGATCTTGGTCCTCTCCACCATTTCCTTGGCATCTTCGTAACCCGTTCCATCCACGGGCTCTTTCTTTCCCAACGCCAGTACGCCATCGACCTCCTCCAGCGTACGGGCATGGCCGACTGTCACCCCACGGCCACCCCAGTCGACACTCGAGCCAAACTCTCCGTCGCCGATGGCGCCCTTATTACCGATCCCTCTCACTATCGGAGTCTTATCGGGGCTCTCCAATACCTCACACTCACCCGACCCGACCTCACGTACGCTGTCCAGCAAGTGCCTCTTCATGCACGCTCCGCGCGAATCTCATCTCGCGCTGCTCATGCGCATCCTACGCTACGTGAAGGACACCCTCTCCAGCGGGCTGCATCTCAGCTCCAACCCCATCGACTCCCTCACCGCGTACTCCAACGCGGACTGGGCAGGCTGCCCCGACTCTTGACGCTCTATGTCCGGTTACTGCGTTTACCTCAGTGACACTCTCGCATCCTGGTCCTCAAAACGCCAGACTACAGTGTCTCGCTTCAGCGCTGAAGCCGAGTACCACACCGTCGCCAACGCCGTCGCCGAGTGCTGCTGGCTTCGCCAGCTTCTCCAGGAGCTTCGTGTACCCCTCTCCACCGTGACCGTCGTCTACTGCGACAATGTCAGTGTCATCTACATGACCGCCAACCCGGTCCATCACCGACGCACCAAGCACATCGAGATCGATATCCATTTTATCCGTGACAAGGTTGCATTATAACAGGTTCGGGTGCTCTATGTACCATCGGCACATCAGTTTGCCGATATAATGACCAAAGACCTGCTCATGTCTTTGTTCATCAGTTTTCGGTCCAGTCTCTGCGTCCGTTCTCCTCCCGCTGCGACTACGGGGGTGTTAGACAGACCACTGATTTAGGCTGTATATATATAGATCCAATCTCTTATATACGTTTGAAGGATTCATAGTCATTGTACACATTCTACAGAAACACCGATAACGAAGGCAGTGACCGAACGCCTTAAGATGATCAGGACAGCTTGGAAACAGCGCGCATCACACGGGCATGGGGGCAACGAGATGCTAACTGAAGCAGAAGCTGCACAGGCTGTTGGCATCGATGATACTGAAGATGAAGCCAACTGATGGGCCACAAAGTTCAGAGATCGGTGATTATTCCCTTTCAGTCGAGATCGTTTACTAAGCATCATGAGAACATCATGTGTACTATTTGTTTGTTAACTGTGTTTGATGCTGTATTATTGTCACCATAACATTACATGAACCATTTCGGTTGTTGGTTGTGCTACGACGTCGCATTGTACGTTGTCATCAGAACAACAGTTACCGGTGTATGTTTTTATAATGTGATTGTAGCTGCAGTACGTCCAATGCTGTTATTATTCCGTTGTATTCATAAATCTCTTCTTCTTATCATGATCATCTCTCTGCGTTTCTTGCGTTTTCTGATTGAATGAGTTATCTTTGGCGTACTGCTGTCAGTATGTCTCTGTCTGCTTCTGCTGTCACTTTCTCGGCACTCTGCTTAGGAGAAGGGAAATAAGACGTTTGTGAGGTGCGCAGCTCAGCGCATCAAAAAATAAGGCCATTCAGACCCCATGGTCCGCTAGTTCTTCACGTTGATTCTCTGCAACAAAAACGGGATTTTGGAGCCAAACCCCAGATCCTAACCTTATTGTCGGAAACAAATCCTCTTACATGCTGACATATAAATCCCACCACTAAATAGGCTCACATATCAACGACTCACATCAAAAGTACAGTACGTCAGATTAAATACACTTGTTGCCAACCCATAAATCAAGAAGACGCACGGACCCACACGCGCCATCACCGCTGGCAGCTGCCTCGTCAGAGCTCTGCCACCTTCTCGATCTAGTGGGCGATGGACCTGTTATGCGTGGGCCGAAGACCCAAATTCGTGTGAACCATTTAACATGGGCCTAAATGGAATGGTCCTTAAGTCTGATATTGAGGCTTAAGCGAGCCTATAATTTGGGAGGCTCTGTTTTGCATGGATTGTTATATAGGGGATAAGAAATCGTAGGCGAGCTTCTTAGCTGTCTACATGTGATAATGTCTTCGTAGACGGATAAAAAAAAGGCCTACCTGCGACCTCTAGGGTCCATATGAAAAAAATTAAATATGTAGTAGTGCCCAAACATGTGCTCATGGTGAAAGTAACGACCGTGATTTAAAAAAGTGTTCTCTCTCACTACAAATTCCTTTAGGACCTACAGAAGCTTTGGCTTACAAGCATTCATCCGCAAATATGAAGACCCTTCATGGAGATTTAAGTTTTATCAGTAGGTCTGGATGTTCTTCTCACCAACATTATAAAAATTATTTTTTTATAAAAAAATGTTTGAAGTTTCCAAAATTATGACCAGCATTATCAGGTTATTGGCTCGTGCCCACTCTAGATAATCATAGGTGTTATAGTTGCCCCCTTATTCTGGCACGAATATTATAAGAGAACTGTAGCTCCCTGTATTATGTTTGTGTCGACTCCTGCCAGCTCTAGATAATCATAATTTTTTTTCTTCTCTTTTTTCCATGACTTTATCTTCCTTGACTTCTTCCCACTAGTCCCGTGCCCCGCTCCATCCCTCTCCCCGAAATTTCAAATCCTCCCTACAAAAAGCAGCGACTGATGCCAACCATAGAAAAGATATTTTTATTTTCATTTTCTAATTAACTTGCAGTAGTTAGTATTTACCTAAAGATTTATAACATCTGCATATTACGGTGAAATTCATTGTATTTGGAAAAACCAAGAATCATAATAATTTCCACTTTTAGTTTTTTATCTTGTTGTAAAAGTATAACTGAAGCACGCAAGAGTGATTGTACCGTCCAATAAATCAGTTTATGATTAACTCATCAGTCTATATAAAACATCGTATTTTATTTGTAAACTAATTTACCATTGGCCCAAACGGCCTATTTTGCCCTATTAGTACATGTGGCCTTGGCGGTTTATTTGGCCCAGTTTGCGCCATGGTCCAACGGATGTTGAGCTCGTGCACATGATTCTTCTCGATTTGGTGCACTCTCTCTTTTTTTTTCCCCTTGTGTAACTCCCGCATTTATCTGTGAATTTACTTTGCCACGTGAACCAATTTCTAAATATCGCCTTTTTTGGCATTAAAGTACACCAAGCACTTTGGTAAATTTCTAAAGTGTTGATCTTTCGATGGCCTAGTCAATTTTTTTCAAGCGTAGTGGGCTGCTCACACAGGAGCACGTTTCGCCAGGCAGATCAAGAAGGGCGCATGGACTCGATGAGGAGGTTTTTTTTTTCCTTGGCTCACAATTTCTCCCGATATAAATCCTCGGTTAATTTGCACCACGTGTCAAAAAAAATAAAGGACACTCGGTTGGGCCAATCAGCTGGCGCCCAACAAGTAAAACATAAATTCAAGTTAACATAAATAAAAAACCATATAAAATTGAGATACTACAGATCAAGAAATTAAAACTAAATTTCCTGCCAAGTATTCTAAACATCTATTTACAATATTATTACAAAAAGAAGTCATGGCCATCCAAATAGATATTTCTCATACAGTCCACGACGGTTGTGCAATGCAGGGCAGATGTGACTATATGGGATTGATATTACTGATCCTAGAGTGAACAGTTTTAGAAATTATGGTAACTTCTTTGCAAAGCACGAGTATTTAACTTAGTCTATAATAAAACACTATATTTTCGATTGGTTGTATATACATAAACATTCTAATTTTGTATGTTATTTCAACCTTTTGGTGCAACTAACATTTGCGATAATTTAAACACATCTTATAATTCATTTTAAAAACATGCAAAAGTAATAAATGGAATACTTCATTTTTAGGTGTTTCGTTAAAAAGGAATCCCATGCTAATATACTATAAAAAAATATAATAAATTATCTTGAGAATTAACTGAAAAAAATGGTTATGCTGAAAAAAGCATACAAGAAAATGCGCTATGTTTCTAGAAATAAAGACAAAACGACAACTAATCGGCGATTGAATTAGATGATAATAAGTAATTTCTTGGTCCAACGACTACGTACTAATACAATTTAAGGGGCAAAAGAAAAGTTTGGTGATAACGTGGCTTTATGCACGTCTTGCTTCATGTAAGTTAATGCTTTAATTAGTGAGTATCAAACTATATATAGAAATAGATAATGGAGTAGTTGATCTGGACGGTAATTTCCTGCCAAAGTTTCAATCTCCTCGGAGGCGCCGACCGCCGCCTTGCCGGAGCTCGTCGCCGTTCGTTCGCTGGGTCGATCGGCGGCGGCCGTCCATCACCACCAGCGCGCGCGGCACGCACACGAGCGCGTACGCACAGGCGCGGCTTCGAGATGGGAAGTGGGCTCACTGTTGCCCTCGGGCTGCTAGGCCTTGAGTCGTCCGGGAAATGGGCTGCGGCCTAGTTCATGTTGGCCGAGACCCGAATTTATATGGGTCTATTTGGATGGATCCAAATTCGATTGGGCCTGGGCCAACGGGCTTATCGTTACCTTTCCGGAAAAAACAAAAGCCGAACATTTTTTTATTTATTTTTCCCGTCCCTCCCCCCCCCCCCCCCCGGAAATTTCAAATCCTCCCCCCCAAACGCACCTCGCCGCCGGCCGCCGACGCCGACCATGGAGAAGATCTCCGTCGCCGTCCGCTTCCGCCCGCCCGACGCGTCCTCCTCTACTGCCCCCGCGGATCCCTCCCCCTCCTCCGGCGACGACCGCGAGTGGCGCGTCGACGACACCCGCATCACCCTCCTCCACCGCAACGCCCCTGTCCCCGGCGCCTCCTTCGCCTTCGGTACTCTCTCCCCCCTTCCCTCCTCGTTCCCCACCCCTCGCTCTCGCTCGCGCGCGTTCTGACGTTCTGCCTGGTTTCGCCGCCCTGCCGTCTGCCGGGGATGAAGACCACGTGTTCGACGGGACGGCCACCAACGACCGGATCTACGGCGTGCTCGTGCGCTCCCTCATCCGCGCCGCCGTGGACGGGTTCAACGGCACGGCGTTCGCCTACGGCCAGACCAGCAGCGGGAAGACGTTCACCATGAACGGCTCCGCCCACCAGCCCGGCATCATCGCGCTCGCCGTCCGCGACGTCTTCGACACCGCGCGCGAGGTAACTGTTAATGCGCTGCTTCATGATTCCTAAGCACGCCCAATCTTTCGTCGATTCGATGCTGACCTTTCCACGGTAGGCCGCGGACCGCGAGTTCCTCATCAGGATCTCCTACATGGAGATTTACAACGAGGAAATCAATGACCTCTTGGCGCTCGGGAACGAGAAGCTGCCGATTCACGAGAGCTTAGAGGTAGAAATGACCTCTCTTTATTAAAAAAACGCTTAGTGTTTTTCGTCTGATTGCAATATAGGCTCATAGAATTCTGTTATTGTGGCTGTAGCGTGGTGTATATGTGGCTGGCCTACGGGAATAAATTGTGAACAGTACTGAGCAAGTGTTTCAGCTGTTAGAGCTTGGAGAAGGTACCATTTCTGAGACATAATATTGTACTTGTTCAAGCTGCCTGTTTTCACTAGTTTAGAAGCTTGTTTTATTCTTGAAACATGGTCTGTTTTTTGTTATAGCAAATAGGCATTTTGGGGAGACAAATATGAATGTGAGGAGCAGCCGGTCTCATACTATTTTCAGAATGGTATGGAATTTCTGAATAGCTCAGTCACTTAACCAATTTCAAGACCATACATAGTTGGTGTGAAATTGTGGTTTCTATCATCATTTTATTGGTTGCAGGTCATCGAAAGCAGTGCAAAGAATCAAATGGACTCTGGAGATGCTATCCGTGTATCTGTCTTGGTATGTACTGCTCTCTCAATACCTATGTATTAAGTGATGCAAATACGCTGAGAATGTATGACTAATCAATGTGGGCATGTTAACTTGTTTGTAGAACTTGGTGGATTTAGCTGGATCAGAAAGAATTGCAAAGACAGGAGCTGGAGGGGTGCGTCTTAAGGAGGGGAAGCATATTAACAAAAGTTTGATGATTCTTGGAAATGTCATCAATAAGTTGAGTGAGAGTGGAAAGCAAAGGTATATATATGGAGTACTGCATCACGTTCTTTATCATGTGTCTTCCAAACTATTTTTTCAACATAACTGTTCTAAGTTCATAAAGCTATTATAATATGAGAATAATGGCATAGTCATATACATTAATTACAATATATGCAACTCATGTGTGTAGCTCTGATTTATTATAAAATAGTTATCCAAACAGCAATAACCTGCTACGAACGTTGTAGTTTTGCTTTAGTACATGAAGAGAAACTGGCTAAGAGGCAAGCACAACTTTGGTTGCAAATGTAACATAGGGCTTGGAATGTTCAGTTTAATAACCAAAGAATATTGTAGTCAGGCGTTACTTGGAATTTTTCTTAATCATAGGGAGTTTTGAAGCATGATAGTCTCCCAATGAAGAAAAGATAAATCTTATCTAAGTCACGTGAAACAAAAAATCTTTGCGATGTTGTGTATTGCTTGCTGTGATCAAACTGCCTTACTTATATTTAGTTGAGCATATTCTGTCTTGATTTTTCTAATCAAAAGACCATGGCACTCAAAATTCACCAATGGATAGTTTCCATCCAAAGCAAAGAAAATTCTCTAAATGCTGAAACTTTGTATGATGAATGATTTGTGTGGTCTGAGCTGTTTATGTAGTTAGTTATTTTGATGCAGAGGGCACATTCCGTACCGTGATAGTAAGTTAACTCGTATTTTGCAACCTGCGCTTGGAGGCAATGCAAAGACATTAATCATTTGCACTGCTGCTCCTGAAGAGGTATGCTGTAGATACTTGCAAGATAAAATCATGTCGTACTAATTACTATGTACTTACCCAATACTCATATATCATTTGCTGTTGCGTGTCCCAAAAAAATGAACCTACAGATCCATGTGGAGGAAACAAGAGGAACTCTTCAATTTGCAAGTAGAGCAAAATGTGTCAGCAACTGTGCTCAAGTAAATGAGGTCAGTGTTAAAACAACATTGTTTGGAATATTGGTGCTCGTTCACCTTCATGAATTGAATTGTTTACTATGAAATCATCAAATTTGTATGCCCCAACAGGCCCTAAAACTTATAAGTTAAGTATTTTTCCCGTATTAGTATTTAGCAATATTAAGTTATCTCTCATTATTAATTTGGTCTGCACTGTCTTATATCTACTATAATTATTTTCTTCAAATATGAAACATGAAAATGAAGTATAAATTGCCTAGTTTATATTATGACAGTGATTGGGTGTCCATCCAAATAGTGTCCCTCTATCTTACTACATCATAGTGATTATTTTTTTGGTTTAATTTTTTTAGTATGTTAAGCAATAAGCATTGAGCACCTAATAATAGTCACTGGTATGGCAGATTTTAACAGATGCAGCTCTGCTGAAGAGGCAAAAACAGGAAATAGAAGAACTTCGTAAAAAGTTGCAGGTTATTTCTTGTTCTCTTAGACGATGGTTATTTTGTGTTTATTTTAGGTTGCTCATTCTTTTTTTTTTTTTGGGTGGGGGTGGGGAACATAGGGTTCCCATTCTGAAGTGTTGGAGCAGGTTATACTAAAGCAGCGCAATGACATGCATAAGGTTGGTAAAGATTAACGGTTCTACCATTCCACCTTTATTTCTCATTTAGGAATAACATCCTTTTGTGGATATTGCATCTAACTATCTTTTTTTAAGTTACCCAAATGTTATGTGGCTTCTTTTCATGTAGTCTGAACTTGAGCGTGATCGATTAGCAATGGAGCTTGAGGACGAAAGGAAGTTAAGGGAGACGCTAGAGCAACGTTTGGCCGAGCAACAAAAGATATTAGATGGCATTAACAATACCAGCATATCATCAGATCAGTTTACTGATTTTATACAGGTATATTTGTTGGAGAAGTCGCATCATAAATTCATAAAAAAATCAATCATATTTATTATGTACGATCTTATGCCATATGTTGGTTGTACTATTGAAAGCTTCTGTTCCATTTTTCACTTTTTGTTGCTGATCCTTCATTATGGGCCTGTCACAGCTGGATGCATTAAAAACTCCAAATTCTAAGGAGAGGACAGTTGGATATGTTGCAAGTCGTGCGACCTATTCGAAAGATGTAGAGTTTATCCCAATACCAGAAAATCTAGGAACTGTAGCTGATGAGGACCTCTGGATGCAGTTGAACAAGGGGTGCATTACTGATCTCGAAATGCTTGAAATAACACCTGGTTTTAAATGTGCGCCATCCTTGGCAGAAGATAAAACATCAGTAAGTAAAATTACTAGTCATTGTCTTTCACTGGTGACTCCCTGATTTGTTTGTCTATAAAACAAAAGAAGGATTTTTATGTTATGGGTGTGGGTCAGGTCCATACAACAGTTTAGACATGATAAATTAGAAATACGTAAAATAAAAATAGAAAATTATTTAGTTAGAAAAGATACGAGGTTTATTAATAAAGATGGAATTGGCTTTTGTAATATTAGAGATTAATTATAAAGGGACCACATGCATTCTATTATCAATCAATCAATAAATATCTAAATTTAGCACTAAGATTCAGAGCCTCTTTTAGCTTATTAGGGAGAAGCTCTACCAGCGCTATTAGAGGGCGAGATAAATCAGATCTACTTAACTGATGCTATATGCATAGTTTCTACATATTTTTGGCGCAAGTTCCTCTGAAAGGACATTAGCTTTTTGCTGCGTAGATGGTAACAGGTAGTAAAATTTCTCGCTAGACATGACTCCTAGATTGCTTTTTGAATCAAATTTTCAACGGTGCACGTTTTCTTGAGAATAACCGTTGCTTGGTGAGCATTGGACGCTCAGCAATTCAGCATCCTCAGTAAGTGGCAACATTTCAAATTTTCAATCTTGACATAAATGCCAGATTTCCAATTTTCCAGATATACTGAAATCTGTGACATTTTCTGTCAATATTTTCGAGAGATAATGACAACGTAGAAAGTAGACTCTTTTTTACCAAGTATCCAAAGATAATATAGGGACCTTTTTGCTTGCCGTCTGGTTAGAATCTGGCATCTCATGATAATTATACATTTAGTTCCGATAATTTGTCTGGTCAATTCAGTTTCGTGTTAAAATTTTGCTTCAATTCCAAAATTATTCATCGAGCTTATTAGTCTATAGGTTAACCCATGTGTATAGCTGTGTAAGCCACCTCGGCTGCCCATATATACTGATACATTAACGGGAAATACAATTAACAATTTCCACACTTTCATGGTATTAGAGCGGTTTCAATCCGCTATCTTTCCGCAACTAAAAACGATGCCGCAGTTGTTGCCGTCACTGATCTCCTTCTCCACCACTACTGTGCGAGAGACTGCCGAGGTCCGACGCCCTCAACGCCGCCGTTTCTGAACCAGCGCCCATCGCCGATCTGACCACCACCATCGGTGCTGACTGCACATCACCGGGAGTGTCAATGGTCTCATCGCAAGCGCTGCCGATCTGATCGCCCACCCCGTAGCTGTCCTCGTCACCGGGTGTGACCGCCGATCCGATCCTACCTGTGCTTCCGCACCAGCGCCTGTCGCCGATTCGATCGCCACCACTAGGTGTCGTCGGTCTTATCGCCTGCGCATCTGTCGATCAGATCGCCCGCCGATCCAATCTAATCGGATCCGTTGATCAGTCCGATCGGATCTTGCTTATTGTCGATCCGATTGGCTCTCCGTTGCCGACTAGATTGCCCGCCGATCCGATCTTATCGGATCCGTCGATCGGTCCGATCGGATCCTGCCTATTGCCGATCCGATTGGCCTTCGACCTAATCGGCTGCTCATCGGCCATTCGATCTCTACTGTCGATCTGATCCATCCGATCTGATTGGCTGCTCATTGGCCTACGAACTGATCGGCTGCTCATCGGCTTCCAAACTGATCGGCTGCTCGATCTTTACTGCCGATCTGATCCATCCGATCTGATCGGCTGCTCATCGGCCATCTGATCTGCCCATTGCCGATCCGATCGGCTGCTCATCATCCAATCGATCTGCCCATTGCCGATCCAATCGGCCTCTGATCTGATCGGTTGCTCATCGAACATCTGATCTCCGATTCAATCGGCCGATCGGCTGCCGATCCGACTCTGATCGGTTGATCCCTCTGATCCGATCGGCCTGATCGGCTGTCGTGCCCCCCATGGCTGGCGACAACACTGGCGCCGCTACTTCCGAAGACCGCTGTCTCGCGGCCGATCCTTCTCGCGCTGACGAAATTTTGGACACATACGAGAGCGCTCACGCTGCTCACTAGGCGCAAGCCACCGCCGTCGTCAACATCAAGGCGCTTATCCCCATCGTCCTCGACAAGGCCACGGACTCCTACACTAAGTGGCGCTGCATGTTTTTCACTGTCCTTAGGAAATATGCTCTCACCCTCTACCTCCTCGAGGATGACGCGTTCCTCGTGCGCTCTGCGTGGCTCCAGGCGGACTGCTGCGTCCTCACGTGGGTGTACGGCACCGTCTCCAGCGACCTGCAGCAGTTGCTGATGATGCGGCCCGGATGCGCTCGTAATGCGTGGTGCTATCTCGAGGATGAATTCCTTGGCCAGAAGGAGTCTTGTGCCCTTCTCCTCGACACGCAGTTCCGCACATTTCGCCAGGACTCCCTGAGCGTCACCAACTACTGCCATCGTCTTGAATCCATGGTTGCCTCCCTCGTTGAATTTGGCGACCCTATCGGCGACCGGCAGATGGTCCTCACGCTTCTCCGCGGCCTTAATGGCAAGTTTCGCCATATGGTGTCCATTCTCAAGATGCACCGGCCGTTCCCAACATTTACGGAAACACGCACTCATCTGTTGTTGGATGAGCTAGAGATCGACCCTTGTCTTCTGTCCCCGCCGGCCGCTCTCGTCGCTGCGATGCCATGTCCAGCAGCCCCAGGTGCTACAACTGCTCCTCGTCCGAGGACGCCTCCTCTGCGCCCAACTGCACCAACGGGAGGCCAGTGCAACGGCCGTCGCCGCGGCCGCGGTGGACGCGGCAATTCTATTAGTGGTAGCTCTCCAGCGTCCTCTGCTGGAGCGGCCCCAGGTGGACAGGGCGGCATCCCTCTCGGTACGACTGTGTACCCGTCGTTTGCCCATCCTTGGGCTGGCACCGTGCGCATGTGGCCGTACGACCCGTTCGACTGTCCTCCGCCGCCATAGCCTGCGTTTCATGCAGCCCTGCACTATGGCGGTTTTGGTGCTCTTCCTACCACCTATGGTAGCACATATGGTGCCTTATCGTCCCCGTATGGCACGTACTATGGGGGAGCTACACCGTCGGGCTTCCAAGCGCCCTCATCGGCGGGCTTCCAGGCACCCTCACCGGCGTACCAGGCGGCACCTTGGCCGCCTAGTCATGGAGGTTGGCACCATGACTCCTTGACGCACTCTTTCAACACCATGACGCTCAACCAACCGGCCTCTGAGTGGTATGCTAATACGGGTGCCGATTCCCACGTAACCTTGGACGCTAGTATACTCTCCACCATTTTCCCACCCTCTTCATCTACTCCTTCATCTATTGTTGTGGGCAATGGTGCTTTACTTCCTGTCACCGCCACTGGATCTCATCATTTTTCCTTACCGCACCGTGATCTTACTCTTCATAATGTTCTAGTATCCCCTAACATTATTAAGAATTTAATTCCTATTCGTCGGTTTACCACCGACAATAATTGTTCCATTGAGTTTGATCTATTTGGTCTTTCTGTGAAGAATCTGCAAACCAGGTACGTGATCGCCAGGTGCAATAGTTCCGGTGACCTCTACCCAGTTTTTGCACCATCTACCAGCACCTTCGCATTCATCGCCGCACTCACCTCCCTTTGGTATCGCCGCCTCGGTTATCTTGGACATGATGTTCTATTCAAACTTCTTAGGTCCAATGTTATTTCCTGTAATAAAGATGATATCGATCATTTACGTCATGCATGCCAACTCGGTCGTCATATACGTCTACCTTTCGGTTCATCTACCTCTCGTGCTACTCACAACTTTGATTTAATCCATTGTGATCTAGGGACCTCTCTAATTGTTAGTGTGTCAAGATATAAATATTATCTTGTTATTCTTGATGACTGTTCTCACTACATTTGGACTTTTTCCCTTCGTCTCAAATCCGAGATATTTTCTACTATTTCTACCTTTTTTGCGTATGTTCGCACACAGTTTGGCACCACCATCAAGAGCATCCAGTGCGACAATGGCCGTGAATTCGATAATTACTAGGCCCGCACGTTTTTTCTCTCCCACGGTGTTGCCCTCCGCATGTCGTGCCCATACACTTCTCAACAAAATGGTAAAGCTGAGCGTTCTATTCGTACCATCAATAACTCTCTGCGTTCCCTTTTGTTTTAGGCGAGTCTTCCTCCAGCTTACTGGGTTGAGGCCCTTCACACTGCCACATATCTTATGAACCGCCTCCCCACCACAACACTCGCATCCTTCACACCATACTCCGTTCTCTTCTCTGTCTCGCCCTCCTATGATTATCTCAAAGTTTTTGGTTGCGCATGTTACCCCAATATGTCCTCTACAACGCCCCACAAACTTGCTACTCGTTCTTCTCTATGCGTGTTCCTCGGCTACTCCTCGGAGCACAAAGGCTCTCGATGCCTTGAGCTTTAGTCGAATTGCATTCTCATTTCTAAACATATTGTTTTTGATGAATCCTTCTTCCCTTTCTCTGACAACTCTACCACACCCATGGCACCCTCTGTCCTGGACTTTCTTGTCGATGATCACGATTTCACCGCTTTAGTTCCTGGAGCCTCTTTTTTGCGTGCAGGTACAGCAGCTTCCTCAGTGGCACACCTTGTGCCCGAGGCCCCACTTACGCCGTCGAGCCTTGGTGCAGGGTCGTGGTCGCCCGAGGCCGCATCATCTAGTGCCGCTGCTCCTGTGCACCCCACACAGGTCACTGCCAGCGGTGCCCCACCGACCACGAGTGTTGCCGGTCCTGCTGCCCCTGCTGCTCGCGCGCAGGTTGTTGCCAGCGGTACCGACTGCATAGCTGCCACTCGACCGACTGTCATCCCTCCGGTGACCAATGCGTACTATATGCGCACACGTGGCAAAGATGGCATTGCGCAGCCCGTGGATCGCCTCAATCTCCACGCTGTACCCATGTCGCCTCTTCCTCGCTCCGTTCGTGATGTCTTGTCAGACCTCAATTGGCGATCTGCTATGCAGGCTGAGTATGACGCTTTGATTGCCAACGACACATAGAGTCTTGTGCCTCGCCCTCTTGACGTCAATGTTGTGACTGGGAAGTGGATTTATCGTCACAAGTTACTCGCCGATGGGTCTCTGGATCGTTACAAGGCTCGCTGGGTTTTGCGGAGTTTCATACAATGGCCCGGTGTTGACTATGATGAGACTTTCAGTCTAGTTGTCAAGCCTGCGACAGTTCGTGTGGTTCTTTCTCTGGTATTATCTTAGAACTGGCTCATTCATCAGCTGGATGTAAAGAATGTATTTCTCCATGGCACTCTCATTGAGACAGTGTACTGCGTGTAGCTTTCTGGATTTGTGGATTCTTCTCGCTCAGATTTTGTTTGTCGGCTCAACAAGTCCCTGTATGGTTTGAAGCAGGCTCCTCGTGCTTGGCATCACAGGTTCGTCTCTCACCTTGTGTCACTTGGATTTGTTGAAATAAAGTCACATACTTCTCTCTTCATATATCGCCGCGGTCCAGACATAGCCTACTTACTGCTATATGTTGATGACATTATCTTTATTGCCTTCTCTGCTGGATTACTCAAGAATATCATTGAGTCTCTCTGGCGTGAGTTTGCTATGATGGATATGGGTCAGCTGCATCATTTTCTGGGTATTTCTGTGACCCGCTCCGCAGATGGTCTATTCCTTTCTCAGCAGCAGTACAGTCAGGATATTTTGAAGCGTGCGGGGATGAGTGCGTGCAAGTCGTGCAGCACGCCTGTTGATCTTCACTCCAAATTATCTGCTGACAAACTGCCTGTCGCTGATGCTACACAGTACTGTAGTCTCGTTGGCGCTCTGCAGTATCTGACTTTCGCCCGACCAGACATTACTTTTGCAGTTCAGCAGATCTGTCGCTATATACATGATCCTCGAGAGCCACACCTCTCTGCTCTCAAGCGGATCCTACGCTACCTACAGGGCACCCTGTCTCTTGGGCTGACCATGCGCCGATTTTCTCCTGCAGATCTTGTTGTTTACACAAATGCCGACTGGGTTGGTTGTCCTGACACTCGCCGGTCGACCTCTGGCTATGCAGTATTTCTCGGGGATAACCTGGTGTCCTGGTCTTCCAAGCGTCAGCATACAATCTCTAGATCGAGTGTTGAAGCTGAATATCATGTTGTGGCTAATGGTGTTGTTGAAGCTACCTGCTTGCGCCAACTGCTTCTTGAGCTTCGCCACCCCCTCGACGTGCCACCTTGGTCTATTGTGACAATATTAGTGCTGTATATCTCTCCAGCAACCTGGTGCAGTATCAACGGACGAAGCATGTTGAGATTGATCTTCATTTTGTTCGAAAGAAGATCTCCCTTGATCACGTTCGGGTCCTACATGTTCCTACGACATCGTAGTACGCTGACGTCTTTACCAAGGACCTTACTACCTCACTATTTCAGGAGTTTCGATCCAGTCTAAATGTTAGCGATGCTTCTGATTAGACTGCGGGGGAGTGTTAGTCTACTATAATTATAGTATGTTAACCCGCGTGTGTAGCTATGTGGTTACGTGTGTAAGCCACCCCGACTGCTTATATATACTGATACATTAATAGAGAATACAATCAACAATTTCCACACTTTCAGATCTGTCAATGTATCGTTAGGGAACATGCTGCCAATGAGAACTGATTCCTACTTTTATCACTGCCAAACCTTGTCTTTTCCCACAGGTTGCAACTCCAGATGAGGAGCCTATTGACGGAAGATGCCAAAGGATAGAAAAGGACTGCAGCCATGATAGACAGCAGCTCGAGGATTCAAAGGCGAGGTGCACGGCGCTCGAGAACGAACGTGACACGCTGAAGAAAGAAAACTCGTCCTTACTAGATCAGCTCGCCAAGTCCAGGCAGGAGGCTGACCGTCTTGTCGCCGACAAGGAGGAAAACTCACGGTGCTGGAGATGGAGAAGAGCAGGATGGAGGAGCTCAAGCAGGAGATCAGGCTCTTCAGCCAGGCCTTCTCGCAGAGGCAAGGGCAGCTCACCTCCCTGTACACCAAATCCAAGGCCATTGTGAAGAACTACAAGACATCCCAGTTGGCGCTGCCCTGATATGCAGAAACTGCCGATAAGTGTATGCCTTTGATCATCTGCAACCATTCTTAATTGCAGATTATGTGTGTTTGTTGGTGTTTACGTATGCTATACGTGTGCTGGATTAAATTCCGTGTGATTAACGAGCTGTGTACAAGCTCTGTGAAGTAGTGTGTACCAAAAAAGCATGCTTTGTCTGTGAGGACATCAGCCATGTTTTTTGTTAGCGTTCTGGAAGTGTCAAGCTGTATTTGACCCATGGACACGCAGTGTTATTTAACGGCGTAAGCCAGAATCAGATTGCCATCAATGTACCATACATTTCAAACCAGAATCTGACAGTCAGTCTTCAAAAGTTTGATTGGATGTGGTGCAAGAAATGTTGTAAGCTTCACTGCGTAAAATGTCTTGATAATCGTATACAATTATGCCCTTGTACTAGTCAAAATTGCATTCGGGTGACCGTTACAACGGCCAAAGTAACTACTGCTTTGGTCAGAAATAAAAATTCCATTGAACCACATCTTTATCTAGATCTTTTTTGAAACATGGCACGCAACTATCAGTTAAAATCATTTGTTTTTATAATGGAGTGTTTTGAGGAGAGTTTAAACAGATATACGATTCACAGGGTTTTTTAACGCTTTGCTCAGCATAAAATTTGCGATGTCCATGAACAATGCTTTTGAACACGAAATTATGAATCCCCATTTGACTCAATTCATATCCATCCATGGCTGCACGTTAGCCCGTATACCTGACAGACAGCCACCTACGACACACAAGCCATTGTAGATACACGAGCAAACAGTTCGGTCCAAACCGGATCGTCTCTGTATGAAGCAGCAAGAGGAAGCAAACAACGGCGAGAGTCCGAATGTGCAGCTGCAGCAGCAGTATTACCCCTACCCCTGCACTGCATTGACATCAAGATTTTTGTATCCTTTTCTCCAGGCGACAAAATCAGCAAAGCCAATGACGCAGATTCCACTGTCACTCAGGGGCACTAATCAGCACACCACACACCCCCTTAATTAATCGCGCCAATTAGCTGTCTGATCAAATTGATTAAGGCTAAGATACAAGAGGTTTTTTTGTACATGTGTGACTCAGATGATGATGGTTTCACGTGTGTGATGGACAAGTGTCACCTATTGAGAATTTCAGATACCTTAAACACACTGATGAGCGTGTGTATCTTGTGGGATATACAGATTCAGGGCATTGGATGAAGGTGACATGAAGCCTCCTTGGGAGACCAGGGCACTTAAGAAACCAATGGTGATGTGCTGCTGCTGCAGAAGCAACCAATGGAGTGCTTGTGAGATGGCAATGGGGGTATCCAAGGGTGGCTTGTCTAGCTGTTTTCAGATCATCAGATGAGTAACCTTGCTTTTCCTGGTAATTGAGTTTTCCAGGATATGTTGCGTTTTGATCAGACATTCGGACATGCCAGCCTGAACATGAGCCTATGATTATTTTACAATGCTTAGGATACAAAGTGCATCAAGTCAAACTGTGGCAATTCCCTAAAATAATATAAGAGTCAGCTAAATTTAAATTTTAGAATTAATTTTAAGTTTTTTTATTGTCTTTAGTCTTGGTTTTTAACCGCAAAGTGTAAAAATCCTACCTTAAAATTATTTATCATTGCTTACATCCTCTACCTTGGCTTAGAAGCCGCAGAAAAAAAAAGCTTACCCAATTGAGCCGTTGTTCGCAAATTATGTGGGGAGATTTGCCCAAGACCATTTTGAAATTACTGTCAGTTTGTAATATTTGAGAAATATATAGCAAATTAGCCGTCAAAAATGCACCTTGGAAGCACTGCCACACCACTGTTTCTCTTGAGGAAGGAGTAACACGCTAACAACCACCACTGGTCTCAGGAGTCAGGATCATTACTTCTCTGATAGTATGCTGGTGGTAACAGCTTCAGAGACAACTTGTAGAGTTGTACAAGGAACCAGAATTCAAACCAAAACCACTGCAGCTCCCCAGTCTTCAATTCACAGCATACTGTACAGTCTGCTTAACACCTGACCAAGGTCTATCTCTCTCTCACACACTTACACACGCACTCAGACTCTCACCAGCTCAGCTCAAAGCCAAGAGCCAGCCAGCCAGCCAGCCAGCCATTCCCCAGCTTTTCATTTCATCTGGTGATTTGACCCAACCATTAACATTCTCCATCACTTTCCTTCCCCAAATCCCTCCAAATCATGCACACACTCACAAACACTGAAATTGAGGTCAGCCATGCATGCAGCACCCAAACTACCCCATCGTTAGGAAAATATAAGTAGATTTCCCATTCCCCCCCCCCCTAATGCTACAATTAAATTAAGTAGAGTACACTCCTATCTCCTATGTCCTATGTGACAAAAACAAAGCAAGGCCAAACCTTGTCTGATGACAAGAGGGTGAAGAGAAGACAAATGCCGCAATATAATTGTTAGGGGCCTACAACAACAGGAATCTCTCCCTTAACCTCCATGTCTTGTTCCATTCATTGCACCATTCTTGGCTCTTCTACATCTTCCTAGCTTGGTCGGTTGCATGCCCCCCACTATTCAATTCTCTCTCTAATACCTCTCTCTTATATCTCTCTCTAAGATTCTTGCCCTTTCTCCCCTCCATTATAAGCTCCCCTCCTACACCATCCTCCAACCCCCTCTCCTTGCAAACACACACAGCTCTCTCTCTCTCTCTACACAACTTTCTCTCTCTAGCTTTCTTTGATTCTCTCTCTACCTTTCGTGCATTCTCTTTCTAGCTTTCATTGGTGCTGTAAGTAATGGCGTGCTTGTCGCCGTCGCCGTCGGGGAGGCGCCTGTCGGAGCTGCTGGAGGAGAAGCAGGAGCCCTTCTTCCTCGACCTGCACCTAATGGAGAAGGGGTGCTCGTCGCGGCTGCTTGACGGCTACGACACCACGGCGGTGTGCTGGCCGGCGGCCGGCAACGACGCCGCCTCCGTGATGAAGCGGCTCGTCAGCAAGAAGAATAAAGACGCGGCGAGGAGCTCGAGGGGAAAGAAGAAGGCGCCGGCGGCGGCCACCGGGCTCCTCCGCGTCCTCCTCTCCAAGATCCTCCACGGCAAGTCGGCCAACTGGAAGCCGGCGGCCCTGCAGTCCTCGGTGTCGTTCAAGAAGGTCGCCGCCGCCCCGTCTCCTTGCTCGACCAAGCATCTCAAGGTCGCCGCCGCCGAGGAAGAGGAGATGGAGTACACCGACTCGGAGTCCGACGACGAGGAGCAGTTCAGCCCAATCTCCGTCCTGGAGCATCCGTTCGAGAGCTCCCCCGTCCACGGCCAGAACAAGTGCTCGGCGGTGGCGCAGGGCTCGCCCAAGAACGCCATGGAGTTCGTCGGTGACCTCCTCGAGGCGGCGTACTCGCCGGCGCTGCTCACCCAGCTCCTGTCCAAGACCGACGACCTCATCAAGGGCACCGCCGACTGGTCCACCGACGCCTTCGACGACGACAACGATTGCTACTGCTACTCAAGCCCCAAGAACATACTCCACGACGACGACGAGGTCGCTACCACCGCCACTGGTGCCGCCGCGTACTGGGAGGTGCACAGAGCGGAGCTAGCCAGGGTGTCGGCGCTGGTGGCGTCGGAGGTACCAAGCTCGTCGCGGATCGCCTCCGCCGACGTGCAGCCGGAGAGAGACGAATTAGGCTCCGAGCTCGAGGCCGCCGTGCTCGAGCAACTGCTGCAAGAGCTCGCCGTTGAGCTCGCCGGCGGTTGCTGATCGGCGAGCCGCGGCGATGCTCTGCTTTTGCTCTGTTTTGATCGTTAGGCTCACGTATGTATGATATGGTAGCAGCTGACAGGCCGGGCCCACTGGTCAGGCCTGTGCCTCTGGCATTTCCTCTAGATGCCAAGTGGAGGCCTGTAGGGTAATTAAGTAATTAACCATGGAGTAATTCAGCAATAAGAAAATCACAATATTATTTATTTGTTTATTTATAACTCAATGTGTTCAGTTTTGTTGTCTCGTGAAACTTCTAGCTTTGTCATAGGACTTTAGGCGATTTTATCCCCAAAACTTGAAATTTGAGACATCTTGATACGAACCTAGGGAAAATGCACGGAGTGTTTTGGATCGACACAGGGATTTAGGAGGAAATGATTCAATTCTTTTAGGAATATGGGGAAAATTTGCCAGAAAGAAAAATCATTTTGCCAGACAAAATTGTCCTCTTTCATTGGTTTCATTTTCAAATGTATATGCTTCTTCGGTCACGAAAAAAGAAATGCTGCTTCTGTCTTTTTGTGTTGCACGAACATGTATCATATTCCCATGGAATAATACACCACTACTCATAGAAATTGACATATGCACGCATGTTCCTTGGACGAAAATACTTCCATAGCATCACGATTTCGTTTTTCATATTAAAAATACATCACGACAAATGTTTATTGAGGATGTCTTTATTTTCTAGATCTTTTTTAAAAAAATTCTAAAAACAAACCATATATTTATATTGGTTACACCGATATAAATAGTGTTGGAGGAAAACATAATTGTGTTAAAAATAATTGGGGACAAGGGTTTCACAACGCCAATATACGTGCTAGATAATTACTATCTTTTAAATTTTTTAAAAAAATTATATTTTACCAATTGATTCTATGAATTATTGTCGACGGATGTGAGTTTGATGAGATGTCATTGCACAAGAATTTTTCTTCTCGTTTTGCCATAGCGGTAAGCTTTTCGGTTGATGCACTCCATTAAACCCTTGCAAAAAGTCCATTTACTCTATGCAAAAAAAAAAATCTAAAAACAAACCATTGTTTAACTTAATTTCCATTCTAAACCTCTTGGTCATACCAATATGAATGTATTGGAATCCAACATAATTAATCGTGAAAAAGGGTTTCACCTCGCCATTATAAATACTTATGTTTTACATTTACTTGCATTTGAAAAGGCATTAAACAATTAAAACTTGACCAATAAAAACAAAATATTTCCTACAATTAACTCCATACCATCCCAAACCGAATCTCAAACCATATAAACTCAAGATGCCACAACAGTCAAGCTATGTAGCTTCTCCCAAAAAAAAAAACTCCAAACGCCACACTATTCGCGCTACCCGCCTGCGACGCACCCCGCCTATCCCCATCCCTCACCCTCAATCCCGGGGTCTCATGCGGGACACGGTCCCCATCGTCATCATCATAATCATCGCCATCGTTCTCTCCCGGTCACGAACGATCACCCCCAGCACCCACCCAATCCAATCCCCCCCCCCCCCCCCGCCCCCCCAAATCATGCATGGTCCATGCGACGACGACGACGACACACTGACGGCGACGCGAGAGCTAACCAAAAAAAACGGAGCTAGCGACGCCTACCCACGCGTGCAGGTCAGCATGTGCCTTGGGCGGCGGCGCCGTCGATCCAGGCGGCGATCCGGTCGCTCGATCGGCCTCCCTCCGCCGTCCGATCGATCGCTTTCTAGCTCGACGCGAGCGCTGGGGTACGAGTCTGGCAGGAGCAGAAGCGAGGTTGGCTGGGCGCATGTACGGTAGAAGCTGGAACAGAACAGGAGAGCAGTTTTAATGAACTCATGTGAGAGTTGGAAACCTAGCTAGCTGCGGATTCAAATGTGTACACAACGGATAGTATATATACTCTAGTATGTATTTTTATTCTTTAGGCAAAGTATATCTGTATTATTTATACGGATTCAGGATTTCGAACAATCTATAGGTGTAGAAGTAACCCTCCAACAGGTTTGGAGTTTTGACCTAAGTGCGCACAAAAAACCATATAGATCTTATTGTTAATGGACTTTGGTAAACAAAAAGTTTCCGAGTTATTACTTTTGTAAAATGTATTGGGCCGATATATACACACACTGAAGCAGTATTCCTACGGTACAGAGGTTTCCTTAGTGAGATGTATATATATGTGGTCATGGGTTAACACTAGATATACATTTACATTTTAGAGCATCTCCAATATGGGGAATAAAGGATGCCATGAGCCTTTCATACTTATTGTAAATTGTGAGAAACCAAAGAAGAAAAGGATAGTTAGTGATTGCAATCACAACACTCTCTTTATCTATAAATATAAGCAGTTTTAGTGTTTTAAATTTATCTATAAATACAAAAATATCAATCATCTCTTATTTAATTTTTTCTTAATCTTATATCACCAATCACTCTCATCCTCTGTAACCACCCCTCGTTTATTAAGGGCAATCATAGTCTTTTTTTTCTTTTATCATTGGTCTAAAAAAGGCAAAAGTTTATAGAGTGAGTATTTTAACCCACCATAAGTTAGGAGGAGGTGGCCTTAAGCATTGTGAAGAAAAAAATAGCATGTGTGGTGAGCCATTGAACCCTATCTTAAAACCAACCTCAGCCATATACATTAAGGATGCCCTTAAGATTAGTAAAAAATCTCTGAAGACTGTGTTCCAAACATTGTGATTACGTGTATAAGAAATACTTCCTCTCATTGTGAATATATATCTACTCTAAGCCAACATTTTGATATTTTGAATATCACTACATTCTTTTATAAACATGGTATAAACGCATGCGCACACATATACGTGCACACACTTTTTCTATGTGAACGCACGTACACACACTCTACCTTTACCTCGGATATATAGATTAGATGTAATAAATTATAATTTGCACATTTGTCTAAAAACAGTTTCATAGTAGTATGCAATTTTTTTTTGCGACGACAGTGGTATGTATTTTTGTTGGGTTTAGAAAATATACTGTGCTACAGAAATTAGTGGTCCGAATTAGTTTTAATTTAGAGACTGTATACAATATCCAAAAACGAAATACTATTTTTTAATCACGAACCAATACTGGATAAAGAAACGTACATGCAGAACACTGTAGATATCGTAATCAACGCTAATTATTTCTACGACAACACAAAGAAATTAAACAAGAAACAGGGAAGAAAGTCAAAACCGAAACGCTCACGCTGTTGTTTTAGAAGGCAAAAAAAAAAACAAGAAAACAAGAAAAGAACAGAGAAACAGATACGATGATGATTCTGGACACGTCGTGATAGGCGGATGGCATGTCGATCGCTTTGGGAGCCCGCTGACGCACGACGCACGGTGGGTGTCCGAAGTAAGCGGCGAGGCGAGTAGTAGCACGCACTTGTTTTAGCCGCCGCCGCTCGCGGCGCTCCGGCCCGCTCCCGGGCGCGGGTGGCATTCGGCGCCGATGCGCGCGGCGCGGCTCGCGTGACCGCAGGAGCGTTGCGCGCGGTGGCGTGCCTGGAAACGCTGATGCACACCGGCACACGCGGGCGGCCGAAGTGAAAAGGCTCTCCACACTGTTGGCAGATTTGTTTTGAGCAAACTATACATCCAGATGCCGCACATATGTTGCGCAGTAATGTTTTATAAGACTAACTTCTTTTCAACTACTTCACCCAAACTGTTGTTCTTTTATAAGACTAAGCGCAATTTTTGGTTTGGTTTGGGGGTTGGTATTTGTGTTTTTTAAACATAATTTAGGGTAACTTAATCAAACCTTGCGTATGAGCTCCTCGTGCATTTATATAGTCCGGAGGACCTTAACATTCAGCCTTTTAAAAAGAAAAAGCTTAACATTAATTCATTCAGAAGGGCGTGAACAAAGGGCATCTGGAATTGTGGACCCCACCTCCACTAATTAAATTAATTAACCGTGGGCCGATCCATTGGTCGATCGACGATTCGTCGTCCACTGCACATGTAATTCCCGCACGTGGTTCACATGCGATAGAGATCGAGCTATGTAGAGCCAGCAGGGCCCGGCAATTATACATATCGACACTGCCTCAGATCGATCGGGCATGCAGCACTGTTCAGATATCGATATATCCTACTAAACAAATCATCATCTATCTCGTCAGATGTTGCTAAGCTAGCTATATAAGAGGGCATACTGCTGTCGTAGATTCATGCATGCATGGTAAGCAGCAGCAGTCAGATCTTCACCGTACTAGTTAATTAGTGAGCTACTCCAGCTAGCTAGCGCGTCGGCAAGTGACGCCAAATATTCACACGAACGAACGGTGCGTGTGCGTGCGGGCCGCAGCTTCCGTCCGACAGATACGCCGACGCGACCAATTGGGTTCGTGCGTGTGGTCCGCTTGTCCATCCATAAACGTTACGTACGTGTTGCGTGTAACCTGAAGGCGCCGAGTAATATCGACGCACGGGAATCGGAATACTATGATCACTTCCAATACATAATATGCCATGTGTCAGGTAGATATATCATTGTAAACTCTATGATAGTTTTTTTGAAAAAAAAAACTCTATAATACTATATTCAGTATTACCAAACTCTACATAAATAGTCGATACGAGCAGTAGAATCTTGGTAATTAAATCTACCATCATTACTGAGCATACTCATTCGTACTACTAGGTTCGTATATTGGAGTATACGCGTATGTATGTACACGTCGCCCCAGCCGCGGGTGCTTCGCGGAAGCTACGCCCCGCGTCGCCGTCGTCGCCGCGCGCGCGCGGTGGTTAATTAGTACTGATCGCTCGTCGCATGTCTCGCTGTCGGGTGGTGGGCCCACACCCGCAGCCACACGCGTGCGTGCTAGCTGTACTAGCTACCGTGCGCCGCGTGCGGTTACGGAGAAAAGACAAGACCAACCGTCGTTTAGTTGGTACGGATCGCACACTCGATCACGCTAATCACGCATGATTAGCGAGCGGTTGAAGGGCACGTACGTTCGAAGTTAGCAGGTGCACGATGATTCAGCTACTGCGGTTTTGTGTACTTGTGCTCACGCACGGTGGATTAAGTAAATGGGCATGGTCTGATTAGTTAAGCGTGGGAGTTTCTATTGTTAGAGAGATTAGGTTAAGCCTGTAGTAGCGTACGTCTGACCAACGGAACAAATGACAGCTATGATTGTTGGGTTCATGTCTAAATTTTGACCTAATAAAGTTTAGTTAAAAAAAGGCATACCAAATTGTACCAATCAAACGGGCGGCCAACAAATTCTGGTCACAAAATGTAATGAAATTTAGTTATACATTACACGTGGCCCAATGGAATAACACATGGCCTTCTTGCCATAGGACCTTAAGTTGCGTTGGTTTGTAGCGGTTGGGAAACTCTTCCCCTTCATCGAAAATACTGTTATGATTAATTAAGTATTAACTAAAAAATAAAAATATATTAATATATTTTTTAAAAAACAGTATATATATATATATATATATATATTAAGAAACACAGAAAGCGTATACACAGGAAAACTAAGGTGGTGATGTTTGAAAGCTGTCCAAAACGAAGGCACCCTAAACCAACAATAGAACAACGACCTAACCAATTTGCTATAGTGTCGCAGCATTTGGTTGCGAAAAAAACATGTCACAATTCACATTTCTTCTTCGATTAACTATCGAATCCTTTAATTTTTCTGGCCCATTATGTGCAATTACCACATTACCTTAGAAGGCTCAGAGATGGGCTTTTCCTAGGTTGGGCCACTAAACGATCGTGAATTCTTCTTCAATCCATAGCAGAAAGCATTCTCTTGCCAGGCCCCAGAATTAACTCCATCACCAATTTTGTCACCAATATTGGGATCAAACAATCTTTTGTTAAAAGGAGTGGAGAAGAGTTATTATCCAATCTTACTCTGTTCATAGCTTCAAATCCTTGGATAGTTGAGATATTTCATGGAGCATTTGGCAGGTACGTAGCGTAGCGTATCAACTTACACATTGATCGGAGCAATCACTCATCGATAAGCCTAATACAATATTTATCAGTTATCAAATGCGCAAAATTGTACGAAAAGAACCTGAGAGATCTAAGAGAAAACTGTAATGTCAAAAATAAAATCATTCACGAAAGAACCCCCGTAGAGTGAACTGGAAAACAACAACAGAACATCGTCTATGGGCTTTCACAGCCACATGATTGAAGGTTTGGCCCAAACATACTAAAGCCGATGCTATTTGATTTTGTAATAACTATTTGACGATATAAATAAATAAATTAGCTTTTACAAAGTTGAAAACTTGTTTTAGAAAAGTATTCTAAGAAAATTATATATATATATATATATATATTACAAAATACACTGCTGTCTAAAAGATTAGAAAATGTGCAAATGAAAATCTGAAATCCAGGATTAGAAAGGAGCAGGGCTGTACAGCATGAACGGATGTAGGAAATATTGAGTAACATTGGCAAATCATTCCATGCTTTGGACCTGTTAGTAATAGCTTGAGAGGGAGACTGAGGAAGGTAAAGCCGGGGTGGTTAATAAAATGACACGATACTTGAAGATGAAGCATCACTGAGCGAGGACCTAATATATATTGTATTAGTTGATATTAACTAATCTAACGGCTATAATTAGCTGATGACATGTAACTCATGGTAAGAGATGGCAAGACTTTAATGCAAGATAGTGAGAGACAATTGTATAGTTATATGGGCAAACTAGAAAAATCACCTCTTTTAAACAATACTAGCAAAAAAAATGTCTAGGGTGTTCTTTTCACCTGTTTTAAAAGTTAAAGGTGAAAAATAAACCAATTCTATAGTTCAATGAAGTAAAAAAACAGTCTTTCAGCAAAGTTTATGGAAAAAAAGAGATTTTACCCTTAAATAAACTAGAAGTTGCTCTTTTTTCTCATTGCGACCGTCAGTGCGACCCAAATGGGTAATTCTCTCTTACTGACCGGTGGGACCTGCAAGTCTCTGCAGTGGAGCCCCCCACCCGTCAATTAACGGCCAGCAGCTCATTCGTGTTCAACGCGTCTAGGAAACCGCACACGGAAACCCCAGCATCATACCCTCCCACTGATCTGTGGGACCCACAGCCCACACCAGGAGGCGCCACTTCGCACCTGACACAGCACAAAGAAGCGAAAGACTCTAGCACAGCTACCCACGCCTGTCCCCACATGTCAGAGATTCATACCAACCTGACAAGGTGGCCCCACCACCCCACTCTTCTGGGCCCCACCGCTCTGCCACGACGTCACCTGGCCCCCTCCCCGCGCAGCAACTGCGCTGCCCTTACACGTCCCACCCCTCGCGCGAGAAAGAAACCCACACACACGGCTCAACCCCCACCCAGTGACAAGGGACCTCACCCCTCCTCAAACCACATGGTACCCCACCTGTCAGTGACGCAATATGGACTGTGCCTAGGTGGCCTACGCGTCAGCCTCGCTCCGGATGGGCGCGTTCACGAGGCCCCCTAAGGCGAGGAGCCGCCCCGCGGCTCACACCACTGTCGCGCACACCACCCAAACCCACCCCAAAACCCCATTCCCTATCTCCTCCATGGCCGGCGGCCGCTCGCCGGTTCTCACCGGGCGGCGCCGCCGCGGGCGGGGGCGGGGCTGGACGAGGCCGCGGAAGGGCCTGGCCTCTCCGTCTCAGTCCCCCTCCTACGCGCCTACGTGCCCCGACGAGCCCCCGCTGCCGCTGGGCACCGAGGTGGAGGTACGCGTCGACGCAGACGGGTTCCACGGATCCTGGTTCGAGGCCGTCGTCGAGGGCTTCGTCCCGGCCCGTGGGCCCCGTTCTCCGGCGCGGTACACCGCCTCCTACGCCCACCTCGTCTCCGAGGACGGTGGCGTCCTCGTTGAGCCGTTCCCGCCCTCCCACCTCCGCCCGCGCCCGCCCAGGGCCTCCGGGGAGGAGCTCTGCGCGCTCGCCCCGCACGACATTGTCGAGGCGTTCCACAAGGACGGGTGGTGGTCAGGGATCGTGCTAGCCGCGGGCGACCTCCCTGACGGCGGCGTCGTCACCGTCGCGTTCCCCATCACCCGGGAGGTGATCACCTTCCCTCCCCGGCTCGTGCGCCCGCGACGGGACTACGTCGACGGCGGGTGGGTCCCATCCGAGGTCGTGATCGTCCTCGAGCCCATGCGCGCGCTTAGGGTTTACGAGGTGGGGGACAAGGTGGAGGTGAAGAGGGATCGGGAGGTGTACGGACACTCCTGGTTCCCCGCCATGGTGGCCAAGGTGATCGATAAGATGAGCTACCTCGTGGAGTACTCCGATCTGGAGGGTGAAGAGGAGGTTGTGGGGAAGGCGATGGAGTACCTGCATTGGCAATTCATCAGGCCGTCCGAGGAGCACTCCCCGCGGGTGTGCGATTTCCGGCTTGGCCCCGGAGCGGCGGTGGAGGCGTACTGCGAAGGGGCGTGGTCTCCTGGTGTGGTGCGTAGGGTTGTCGGTGAGGGTGAGTATGAGGTAAGTGTCAATGGGAAGACGAAGGAGGTTCTGCTGACGAAGGTGCCGGAGTTGCTCAAGCCTCAGTACAGGTGGAATGGCAAGTATTGGAGGATTGTTTCTGCCAAGGTAATGGTGGTATCTTATCTCTAAACTGTGCTTTCTAGCTTATTCGTTTCAGTTTGCTTGCTGTTGTAATATTGTGGTTGGTGTTGATACTGTAAGCTTTACTGCTGTTGCATGGATCAGGATGAATTTGATTGGTTTTGCAATTTTTGGAATTCAATAAATGAAAGGAATCATATGTGAGCAACACGCCCCTTCTCATGCCAGTTAGTTCATTAAAACGAGATGATCAAGATAATTTACTATCTATTCCTTTAATTCCATCAAACCTGCAGCCAAGTTATTCTTGGAGTATGCAGCTCCTGAGTCTCTAGGACATGAAGCCTTGTGGCTTCTAAGCTATTTATTGAAGAACTATTGAGTAGGTATATGTAGGTTTGCTTGAATATTGAACCATCATTTTGATCTGAGTGTTTATTACATTTTTTTCCACTTGTTGGCTTGCTCCCTGTTTATTTGCTAAGTTTCTCAGCTAGATACATTTACGAAAATTCATGGAAAAATCCTTTTTTAATAAAATTTCATCCTTTTTGTACAACGTTCATAACCTCTTCAAAACGTGATGGATTGGTGTTTAAGCCTGACATACTGCAGTTAGAGTTTCACTCAAACTTATGTTTGTTAGGTTATGTTACATAGCAAGCGTTTTGTAGAATGCTACTGCCTAGTACTGAACAACATGTTCAATTTGTGTTGTACACTTGTACTATGTCTCCATAACTTTGTCGCTTCACCATTGTAATTTTGATCTGGGGAGAGTTGGGGCAGGATGGGGCTATACACTACATTGCTAAGGTTCGTGTAATGTGTGTAGGCTGTTAGGTTCTGGATACTTGTGATATTTGCTCAGGTATATCATATTGAGCAAACAATACTGTCATTTTCACACTTCAGAATTATTTTGAAATTGTGCCTGGAAATTGCGCAGAACTCCCACATGGGTTGGAAATTTTCTCTAAGTAAATAATCTCTCACTCTCTCTCTCTCTCTCTCTCTTCATGATTGAATTGAGACAATAGTTGGTCCCACAGTTTGTTTGTAATGTTTATCCCATTAAATGAAACATGGACTTCTGTGCTTTAAAATGGTATTAAGTCAAGAATCTCTCTGACTTCACTTGTGCTAAACTTCTTTTTTTTCTTTGGCCTTTCTCCATTGAGTCTTGACTGTAGTTGAGAATTGACGAGGTATGATGCCAGGTGCATGCGTAGGACATTTGTTCCAGTTGGACCAACTGCATGTTTCATCGTTATTGCTAATACGTGAACGCATGTTGTGAACAATTGGTTTCTGAGAGCTAGCAACAAGCCATATGCTTTCATCTCCTGAGTGACTTTTCTGTCGATCCATACGTGAAAGATTGCGTATTGAGCATGGTTGTTGCTTTTTTATTTTTCATTTTCCCACTCCTTCCATCATGTCCTTTTTTCTCATAGCCAAATGCATGCGTTGCATGAGTGAATTTGTAAGTCTTGCTTCTTTAAATGTAAACTTTCAACTGAAATAAAATTCTTAGTAAATTTCAACTGAAAGGCTGCATGAGATAGGAAGCAGAAAAAACAGAATCACATGTCACAGAGGAATGGGAAACACTCGTTTGGGTGCAACAGTGAAAGCGGAATAAAGGAAACACATAGAGGCTGGAGAACTGTTCGTGGGCTGTGAATGTGTGCCCATGACTCGTTATGTTTATAGTTAGATCACTATCATCAGTCAATTTCACACATTGTTCTGTTCATTCGTGTTCATATTTTTGCCATTGTTCTTACACATGCATTGGTTTCTCTATGACTTAATATTTCTATAACAGTTGTTTTGATAGCTTATATGCCAACTCACATGATCCATTCATGATATTTGTTTACTTATACAGAGGCATTTGAGGTGGCAGTCTGTATCTGGAAAGAGCCCAAGCTCACCAGTTGATGTGTTTTCCAGTGATGATGAGCATATACATGATACTGAATCCTCTGCCTGGACAAGGTCGAGGAAAAGGTCAAGGAAGGAACTCAAGGAAGTGCAGCAGCTTGAAGTTATGTTAACTGAAGATTCTGATCATGCTTCACGTTCTGAGATGAACACTCCTTTATCTGAGTTGGTCAAGTCATCAGGGAGCAATCGTGCTCCAAATTCTTGCTCTCAGCTATATGTAACAAAAAAATTTCAAGTGCTTTCGAAGAAGATAGTGAGTAACTGTTTGGTACCAGTAAAAAGGATTGTTGATGATTCCTCAGGACATCTGATAACTCAGTCAGGAGAAGATTGTATTGGGAAGACAGTAGTTAATCAAGAAATTATATCTGATATGATGCTTATGAATGGTCAACTTAATGCATCTGCTTATGGAACAGGTGCGGATGAAGGCTGTGCTGTGCTTTCAACTAAAAAGTTTAGAAAACAGAAAATGCCATTATCTGGCAGATATAATGATGTACGACTGGCACGGAGAAGGCCTGTCTCTTTCCAGAAACTACATACTAAAACCATGTCTTTCAAGCTCAAACAGGGTACAATAAGACCTATTCAAGCACCTCAGGGAAGGAACGATCCCTCTGATAATGTGAGTCCCATCCATTGTGTTTTGTAGTTGAACTAATGCTTACATGCAGATAATTTATAATTTATTGCCATTTGAACCTTTTTGCTGGTCTCAGATTCAGTTAAAGGGAAACAGTACTTCTCCAAGTATGGCAATTGTTTGTGCTTTGAGTGTGTCTTCAAAATGCAATACCCCGTCACCTATGCCTAAACAGATAAAGGCTTTTGATGTTGTAAGTCTTGCGCTGTTGACTTTTAGGAACTTATCCTTTCTGTATCCATATTCATGAGCATTTTTTGTTCTGCTTCTCAATCTGTTTGCAGATGTCAAGTGGGGCTGATAATGACTCAATTACAAGGCTTTTTGCCTCAAAAAAGAAATGTAAGTAGTTTGCCTAACACTGGCCTATCAATAAGATGATGCATCAAATCTAACAACTGTCGTACAATCTACAGTGGCTAAAAAGAAGGGCTTCAAAGAATCAGATAGCCCATGTAACTCATTGGATGCAACCAGTACTGTCCAGCCAATTGGTAGAAAGAAAGCTGCAGGGCGACTGAAAGGATCTTCCGTCGTGGTATGAACTTTCTATCTTGACCACATAGTTCTAATGGTTGCCACGTTCTCACTCTGGTATCTTGTTCAGAGACAGTTGGATGATGAAATTCATACTCAGCAGCTGTTTGATAGGACTTTGGAGGATGACCTGAATGCAAATGAAGTAACAAATCAAGAACTATTGCCACTAACACCTCCAGGCTTTGAATCAGTTGCCAATGGAAAGCGTATGTTCTGGGAACTCTATCCTTGCTGTAAATGTTCACTGTTTTGTTGCATTCAGTGTAGCAGTTTTCTAATGATAGGTTTTCTGCAGGTTCTCGTGATTGGAACACTGATGGTTTGTCTGAAACTAACATACATTCTAGTCTGTTTGATGAAGAGCTTGCTGCTACAATCAATAGTATCTGTCAAGATAATCATAACAGAGATGCACAGACTGACAATCTGGCTACCCAAGTAGCTGAAATCAGCCATCTCATGGAGAAACCTATGTTATGTCTTGACCATTCAGTTGAAGAGGAGGTGGGTGGGAAAGTGGGACAAGGACCAATCCAATTACATACCAGGAACGGTGGGAGTTTGCAGTCTGCTACTGACAACACATTAAGGAGATGCTCATTTGCTGGAGGTTCTATGGCTTCATATATGTCTATGTGTCAAGTCTCTGGTCAGCACGCCCCATTCACGAAGAGCTCCCCTATATGGTCTATAGTTGAAGCAATGGATGTGTTTCGAAAGGTGCCACAACAGCCACATTTCCTTCCACTCAAGCACTATTCACCAGCATTGCGGGAAGGAATTGCTTTAGGTCTAACAATGTCGTATCCCAACGTAGTGAATGATATTAGGAAGTTACGCATAACGGACAGTATGGAAACATTTGAAGACAACATCAAAACACTCACTACTCTAGAAGAAAATGGATTCAATGTTCAGTCTTTGCAGCGTTGCCTGACCAAGTTGTTCCAGTTCAGATCAGATTACACCAATGCTCTCAGAGACAGGGAGAAGCTGAAAGAACAGATACTGGATAAGGCCTCTTCTGTGTCCCGTGTTGATGCATTGCTTAATGAAAAGGATAGTGCCATATTCAAGCTTGAGCAGGAACTTGGGAAGCTTCGATGGGAAGCCCAGAAGATCGCAAAGAACAAAGAGGATGAAGAAGCGGAGCTGTCAAGGCTGAAAGCAGAGGATAGCAACGCTCATGAAGCATGCGGTGACGCTAAACGACAGTTTCACAGTGTCCAGGCTGAGCTGCGGCTATTAGCAATTGGTAGCCAGTAACCATCTCGATGTGTCTCACATTTTCATTCATGCAACTTTTGCTCCAGGCCTATATGCAGGCGCTAATCTAGAACTAGAACCATTCTGGTTGAACCTCTTGTTAGTCCTGACCTTTCTATTTCTAGACCGTGGCTAGACCCATCTATCTATGCTAGACAGATATACCTATCTCTGAACTTAATTGTCTCGTGGCCAGCTGTTAGTTCCTAGAATTTGCCGTGATCGCCATGCAGTTGGTTTTGATTGACAACTTCTTGTTGCATTATGTTATCTGCTGATGCCTTGTTGGAAGCCTATGATATGCTAACTAAATAGTTATTTTGTTGAACCATGTTATCTGATCGTGTCAACATTATTTGGCTTGTCGTAGAGAGAATGGAAATCTGAAGTCGTATGTAAACATGGTGTAAACTATGGTTTCTTCCTGAAGGAACTGTCAATGCTGCTGATGCAGGTGCTTACGCCGGACAAAATGGACAACCTCAGTCTGGTTTGTTAAGCATATATTGGCGTTGGTCTTGTGCACCTGAAGTTCTTGTTATCTTGTCCTGTATTTTAATCTGCATTTGTTGTGGAAGACAGGTGCAAACCGACAGTTCAGTGCCGTTTTGTAGTTATGCACCTGGATCACTATAAACTTGCCCGCAGGCAAGCAAATAAAACAAATTGCACAACAATATAGTTTTCATCTCTTGCATCTATTTCTCTTAAACAGTCAGTAGATTAGCGGTCAAATCGCTAATCCTCAGTAGAGAAGCCAAGCATTCTCCCCTCTTGCTCTGCTTCGCCGTTGACGGAGCAGCAGCTGAAGCAGCTCAGGGCGCAGTGCATCATATTCATATTCCTCGCGTTCAGGTAAGGGTGTGGTTTTATGAAACTCTATCAAAGTTATAATGTTCATACGACTCAAACCATAATACCTGGAGTTCCATGAAATTTACTTTTTTACTTTTGAAGCTAGATCAGCTATTTGTTCTTTGGTTGATTCTTGGCGACGTAGGAACAAGAAAGAGCCCCAGAAGCTGCATCTTGAGGTCGCCCTCGGTTGATTTCCAGCACAAGGTAACTAAACAACACGGCCACTTACTTTTCCATCGCGCTGTTCTTGATGAGCATGAACTCATCGCCCGGTCGACGGATCAGGAGATCGCCGTACCGCCGACGGTGGCCGTGGTGGCGAGCCCTCGTCGCCGTCTTCTTCTTCAGAAGCGTCGTCCTCTGCAGATCATCTGCCACTGCCACAGCATCTGCCGATCTCCACGCTGAGTCTGTCGTCATCGTCAGGGACGGGACCGAAAAATTCCAACGACGACGCGATCGAACCGCATGTAACACAAGCTGAATAATTGCTGGGGATGGATCAGAATTGTTTGTTGCATGTCTCCCTCGCCCCTTTCAAGGCCCCACAGCTGCTATCCTTCTTTTTGCTGTCTTCTAAGGGCTCACAATTCCGACGAAAACGGTTGGTTTTTACGAAATTTTGTAATTCCAAAGTGTCTCAAAATTAAATTTCGGGAGACGGGGGCGATGGTTTTCGATGAATTCAAATAGAGACTATTGTAGTTAAATAAGGAACTAACATATATTTTGAGATAAAAAGAAGGTCCAGTAAGGTATTAATTAGCTAGCTCCAACATAACATAAACATCAGAACGAGGCAATATGTAATACAGTATGTTTTGCCATACATAACTTGAATACAACAACATTATCCATTCACTAGATAGAGGACTAGGAAAGCTAGAGGTGTCAGGAGAGAACTCACCAAGGGGCACTTGGTCACGACTGGGAGATTCCACGGTAGCGTGCAGCGTGCGATGCAAAGAGACGAGGATTCACGAAGATGCCAAGGCCCACCTCTTATCTCCCCCATCACTCTTCTTGCGGACCACCTGATTGAGTTTTAGTACACCTACGAGTCCTGGTGTATCCCTGGCTCCCCCGGATAGCTACACTACTGCCAAGAGCAGGATACTTCATTAGGGATAAATCCGTAAACCATATAATACTTATATTAACTTGCTACTTTAGGAGTTGTCCATCCACTTATTTACACGCCATGCCCTACTCTAAAAGGAGTAGTCTATCCGGTCACCATATCGCGCAACCATGGTCTAAAAAAACCAAAAAACCACAGTCTCCTAAAAAACAAAAATCCGAGCATTGTCAATGAAAAAAAAAACAGGTTGTATTCAGTGCTATACTTGATTTATGCTCCTAGCCTACCCTACTCATAACGACCCATGTAGACCATCTCTACTGCAATGCATAAGAACGTTACTTTACAAGAAGCATAATGTTTATTTATTTTTCTTTCTTCGTTCTAGGCATGCCGCTTAATTTGTTTAAATACATATTAAAGATCTATAGTACAAAATGTAGTTGTATCTATGTTAAAAAGAGTTGATTTCTAGCGATTCCAAGACAAATTATTATGAATAGAAGAAAACTAAAGTGCTTCTTACTATAGAAAAGTATTATTGTCAGGTGGTTAGTTAACACGTATGTAAGGGATGGGACTCATTTAATGTTCTTGATTTAATTGTGTATAAGGGTATGTAAAGGCTAGAAATTAACTTTTTTGGAGCACATTTTAAACGCTGAAAATCAACCTTTTTGTATGGAGGGAGCAGTAAAGATTGTGAAGATCAATAGTACTGAAATCCCCAGAGCATATCAGCTGAGATTTCTAAGACATATATTCCCACTTGCGTCTAGTAATGTTGTGCTTGCATGTTCCTCATCAAGCTACAATTCACATCGTGGCAACACTCCATTAATGAATAAATGCACACGAGATAAGAAAAAAAAGTTAATAGTACAACACTAGTTTAACATCAAGATAGATAATGTATTTAAATGTATAATACATATTATCAAAGCATGATGACGACATACGACAGTTTGAATTGATTTCTGCTAAATTTTGAACGTCCCATTTTTAGACTTGGGTTACTTGTTGATGTCAGGTGGCCTTCTGTAAGTGCATCCATGAAATATATGGATATGCAGCTAAGATAGTTGTCCCACGACACATAAACTGGGATAAAGGTTTCCTAAATATTGAGCCCTAGAGGTGGCCAATTGTGTGGCCACCACTCTGATATTTTCCCCTCCCAAAAAACACTCCATGGATGAAATCTTAGGAAATGAATATCTGAGTCATAGAAATTCTCAATATATTCTTCAATCTACAAACTATAATGATCATCAGAGTTCCACTTGAATTGCTCCTAACTCACCATATCACCTCACTGAAGCCATCGTCATCTTCATTATTATTGGAGTCCTCTTGGTTTCCTTTTGTATCATCATCCTCTTCACCATACCTGCTATTTTTCTTATATGCATTGTCCAATATCCATGGAGCATTGACTTCATCTTCATAGTACCAAATTTTGCCAATCGGGCGACGAAGGGACCTAAGGTCTGCATGATGGATTAGCACCCACTCCATCGGTTTGTATGATTCATCAAGTGTCCATACCCAAAGTTGAAGCTTGTGAATCTCAACAAAGTATGTACCAATTGCCAGTTCTCTTCATCTAGACTAAACCCTTCATCCTTTTGTACCATTGTTGGTGTTTTTACCACTTTGTACGTGTTATCTGATAGGGATAACCTATACAATAGAGGAATCGATTAAACAAGGCTATGCCACTAAACTAGTGATTAAGATAATAGTTATGTGAAGAAAATTAAATACATACAAAAATGGATGCCTCAGAGATTATGTAGGAAAGTATGTACTATGAATACCTTGTAAGAAAAGAACCATAGCAATGGATGTATAGAGCTCCTTTCCAATAATCCACATAGCGTTGTTCTGATCCCTACCAAATAACGATTGATTCCTCTATCTGAGAACGCATCCCCTAGGGTTGCGACTACATTACCCTCTTGAGCAAACTACTTCTTCTACCACCTTCCTATCTTCAAAGAGAACACATCCATCTTGTACAAGGTTGGTGGCTATTCAACGGAGTCTTTCACGCTACAAGAAAAAGCATGTAATAAGCATCATAATTCTTGTTCGGTGTCACCTAGACATGGACATCGTCAGCCTAGGGAGTGCCTTGTTCGTAGTGCAAATGCTTCTCGAGCACGCGCCCCTGCAAGTGGCAGATGAGATGCATGAGGCCGTTGGTTACAGCAAGTCACCGACCTTGTTGGCACGATGCACCGGGAGGTTGTCGTCAATAGTGCACGTAGCGCATTGGGGGTGACTTCATCATCCACACCGCTGACGCATCAAGTTTCATGGGTTGCTAGTGAGCCCATGAGCCATGTGAATGATGCAAGGCCACCGACCGCTCCAGCTGAACTATTGGGGCACGATAACTTCGCCATCACCTTGATGAGCAGTGGGCTAATGAAGATGCTCATGTCACCCTCGAGCACGCCTAAGAAAGGCGTCGGGGTGTGGTTGTCGAGGACTATCATCCTCTGTTATGCCCTAGCATGAACACCACTCCTTAGGCTAGGAACGTCTACACTCCGCTTCGCGTGTTAGCACCATACTATATGGCGCTAGTTGTTAGGCATTCACCGAGGAGCTCCGACAGGTGAGTTAGCCGACCAAGTTCCGATCGATGCTCCTGGAGAAGGATGACGGCTCTATCAACCTCATGGAGTTTTTGTAGATCTACACCATGACCAATTACTTCCATTTGGCCTTATAGGATTTAGCCTGCTCTTGGCTTATGAACCTCCTTGCAGGCTCCATTAGCTCATGGGATGAGTTGTACCACCAGTTCGTGGCCAACTTCCAGGGTACTTACAAGCGTCCTAGCATGGAGTACAACCTCTTTGTTGTCTAGTAGTGGGATGATGAGATGCTAAGGCACTTCATCTAGTGTTTTAGTCTTGTCCGCAACACCATCCCACAAATCCCTCCTCACACGGTCATCACAGCGTTCCAGCATGACATCCACAATGAGTGGACACAAGAGAAGCTGGCCACACACAAGATTGATACCACCGTGGAATTTTCCGTGCTGGCTCACAAGTGTGCTAAGGTGGTAGAGGCCTAGGTGTGGCATATACCCCATCTTGAGCAGCACTCTGATGATCGTGAAGGTCCCTCCCACTTCATTAGTGGGCGGGAGAAGAAAAAGAAGTGGAAGAAGAAGAGGCAGAGCTGCTCCGTGGACTTTGTCCTTGTGGTAGACAAAAGCCACCGCACCTCGATGGTAGCAAGAAGATCACATTCCCATCTGGTTGAAAAAACTAGTAAGTGGTGTGACATCCATCAGATCAAGTGGTGTGACCTAACAAAGTGCCACGCGGTCAAGACGCTCGCTGAGTGCCACAAGAAGGAGTGAGAGGAGCATCACGCTGAAGGCAATGATGCTAGCATCGTTCTGGACATCGAGCTTGGGTTCCAAGAGCTCGAGCACACCATCACCACCCTCGATGATGGAGCCTTCACTCAGCCATCTCGCCACAACCTCAAGGCTTTGTGGCATGAGCTATTTTTGGCTACCCTAAGCTCGGAGTCCACCCAACGCTTGAAGTAGTCTAACACTCCTATCACCTTCGATCGATCTAACTAGGCACCTAGCTGTAGAACTCCTCGATAGCTAGCTACTTCATGCTAGTGGTCTCCCCTACCATTAGCAATGTTAAGGTTAATCACGTCCTCATTGATGGAGGCGTGGGCCTAAATCTCATGTTCCCTTAGGCGTTCGAGCACCTTCAGATCCCCCTGAGCCGCCTCATGCAATCCATGTCGTACCATGGAATCATCTTGTTCCATGCCTTTCCTCTTGGACATGTCGAGCTACATGTGACCTTTGGCTCTTAAGGCAACTTCTGTATGGAGAGCATTGACTTCAGCATTGTTAGCCACAAGCTCCCATACAACACCCTCTTCAAGAGCCCGACTCTCGCCAAGTTCATGTCGATCACGTATTACACGTACCTGACTATAAAGTTCCTTGGGCCAGAAGGCCACATTACCATACATGGTAACAATCAAGGCACGATCACATCCATCGACCAGCGATGCTCTGACTTGGATGATATCCATCCAGGCAAGCCTAGCTGGCCGAGAGCTTGGGTCCTTCGGCTTCCAATCTTTATCCGGTTGCTGGCTACACGGTCCTCGTCTAGAAGATCGTAATCAGTGAGGATAGGTCCAGGGCCGTCAAGATTGGTAGCGGCTTTCTCTAATGGTGTGATATTGTTGTTTAGTCGTATCAGCGAGATGGCATGGGCAAAAGTTTTAAATTTAAAATTAATTTTAGTACTTGTTTAGTTTTAAAATCAAAAAATAAAAAATCTCAAGTGACAGTTGCTTGATAAATCACACGTCACGCGTGGATTCTACACGTGATTTAGCGCTGATGCAATCGCTTGTGTCGTATACGTGCTAGCTCTTGGCATCGATCTACATCATTTCAATTATCATATGATTTTTTTTGCACCCATGATCTTCTAGCTAGAAGGGTTAATCTTTTCCTTAGCTCTGAGTGATCCATGCGTTACAATGGGATAAAAACATTTTCAAGCTAATGAATAAATTTAAGACAGTAATACGTCTTCCTTACACACAAAAATATATATTCAATAGAAGTATATTTATGCGATGCAAATTCATAAAATTAAGTATACAAGCAAAATACAACAAACATAGCATGCCTACACGGAAGCATCCGCTCAACTTTGTTTGCAAGTTAAAATTTATAACTCAAGCATATATAAAAATATATTTTTTACATGAAGAGTTGAGGGAGCAATAAAAGTCCACGTTGTGCTTAGATTGGCAGCGAGTAAGATATTGGACCTCTCATGCAACACTTTTTTCCTTGGTCTTTGGCAAACTGAAATTTTAATAGCTTAGCCTCCTCAATCTTTTTCATTTGCTCCTGGGCTAAAGGTAGCATGCTCCACAATTTAACACACACACTTTGCTCACTCGATTTCCCCCCGCCAAAGCCGTTAAGCCATTCGATTTTTCATTGTATTTCTTACAATTAAATCAACAAATTAGAGTCTTGCCTATAATTTTTTAACTATAAAAAAGTAATGCCATACCATGTGGGTTTCACATTGTCATTGTCACGCAAAATAAGATTACAAAATAGACTAACATTGATTATATTTGAGTGCAATGAAATAAAATATTCCATATTCTATAGTCATATATAGCACATAGGGGCAAACATGGTATAGTTAATTAATTTATTTCCTATTAAGTTATCAGAAATTTTAACAAAAGAATGATGGAAACTTGCAGGGGTTGCATGGATAATCCACCAATTAAAAAAAACTCAAAGTAGCTGTTACCTTGCCTGAACTGTAAAGCAAATCAAACCATGCTCGTTGTTGCTTACCTGAAAAATAGAGGCTTCTATCGTATCTTTTTGACCCAAGGAATAAAAGTAAGGAGAAATTATGTATATGTAGGTCCAGAGTTAAACGAAAACAAAGGTATTCCTTTCCTACTGATACGATACAAGAAACACAGGAAAATTTCCATTCAGTCTTAACCTCACTTTTTTGTTTCCTTCGCGGGGGATCAATGCAATCGAACCGCTAATCCAAAGGTTGTTTGGTTAAGTGCAGTTTATTTATGCACTGATAGATGATGATTTGATCCAGATGGATTAACAAATTTTAAAATTTCTATGTAGTTTTGATCCTCTGTATACTTGTGCTGTACATTACATCCATCGCAATTAGCAACTAATTTTTTTAAGGAAAACTTTGTATCCAGGTAACTGTCATATGTGTAAAACTAAGGAATTCTCGAAAACTTCAAGTAGAGAATACCATCCAAATTTATCGAGGTCCAGTCCAGGCATTCATCGAGCAAAATATGAAGACATCGAACAGGAACCTCGAAACCCCACCAAAAAAAATTCTAAAAAACAGCAACAACGGTAGAGGAAACCGAACATTGTCATGCTCGCTCTCAGCAGTGTGCTCAAGATAAGATTTTAGGAGGGAGAGGCATTAAAAATATGAGGATCAAATCTGTGTGATTTTCTAAGCCCTTGTCAAGTTCTCGTCAACCCCCTGATTACCAACATTGTCAATAGAATAATCTGGCTTCAGATTATGTTGCAGTCCTGCGTCTGCAGCACGTCCTCAATCCTGTACGACATCAACGTCAGAATTCACAGAGTTGACTCCAAAATCCAAATCGAGCAGCACTGATCCTAACCTCCCCGCCACGCAATTTCTCTCGTTTCCCCACTGAATCCAAGTATCTCGCTATCCAACTCGCACGCGGGCAGCTGAGCAAACTACCGAGACGAAACGAGAATGATCCGGTGGAACTACGGAGAAGCGTAGGACGGGCACCCGGGACCTGGCAAGCTCAGCTTAGTGTGGCCGTGCGGGGAGTCCAGCATCGAGAGGGGTCATGCATGGATCGGGACGGAGATAAGCGGGAGAGGATCAGGGTGGGCGTAAGATTTTTTTTTCCGGATTTTCTGTTTGGTGGCCTTACGCTGTGTGACCACTAACTGACAACAGAATCACTATGGAGTTAACCAGAACAAACTGACAGTTTACTGTGGATTAAGTGAATGTGGTACAGTAAGATTAAGACTCTATAAGAAGGGGTCGGGTCTATATATATATATATAAGTCTAATAATCTAATATCTCTTGCAGTCGTAGTGGGAAGGGAATAGACATAGAGATTAGAGCGAAAACAGACGTGGATAGGCCTTTGATCATAATGTCGACGAACTAGTACGTCAACGGTACATAAAGTACCTGAACCTGTCCTAACACGATCTTATCACGTACGAAGTGAATGCCTATCTCTATGTGCTTCGTGCGTCGATGATAGATCGGGTTGGCGGTTATGTAGACGGCGCTGACGTTGTCGTAGTAGACGATGGTCGCAGAGAGGATAGGGCACAGAGCTTCTGGAGAAGCTGACGAAGCCAGCAACACTTGGTAACGGCGTGGGCAATAGCACGATACTCGACTTTGGCGCTGAACCGAGACACTGTAGTCTGGCACTTGTAGGACTAGAAGACTAGAGTGTCGCCGAGAAAGACGCAGTAGCCGGATGTGGAGCGTCGAGAGTCAGGGTAGCCCGCCCAGTCCGTGTCAGAGTATGTGGTGAGAGAGTCAATGGGGTTAGAGCTGAGATGTAAGCCGGTGGAGAGCGTGCCCTTCACGTAGCAAAGAATACGTTTGAGTAGCGCGAGGTAAGGTTCGTGCGGAGCATGCATAAAGAGGCACACTTGCTAGACGGCGTAGGTGAGATCAGACCGTGTTAGTGTGAGGTACTGGAGGGCACCAGCAAGACTCCGGTACTGGGAGGGATCGGCTATGAGAGAGCCATCGGCGGTGGAGAGTCAACGAGAATGGCGGTGGGGTGACATTCGGCCATGCCCGCACACCGGAGGAGATCGATGGTATATTGACGCTGGGAGAGAAAAAGCTCATGAGGAGAGCATGTGACAGAGATGCCAAGGAAGTGATGGAGAGGACCGAGATTGGTCATGACAAACTCGGAGTAGAGTCGGGCCATGATCTGGTGTAGGATGGATAGCGAGGACGCTATAAGAACAATATCGTCGATGTAGAAGAGAAGATAGGCGGTGGTGTTGCTGATGTGAAGGACGAAGAGAAAGGTATCGGAGATGGAGGCCATAAAGCCGATATGCTAGAGATAGGTAGCAAAAAGCTAGTACTAAGCCCGAGGGGCCTGTTTGAGGCCGTAGAGGGAGTGTTGAAGGAGGCAAACGTCGTCAGGATGAGATGGATCGACAAAACCTAGAGGCTGCTGGCAGTAGACCGTTTCCATTAGATGGCTGTGAAGGAAGGCGTTTTCACGTCGAGCTAGTGGATCGGCCAAGAGTGTGAGGCAGCGAGAGTGAGAACAACCCGGATGGTAGCAGGTTTGACGACGGGACTAAAGGTCTTGTTGTAGTCAACACCGGGACGTTGGGAGAAACCCCGATACCTAGCGTGCCTTGTGACGAGCAAGTGATCTATCGACGTGGAACTTGTGTTTAAAGATCCACTTATCGGTCACAACATTAGCACTAGCAGGACAAGGGACGAGGCGCCAGGTCTCGTTATCCATAAGGGCCTCGTACTCATCGGTCATGGCTGCGCGCCACTAAGGATCGACCAGGGCTGAACGATGAGTTGTCGGAATGGGCGAGATGGTACAATGGACTGCTGAGAGCTCGTAGCGCTTGGTAGGGCGAAGGGACCCGGTTTGTGATCAAGTGATCATATGAGAGGTGGAGGGGACAGTAGGGTTCACAGGAGCCGATGGGAGCGTGAGTGGTGGGGTGGGGACAGGATGGGGAAGGGTGGCATCGGCTTGGGATCGGTGACTATATGTTCGGGAAAAGGGTTGAATGAGGTTGGCCTGAGCCGATGGAGGGGGAGGAGCCTATAGGGGTTGGTGAGCCGATGAAGGTTGATGGGCCGATGGGGTTGGGTGGTCCGATGGAGACGGAGCATCCGATAGGGAGTGGCGAGCCGATGGAGGCCGAGGGGCCGATAGGTGTGGGCGAGCCGATGGAGGCTGAGGAGCCAATGGAGTTGATGTGTGCGATGGGAGTGAAACAGTATCAGCCGGAGCCGATGGAGGTTGGGAAGCCGATGAGGGCCGTGGGACCGATAGAGGTCCGATGTGAGTAGCATCGAAGCATAGAGGAGTGGGATAGCTGTGCAAGAATTCCTCAAGAGCGACCGAAGGTGAGATTGATGGAGGGGACTGGGAGGGTATGGTGTTGGTTAGAAGGAAGTTGAGATCGCCAGACAAGGATCCAGGATGAAGTAAACCAAAGAGGAAGCAAGACTCATCAAAGACGACATGGCGGGAGACGATGATCCGACTGGTGGAGAGATCGAGAGATCGGTATTTCTTGTGGGATGAGGGATAGCCAAGAAAAATGCAGGCGGTAGAGTGGGGTGCTAGTTTATGAGGATCAGTGGCGATGAGATTGGGATAGCAGAGACACCTAAAAACACGTAGGTGAGTAGCCGGACGTCTTGTGGTACAAAAGGATGTTGGGGACATTGTGGCGAACGGAGGAGCAAGGCGCCGATTGAGGAGGTAAGTTGCTGTGGTTAGTGTTTCAGTCCAGTAAGTTGCGAGTAGGTAGGCATGAAGTAACATAGTGTAACTTATGTTGTTAAGTGTATGAAGAAGGTGTTCGGCCTTACCGTTTTAGGGAGAGGTGTAGGACTGGAGAGGCGGAGATGGGTGCCACAAGAGGTAAGAAAGGTTTGGACGGTACGGTTGACAAACTCCGTACCGTTATCAACATGTATGGCTTGAATAGAGAGGTTGAATTGATTGGAGACATAGTTGGTAAAGTTGATGAGGTGGGAGGCGACCTCGGACCTGCTGGTTAGTGGAAAAGTCCAGCAAAAGTGTGTATAGTCATCGAGTATTGCGAGATAGTACTGATTATCGGAAACACTCTTAACTGGAGAAATCCACACATCACAGTGTATTAACTCAAAAGGTCGAAAGGTACAAGACATAGAGTTTGAGAAAGGCAGCCGTACGTGTTGCCAAATTGACAAGAGTGACAGATAGTGGAGCTGTTGTGGTTACATGTGATGGAGGTGCTTCGACGGAGATTGGCGAGAGCATCGGGGCTAGGGTGACCAAGGCGAATATACCATAGGTTGGTGGAGATGGCTATGCTGGTGTGTAGAGTGGACGGCACAGTGGAGATGGTGTAAAGATAGCCGCTACTATTGCATCGAAGCATCTCGCGCCGGGTCGGGATATACTTCACAGAGAAACCAAAAGCGTCAAATTCAATTGAGCTTGTTATCTCTTGTGAATTGGTGGACAGATACTAGATTGTGGATAAGGAAGGGAACGATGGGGACATTGTGAAGTGAAAAATTGGTTGTGGGTGTAGATAGGAGGGAGTCACCACGGCATTGAATAGGGAGAGAGTGCCCATTGCCAATGGTGACGAAAGGGGAGAATGAGGGATGGCGAGAGAGTAGTGTACCGTTCGATGACACCATATGGGATGACGCACCAGAGTCCAGCACCCAAGGGTGCTAGGGTTAGAGCGTCATCTGATTGAAAGCAGTGACAAGACCAGCTTGGTTCCACAAGGGAACCGACTGGGTGGGTGGTGATGGTAGGATCGGCTGAGGTGATAGGGTGGGAGCCAATGCCAGGTGGGCCTAAGGATGGGCGCCGAGAACCCCTGGTTGCCAGCCGATGGGACTGTGTAGTTGCGGCTGGGGTGTCTAGGGGTTGTAGCAAAGCCACGGATCCATAGGACTGGCAGACGGGATAGGGATTGGAGCAGGGCGCGGTTGCATTAAACCGCTCCAGTTCTTGCCCTTGCCTTTGCCCTTGCCACCAGCACGGGCTTTGTTGCCATGGCTACTAGAGCTATGAGAGGTGGCAGCACCGCACGGTGGTCGGTAGCCGATAGGGTTGGAGCAGCCATGATCGGCTACGGTGAGGAGAGCGGTGTGGACCACAGTCTTGTCATCGTTGGCCAAATGTAATTCTTTGAGAACTAGCATGTCGTTGGCCTAGGCGAACGTGGGAAGAGGTGTAGAGTTGGCGATGTTATCGGTGGTGTTTGAGAAGCAGGGGTTAAGTCCTCGTAGAAGTGTAAGGACGAGTTGTGAGTCAGCCACAGGGTGATCGACATCATGGAGGGCGGCAGCCTTGACCTTAAGGCGTTGGCAGTACGAGGAGACAAATGAGTCTCCTTGTATCATGGAGTGGAATTCATTTAGGAGGAAGATGGTGTACGGCTGTTTGTTGGCGAGAAAGATCCATTCGATGGCCACCCAGAGATCCTGGGCAGTAGGGTCGATGTCGTCCATTGCAAGGTTGAGGACGGAGTCATCAACAGAGCCAAGTAGCCAGCTGCGCACACAACACTCGGCGATGTCCCACTGTGGATCATCGGGTCAAGGTGGAGCGGATCTATCGATGTGAGAGCGAAGGCCGAACTTTCCACATAGGGATTTTAAAAAAATACCCACTTAAAATAGTTAGCATTGAGGTCAAGGGAGATGGGAACGTGAGATTTCACGTTGACGGTGGCGTAAGGTAGTGAGAAGATTGGCGAAGTGGTGCCCGAGTTATGGTTAGGAGTGCTGATGGCCGGAAGGGATCCGGCGACTGGAAGAGTGGCAGAACTAAGTGCCGACTCGGTGGTCATGACGAGAGAGTAACGGGGCGCGATAAGCCGATGAGAAAAGTCGTTGGCCGATGGGAGTAGGTGGCCGATGAGGAGAGTGGTTGGCCGATGGGAGTAAGTGACGGAGTAGTTGAGTGAGGAGTGGATGACAGAGTAGGTAGGTCACGAGTGTGAGAGAGTAGGTGGGTCACGAGTGTGAGAAGGTTTGCGTCCGTGAAGGAAGGTTTCACGTCCGTGGACCCGTGGACGCAACAGAGTGGAGCGGACGCGAAAAATCGGAGAAGGCACGGACAAGAAGAAGGGAGGTTTGCGTCCGGAAAGCAGAAATTTGTGTCTGTGGACATGTGGACACGTCGGAGTGGCTCGGACACGAGTAGAGAAGTTTCGTGTCCGGGAGCAGGTGAGCGTGTCGAAAAAGCGAGTGCCGAGAGAGTTTCAACCAATGAAGGGCGGACGGGTCCAGCTGATGGAGACGACAAGCGCAGAGTTACGTCGGCGTCAGAGGGGGAAGGTGTGCCGAAGCAAAAGAGAATCTAAGGCAGGTCTGAACGAGATGAGGAGGCGGATGAAGGCCGTCTCCTTGTCACGTGGTGGAAAAGGGGGGGCGTTGGAGGAGGAGAAACCGTCTATGGAGGAGACAGGAAGGAGAGAGCCGAGACAAGAAGACAGATGAGAAATATCGGGGGAGAAGGTCTACGACGGAAAAGAAGTGTCAGCTCGCTGACAAGAGAATACTAACACGCGGGATATCTAGACCCGCTCTGATACCATATAAAAATGTGGTATACAGTGAGACTAAGACCTTATCTTTATAAGGATCTATATATATATATAAGTTCAGTGGTCTAACACACCCCTAATTTCATCTCTCGGTTAAGACTTAAAGTGATCATATGGTCCACCTTGAATTTCATAAAACAGTCCTCAGTCATGAGCTCTGTGTCTAGGCAGCGAACTAAAGTAACTGACAAATTTAGGCTCACATAGTGTTAATTTCATAAAGATCACTGTACATGTTTAGTGTCAACAATCCTGGTACAGATTTACCTTAACACGTCTAGATTAAAACCTTAGAATCCAAGTTGAGTTCCAGGTCTATTGCGCAGTACTTATCACGCGATTTGCCTTATGAGCTATCAGCTGATGATGCCTACCTGACAAATGGCTGTGCACAAGCAATCGAGATCATCTGCTCTGTCGTAGCTCGCCCTGGTGCCAACATCTTGTGCCCAAGACCGGGCTAACTCTTCCATGAGGCGCGCGCCGTGTTCAATGGGATGGAGGTCAGGTACTTTGATCTTCTCCCAGAGTGCGGCTGGGAGGTTGATCTTGATGGAATGCAGGCTCTTGCTGACAAGAACACGGTTGCAGTGGTCATTATCAATCCAGGAAACCACTGTGGCAATGTCTACACCTCTGATCATTTGGCCAAGGCAAGTACTAACTTAACTGGTGATTTTCTAGTGGTGATCATTTTGGGGGGAAATATAAATTTTTGATCAAGGCTCAGTGTTTTTTTAGGTTGCCAAGACTGCCAAAAAGCTCGGCATCTTTGTCATTGCAGATGAAGTGTACGCTCATTTGACGTTTGGGCAGAATAAATTTGTGCCAATGGGCGTGTTTGGCTCAGTAGCTCCTGTTCTTACATTAGGATCAATATCGAAGAGATGGGTTGAGTCTGGATGGCGACTTGGATGGATTATGACAAGTGATCCTAATGGTGTATTTCGGAGGACCAAGATTCTTTAACTCCAAACTCTTTTCATACAAGTAGTATTGCAGTCAACAATGAAATGCAAGGATCTTTGTAGTTTGCAGATACTGTAGATGAACAGAAATTTATGCTTAATGAAACAACCTAAATCTTAGAATGGTCAACTAACTCCTAGTCCTAATTCCCTTTTTCAGGTGGTGGAAAGCCTCAAGAGTTACCTTGATATCTCGTCTGATCCTGCAACATTTATTCAGGTAACTAAAATTGCTTTATCACTTTTCTTTTAAAGATAGTTCATACATAAATTGGGAGCATAAAAAGATTAGTGAAGATACATAAGCAGGAACTGATTGTGTGCATAGCAAAACAGAACGATTTACCTTCTACTTTGATACAAAATTTAATTTTCAGGGAGCAATTCCTCAATTCATAGAGAATACAAAGGAAGAATTCTTCAAAAAAATCATCGATGTCCTAAGGGAGACCGCAGATATACGTTGGGAGAAGCTGAAGGGCATCAGTTGCATCACTTGCCCAAGCAAACCAGAGGTTCTGTGTTAGACCACTCAACTTGTATATATATAGATCCAACTCTCTTATAAAAAACGGAGTCTCAGTCTCACTATATACTACACTTTTGTATGGTATCAGAGCAGGTTTAGACATCTTCGACGTGCTAGCAATTCTCTCACCGATGAGCCAACGCTTCCTCCCCGTCGCAGACCTTCTCCTCTAGTATTCCTTCTCTACCTTTTTGTCTCAGTTCTCATCCTCTCCGTCTCCTCCTCAGACGGTCTTTCATCCTCTCCGTCTACTCGTCTCTTTCCACCATGTGATAAGGAGATGGCCTCCATCTGCCTCCTCATCTCGTTCAGATCCGCCTTAGCTTTTTCCTTGTTTCGGTGCACCTTCCCTTCTTCTGACACCGACGCACCTCTGCGCTCGCCGTCTCCATCGGCTGGACCCGTCCGCCCTCCATCGACTGGAACACTCTCTCGGTTCCCGCTTTTCCGGCACGCTCACCTACTCTCAGACACGAAACTTCTCCACTCGCGTCCGAGCCACTCCGACACATCCACGTGTCCACGGACGTGAATTTCTGTTTCCCAAACACGAATCTCCTTTCTTCGCACCTGTGACTTCTCCGGCTTTTTGGGTCCGCCCCACTTTGTTGTGTCCACGAACACGAAACCTCACTTCACGGACGCGAATCCTCTCGCACCCATGACCCACCTACTCTCTCACACTTGTGATCTATCTACTCTACCCACTTCACATACTCTGCCACCCACTCCTCGGTCACCTACTCCACTACCTACTCTCATCGGCCACCTACTCTTATTGGCCACCTACTCTCATCGGTCACCTACTCTCATCGGCCAACTACTCTCACCGGCTTATCACACCCCGCTACTCTCTCATCATAACCACCGAATCGGCTCTTAATTTCGGTACTCTTCCAATCATCGGATCTCTTCCGGCCATCGGCGCTCTTGATCATAACTCGGGCACCACTCCACCGATGTTCTCATCACCTTACGCTACCATCAACGTGAAATCTCACGTTCCCATCTCTCTTGACCTCAATGCCAACTATTTCAAGTGGATATTCTTCTTCAAATCGTTATGTGGAAAGTTCGGCCTTCGCTCCCACATCGATGGCTCCGCTCTACCTCGACCTGATGATCCTCAGTGGGACATCACCGAGTGTTGCGTGTGCAGCTAGCTGCTTGGCTCGGTCGATGACTCCATCCTTAACTTTACAAAGGACGACACCGACCCCACCGCTTGGGATCTCTAGGTGGCCATCGAGCGGATCTTCCACGCAAACAAGCAGCTGCGCGCCATCTTCCTCAATGAATTCCACTCCATGATATAAGGAGACCTCTTTGTCTCCTCATACTATCAATGCCTAAAGGTCAAGTCCGCCGCCCTTCATGATGTTGGCTACCCTGTGGCCGACTCCAAATTTGTCCTTGTCCTCTTGTGAGGCCTCAACCCTCGTTTTTCTAATACCGCCAATGACATCGCCAACTCCACACCTCTTCCCACGTTTGCTCGGGCCCATGACATGTTAACTCTCAAGGAACTTCGCATGGCCAACGATGAGAGACTATAACCCACATCGCTCTCCTCGCCACAGCCGATCATGGCTGCTCCAACCCCATCGGCTGCCGTCCACCATGCGTTGCTACCACTTCTCACGGCTCTGGTAGCCACAGCTTCGGCCATGGCAACAAAGCCCGCGCTGGTGGTAATGACAAAGGCAAAGGGAAGGGCAAGGGCAAGAGCTGGAGTGGTCTGATGCAACCGCGCCCTGCTCCTGTCCCTACCCCGTTCGCCAGCCTCATGGGTCTGTGGCTTTGTTACAACCCCTTAGCACCCTAACCCCAACTGCGTAGCCCCATCGGCTGGCAGCCCGGCGTCCTCGGCGCACACCCTTAGGCCCACTTGGCGTTCACTTCCGTCCAATCGCCTCAGCCGATCACATCGACCATCCAGTTGGCTCTCTTGTGGAATCAGGTTGGCCTTATCGCCGCCCTCAACCAGATGACGCTCCAACCCTAGCACCCCTAGGTGCTGGACTCTGTGCGTCATCCCATATGGCTTCATCGAACGATATATTACTCTCTCATCACCCTTCCTCCTCCCCTTTCGTCACCGTTGGTAATAGGCAATCTCTCCCTATCACCTTCCACAGTGACTATATCCCACCTACACCCACAACCAATTTCCTACTCCACAATGTCCTCATAGTTCCTTCACTCGTCCACCATCTATTTTCTATCCGGCAATTCACCAGAGATAACAATTGCTCAATTGAATTTGACGTTTCTAGTTTCTCTGTGAAGAATATTCTGACCCGGTGCGAGATGCTCCGATGCAATAGTGGCGATGACTTCTACACCATCCCAACTACGCCATCCACTCCTCACATCAGCCTAGCCATCTCCACCAGCTTATGGCATCTCCACCTTGGTCACCTCAGCCCCTACGCTATCGCCACTCTCCGTCGCAGCGTCTCCATATAGTGTAACCACAACAACTTCACTATTTGCCACTCTTGTCCACTTGGTAAACATGTGCGGTTGCCTTTCTTTCTCAGTATGTCTTGTACATCTAGATCCTTTGAATTAATTAACTGTGATGTGTAGACTTCTCCAGTTAAGAGCGTCTCGAGTTATCAGTACTATCTTACATTACTTGAAGATTACACACACTAGTGTTGGACGTTTCCCCTCACAAGCAGGTCTGAGGTTGCCTCCCACCCCATCAACTTCACAAACTATGTTTCCACCCAATTCGATTTCTCCATCCAAGCCATCCAGGCCGACAATGGTACGGAATTTATAAACCGTACCATCCAAGCCTTTTTCACCTCCCGTGGTACTCACCTTTGCTTCTCCTGCCCCTACATCTCTCCTCAAAACGGCAAGGCCGAACGCTTTCTTCGAACTTTAAACAACATCAGTCGCACCATGCTTCTTCACGTCCATCTACTGCACCCTACTGGGCTAAAGCGCTAACCACTGCGACCTACTTACTAAATCAGCGTCCTTGCTCTTCCATTCGTAACAACGTTCCCTGTACCCTTCTATACCACAAGACACCTGACTACTCTTACTTACGTATTTTTGGGTGTCTCTGCTATCCCAACCTAACGACCACCGTTCCTCATAAACTCGCATCACGCTCCACCGCCTGTATCTTCTTTGGCTATCCCTCTTCCCACAAGGGATACCGTTGTTTTGATCTCTCCACTCGATAGATCATCATCTCTCGTCATGTCGTCTTTGACGAATCCTACTTCTTTTTCGGTTTACTTCACCGTGAACCTTCGTCTGGCGACCTCGACTTCCTTCTAACCAACATGGTACCATCCCAACATTCTCCACCCACCACACCTCTGTACTCTCCATCGGTCATTTCTGAGGATCCCCTGAACGACTATCCCACTCTTTTCCGATCCACCGTCACCCACATCGGACCGACTCCACTCGGAGTTTGCCATGACCGATCTAAGTCCTCTCCATCACTTCCTCAGCATCTCTGTTACGCGCTCTTCCAACAGGCTATTCCTCTGCCAGCACCGGTATGTCATGGATCTTCTTCAGCGTGCGGGCATGGCTGAATGTCACCCCACCGCCACTTTGATCGAAACTCGTGCCAAGCTCTCCGCCACCAACGGCTCTCTCCTCGTCGACCCCGCCCAGTATCGGAGTCTTGCTGGTGCTCTCCAATACCTCACACTCACACGGCCTGATCTCACTAATGCCGTATAGCAAGTGTGCCTCTTTATACATGCTCTGCGCGAATCTCATCTCACGTTGCTCAAGCGTATCATTAACTACGTCAAGAGCACACTATCCATCGGCCTACATCTCAGCTCCGGCCCCATCGATTCTCTCACCTCGTATTTTGATGTGGACTGGGCGGGTTGCCCCGACTCCCGATGCTCCACCTCCGGCTATTGCGTCTTCCTCGGCGACACTCTAGTCTCTTGGTCCTCTAAGCATCAAACTACAGTGTCTTGGTCCAGCGCTGAAGCCGAGTATCGCGCCGTTGCCCACGTCGTCACCGAGTGCTGCTGGATTCACCAGCTTCTCCAGAAGCTTCGTACACCCATCGCTTCCGCGACCATTGTCTACTGTGATAACATCAGTGTCATCTATATGACCGCAAACTCGGTTCATCGTCGACGCACGAAGCATATTGAGATTGACATTCACTTCGTACGTGACAAGGCCACTCTAGGACATGTTCGGATGCTCTATGTACCATCGACGCACCAGTTCACCGACATCATGATCAAAGGCCTTCCCGCGTATTTGTTCACCAGTTTTCGCTCTAGTCTCTGCGTCCGTTTCTCTCCCGCTATGACTACGGGGGTGTTAGATCACTGGACTTGTATTTATATAGATTTAACTCTCTTATAGAAGATAGGTTTCAGTCCCACTATATACTACACTTATGCACCATATTTATCATGGTGTGTCTTGTGTTGCTTCACTATGCAGAGCATCAAAGGGAATTTCCCATGGTGTATGATGTTTGGTTGGTTTGTTGCAGGTGAAACTAGATCTATCCTGCCTGCAAGGCATCAAGGATGACATGGACTTCTGCTGCTGCTGCCATCTGGCAAGGGAAGGATTGGTGGTTCTTTTGCCAGTTACATTCCTGATTCCTCCCATGCACATGATTTAACTTTCAAAATTTTAGCTCATTGCTTATGTTTGGTACAATATGTTTTATTTCTCCAATGATCAATGATTCAGAGTTGCCTTCTGTTTGAAATAGTAAGTATGCAAAACAAAAATGTCTACGATGTGCTGTCTGATACAAAAATTGGCTCTGGATCACCTTCGCCATTGAACCATCTTCTCTCGAAGATGGTATTGCTAGGCTCAAGTCCTGATTGAGACACAGCAAGTTGAAACTTCACCAATCCCTTGAAAGTTGAAACATGAGGTGCCTGCTTTCCAACAAGGTCAGAAGGAGCTGCTTGAAGGATGTAAAATCTGTTATGAACTTACCATGATATGTTGTTCTATCATCTTCACTCGGAGATGATATGCTTGATGCAGTCAGTCTTTGCTAGGCTTGTTTTAGTCATCATTTGGTGTTACAATTCTTGTTGTAATTCCCAATTACTGCCCACTGTGCGTAGGTGTAAATTTTAGGGGGTCTGAACTCTGAATTGTAGAACACCGTTCTTGAATAAAGGGATTATATCAGCAACTTCCTCAGTAGTATTTAAATTCTGTTCACGTTTTAAACAACCTGATTACTTGCATTTTTATTTCAGCAAAAGTACACAATTATAACGAGATGATATCAGTTCTGCATCTTAATCATTGGTTAATCCTCGTGAAAAAGGAACGATCTATTCTAAAACCAACTTAGTTTCAAGATCAAGAACTCGCTCTTAAAATGCTGGAGCAAAAGGCCATATTTTTTACAAATTAATGATATAAAATCCCTTTTCACTTAAGGGGGTCATGATTCATTAATATTCAGAATTGGACACAGAAATCCAGAAACTTGGCTTGCATCAGAAATTCTTAGCAGAGCATTTAACCTGAGCATATTACAAACACAGGAGAACAACACAACACACCAACCTCAACCAAAAGGCTTAAGGTGAGGGGACATGAACACATAACAAACGAAACATGATTTCAAGTCGAAACGTTGTATCTGATAGCTCGTGCCATAAACATAGTTTCAGTCTTTCAACCATTTGTGAATCCAACAGGAACTGGCAGATCACTTACAGGAGTGTTGGGACAATATGAGGATTCATCATTCTTGCAGTAAGATAGCCATTATCAGTAATGTGATTCTCCAGTGCGGTGCCACCACTGTTTACTGTGTTGTTGCTGGACACTGAACTGAACTTAGTAGCCATTTGTAGGATTCCAGCTGGGCAATGTGAGTTGGGGTTCTCAATCCATTTGTCAGTTACGGTGTTTGCCGAAGCTGATTGGCAATTCTTTCTTTTGAAAACTTCACCTAAAGGTCCATCATCGAGTGTTTCCTTAAGGACTGTTAACCGACTTTCATGCAACATATTACCTTTTTCTGTTGAACTGCCTGCTCCATGCCCAATGTAAGACTCAACATGATCATGGTGCAACTTCAGTGGTGATAGTGCTACATTGTCATAGTTTGGAGACGATTGTGTGGATGAGAAATCAAATGAATCCATTGTAGATAATTGGTCAACAACATTCTGTTTCTCCAGAAATTTCCTGCAATGTAGAGACAATATTTTTAGTTCAGAGGAAAACTATGCACAATTTTTCCTTCTGTCAACTGCGGCAGGTTAAAGGCATAATGGAGTTCTTTTTAAAAAAAAAAGAAGAAGAAAAATGAGAGAATGGAAAAATGGAGTTCCATTGTAGGAACATTAACTTTATAACTAAACAAATATGACTGATGCAACCATAGAAATTGGAGTATTATCAAACTTAAGAATGTACTTAGGACTTTCCTACTGCCTATTGATATCACTAGCTTGATCAAATTCATCTTAACTTTTCTGTCCAATATCTACTTGTTAGATGTTTCATTACGCTGCCTGGAATCCTGATACATACATGAATTACTCATAGATTGTTAGGACTTGGCACCTCCATTACCAAATGCCAAACTGAATTCCTTTACCAACAACAGAAGCCTTTTATTTTGACAGACTACCTCACACTGTCACACATCATGCAAGAAGCACAAAATGTATATTCATGTAGGACCAGGCAACTTCACCTGTTGGATTGACTTGAGAAAGGATCAGTGACATTAGCAGCTGAGCTTTTCACCTGCTTCTGCCGAGCCACGGTGTGGCTGCGAGATGATACACCAGCAGAAATAACCATGGATTGTTCTGCAACGGTGACTGTCACCTTTCGGCCTTCCACATGCTTTCTTGAACGATGGCAACCACGGTTTATGTGTCGCTCGCAATACTTCTGGTCCCCAACAGCATCTCTGGAGCACCTCCACTTCTTGCCATCTGTACGTCGGCATCTCCTGGGTTCTACATCAGCACAGCCAGGAGGGAATGATCCCCATCCTAGTGCAAAATAGAATGTCCATTCATGTGAGAAACATATAAACCACCTCAAAATAATATATTCTTGCACTATTTCAGCAACATTCAAATTTCCCAGCTCCACATAAGGACTCAGTATGTGCATACAAAGCATGGTGACTCTCAGTTAACAGGAATTGAAACACTTTATGACTACATTTGGAGACCTTGTTGTGGAAAAGAGACACAACTAAAAAAAATCAGAATCCCAATGTAAGTGAGGAGTTTTATACCTAAACTCAAGCAGCAGCACAATGATAACAGGAAGTACTAGCACATGGGCATCACGCAAACATCCAAACGCAGTACATTTCTAGTATCAATGCAATCTTCAAATCATTATAATGCCTAGATTCGGAGCCGAGATTTTTTTAGTACTAGAAAGTGACTTCAATGACTGCCTTTACAAACTAATTAATCACACCAACATCTTGTCCCAAGAAAGACAATAAAATATAACTATCAACTACAACACAAAAGAATCACAATCCGAGACATATGTGTGTGTGTGTGTGTGTGTGTGTGTGTGTATAACTACAATGCTGGTATGCTGCAGACTGAACAGACAGGCAACTGCAACCATATGACCACTTGACCAGCATTTGCTTCTTTCATGTTTTTCAAGCAGTTTCGTTTATTACTATCATGAGCTATTAACAACAGAAAGGGGATATGATACAGAACAAATAATAATTACAGGAGCTGGAGCAAAAAAGTACCCCGTGGACGGAGGCTTCTTCTGATGGGCAGGAGCAAACTGGAAGGGACAGAGACATTTGCAGCAATGTGCTTGTAGATCAGTGCCTGGTGCTCCAACTCCATCCACTGTGTTGGGGTGAATGGCCCCCTAACCCTTGCCAAAACCCCTTGCATGCTTCCTCCTGAGCTCAAACCCAACCCTTCATTACAAGACAAGCAAAGATGTAGTATTCAGTCAAGAGAGCAAATAGTCCTGATGCCAAAGATGCCCATGAGCATGGTTTCCTGGTTCCAACACATGCAAGATTTTAAGGAAACAGGCACAAGGCGGTGCTTGCTGCTGCTGCCCTCTTTAGCTTTTTTTCTTGAGGAAAGGAGGCAGTGAGCAATCTCCAAGAGAGAAAAAAGTTCAAATCTTTGGGGGACAAGACACATCCTTGAGGTGGACGTGGGTTGCAAAAAAGCAAAAGAGTGTGAAGGGGAATAACCAAGCAACCCTTTTGCTCTTGACAAGACCCCAAAGGCAGGGGCTTTTGCAGGATGATGCCATAAGACCATGATGAGCAAGACAATCACTAGCTGGGGATCAAACCACACCCCCCCCCCCACGGATGCAACAGTACATTCACCAGAGAAGATTAAAAAATAAGCAAAAAAACCATTTTTTTTTCTGGTTCTTTGCATCATCATCAGCAGCATCAGCATCATCTCACCTGCTGTTTCATTGGGGGAGAAGCTCAGCATCTGGCCTCCTCCAGAAGAAGAGCTGGTGAATCCAAGAAAGGAGGAAGATGGCAATGCCCTTGCCTCTCTCACCAAGAACCCATCTTGCTGCCCTCCTCCTTGCTCATCACATCTGCCTTGATACTCTTGTGGCAAGCTTCTTGGATTTCCATGGCCACCACAAGAGCTCAGCATTGACACTCACTCACTGCTTGTGTAGAATGTGCAGGCAGGAAGATTAGGAGGGATGGGGAGCAATGGCTTCTTGTGGCATTGAACTCATGATGGTGGTAGCTAGCTACCTAGACCCTAGAGAGGAGGAAGAGGAGGAGGTGATGGCTGTGGGTGTTTGGGAAACCAGGCTGGCCTTTGCTGCTTTGGGGAAGGAGGAGAGGAAGAAGAGGAAGAAAAATGCACCCCCGCCCCCAATAAGAATACAAAAATGTTTGTTGCCTTCCTTGCATACTCATATATGGAGCAGAATCTGGACATTGAATACACCCTAGTCCTGAACAAGACTACAAAAATCTTAGTTGCCTTTGTTGCGTACTCCCCCTCATAATATAAGAATTTGGATTAAACATTAAGATTCAAATTTTTACTACTTGTTTGTGATTGTAAAATGTCCCAGATTAATTGGGGATATAGAGGGAGATAACAGTTTGCTAGTGAAGTAATTTCTCTATTCCAAAATAAAAATATAAAAAGCTATGCTTTAAGAGTGTACACTGACAGAGTCAAAGAAAACGAAGTTACGAATAGGAAGGGAGCATGTGTTTGCAATCACTGTAAAAAAAAGTGTGTTTAAGTCAAGAAAAATGAGAAGATAGGTAAAACAATATGAGCTATTAACACATAATTAATTAAATATTATTTATTTTAAACTTAAAAATAAATTAATAAAAAAATTTAAACAGTTTTTATATAGATTTTTTTATAAAAAAATATAATATTTTTTAAATTTTAACTTGCAGTCATAGGCAGCCTACTGCAGCCTAGAGGTACAGAGGAGGGTGGCAATAAAAAGTTAATTTTGAGAACTTATTGAATGGCATCTAGCGTGCACGTGTTACACACTTGCTAGGTGTGCTACATTGCTAGCGTGTTTTTGCACAGGGACCCAACTGGAAGGAAGAAGCTGGTGTGATACTTGTGCTGACCAGTGAAAACAAGTAGCATCAAGGAGTATTATATCACTATACTATCAACTGATTACCTAATCTATAATTTGTCCTCTATGAAGATATTTCTATATGATATAATATGTAGCCATAATATACATATCATCAAAGTAGCATCATAATCCATAGCAACTTCCTGGTGCAGAAAACTTATAATAAATCATCATAACTTTGTATTCCATAATAAATGAGTGCAACAGTCAGAATATTTATTTCATTATCTAGATATTAATTCACGGCAATCTCAATTATTTGAGACGTGTTTGCGCCGGAACTCGCGCGCGTGGCACGACCACGCTGAAACCTGGAAAGTCTGCTTAGCTCCAGTGCAAATCTGTTGGATTCTCTCTACGGCTTAAGGTACGCGCACCGAGACCTGAAAAGTTCATTTAGTTCCAACGTAGGTACCTCAGCCAGCTCGTTCTCTATCTCAACGGTGTAGGTGTGGGCGTGCCAGATAATTTGGCCCTATAATTAACAAGGAGGTGAAATGAACGGGTCAGTCGAACGATAGGTCGATACGAGCTCTCGCTAACGGTTGGCTGTCGATAGGGTCGAGTTGGTCATCGGCCGCGTCCGGATGGCTCCTGCTATCGGTTGGTCGCCGATAGGAATTGAAACGTTCTTTCATCGGCTAGGGAGCCAATGAAGGCATGGACAGATGTTGACGAATGACGTAATGACTTCGAGTGTAGCGAAAGCGAGATCCTGATCCATCGGCCGTAGAGCCGATGAAGACACCAAAGGGTATTCAGATAAAAACAAAGCACATGAGATCTCTCCTGGTTGCCGATGAAAGCTATACCGCTCGTTCATCGGCTGGAAAGCCAATAAAAACATATGCGAACTGGCAAGAAATCGTATAAAAGACACCGGCTACAAAGCCGATGCCGCTCCGGATATAGTGGGTGATGAACAAGGTGCGGGGTCACTCCTCCCATAGCACGAGACCCGTTGTCTACCGTGACGATGCCGCTAGCATCGATTTCGAAGATCGAACCTAACCAAAACAATAAGAGACTAAGGCCAACGGTAACGATACGGTGGACGCCAGATCGATCGTGCTGAAGGAAGAGCGGAGTGAACCTATCGGCTAGCTGAGTCGATGAGAGGACATCTCTGAAGATATACGTGTATCGACCGAAAAGGCTGATGCACTAGGCGTGATATTCGATGAAAGTCTCTAAAGACGGGTGCCTATCGGCTAAGGAGCCGATACGCTAGGCATATTGCTCAAGGTATAGATAACTTATCGGCTAACCATTTTGATAAAACGCCGAGTAGAGACCTACATGCCTATGACTCAATCTACTGTTGACTATCTATAGGTCGAACCTAATCGATACAGCACGGAACCGACGACGGTAGAGAGAGCTTGGTAAACCGATAGATCTTGCACAGACGTGATGTGATACACTCAATTTGACTAAGAGATTGAACCTAACTAATATAGACTTAGACAAAGCAAGATATATCGGGATAATAGCGAAATTTACCCCTTTGCTAAAGATCAAACTTAACCAATACAGTCCCGCGTTGATAGCCAGAACCGTCGGTAAAAACCTAGATAAACTAAAGTGGCGATGCGCCGAAGTGTATTGATCGAAGAATGATTTAGGTCTATATTTATACCCTAGTATTACAGACCGTGGTTACAACCATCATCAAACGTTACTTTCTAAAAACATATAATACGAAAATATCTCTAAAGAAGTTAATTGAACCAACTAAATCTTTATAAAATTTACATAAATTAATCACCTGCCATGAGTTTCACAGTCTTCCTTAGAATCGGTCTTATTTGCCTATATCGGGATAATAACGAAACTTACCCCTTTGCTAAAGATCAAACTTAACCAATGCAGTCCCGCGTTGATAGCCAGAACCATCGGTAAAAACCTAGATAAACTAAAGTGGCGATGCGCCGAAGTGTATTGATCGAAGAATGATTTACATACTTTTATAAGTTCTATATTTATACCCTAGTATTACAGAGTGTGGTTACAACCATCATCAAACGTTACTTTCTAAAAACATATAATACGAAAATATCTCTAAAGAAGTTAATTGAAACAACTAAATCTTTATAAAATTTACATAAATTAATCACTCTGCCATGAGTTTTACAGCTCTTCCTTAGAATCGGTCTTATTTGCCTTATTGCTTCTTTTAATCATCAATAGTAATCAGACTCTTTTTTACTAAAATTTTTCTAATTTTTGCTGGGTTACTTACTAAAATTTGAACGTTATAGCAATCTCAATACGAGTCACGTGGTGTCATCAGTCACACTCACGCCAATCCTAATAAAATCGTTTGCTTGCTTGTTTGCTTGTCATTTCTCATGATCCCAAACCCAGAAACCTAACAAAGTGGATTAGGCGTTTTGACCAAGCATGTGTATCTTAATCCATATGCTTAGGTTAATTAATTAATTAACTCCACCCAAATTACATATTCTAACCTAAGCCTCAGTGCCACTCTTCCTTTCCTACCTGGATTCCGTTCTCATCTCTCTCACTGTTTCTTCCTCCTCCCCTGCACTTGGCGCAGTACAAAATCGATTCTTTTCCACACCCCTGCGGCGCCGCTTGTTTCGTTCGAAGCATCGCGAGCGGCAACAGCAACGGTTTCGTGACGAGTTTGGATTCGTTCCCGTCTCTCTCCATCTTTTCTTGGCCACCTCTGCGTCTCTTGCCCTTTCTTGGGTGCGATTATTCGTTTTTCTTGGCCTGATTGGTTGTTTGATCCGTCCCGGGTGGCGTCTCCGCTGCCGCCTCTGGAATCAATCGCGGGAGGAATCTTTTGCAGGTGCGGTTTGATCGATGGTTTCTTGATCTGGGTTCTGGGATTCTTGTCCGGTTCTTGAAAAATTGTGCCTTTTTGGTACTTTGTGATGTGTTGCGTCAGGTTCTTGATTCTTTCGATTTGGTGAATCGGTTGCAGGAGGAGGGTAGTGGCGATGGCGGAGTTGGTTGGGCCGCGAGTGTACAGCTGCTGCCATTGCCGGAACCACGTCTGCCTCCACGACGACATCATCTCCAAGGCCTTTCAGGTGAAGAACTTGAGTTCTTGGATTTGGGGTCAGCTTGTTTAGGTGCCAACTGCCAGATGCTAATCTTAGGCCTTGTACTGGTAATATAGATTGAATTGGATTTAATTAGTAGGCTTCTGAATGTATGTAGTGCCATATTGAAGTGTAGCATGCTAAACATGGCATAAGCGCTTACTGTAGGACAGCAGGAGCCATGAGTGCCCTGAATTTTCTTTCAGTTCATCAGAATGCTAGTGCTATGATTACAGTTTCATGGTTCGGTAATTTAAGACTGGCAAATGCTGCATTTGCAGGAGCTTGTAGATTTATGTTTTCAACAAAGGATTGTTTGTTTTGTTTATGATTCATCGATCCATTGGAAGTAATGAATGTGCAGAAATTGCTGTAGCAGAGTTTCAGTTATTTGTACAAGCAATTATCTAGAAAGCAAACTATTACCTAAGCTCAGAATGTTCATATAGTGTTCTTTTCAGTTGTATTGGCACAAGCATTGCTGTTAATAAACATTTGTGGTTCATTTAGATGAAGAAAACATTTCTGAACTATCTCTTGGATTTTGTCTGCTTTTGACCATTTGAAGGATGAAATTATCTCTTTTCCTCTTTTGGCTATTCTAGGGGAGGAACGGCCGTGCATTTCTTTTTTCTCATGCCATGAACATATCTAAGGGTCCAAAGGAGGACAGGCAGCTCATGACAGGGCTCCACACAGTTGCTGATATCTACTGCCGTGATTGTCGTGAGGTATTGGGCTGGAAGTATGAGAGAGCATTTGAAGAATCCCAGAAGTACAAGGAAGGAAAATTCATATTTGAGAAAGCAAAGATTGTTAAAGAGAATTGGTAATGATTACAATGGCCGATGTGCCAAACTACCTTCTGAAGATAAGATTCATGCCTTTGTACATAGATTCCATCTGTAAATTTGAATACTTAAGTTGCAAGATGTCGCTCATGCCATTTGTATAGTGAACTACTTGCTGTTTATTTCTGTGAAGAAGGCAGACCCTTGTTTATTTCTTTGTTATCATTTTCTCATTGTTAATAAATGGGTGGCTTGCAAATAGTTTATGACTTTATTCTCTAAAGGTTTAATATTTTTCATCAAAGCAATGCACCATCGAGGATTACAATAACATCTGGTAACTTATGATAGCTCATGGTTGTGGCTATGAAAAGAAAACAGTAAAAGGATAAATATATTTACGCTGACTCATCTGAATCATCCATTCTGGAACTTACATAGATATTATTGTGCACACTTTGATGATTCCCAGTCTTTGTTATTATTTTCTCTTCTTGTTCATGTGGTTCATATCTTCTTTGCTAGAATTCCTGTCTTCTGCATTCTTATCTTCGAATCGTTGCCTCTTATTTCTCTCCTCTTGCATGCCCATACCGGATTTTTGGATATTCATTCTAGGATGATTAGGATGAGACTTCACAGTAGGGATTGCATCTTCAATATCCTCAATGTCTGAAGCACTTGTACCAGCACACAATAATTGGATGTCAGTTTTCTTAAGAGATCTAAGGTGCTCAATACCAAATTGGTAACCACATGATTTTGCCGCCTTTACATGAACTGACATTTGTAGCTTCTCAAGCTTTGGCAAAGCTGCTGGTTCAAATATCAACTAAATTCCTTCACAACTGAAGAGTAACTCTTTTAAGTATGGGAAACCTAATCCATGAATAATAATCCTGCCCTCCTTCGGAGGTGACTTCAACCATAAGTCAAGACGAAGTAGAGAAGGCAAATCCCTAAGGATCTGCATGTCTTCATTTGTTAGTTCTTCAATGTTAATGTTTAAATCAATGAGATTGCAAAGTGATGCCATCCACCTTGGAACTCTTGGGAGAAAGTAGTATGCTGATAGCCGAAATTGTAAGTGAGAAAGACTCTGTGTTATATATTAGATTGATCATAAATTACAGGAGATTATAAGTATATATAGGTAGGTGACTTTAAGGGTTCAAGGTGTGAATACTAAACTAGAAAGTCGTAGGCCTAATTAATACACATTAAGCAGCACAAGTGTCTAGACTGGCGCATGGCTGCAGCTAGAACCTAAGACGCAGGCACAAGAGTGAGAGAATAAAGGTGGCGAAGCGATTGTACCATGCCCGAGGAGCCTGTTTGAGACCATAGAGAGACTTGTTGAGACAATAGACATATCTAGGATGAGTGGGATCCTCAAAACCAGTAGGCTGTGTAGCAAAAAAAAAGTCTAAGACAAAGTCCCGTGAAGAAAGGCATTCTTCACGTCAAGCTGGTGAACTGGCCATATGCGAGAGAGGGCGAGTGAGAGCACTGTCCAAACTGTGGCGGGCTTGACAACATACTGAATGTCTCATCAAAGTCAATGCTAGGACGCTGAGTGAAACCACGAAGGACCCATCGAGCCTTGTATCGCTCGAGAGACCCGTCAACCCTAAACTTGTGCTTAAAAATCCATTTACCGGTGACAATGTTGACTTGAGGTGGTCGAGGGACAAGCTCTCATGTGTTGTTCTAAAGGAGGGCAGAAAACTCTTCTTCCATGGCGGCCCGCCAATTGGGATCGGCAAGGGCGCCACGGAAGGTGCGGGGCACTGGTGATAGTGTTGTGCTATTGTAGACATTGGGAAACCGGTGACCAGCTTTGGCGCATATCGTCATGTCGTGGTTGTTGGTGATAGGCTGCATGGACACGGCGCCCCTTGGCAGAGCTGATGTGCTGGGGCAGCCGATTGCTGAGGAGCTACTGCCTGGCGCCGTGAGTAGACCAGCAGCGGTCGGGACCTGCTCGAGGCTGTTGCAGCAGCAGGCGAAGCTGGGGCGCCGGGGGTTGCAGCAGCAGTAGTGGCAGGCGGAGTGCCTGGAACTGCAACTGTAGCAGGCATAGAGGGAGTGTCCTACCAGGCGCCTGGTCGGACCGGAGAGATCGGCGTAGGGGCCGTGCCAGACACCGGAGTGGCAGCCTCTATCTCAACGGCCACGCTTGTGCTGGATGCCACACGAGGACAACCCACGCTGGGTGGTGGTGGTGTGCCAACAGTCAGGGCCGTACGTGGTTGTGTAGGAACACTAACGGGAGCACCTGTAGGAAATAAAGGTAGTAGTGCACTGATAGAACTGGGCACGGGATTAGCATCATTAGTTAAAAAATCAAGGGCTGTCGGGTCGATAGGAGATGACTGTTGTGAGAAAGGAAAAGAGTGTTCATCAAACACGACGTGTCGAGAGATGAAAACACGATTGGACTAGAGGTCAAGGCAGCGGTATCATTTATGATGGGAGGAGTAGCTAAGAAAAATGCATAAGAAGTAGCATGGTGCAAGTTTGTGAGTGGTTGTGACGGAGAGGTTAGGATAACAGGCGTAGCCAAAAACATGAAGATGGTCGTATTTGGGCTGGACACCAAACAGGACGGAGTGAGGCGTGAAGGATTGAAGAGTTTTGGTGGGTTGGATGTTGAGAACATGTGTGGCGACGTGTAAGGCCTCAACCCAGTATGAAGGGAGCATGTAGGCCTGAAAGAGAAGAGAGTGAACCGCATTGTTGATGGTGCAGATCATGTGCTCAGCCCACCCATTCTAAGATGAGGTATATGGGCAGGATATGTGGAGGTGTATGCCGTGGGTGAGGAAGGAGCGGGAGGTAGAGTTATCAAACTCCCGATCATTGTTGCACTAGATGGCTTTCACAACGACGCTATACTGAGTGCGAACATAGGCAAAGAAATGAGTCAGAGTGGCAACTGTGTTAGATTTGAGGCAAAGAGAGAACGTCCAAACACAGTGTGAGTAATCATCAAGTATAATTAAGTAGTATTTGAAACCAGAAACATTGGCGACTGGAGAGGTCCACAAATCACAGTGAAATAAGCTCAAATAAGCTAGATGCCCGAGATGAAGATGACTGAAAAGGAAGATGAGTATGGCATCCTAACTGATACGCATGACAGAAAAAATCAATTTCTTTAGTGCAACCAGTGATAACAGAAGCGACTTTGGATAAGGCGTCGCGACCAGGGTGGCCGAGCTGACGATGCTAGAGTAAAGGCGAAGAATCAGCGGTGAGAACGGTGGCGCTGGGAAGGTGCAATGGGTAGAGGGGCCCGGAGCTATTGCACCTGATGATCACCTTCTGAGACTCCAGATCCTTCACAGAACAACCAATAGGGTCAAATTCAATAGCACAATTGTTGTCAGAAGTGAACTAGCACACATAAATGAGATTCTTAATAAGTCGTGAGAAAATAAGATGATTATTAAGGAACAGAGAGTTGGTAAGAGTGGTGGCGCCAGTGGCGGTGACAGGGAGTAAGGAGCCATCGCCGACAACAATAGAAGAAAGAGAAGGATACCATGAAGAGGTATGGTGTGAAAGAGTGAGAGAGTCAATGGTCATGTGGGAGGTGGCACCTGAGTCGAAGTATCATTTGTTGTTCGGCGGCTGCTGAAGGGTCATGGTGCTGAAAGTTGAAGCGAGGGAGTTCTGATCCTAGGCTGCTGGAAGACTGGTTTGCGGGTTGTAGAAGCCGGGAGGAGCCGAGGCACCAAGGAAAGGCAAAGGGGCACTCTACTGACCATAGTAGGCAGTAGGAGTGGCCTGCTACAGGTACTGCTGAAACGACATAGGTGGGAGCTAGTGCGAGGTCGAGAATGCCCCCTGTTGGGCCAGCAGCGCTTGTTGATGTGGTGGCTGGGTGGGCGAAGCGCGAGGCAGGGAGGCGCGACCTGGGGATGATAAGCCATGGGTTGTAGGACATAGGCCAAGGTCCACTCGCCCCTTGGTTGGGTGGAGTAGGCGTGCCCGAGCCGCCGCCTTTGCCACCCCTGTGGCCACCTTTGTCGCCTCTGCCACAGGTGCCGTGGCCGCTGCCTTTGCCGCTAAGACCACTCCCTTTACCACCCCCGGGCTGGTGGTGAGATGCCCAGAGAGCTGCTGGGAGGCGGGGAAAAGGATGAGAAGCCGCTACCTGTGCCGGCAACGAGAGCTGTAGAGGGAGACGGGGTCGAGGGCCCCATGATAAGCTCCTCGAGTATGAGCTCATCACAGGCCTCCAAGAAGTAAGGAAAGGGACGGCCATATCGGAGATGGCGGCCAACGGAGGCAAACCGCTCGTTCAAGCCTCGGATGAGGTTGAGGACAAGAGAACGGTCGCTGACTGGTTCACCAAGATCGGTGAGGTTGTTGGCGGTGGTCTTTAGGAGCTTGCAGTAGTCGGTGATAGAGAGGTCCCCTAGACGAGCGTATGGAGTTTGGCGTCGAGGATGAGGGCCCGTGACTCCCGGTTGTCAAGAAATTAGCTCTTGATGGCAAGCTAGGTGGTACGGGCAGTGATGCCTTGGTCACCGCGGCTCTTGATAATGTCGAGGAGGTTGTTGGAGAGAGTGTTGTAGAGCCAAGAATGGACGACGCAATCCATGCGCTCCTAATCAGGCGAGTTCAAGGGACGATCGTCGTGAAGGACATGACCTTGAAGAGAATACTTGCCTAGGGTGAGTAGGAATTGCTCGCGCCACCGAGCAAAGCTGCCGGAGTTGACGTTGAGAATGACGTGGACAAGGCTACGGATGTTCTAAACAGCCATAGCTTGGGTGTAAAGGTTTAGAACCGTGGTGGCCTTGTGAAGAACCATGGCGGCGTGAACTGAGGGATGAGGGCCATCGGAGAGGGAAGACGCGGCCTCGTCAATGTCTTCTGGCAGGTCTTCAGGGGAGGTACGGCAGCGGCGTCGTGCTCGATGGCCGTGGCGGCGGCCTCAACCTTGACCTCCTCCGCGCGGGCAAGGACGACGCGGTGAGCCTCGGCCGCGGTGGCACGGGTGTCCTCTAGTCGCTTGCGCTCGGCGTCGTCGCCAGCAGTAGAGGGGTGGAGATAGCCGGCCATGAAGGGAAGAGAGGGGTAGCGCAGGGGCGTAGGCCAAAGGGGGGTGGCGCTAGAAGCAACATACCAGAGATGCGGAAGAAGAAGAATCGGATGGAACCCGGACTCATGATACCATATAAGTGAGAAAGACTCTTGTATTATATATTGGATTGATCATAGATTATAGTAGGTTATAAATATATATAGACAGGGGATGTTCAATGTGTAAACACTAGTGAAGTTCCATACCTAATTAATATATATTAAGCAGCACAAGTGCTTAGACTAGTGTATGGTTGTAGCCAGAACCTAAGGCACAGGCACAAGAGTCTAGCAGACAGACATAACTTACTAATAGAGTTCAAGATGTAGGCATAAAAGTTTAGGAGACAAATATAACTTGCTAATAGAAATCTTTAAAGATGATTTGGTGGCACGAAACAAAAGTTGCGACTGCAAATTGCGAAAAATTGGAGCGTACGTGTGCCCCGTTTGCCAAGTGTATTCATCATAGCTGAAATCAGTCCAGTTAATTGGAAGCTCCCTTAAACATTTTAGATTACCAAGTTCTTGCACTGCATTAGTTGAACTATGGCAAATATCGAATCCAGATAAGACTCTTAGGGATGCCATGCTCCCTATACCAGCAGGTAGCTTTATTTTTTCCCATGTATAGCCACCACCAAGTATATACTTCAGTTGAACAATCCTAATAATTGTTGCAGGTAGTTCTTTTATATTTGTTTCCCTTATGTCTAAGGTTTCCAAATTGTGCAGGTCTCCTATTTGTGGTGGCACTTTTGAAATCCATGTTCTTCGAAGGTTCAAATACTTCAAATGAAACAAAATGCTGATCTCTTTCAGATGACTCTCACTGAAACCTAGGCATCCCTCAAGATTCAATACTCGCAGGACCCTAAATTCGGACAAAGGGAACATATGAGCTTAGGGATCTAGCATGATGTAATTTTAACCCTCCTTGTATTCTCAATCTTCAAGTCCTCTGGATACAAACTGAGATATAGCAAACATGTCTTCTGGTAGTATGGAAGGTCATAGTAGCTGAGGGAAAGTATTTGTTTCATTCCTTCAAGATAAGAATTCTTTTCTAATGCAGAACCTATAGAATTAAGCACCCTTTTCCCACTGTTCCTTCAACATGACAGGCTTACTAGCTAATAAGCTAGCTATGCTGATTATAGCTAATGGTGAACCACAGCATTTTTTCAAGATCTGATCTGAAACTTTCTTTAACTGGGGAAGGCATACATCCTCATGGAAAAAAATTCTCCTGAAAAACAATGCTTTGGAATCTGATTCTTTGAGTGGTTCAATTCTGTAGATGAGATCATCAGGGCGAGAGCAACATGACTTTGCTACTGAGTCAATTCTTGTAGTTGTTAGCAGCCTGCTGCAGTGATTGTTCTCAGGTAGAGCACATCTCACTTTCTCCCATGCTGATCTATTCCAAACATCATCAATTACGATGAAGTACCTATGGAATAATTTAAATTTGCTTAGAAAGTCAACGAATCAAGATCAACACTCTTTAGGGAAGTACTCCCTCCGTATTTAAATGACACTATGGATTAACCTTCTAAAAACTTTAACCTCTCAAAATATTTAGTTTGAAAATATAACAATCGTAGATTTTTTCTTACTTTTACAATATTATAATTTTGCTTGATATTATTGTTAGATCCTAATAAAAGAGTGATCAAATTTGCACATTAAATATGGAGGTTGTAAGTTCCAAATATATGTGTTCACAATGGAACTTAAAATAATCAATTGCTTCACAATGCTACAATTATATTTATTGTTACTTAGTTAGTGCATGATTTCCTTTTATATCAATTGGTGAATTAAGTAAATATTATCAGCAAGCTATTTTCACCTTTTGTTCAGTAGGCACTCAGCATGTGAATGAGTTAACCTTCCTCCCAAGCGTCTATGTGGCCAACCTCATTTTGTGCAACCTACGAGAGCAAGTCATTCGGTAGCTTTTTCATGTCAAGCTTATGCGACACAGCTGCAAAAGCATATAACCCTCCAACTCTGCGGTATATCTCCATGGTGAGAGTCATCTTCCCTAAACCTTAAGAGCCAACGATTGAGAGCACCTTGAGAGTGCACGCATCATCTGTCAACCAGTTCACCATGTCACTTGCTGGATGATCAATGCTAATAAGATTTAGTGTGTTGGCGTAGAGGACACTAATCCATGGGTCACCAGCCATGGCTAAGCTTCCTACCATCCTTATATCCTCTCTCAACTTATACCTTGACTTATGGCTTAAGGGACTTTAGGCCCTTAAGCTCATCAACGAGGTAGGGGTGCATCCAGGTCATGGCCACGAACCGCATGGCGTGGCTCATCAAACCCATAAGGCTGCTCAAGGCATGGTTGATGCCATGGGAGACATCGACGTGGTGTATGAATTCATCGATTCTATCCTCGATGTCATAGGCTAGCTCCCTTACCTTCTTCATGTAACATCTGACCTGAGAGTCCAAACTGTTCACCTCGGAGAGCTTCTTGAGGAAAGCGTACATGCTCTTGAGCTTGACCGACCATAAGGAAGATCACGTCACTCCTTTTACGGAACATTAGCACATACCTCGGCCTAGCGAGGGAGCTCAGCTTCGCCATGAGTGAGACCATGGTGCCACTGATGATCACCGACGTATGTTCCATATGGAATGCACGCACCCATGAGAAAGAATATCAAAGCTAAGGGCAAAGAAGCAGCAGCTGCTAAATATCGTGCAAGCGTAACTTGCTGGAATGCTGGGTAACCTTTTTGTGGTGAAATGGTGAATGCATCAAGTTGTGGACTTGTGGCACTCGTTTATAATCTTGAGTTTGTTTGTGCCGTATGGGGCGTGCTGCTGGACGTGGTCTAGTTTGTAGCACATACAGAGGTCGTTTCCAGCAGCCACCCTTTTGGATCATTGCGTGACGCAGGGCCAGTCTTTAGGTGCCATGCATCTTAGTATCCTACACTGGATTAAACTAGCTAGTTACTAGTTAGCGCATGAAAGTGTGAAACTCAGCATTCTTAGTCAGTGTTCAGTAGGCTTATTAGCCACACCCGAAAGTCATTAATATATAATTAAATTAAGTATTAACTATTATAAATTTAATAAATAAATAAATTTATTTTTTTAAAAAAAGAAATTTCTCTATAGAAAAAACTTAAAAATATATTGTTTAATAGTTTAGGAAGTGTGTTCATGTAATATGGTGTAGTAGCTCAGCTCAAACAACAGTATGAACACTGCCTTAGCCCAGAAATTTTGAGTTGAAGACACTGATATGCCACTTAATCCACACCATACGTCTCATGCCAGACATCATAGAAGTGTTAAAGCATATAATTGATTATGATCTTGTACTGCACTTTGTAGTGTTAAGGTCTTGTTCGGTGTGGCTTTGACTATTCTTGTAGAAGATGGACTTTATAGACTAAAATAGAGCCGTTTAATTATTTATCTTTAGTCCAAAATTACATTAAATATTTAAAAGCTACTCGAGGGCATGCATTAATATTTAGTGATTGTTGGATATAGATTGTGGAGGATGGATGGTAGATTGTTATGATTTTGTGACAAATATTTAAAGGTAGAAATGAATGAATTATATTTAAAACTTGAAAAATATATTTAGAAAAGTATTTCAAAAGAAATTTATATATTTTTTAAAGAATCACATCATTTAGCTTGAGAAGTCTGTGATAAACTAGTTCTTCCTCCGTTTTAAAATATAAGCATTTTTAGAATTTAAATTTTATATCATAATATAAGTATTTATATGTTGATTTATATTATTCTTATCATTTGAATGATTCCCTAGTTAATCAAGTGCTTAGAAAGATAATCTAAATGATCCAAAATTTAAAAATTAACCACTAAAAGAAAATGTTTGACCTAACATTAATATTTACTAAATAATCTAGAAATACTTATATTTTAAAATAAATATATTAACACTTTGACCATGACCTTAAACCCTAAAAAGGTGACAGGACTACACCTACATTAAGGCCAGCTCAATATATACAGGTTGGGGTGGCCTTATGATGAGATTCAGGTGGACCGACATTTTCATAAAAGAAAGATATGATATTTTTCTCTCTCTCATCCCTTCGTCAATTTCCCTTCTAGAATTCCAGTCTCTCTTTCGCATGAACATCTCCTTTACTACCCCATGAAATCGACAAGCCCTGAAAGTTCCTTCATCACCCCTCTAGCCCAAAAGTGACATGCTACTCTGCTATTGTAGCTATCACCCAGTGTAGCCCCATCTCTAGTGATGTCTACATAGCTAAATCTGAAAAAGTTAGGTTTCTTGCCAGTTCAATGGCCAAATCCGGCAAGGTGCTTTCTCTAATGAGCTCTACATAGATAGATCCGGTAACACCTCATCTCTAGTAGGCTCCACAAGGCTAGATATGACGATCTCACTTTTCGCCACCCATTTTGCCAATGACTTCATTGTCTGCCAGTCATGGGCGAAGCTTGTGAGGTGGCAGGTACTCAAACCTTTGGCGTGAGGGTGACGGCTAGTGACCATCTTGTAGGTGTCCTTTCTCTGGTGTCGTACAGTTGCATTTCTTATTGTAACAGTTTGTGAGAGAAAAAAATATTTTTCTTAATTTTTTAAATGCTTTAGGGCTAGCCTTAAAGCTTGTGGGTAGCCCAAAGGTTGAGGACGGTTTTGAACTTGTCTCGCAATGTATGAGGTCGAACTTGTCTCAAAATGTATGAGGTTGAACTTGTCTCGCAATTATTCTCACATTGCAGATACCTTAGTCAAGAATCAAATGTTAAGTTAAAAATATAGATATATGACCATTGTATACATCTTTGGATCAACAGTCAAGTCAACAGCGTACTTATATGATGACAAGGCAACTAAGATTCCAAATCATTCGATCAACGGTTAAGGCAACAACAAACGACTCTGCAACAAAAAAGCAACTATACAGTGTGAACCATTGTGCCATAAGTCACAAGACACAGCAACCCATAATTAAAACTGTGACATCTTCCTCGATCTAGAAGAAATCTGCATTCACTCCGTTTCGTAGGAAAATTAAGCTTGCAAAAAAAAAAGCACCCAAATGGACACAGTTTGGAAGAAATTAATCAAAAACTTCAACGTGGCTTCAGACCTTCATCAAAGCAAGCAGAGAAGTACACCGTTGTGATCGTGGCCAATAGCCTACATCCCATTGTAAAGGATACATGGCACACTCGCACCACCACACGTACACACACGCTTTAAAACCATTTGATCCACCGTACACTGTTGTGTTTAGTTTAATTTTAGTTTCTAGCAGTAGCTCGTGGGCAGTACGTGCACTCGCATTCTGAATTGTTATGGCAGATAATAGATGTAATCTTGGAAGGAACGGGATATATAGGATCTTGAGTCGCGCATAGCTGGACGCATGGCTTGATATCGTCACAATATACTTCAAAGGTTATCGTTTTGCAAACCGGAGCGTCTAATGTTCCATAATTTGTCACCCTCACAGCCATCACCATATCTATAGCAAGATCAATATGAAATTAATCAAGGATTCAGAGAGTAAAATTCGTTGTTAAACATGTATATACGGATTATAGACCGGCCTAATGTATCATACATATGATATATTTGGGGGAGGAATTAATTATGCTCGCAAATCTGCAGGTACCTGATGATAGTACCAGAAGGACAAGACTGAAGATCATCAAGCGGCCAGTCTTCATTCTTGTGCAGAAAACTTGTGCTGTTTATGTGGAGATTGATGACTTGTGTTTCAGATTGATGGTGGGGGTGTGAACTAATGGACTTGACAATGTTTTTATAGCGGACATGGTACGTTCTCATTTAGGAAATTAATCAAATAAATACACATACATGGTAAATGTGCTAGCGTATATATGCAGTAAATGTACATATCTGATTATTTAAAAAACAACATATGCTTATCTGTGCTAATATAAAAACTGAATCACTGGCTTAGTTCTCTAGCTGTATATCTGAAAATAAATACATATAATTACTAATATTTAAATAACAACAGATTTATATCTGTGCTGATACAAGCCATCAAGTTTTCTCGTAAGCGTCACCCTGACTATCCTTTTTTTTTTAAAAAAAAGTGTCCTTGACTGAAAAGTATGGAGACTGCACTTGTTATGCAATTAAAACATTCGTACGGAGGGGAGCTAGTGAGCCATATATATCACCCTTGAAAAGAAACCAATCAATCAAATTAAATTTGCAGCCTCTGAATGATAGTCTGTATACAAAATTCAATGTTCACATTTTCAGGGAGTAAAGTTTGAAAAAAAATCCATGTTCCATTCCCTCTATAAAAATAGAGAATAAGTAAGAAGAATTTAGTTTGGGGCAGAATTTAAACTATAGAAATCGATTTATTTTGTGACGAAGGGAGTAAGTTGCAGATAAAAAAAAATGAAGAGTTAGATTTTGCGTGTGACATATAACCCTTGCACTATAATTTAACTTTGGACCAGGCGTTTATTATCTTAAAAAAAAGAACTTAAGAGTTCAGACTAGTGGCTAGCACTAGTGAATCTAAGGGCTGGTGACCCTAAGCCATCGCTCAGGCTCCTCGGCGGATGATCAGCATTCGGAGATACAACCAACTAAACAATATCTCTCATATCATTCAAGATGAGCCCAGACAAACAACCAAACAAAACCAATGGCATTACCCTAGCCAGGCTGAGGGCAGGCTGGATGAAGGATACGAGCCAGGCTGGTTCGTACGAGTAACCAAACATACCCTAAATCTTTCATGTCCGAGTTAGTTAATTTCAAATATGGCTGGCATTCTTAAATTAAAGTCCTCTCCGTCGATGCGGTCTCATCGAGGAGCCACCATCGGCAAGATTACAATCAGCGATCACCGAGATTACATCCGGCAGCAACGTTGGGCGGCGGCGTGGGTCTCCGTCATGACTCCTCTAACATACGGTGCGCACCAGCCAGTGCTCAAGGCGTCGACGCCGATCTGCATCGTGATTCAGGGTTCGGCGACTGCATGCGCATCATGCAAATCGATGAAATGCCACTGCACGATCGAGTTTAGCCAGCAGCCTAGCATCATACGGGTAAACAGATCACTCGCATCCCATCCAGCAAACGACTCTAATTAATGCGTACGTACACAGCATGTACTCATCGTCTGCACAGGTAAACGTGTTTATCATATGTACTTCATTGCCTCTGTAATACTAGATGCATCTATCGATGTTTAGATTTCCATCTTACTTAATTTGCTTTAATTTATATTCAGTTTTATATGCTTTGCATACTTTACACGAGCATAATTAGTTCATTAGTTTTAGTGAGACAAACCAAGAAGTACCGGCAATCTCAAGTATACAAATGATGGGCAAGCTTAATTAGATCAGTGTATGTATACATGCGGGTAACAAGATTGTTGCAAGTATTAGGAAAGAATTCACCATTCCGATCCCAGTAGATGATTAGCCGTAAAAGAAAATAAAAAGGTGAATAAGCTATATGGCCAGTGACCTAAGTACTATGCTTTCTATGTAAATTTTTATTTGAAGGTGGGACTGTCATAGATCGTATTAGTAAAACCACAGATCATATTATCAAAATTGCAAATCGTATTAAAAATTGGTGTTAGAAAGAATATTCCTTTTAAAATATGCCATTTAAAAATAATAAGTATTTAGTTTTAATTATCTTAAAATTACTAAATTTATAATTTCTAATTAATAATAATGAAGCTGTACCCATTTGGAACTCCCCATTACTATTTTATTAGTTTAATTTCCACATTCAAAATTAGTAACCAGCAAATTATAATTAACGTTGACTCTTCTGTCCATGTATTCCGTAATCTACTATAATTTAGAAACAAATCCAGCATTACTATCGGATATTATTTCAATCTATTCCGTGATCTACTATAATCCACATTTATTAACTCTCAATGTAGCATTTTATTATTTTGATTCTGAAATTTGAAATTACTCACTCTGATCATTAATATAAAAACTTTCTAACGTCGTATATGAACAATGTGAGGAGTAATAATTAGTGAGTTATATCTGCAGTAGACTATTATTTTAGTCTTGGTTGCTAAAGTTTCAAAAATAACCTAAATATTTAGCATAAAAAAATTATACCTTCAATGACATAATAATACCCATATAATGCACAGGTTCTATTAGTAAGTAGAAGGCTTCTTCATTCTCTAGGTTTGGGTGTATTTCCTTTTCCAAAGAACCGCTCTAGCTTTATTTCTATATATTAAAATAAATGCATATCTGTACTAATATAAAATGAAATTTTTTTTGTACTCCACAATAAAATGAAAAACACAACAAAAGCCATCACTTTTCTCGGATCCAGTGGATACAATCCAAGAGGTAATGTCATCCATCGTTATAATGGAGCTACATAATTATTCTAATTATAAAAACCATGCAGAAGGCGACTATTATGCAATTAAACAACTCTTTTTATGGAACAGAAAGCGATATCGAGGAAAAGAAAAAAAAATCAAATATGCAATCTCTGAATGATACAGTTTGAGGTATACAAAATCAATCCACGATTCACATTTTTTACCGAGTAAATTCTGATAAAAACACCATGCTTTCCTTGTGGCATCAATCTGACATTATTGCCATACGAACATGATGTCATGCTGACATTTGATGTCGAGGTGTCTGTACCGACTACTGATCAGGTCAACATTGATAAGGATGAGGCCGCCGCCGCGGAGAAGAGAGCGTGAGAGGGAGAGAGAATGGGCAGTCCAAAATTCAAGTCGAATGAAATGCTAAATAATAAGTGCTACCTAAAAGATGATTAATTGAAGCTTGGGTAAAAATAACTGAAGTAACATGCGATTCACTATTTTGCGACTCGTGAATCTCAGTTCAAACTTCAAACCAGGTTTACAATCTCGATTGGCCGGCGAATTTGGAGACCCATTGAGACGTCAATTTTTTGTTGATTCCAAACAAATTTCGACATATTTTGAACAAAACCGTTCGAGGTGCACATTTCAAGAGGTGCATATTTTGAACGAAATTCGTCGGGATGGTGAACCACCCTGGTTTAAACACGAATTTAATTTCTCTCAAAACGAAAAAAAGAAAAAACAAAACACGGATCCATAGGGCCAGGAAGAGCAAAAGCAAAGTCCAGGGCCGGTTGCCCCGAATCCACCGTCCAGCCCATCATCGAACGGCCCAAACTTCTCTACACAGCTCCTCGCCTCGCCTCGTCTTCTCCTTCGCCCCCGGCAACGCCGCCCTCTCCAGGACCCCGCTCCGCTCGCCTTCACCACCCTAGCCTCAGCCACTCCGGCGAGGCTTTATCCCTCGTAAGGGCGCGCGCGGTCTGTCCCCGTTGGATCGGCACCGGGACCTTGAAACCTCGAGCCGCCCCGCAGCTCGCTCGCTCGCCCGCCCGGGCCATCCCGCTGGCTGGGCGCGTCTCTCCAAGAAAGGCAAGGTGCGGGCTTTGCGGATACAGTATCATACCACGCGTCGTTCGGGGGGTTTTCCCCATCGGCTCTGGCTTGACCAGCGATCTTGGCGCAGGAAAGGTGGGGGCTTTAGGTGTGCAGGGTCTTCTTCCCCTCTCGGCGGCGGCCTCTGATTCGGGGGGCCAGATGCTGGGGTTCTCCACCGGCCAGTTGGTGGTCATCCTCGGGGCGTGCTCCCTCATGATGAGTAAGGCTGCATGTGCTGCTTCTCTGGTTTAGTCTTGCAATGTTGAATTTGGGTTCGGTTGTAGTAACTGATTACTGAGGAAAGAAGGTTTTGGAGAGCCGAGAATGCACATGCTAGGAAGTTCGTTTCTCTTTGGATCAATGCTATCTGTTTGCTATTGTTGTTACTTAGAGCGCAGTGACATGATCAAGATAGCAAGGGTGGCAGGAAGGATGACGGGGAGGGCGGTCGGGCGCCTCATGTTATTTCGCAGGCAGATGGATGAGATCCTGGAGCAGACTGCAGCAAAGCAGGTACTGTGCAACTCTCTCAAGCTTAGAATCACCTTGTGAGGCAACTGCAGGACATGATTATTAGATGCATATTTCGCTAATTATTGCTATGTCGAAGATTGTCTGATACAGTTCGTATAGTTCATATGAACTGTTTTTTTAATGTGCCTCAGGCTCAGTGTGCTTTTGCCATATCCATGACATGCACTTGACACTTCCTTTTTTTGTATCAGCTTCTTTGGTCTCACCTTATTTAGGATCTAGTCTTGGTTCTAGAGATACCCTGCTAATTTATTTTGTTAGCAGAATGCACATTAGAATAAGGGGGAGCCCTGCTCCAATTTAGAATGCAGACTACATAGCATAAGACACATGGAAAACTCAGACTAATGGAATACTGCGGTGGATAGTACTTTGTAAAGCAGAAGCATCGTCATTTGAGTAAGAGAAAGCCGATCGCTGGAAAATTTATTTGTTGTTTATCAATGGCCAAAATTTGAGATGATTTTTTCTAATAACCGTTGTATGTCCATTTTGCCATGTTCTGTGAATGAGGGGATATCATAAGTATTGGCACGGGGAAGAATCACTTTTCTGGGAAAAGAGTTGGGCTCTTCCTCAAGGCCAAGGTCTACCTTTTCTCAAAGTCTTTTAAAATGCCTTTTGTTGCCTGAATTTCTTCTCTAGGCCATCTTGAACAAAAATGACTACCAATGGCATAGAAGGAGAAGGATGTCAAAATTTTTTCCATCGTGTTTTTGATCTTCAGTAGTAGTCATCTATTTAATCACCATTTTTAGTTCTTGCTGCAAAACATGTATGACCAGTAATTCCAACATGGAAAGGAAGCAGCCCTGAGGACTGGGGATTTGACCTTAGTGCTTAGCCACTAAAGGAACTCCTATGTGAGGAGGTTAGGTCATTAGGAACAAAAGATCAATGGTGATCTATCTTTGTCCAAATTTCCTTTCCACGAGGACCTCAATAAAATATACAGAGTCAAACTCTTACATTTTGCTAGTTGGCTCTTTTTATTTTGTGCAAGGATATTGTGTTCTGTATGTTGGAAATTATGCTGGATGTACCTTGTTTATATGAAAACATTCTGGTTTCTTGATTGATGCTCAGCCTCTGAGATGACCAACCAACAGTTTATGCACAAGTCCATCTAAGAACTGCAGATTATGCTAATTGGCCCATAATCACCCATTAAGCCATATCAAAGTTCATGCAACAGTTAGACAAAAAGGCTGATTATTCATGACTCATAACATCATATTTGAGATCAATCAAAACTTACCATTTGCTGTTAACACAACTGAGGCTGACCACCCACACAATAGTTGCTACTTGCTAGCTACAGTCTCACACATGATACTATAACTGTTGGTTTTTTTTGGTAGACAAGGCTATTCATTTGTAATAGTGATTAAAGTTTTCAATAATTCCAATGGTAAAGGAATGCTAACTTGCTAATAACTCATGATATACAATATGACCTGAGAAACTGATAGATTTTGTCATGATAATATTTGCCCCTCTTTTATGCAGGTTAATAAGGAGCTTAAAGATGCTATGACACAGCTAGATTCAATTCGTTATGAAGTCCAGAGCTTATCTAGGTTTACTCCTGGACAGTTCATCATGAAGCAGCACAACCCTGGTAAATATGATATCTTCTACCATGCTTCCATGCCATTTATTCTGATTAGTGTTCTGCCAGTACTTTGTTTGAATTATTTGACTAATAGGACCTTTGTTAACTCATATCAGTAGGCATGGATGAAGCAGGAAAAAACGACACCATTGATGGCTCTGCGCTTAACGTATGGTAACATCCCATCGTCTTTTAAATTTAATAAGGGTAGTTGATTACTTAATTTTTTCTTCAAACGTTTAAGACATGAGTGTACCGAAGGCATAACTGCTAATCTGTTCACAGTTCATTTCAGTTTATAAAATTTTAATAACATGTTGTAGGGCTAGTGTACAGGAGGTAGTATCTCTGCTAGTGTCCTGCATACCATGGGTAACAGCTGGCTTCTTCAGTAAAATTAGATTTTATATTTTGACACTACCGGACTGTTACATATTCTGGATGTATTCCATATTGAATCCTTATTCCAAGACCGAAAACATACACAATAAACATCCATAAGAAAGATAACTTATTTTTTGCCCCAAAGTCAATTCAGTTATTTCATATATTTTTGCAAATTTGCCTGAGCATGGTGTGCCTCCTTCATCGCCACTATACACTGTCATGTTAAAAACACTTTGTTACTGTATGGCCATTACACACTATTTAAACACAGTTTCATTCTATAATATCTTCTCCTTAGCTATTGAAAAATCTTCTTGATAGAATGTAATCAATTTATAATGATCATGCAGCTAGAAGAACTTCGTCCTCAAATTCGCAGTGTGGTTCGTGATGAAATTGAAAGCTTTTATAGAACAAATCCAGATAGGTTTACCAGGAGGGTGGCTAATGCTGATACCATTAATAGTTCTGGTAATGATGATGCCTTTTCTTTACTTTATTATCACCTCTAGTATTTTCTAATTCGGTTTTACCCTACACTTTATTTGAATTCGGTGACTGATCACTAATGAGACCTTTACTGATATATTAGACAGCCCAGTCGAAGGTAGAGAAGTTGATGTAGCCGTTATCCCCACAATGTTGGCATCAAAGGTGTGACAATATTATCTCTTCAATTTCAGTTCAAGTGGTACCATGCTAGATACTTCCTTTTTGCTTCTGTAGGGCAAAGGTGTGACAATATCATCTCTTCAATTTCAGTTCAAGTGGTACCATACTAGATACTTCCTTTTTTGCTTCTGTAGGGTATGAAATTGGCAAATACAGGCTCTACAAATATACACAGCAAAGCAACAATGTATGCAAGATTAACTGAATCCCCAGAAATCAAGAGTTCTACAATGAGTGGCAGTTCTGGACATCAATTCCAAGAGAGGAATGGGTTATTAAATGTACTACCAATATCAGCTGAAAGTGCTGGATTACTTCCGAGCCGCTCAGGTACATAAACAATATTTATGTTTTAAATCTTCATTTTAGCATAACTCTGAATGTTTGTAATTCAGGGAGGTAGAGTGGCAGACAGCATTGCCATTTGCCCATTTTTTGTATAAGAACAAGAATATGGTCTTAACTCTGAATATCTTTTTTCTTGCTAATGCAACTGCACTATACGTGTTAACATTATATGAACCACTTAGAGAGAGAGAGAGAGAGAGAGGGATTCGTTGATGCATGATCAAAATTAATGGTGGTGATTGCAAAAACTGAAAAGCAACTGAACATTGTTATTTTATTTTCATGGAGAGGTTTATCTTGAATTTTCTCTACTGTAATGATTATTTTAAAAGTTAGTACTAACTTTTATAACAACTCCTGCTCCAATTATATCCTCACAGATAAACTGCAGGGCTCAGACCTATTACTGGAGGCTGTACTTGAAGCAGAGGTCGCAGAGCATGCAAAATCCTTCGCTCAGCAGCATCATGATGAACATCACAAGGAATGATGTGATCTTTTCATAGAAATTGGTAGACATCTTGTACATTAAACTTCAAAATTCTGATGCCCGATGAGCATTGTCTTTTTGGCACCCACTGACTTTACTACTAGATGTAAGTGGGCATGAAGGAATATGAGTTGTTGACCGGTGCAAAAACTCTGTGAATTTTCGTAGGATGATGATGATCTGGGATAGTAACGGAAATCCTGTTGCTTATGTGCTTGCAGAGGCATTATATTGTACATTAATATTTAAGGGTTCCTTTGGCACAATATTTTTAGAGGAATTTTGCAGGATTTAAATTGTACAGAAAATTTTCCTATTTTTTCATTTGGTACAAAGGATTGGGACTTCAAGAATCCTATGAAATTTCTTTGGAATGGCCAAGGCATGGGAATGATGGAGGAAATTTAACATGAGGTTCAATCTTGTAAGAATTTTTCCTTGAGTTTATCTCTCTGCTCAATTCATGTATTTTCTCATGATCTTTTCAAATGGATATTCTTGTAATTTTTTTGTATTTTGCAATCATTGTTCATATAATGCATCGGACATGTTGGTGCAGGACGAGGAGGTGGGGGAGGAGCCGGTCGCCGCTCCAGTCGTCAAGGTGGCCATGGAACCTGCTGCTGCGGACTGATGCCATGACGAAGACGGCCAGGTCGCTCTTGTTATCGTTCCCTGAATTGCGGATACGTGGCTAGATTTCGCATTGTTGTTGCTCTTGTTTGTTTGCTGTCAAAATCTTGAAACTCAGTGGTTGATTTGTTTGATGACTTATTGGTTTCTTGTTCTCTTCAACTCAATAATTCGGAGAGTTGATTCCGATTATGCTCTGTGTGCCGATGATGTGCTAGAATGTTTAGTTTCCTCATGGTTGGTTCATACAAGGTTTAATTTTACGAAGCATTGCAGAGAGGCAATAGGGATTAGGGAACGTGCGGCTATAGCTAAGCAAAATTCTCTTGTCTTTTTTGCTGCTATAGATGACCAAACTTAAGCTGAATGCTGCACAAGCTTAAGCTTTATGATGCAGGAAGTGTGATACGGTTTTTCAAGAACAGGCAATCTCAGGAATTGCTGAACCTATATGTAGAGATAGTTCTTAGAGCTGGCCCTGATCAATTAATCTGGGCAATTGACAAACACAAACCAGGGGAAATATAGTGATGCACGAGGCAATGGCAACTGTTTTGCGAACATGACGCCACATACATATTTGTTGAGAGCTGAGCTTCCTGCAATGATTGGATTTTTATACCATCTCAGTAAGAATGCAGTTCTAATAAATAATGAAGAGTCACTCTGCTCACATGGGGTGGTCTTCATTTTTGTGTGTATGTTGCTTGAAAAGGGAAACTAAAAAGGGCCTCAATTTAGCTGCTGGGAGTGGCACATTTGTCCTAGATCGTCTAGGGACAGTAATATATTGGAGAGGAACGAGTTCATGAGTGCAACAGTTGAAATGGGAGATTGGTTGATGGAGAGATTTTAGTCGTGTGTATTTTTGTCTGGTTCAGTGCAAAGAAAGACATGCTAATCCAGAATCTTTGCGCATCTCAGTAGTATGTATGATGCTATGATCCTTTAGTGAGGCACTAATGTATGATTGGCTGCATGGAGTGTCTTTCAATTGTTGCAGATTTCCATGGAGAAAACAAAACAATATGAATCCTTCTAAAAACCGAATACAAGCCTTTTTTTTATTAAAAAAACAAAATGATATTGCAATGAGATTAGTGCAACTCAAGCCACACTCGCACGTAATCCTCGTCTCCCGTGTGTACACCTAGATGAACATTACGTTGAACGTCAACACATCCATTTATGAACATGCTAAAATTATAGTAAGTAGGAGTAAAAATACTGCACGCTCGAGATTCGCTTTACTAAGAATTTTGGCCTCCAGTTACTTCTTAGTTGTCATGGTTGACTGGTTATGAGCCTGCAACAAGAACAGCTCGGCATCGCAGGCCTGTGGCCACTGCTTAGGATGAAAGTGGGTAATCGTGTTACCGTCCTAATTTACTTTCATAGCATTTGATAAAAAAATAGAATTATATTAAGTAGATAAAAAAGTAAAATTTACCGGTCAGGAGGACGATGAAGACTTAAAGGCTTATCGCCATAAGTCGTGATGATAAAAGGGAATGTCGCCAATAGCTATGGCGATGAGGGTGTCGTCACATGCTGTGGCATATATTTTTAAATATTTTTTTAAATGGTTATATTCTTGAGAATGGTGAGAAAAAAAGATATATATTGAAAAAAGTATATGTTCAAGGACAAATATCAGAACCCTTCCGTTTTTCTTTCTGCAATAAAATTGCAGGATGAATCAACATCAGATTTCGATGTTATTTCAACCCTGTTTTCCTAAACATTACTGAAGGTCTTATCCATCCTGTTTACCGTTGAGCCTAGCCTGCCAAAAATTAATTGAGATCTCGTTTCTGAGAGCACCGTCACAGGAGACAAAACCCTAGAGCGCCGCCACCCCCTAGCCCATCCCTCCTTGCCGCCGCTTGAGCAGGTCACCAAAGCTCGGCTGCAGAGATGGCGGCGGCGGGGTCTCTTGTGAAGGTTATGACGACCACGGCGGTCGGCTTTCCACGCGGCGGCGGCCATCACCGGCGACGATTCCCCTGCCACGGCCGGATCCGCCTTTCGGAGCAGCTGGGTCATGGCCTGGGGGTGTGCGGCATCGCGCGCCAGGGCTCGGGCGAGGCGGTGTGCGGCGTCGTGGCTTGGCCCTGAGGCGCCGCTTTCATGGCCGTGGACGGGCCGACGGTTGTGGCGCTGGATTCAGGTCCTTTGTGGCCGGGTCTTGCGTCGTTGCTGCGCCTAGATGTGATGCGGGGAAAGGAGCGGCACAGCGTCGACGACGTCGGTGGCTGGGGCGGTGTGGCTGGGACGGCGACGGTACGCATGCAAGCTCGACTGCCGGCCAGGGTGGCGGTGTTGAAGCCGGATCTCGGGCCGTCCCTTTGATGAGCGATGTTTCACGCGGTCAGCGACCAGGCAGCAGCATTTTGGGACGGCTGGAGGCTAGAGGCTACGGCTGCTGTGCATATGTCGTGGTTGGCTACGGCCGCGGCAAGATGGACCAGCAGTTGCCGGCGAATTGGCTACGACGGCGGCATCAATGGCACGGCAACGTTTTGCTCTCCCTCAAGGTAAGCTATTCCTCGCGACGGTCTCATCTCTAGTCAAGGGCTTCCACGCCAACCTATAGAACAGAGTCATCTTGGCTTCCATTCATGATATCGCTAAGATAGTTCATACCCTCTTCAGTGGATCTTATGGATTTTAGGCGTGTGCCTATTGGTTTGCTTGTGGCATTATCATCCCAAGGTAGAGCGTCTAAAGAAGATTGCAGCTATGGTGTTCGTGGCCGATTGCAATTGGGCTAAGATTGCAGCACCGGCTCAAAATGAGGGGGCAACAGTACTGGGGGACTTCAATTAGGTGGTGCTCATCAAGTATCAGTTCGTCAACTCCGGGGTTAAATCCCTAGACATGACCTCTAACTGGTTGTACCTAGGAATGGCGGTTTTTACTTCCTTGTTGAAATCATATTATCTGGAGTTTGAAGAACTTACTTTCTAGGGTGAAAACATATGGTATGGTCTTTACTGATTGGATCCTGGCAACGACTGGCGAGTGGTCTTAATCGTAGTTCAAGTATTGCTTTAGTGGTGTATAAGGATGAAGATTGCTTGTTGTTGTAGCTAGCTGCGGCATGATTTTTTAGTCATGTCATTCTTCTTTTTCTTTTTTTGAAAAATAATTTTAGGCTATGTGCATTCTAACTATATAGAGACCGGGAATGGTCTTAGAGTAATTGTATTTACTTGATGTAATTGTTTAAGATTTATCAAAAAGAAATTAATTGATAAAACAGGGGGACGTTATGCTATTAGACACATATACTTGTTTTTGGGCAATGAGACCGACAACAAATACATGCACTGTTTGCTAATTGGTCAATTGCTATCAGTTGACAAATACAAATGCAGTGCTCAATTGACTCGGTCTCAGCCGCCAACATTGACTCAGACTTCATTGTGATCTTTCCTCTTTACTAGATATACATATACATTTATGTATGTGTGGCTCTTCGACTCTCCATTATTGCCATGTTTCCCTGACCTTCTCGCGAGTCGCGACTTTCTTGCAGGTTCGCAGCTCTAGTTTCTTCTCGCTGTCGACGGGCTGTCTCACTGGCTGGCCGCCGCAGGGTTATTCATGGTATGTTGGCTTCGATTTTGCCGATCTAGGCCTCATTTGGAACATGCAAGTTTTCCCGTTTTCAGTAGAAATTAAACGGTTTCATGTAAAAATTGCGTGTGAATTCTTGCCATCTCCCTTCTTTCTTTCATATCACCACCTCCCTTCTTACATAGGATTCAAGATATTGATCGACATAGTCCTCAACATGAATGTATGTTTACTGCCTTTTCTAATCATGAAGTCATAAAATTTATTAAAAAATATTACTAAATTAAAGTATTTCTAATGAAAAATATACTAATGTCATTTTCACACATCAAATCTTAATATTTTCTATAGTAAGTTAAGATTTTAATATCTCACTAAGTACATTCTAGGTCTTCATCTATTTGAGAACAGTAGAAGTACATTTCGAAGAAATCCATCTACGTGTCTGTTCCATATGTATAGGGAGAATATTCAACTAGTAGCACAGGTATGTAGCCAGTACCATAAAATAGCGCAAAAATTCTGTGACTTTGCTCTCTATTTCCCCATAAAAATATTACCACTTCTATCAATTAACATGTGTAAAAATGTCTTCTAAAGAAAAGTAGTGAAGGACAAATTTTATGAAAATAACTTGATATAGATGATTTATTCTTACCCATACAAGACAGCTACATGAGAATTTAGCTAGTACACATGAATGCTCCTCCACTTAATTTTGCTATGGCTTCATCTTGCGGATCTTGGATCTTGGATCATGCCGTAGGAAGCTGCCTGTGATCCTGGCCACCTCCAGGGCATGGGTCCTCCAATCGCCTTCTTCGCAGCCATTGTCACGCCTGATATGATTTCCTGACGGCTCAAGCTATACTCAGGTTTCCACTAACCACAGGCAGTGTAAGTTAGCACACTTGCTTAGTTACAGAGGGAGTGAGGATGGGTGTGGTGACTGGTGCCATGGGAACACTGCTGCCGAAGCTGGTCAACCTGCTGAAGGAGGAGTACTAGCTACAGAAGAGAGCCAGGGGAGAGATCATGTGGTTGATGGACGAGCTGAAGATCATGCAAGCTGCACTCCTCAAGGTCTCGGAGCCACCAATTGACCAACCACCTGACAAACAAGTCAAGCTTTGGGCTAAGAATGTCAGGGATCTCTCCTACGATATTGAGGACAATGTCAACAATTTCATGGTGCACATTGACACTCCCATGCCAAACAGTCCACATGATATTTGGGGCTTCATTGAGAGAAGCCTTGATTTGATGAACAAAGCCAAGATTTGACGCAAGATTGGCGTCGATGTCAGAGACATCAAGAGCTGCATCAACGAGGAGAAAGAGCGGCGTGACAGGTATAAGATTGACAGTGTTGCAGCTAAACCTGTCGGCCCAACTGTCAGTAGCCTTCGCCTATCAGCTCTGTACAAAGAGTTCTTGAAACTTGTTGGCATTGAAGAGAATACTGGTTACCTAGTCAGGAGGCTGATGGAGGGGCCTGATGAGGAGTTGAGGCAACAACTGAATGTGGCCTCTATTGTTGGTTTCGGAGGATTAGGCAAGACAACTCTGGCTAATGTAGTGTTATAAGGAGCTTAAAGAAAAGTTCGATTGTTGGGGCTTTTGTTTCTATATCTCTTAGTCTTAACATGGTTGGGATATTCAAGGACATGCTCTGCCAGCTTGACAAGTAAAAGTACCACAACATTAATGGAGAAACATGGGATGAAGTGCAGCTTATCAACGAACTAAAAAAATTCCTTCAAAACAAGAGGTATGTGTCTTTTCCTTTGTGAACTAATTAATTGGTCTGTGCACCCACAGTTGGTGCAGAGGCTCGAAGCTACTTCTGTTACCTAAAATTTAAGGTGTGTGCACGCACATAATGTATATACATATTATTCGACTGTGTAACTTGATTGTGCTAAAAAATAAAACACCTCGTCTATGCCTTCACTAATGTATGATCCTCTGGTGTCCCTTCATAGGTACATCATTGTTATTGATGATATATGGAACAATTCTGTGTGGCAAACAATCAGGTATGCATTGGTGGAGAATGAACTTGGAAGTAGAATAATCATGACAACTCGAATTATAAGTGTTGCTGAACAAGTCGGTGGTGTTTATCAACTAGAGCCTCTTTCATCTGCTGACTCAAGAAAGCTATTCAACCAAATTATATTTCACTTTCAAGACAAATTCCCTCATCATTTGACTGAAGTACTTGAAAATATTATAAAGAAATGAGCTGGTGTACCATTAGCTATCATTACAATTGCTAGTATGCTGGCTAGTAAAAAGGGTCATGAACATAACTATTGGTCCAAGGTGTGCCGTTCCATGGGTTCTAGGCTAGAATATAGTCCTGATTTGAGGAACATGAGAAAGATATTATCAATCAGTTACTATGACTTGCCTCCACATCTAAAGACTTGTTTATTGTTGATATTTTTAATAATTACACAAAGTACTGTCGCATACATGATATGGTGCTTGATCTCATCACTTCCCTGTCAAATGAGGAGCATTTCCTAACAAGATTAGATGGACAGCAGTCCTTGTCTTTACCAAAAAAGATTCGTCGACTGTCCCACCGAACAAACAAGGAAGAGGATGTCAAGCAGCTGGCTACCATAAGCTTGTGCCATCTAAGGTCACTGATTGTGTCTGAGCAAGGTTTCAGTCTATTGCCAACTTTAGCAAGCTTATGCCCATTCTTACGAGTACTGGATTTGAGTGGTTGTTACAAAGTTGAGAATCAGCATTGCAAAGATATCTGCAAGTTGTTTTACCTAAGGTATTTGGGGCTATCTCATACACGTATAACCGAGCTCCCAAAAGAGATTGCAAATCTACAGTTTTTACAGGTATTGGACATATCTATTACTGGAATCGAAGAGCTGCCACCAGCCTTTACTCAACTAAAACAGCTGGTGTACCTTTATGTTGCCTTTGATACGAGATTACCAGATGATTTTGGGAGTCTAAAAAGGCTGCAGGAAATTCCGAATGCTGTCACTATCGATTGTTCAACTATGTTGCCTGATATAGGTGGTCTTTCTAAGCTGAGGCACTTAACAGTTCACTTTGACCAATGGGGTGAGAGCTATGAGAAACCTTTCTCCCAGTGTCTATCCAATCTACTAAGCCTTGAACTCTAGTAGTAGTTGGAATGCAAGGCTCCACATGTGGCAGTTTATCGCCTGGGCCTCAACAAATTCAATCCATTGACATGTCATCCTGCACCTTAACTGCTGTTCCAAGATGGATGTCCTCACTCTGCTCCCTCCTCCGTGTATATCATTATTAGCACTTGGAGAAGAGGACCTGCACATTCTTGGGAGCATACCATCTCTCACTGATCTCGAGATATGGTTGATTAAAGCCACACATGACAGAAACAAAAGGTTGGTTATTGGCAAAGTTCATCCATTCCTGTGTCTGACAAAGTTGAGGGTCAAAAGCGGCACCATGAAGGTGGGGGATTTACACAAGGATCCATGCAGAAGCTCATGATTCTGAATTTATACTTTAGAGTAAGGGAGACAATGGAATCAATTTGGAGATTTTGACCTTGGCCTGGAGAACCTCTCTTCACTTGAGCATGTCAATGTTTGCATCGGGCGTTCAGGTTCCAAGCCAAGGGAGGCGGATGATGCAGAGACAACAATTCAGGGATCAATCCAATTAAACCCCAACAACTCCACAATATGGCTGCATAAGGTATAACTATCTATGCTAATCCACACTTAATTTCAAGCGAATTCATTGACTGCCTTATAGAATAATAAGTAGCCAACTTGTTTGGTCATTCTTTCTTTTCCTGAGATATATATGACATGTTGAAACCATCTATTTCCAAATTGTGTACCTATGATTCTAACCAAAATAGAGCAAAAATTGCCATTACTTATGTTTGGTTGTGCAATGAAATCATACAACTTCCGCAATATGCAGTACTAGATGCTCATGATGGAGTTAGGTAGGTGATGATTGGCGAGCAGGAGAAGGCATGGGCAGACCACGCTCAAGCTCTGCTAGCTAGCCTCTCCGTCACGCTGGCGTGACAAGCTCTGGTTTTCTTGATGGTAGTTGTATATATGTGGATCTTTTGCCTGACCTGCAAATATTGTGTTTTTTTACTATGTGGTCCTGTTACAAATGTGTTTCTACTGCAAATGTTAGTCATGGAAACATCTAAATTTGTTGCATCATGTTACCCATGATCTTGGGGTTGAAATGTGAAGAAAATGTTGTCACCGTCAAGAAGTCATCACTATTGTCCTTTGTTTCCACTCTTTTTCGCTTATTTTACAAGTGATAATTGTTGGAGTTCCAAAAGGTGTTCTGCTTTAGGACTGATTGTGAGCAGTTGTTTTTGCCTCTGCGATCCCTACAGACAGCAAATTACTCCCTTCATTTACTTTTATAAGGTGTATTTTGATTTCTAAAAGTTAAACTTTGAAGATTTTGACCAAAGATTACTAAACTTACAAATATATTTGGTATATCAAAACTATAACAATATATTCGTATTTCAAAGTGCATTCACACAATATTTATTTTATGTCCATTAAGAATATACTTTATGAGAAACTAATAGTCAAAGTTTAGTCTCAAAGACTTCTCTAGAGACAAAATATCCCTAATAAAAATGAACGAATGGAGTATCTGATTGTCAAAATGGGCAAGGAAAATTCTTATCAGATGTATGATCTGCATTCACATCTAAAGAGTTGGTTGTTGTATCTAGGTTTGCTGAGGACTGTGTTATTTGTAGAGTAGATTGATATGGAAATGGACAGTGTTGCTGAGACTGAGTGCTGAGCTGATCGGTTAGTGTGGGCAATTGACAGCCAAAAACCAGGTTGTACAACGCAATGGTAATGGCTGCGAACATGACGAGTTAATGACAGATACATGTGTGCTGAGAGCTGAGCTTCCTGCAAAGATTTGAAGTTTTTCATCTGTCTGTTCAGTACGAATGCAGTTCAACAAGAGCCAGTATACACATGGTTTGTTCAGAAGCTGGACTGGGTTCTGAATTTTTCTGATGACTGCATTCAGCATTAAGTCTGTCCATATTCTTGAGTACAGTCCTGCAAACATTATTGGAGGTTCAGCTGCCAGTTTAGGTGTGAATGTAGAGTAGCACCAAAGCACTGATTATCTGGTCCTTCGTTGCAGTGTGTTTTTTCTTCGAATTCAGTTTGGTATTTCGGAGCCAACTTCATCAATTCTAGCCAGCTGGTCCATGATCAAACAACTCAAACTACACATGGTCAACTATAAAAATATGACGAACAGTGATAGCAACAGGAAAATGTAGCATGGAGGCTTACTTTCTTTTTTTATGTTCAGTCGGCACACCCGTCCAACAAGAGTTCGTGTGAAAGAATATCACAATATGCTCATTTCTTAATTTTATTGTACATCTTTCTTCGACAGAATATAATGCAGCAACTGCAGATTTGCTCCAATGGTGTGAAATTTTCTAGAATGATGATAATCTGGGATCATGTGATGCCAAGCAGTAAAAATGGAAATCTTGTTGCCTTATTTTCTTGCAGCGGCATTATATTGTCCATTTGTTGTGAAGGGCTCCTTTGGAACAATATTTAGAGAAATTTTGTAGGATTTGAATCATACGAAAAACTTCTCTACTTTGCCATTTGGTTTAAAGGATTGGGACTCCTAGAATCATATGAAATTTCTTTAGAATGGTATAAGACATGGGGATTTTGAAGGAAACTTAACATGAGGTTTGATCTCATGAGAATTTTTTGTTGAGTCCTCTCTCTTAAATTCCTGTATTATCCCTATGTCTCTTCCTTTTGTTTTGAATGCTTATTCCTAGTTTTTTCAAATGGCTGCGCTTTTTTTTTGTGTTTTGTAATATTCTATTTTACACCTTTTACACCTACATTCTTTCATGTAATCCTGTCAAACTTACCAGAGGAGAGATGGACGATCAGATCTCACAAAACACCCATCTCCGCGACGCCTCACTACGACACAAGAAAACCCAACCCGAATCCGTCTTATCCCCGAACACGCCGCACTCCTCTCCCGCTCCAGGAAGCTGAGCCATGTCGCCGGTGACCGCGCTGCTCGCGGGCGCCGTCGCGCCGCTGCCGGCGGTGGCGATGGCACGGAGGCCGTCCCGTGTTGCGCCTGCGGGGCTCCCCTCTGTCGGCGGAGGATGCGCGCTGGCGGTGGAATGCTCGTCGCGGCCGCAGAAGAAGGCGACCAAGCACCACATGAAGACGCGGCCCAAGAAGTCGCAGCCGTGGGACATCAAGCGCCGCCCCGCGCAGTACCCGCCGCGGACGCCGCTCCCGCCGGACTGGACGCTCGTCGCCTCTGGGGCAACGGTCGACGCGTCGGCGCAGGCCGAGGACGTGGGGGAGGAGGTGGAGGCGACGCCGCCGCCGGTCGCCGCTCCGGTCGTTGAGGTGGTGGCGGCACCGGCCGCAGCCGATTGAGGCCGGCCATGTCACTTGTGGTTTCTTTGCACGAGTTGCCTCACTCATGGATAGATTTGGGTACTATTGCTTCCCTTGTTTGTCTGTGATCAAAACCTTGGATACTACTGTTAAATGGTTGCTGCTTTATACTCTCACTGATTGGTTTACTTGACGATATCTGAATTTCTGGTTCTGTGCAACTTTAGTTCAGTGATGTGACTCTCTGATTATACTCTGCACCGCGGGGCTGCCGATTATGCTTTAGAATACTCCTATTTAGTTATCTCATAATTTCATAGCCGGTTCATAGATTTCTATTATTGAGCATTGCAGTGGCAATAGATGTGTCTACAAAAAGAATTTGCTAAAGAAAAAAATTCCCTGAAATTCTTGTTGATATGGATGACCCTGAATGAAAATTCCCTGAACTTCCTGTTGATATGGATGACCCTGAATGCTGCACAAGGGAGACTGGGGTACAGTTATGCAATCTCTCAGGAGTTTAAGAATGTCTCTTGGAACTGGCCCTGATCAGTTTGGTGTAGGCACTTGACAGACAAACACCAGGGGGAATATGATGGTGATTACTTACAAGGCAATGGCAACGATTGTGAACATGACGATTTATCTATGTTTGTTGAGAGCTGAGCTTCCTACAAAGCTTGAATTTTTTTTTTCATCTGACTGGTCAGTAGGAATGCAGTTTTAGCAAGAGCTAGTCTGCTCATAAGGGGGTGGTTTTCATTGAAAAGGAAGGCAAAAGAGTCCCTGAATTTGGCTGCTGGGTAGAATTTCTTGGACAGAGATTACTGGAATAGAATGAGTTGATGGATCAGGCAAGAAGGTCATATATGTTTCAGTTGAAATGGGAGATTAGTTGATGAAGAGACCACTAATTTAATCATGGAAACCTAGTCTTCCTTCCTTCAAGGAGAGTTTGTCAGTTTCCATGAACTTTGATCCCCTGTGTTGGTTCAGTACCAAGAAAGACATGCTAATCCATAATCTTTGTGGATTTCAACATAATGATATGGTACTTCCTGTGGAGCACTGGCACACAGCCAGTCAACCAATGGCAGCATGGCTTCATCTGCAAGGAGGAAATGGACATCAGTGCAAGACTTGGAATCATTCCTCAGGAAATTTTGCTCTAATTCGAGCTTTCAAATTTCAAGTCTTATAGTGATATTTATAGCTTTGATTCTTGCTTTCTTCTCCTGCAAAATAGAGTGCGCCTAAGTTGCAAGCCTGTTCTTTAGGCTTTAGCAGAATAATTTCTTATTAGAAGTCCTTACCTTAATAAACTGTAACATAGAAAATTTGCAAAAAATCACGTGGAACTCCCCCAATCAGTGCGAAAAAGAATAAATACGTTGAGGCCCCTCGCCTGCAGTTGTCAACACTTGGCTTAATCCGGATCACCCATCACATCCAAGACAATAATAGAGGGAATAATTAAAATAGTACTTTGCTACGAGCGAAAAAATTAAAAGAATACTCCTATTTTTTAGTTAGTTCATAATTGATAACCGGTCCATAGATGTCATTTCATAAAGCATTGCAGTGGCAATAGATGTGGCTACAACAAAGAATTTGCTAAAGAAAAAAAATTCTCTGAAAACATAATAATATTTACAGTTACAGGTTCACTAATTCAAGGAATGCATTGAGGGGTGCAAGTGGGGCCGGCCAATCTGTTAGCCCTAGTTGACAGGTCACGAGCCACGACGACGAGTCGGAGGCGGCGGCGCCTGTTTCCCAGGTCGCGGCGGGATGCGTAACTCGAGATGGGCGGCGCCAAGGTGCACTGGTTCTCTGTCCTCAACTCCGTCGTGGGGAGACAAGGAGTTCAGCGGCGAGACGGGGGCGCCGGCGCCGCAGGCGGACGAGCTCGCTGGGTGGAAGCTCCTCACCGGGGACATGTTCCGGTAGCTTACCTTGCTGGTGCCCCTCTGCGGGATGGTCGGCAATGGGGCGCACATCCTGGCCATGGCCGCCGCCAACTTGCCACCATCCTCTTTCGCGGCGCTCGGGTTCATGTCGCCGGCGTCCCGTGGCACACTCGTCAGGTGAGTTCGTCGCTCCCCTCGTCTCCCTGCCCTGCCCTGGCGAACGTGCTTTCACTTTCACCTATGATAGCACGGTTTGCTGTATGTGCTTGGATTGCCAGCTACATTGCGTGTTGTTTTTGCACATCGATGACTGGGATCGATTTGGGTGACGAGGCTACGGCTACAATTGAGTTCTTGCATGTTGTTGCGCCGTTAGCTGTAAGCTTCGATTCTGTTTCCAACTCTTCTCTCTGCTCTCTTGTTTGCGGCAATTTCGTTGTTTTAGTGATTCCTTCCTAGTTTGATTGTGTGAATATTCTGCGGGTGGCATTAGTCCGTTCATGTTCTTGGTGAGCTTGCATTTCATCAAGGTTTGCACATGAGGATCCAGCATAGCAGTGCGGGACGAGCTCCCCGCTGGCCCGCGCAGGGTGTTTGCGGACGATGTGGGCGGGACTGCCCACAACCCGTCCCACTTTCATCCCTAAATGCATTTACTATATATTTGGAGTGTGCTTACAGCCGCACAAGTGGGCCGCTAACAGTGCTAGTTAGGCTTCTATTAAAAACATACTACTAATAATAATCAACTATTTTAATCTTAAATAAATTAAGGTAAACTAAAAATAAAAAACCCATATAAGGTATATATCAAAGCTAATCGTTTATTTTTTTAAAAGATTAATATTTAAGACTCAAACAAAATTATTATTATTATTATTATTATTATTATTATTATTATGTGGAGAAGTGCTCATAAGACCATGCATTTCTCTCCATAGCCATATCATATATTGTAAACAAGTACCTTGAAATATTTTTTTATGAAAAGAAGTACCTTAAATTAAAGTTCCTATTCCATATGAATTTTCTGGTTGACATATGTATGTGAAAAACACCAGTATATGTAGGAAATTCCAATTATAACATGAGTCATTTAGCGTCTATGTCACCGGCTTGTTTGATTGTGAAAAAAAAAACTTAGCAAAGCCAAAAATGAATAAATGGGTATAAAAATGAATCATATATTGGATACCTAATTTATTAGAGGTTATGATAATTTAAAGATGTTATTTTTCTTGATCTAATTTAGCTGTGCGTATATTTATAGATTAATATATGATAACATAATCTACATTGTTGTTTTTTTAATATTTTAAGACTATGATGTCATGCAAATGGTTGGAATATGACAAATGTGCCATATTTTTTTATAATCATAATACAGTTAACATGGGTCTCAATTTTTTGGTTTAGCTGTGAGAAATTAGATACGTGGTTTAATAGTTATGTTTGTTTGACCATTATTGCTTAGTAGTCAACCTCAACCAATATATAGAAAAGCCACGACGGACAGAATGGATCAGAGGGCTGAGAATTCTAGAAAGCCCTTTTCTCTTCATCCGCTTCTTCTATCCGACTATCTCGTTCTTCCCGAGCGTGCATTCATCTGCTTGCATGCCGTCCTTCTTCTCCTGTCACCTTGTTGCAACTTCGTTATCTGCATGGCTCCATCTGTAGCAACGTGGTCAAGAAAACCAAACCCCACCAATTCAATTTGCCGAAACACGCGAGTCCCATCATATTGTCATCTTGCGAGAACCCTCCAACGCTCAGGCCATATCTTGCTCTTCCCGCTTCACGGGCCGATGGGTCACGGCCGTATATGGAGGAATGAGCGAAAAAGATGAAAAAAAAAAGAAGAGTGTGTCCTGCCTACTCCCTCCGTTATCTATAGTAAGACTTTTTGGTTTTACCTAGATTTATTTATAGATCAATGTATATGTTTTATATATATATATAGATTTATTGGTATCTATATAAATAAATTTAGGTAGCATCAGAAAGTCTTATAATATGCTTATTATAACGGAGGAGGGAGTACGTAGCATGTTACGTGAGGGAGCCGAAGCTATTTCGCGCGTGCGCATCACCAGCAGGCATCGCCACAAACGAGTCACCGAAACGGACTCCGACAGCGCACATGCGTGCGTGGCAAACGCTTTCACCCGTTTTCTGATCGAGTGAGGCAGAGGCGATTCTGTTTCTATATTCTCTTCCACTTCCCACGCCTGGCAAAAAGTTGGGAAAACCCCGTTTAATCTCCAAAAACTTTCTATTCCTGCTCTCAAACTCTCAACTCGAATCGTGAAACTTTTCATTCAAAATCTAGAACTCTCAACAGGGACGTCAAAAACTTTTATACCAAAATCCATGAATTTTGAAGTCAAAATTCTCCCGATTTTAAAACTTTCAACCTAACTTCAAATATTCAACTCATATATCTCAGAAAGTTTCCACTAGTAACCCCAAACTTTCAACTCAAACCATAAAACTCTCATTCCAAATCTCAAACTTTGAACTAAAATTTAAAAGCTTTCTACTCAAAATCTTGAGATTCCAAGTCAAACTTTCTATAGTTTACCCGTTACAAATCTAATGACCCTATTGACCGATAAGAGGTCAAGCAGATGGGATGGGGAGGAAGAGGAGGCTAGGATGGAGATCAGTTTTTATGATAAGAGGAACATGAGACCAAGAGGAACGAGAGGGTAGATCTCGTTTCTGATGCTTGGATTTTTAAAATCTAACTTGTTTCCATCATTAACTAAAAAAGATCCCAAACTTAAAAAACTTATATTTGACTTTTATTAAGCCCAACTTGAAATGTGAATCACCCAGTTTAATTGGGTAATTTTCTGATTATTAAGATACTTTTTCCTAAGTAACTCTTGCCAAACATTATCCTCATTTATCAACTTAAACTATCATTTACTTAGAAGACATTGGTTTTAAACATCTATGAATTCCAAACCCACCGTGTTCCTTTGGGTGACAAATGATATACCACCTTGTCAATATTCTTTTATGTTCATCACATTGCCAAAAGAATTTAGATATATAATAATCAAATTTTTTGAGTATGTCTTTAGGAATCTAAAAAAAATTATAAACATAGACAAACTTGTTAACATAATTAATCGAAGCCAATCTTCCAGCCACCTGCATGTTTTACCTTTTGAACTACTTAATTTTTTTTCTCCATTCTTTCCTCAATCAACTTCCAATCATTATTATTTAGCATCCTAAAATACATTGAAATACTAAGTTAGTTATTAGGAAAAGATCCTATTTGACACCCGAACAAATGAGAATATTGTTATTCCCTTTTCTTAGCTTACCCAAAACAAAAGAATTCAGTTTTATAAAAATTGATTTTAAGTGTAGAAAGCTTATCAAAGACAGAAAGCAATAGCTTTCTCCAAAGATCCATAAAAAATATCATATCACCTGCATATAACAAAATTGATAAGCCATCGTCATGATGCACTAGATATTTGGTCATCTTTTTCACATTTAATTAGGACATGTAACGTAACATATGAACGACTATATTAAAAAGCATTAGAGATAAAAGATTGTCTTGCCTTAAACTTTTTTTACTTTGATACCAACATAATACCTTTGGATCAAATAAGTAATCCATTCGTACCATCTAACTAAAAAGCCTTTTGTCCAATCGTACCTACCGATATGCTACCAGTTACTAAGAAAACATAGAAATAAAGTTGAAAATTTTATAATAAAAGAAAAACATCCCATAGTTAATTAGCCTTAATATGGCGGTTCCATGTTATTATCAGATTAGATACACCGTTTTTCCTAGGCTGCCAA